>CM065306.1:8750000-10000000 GCA_033032175.1 Saturnia japonica | reverse complement strand
CTTTATAACGTTATCCTTTATAACGATAAACTCCCTATAACGTTGAAGTGAGCCCAACTTGGTTGGTTTGTGTTAAAAACCCACATATTGAAACACTCTTTATAGCGATATGCCATCCTCTATTACGAAGAAATGGGTGGGAAGACGAATCCACCACATATCTAGATATGAATAGAATACATAAAATAATACAAAACAAGTACTGGCATAGCAAAAAACGTCAGACAAAGTTATCAGACTATATGTGTAAACAATAATTCATAAGCATTTATTATCTAAGACATACATGTTAAAAATTCTTGTTAATTTGCTTGTTTTTTTGGTCACTCCATATAACCATAACTCTCTATAAAGACAAAAAATGCTCAGTCCCTTGAGTTTCGTTATAAAGAGTTTACACTGTATATTAGGTCTTTACATATGAAATTGGCGTTTTATGGATCTGGCCGCATTAATTTTATGTATCTGGCGTTTGGCTAGGAATTCCAAATTTCAAACTAGCTGGTGCCTGCTACTTCGTCTGCGCAGGATTAGTATGTACTTCGAGTAACTTATTTTCTTCTCCAAGGTCCTATTTATCTTTATACCAAAATGCTGAAAATTCGCAAAACGGACACAACCGTGAATGACGTCTGCCCTCACGCGTCTGTCCGCAAATGTTCTGTGTTGCGCGCGTTCGGGTCGTGCGTTCAGCGATGAGCGACTTCTACCTCCACTGGCCCGACGCGCCGCCATGGACTGCACCATAGTATCGCGCACTCGGTTGGCATTAAAGTAATTTCTCCAAATGATGTAGTGTTAAAGACAAAGTTTATCTACTTTAAATACCAGTAGTGCTATTTTGTCAAATTTTATTGTATTTATGGTTCACTATTTTGGCGCTAATGACTTACACATAAAATATATATAGATATATTTTGTCCCGAGTTTTTTTGTATGACTATTTAAGATAAATATTTCCATTATACATTTACATTATATACGTGTAACTCTAACTGTTTTTGCAGAGCACGCCAGAATAGCTCGCAGATGGCAGAATTTTTTCCTACCTACTTGACACTTATCGATATATTTTGGACACTTCACATAATATCTTTATAAATTATAGCCTATTTGTTATTCTGATGTATAAGCTATATTAGTGTAAAGTTTCATTAAAATCAATTTAATAGCTTTTGCGTGAAAGAGTAATAAACATCCATCCATACACACAAATTTTTGCGTTTATAATATTAGTAGGAGTAAGATAATAGGATTTAGGCTTCTGTATTTTTATTTCGATTGTGATTCATTTGTTTTCGCACCGTTTGATTTTTCTTCAATATCTTTCTTTTCACAAAATGGAATACTTAAAAATATCGCGTTCTTTACGAATATGAATTCTACCGTGGCCATCAGCGCTGCCGAAATAGCTCGAACGATTAATGATGTGCCAAACGAAAGTCGACTCAGAAAAAGGGACTGGTGAGTGTTTGGTGGACAAGTGCTAATGTCATTCCTAAGTTCTGGCCAGACGATAACGGCATATCTGTATTGTCAACAATTGTAAACCATGATGGAAAAGCTACCCGTTATACAACTGAGACGTCCTAGTCAATCTCCCACTGCTGGTTCAGAACAACGCTAGATCCCATATTTTAAGACAGACGGTCGCTAAATTAGAGAAACCGCGGTTGGAATGCTTTCGACATCCACCACACTCCCCGGACCTAACTCAAACAAATTACCACTTTTTTCGGAATTTGGTAAATTTCTTGCAAGGAAAAAAAAACAATTTCGATGAGGCTGTCCAATCCGCCTTCAAAGATTTAGATTCTCGCTCGCACATTTTTTTTCTGCAATGTAATCAATGAACTACCTATAAAATGGCGAAAGTGCATAGATAATATTGATACGTACTTCGATTGATTAAATGTATAATTTCATTAATTTGTTTTGTTTTACTTTTTCCTTATAAAACTCTAATTACATAGGTAAAATTACCCTTAATTTTTTATGTAGATACGGCTTTAACTCTCTTTACATGGCATCGTGAATGATGTACAATTGCCTTAATTGATACCGGTGTCAGCGAGAAGAAACTTCAATGTTTTTTAGCAACAGAGTTTCCGCCTTACTCTGTTATTTCCTATTTCTTTTGTCACACCATATTGATAACAAAATTTGTGCCGTTTTCAAATTGCTTTTAGTGAGAGTATATCGCGTCTATTTATAAAACGTCATTGAGAGAAAATAAGTTTTTTTGTTTTAATTATCTCACCTTGCTTCATTCACGGTGAGTCATAAAAATCAGATAGTAGACTTCTATCAACAATGACAAGATGTTTTTTTTTATGGTTCATCACTGGTAATAACCTTCTAATTGATAAGTTATTTCCTAATAGGTATTGCGTTTTATCATGAAAAGACCAAAGGTCATTCTAACCACTATACAAATCTATAAAATATTGTAATATATCCTATTTCAATCGAACTTAATAAAACGGTAAACAAACATACACAACGAGGGAATCGAAATGGACATAGACTATTATTGTAAAAAACAAGTATGTTCCGTAATTTATGGAATGTTGTTATGCTTCCAAATTCTGTTACCGCATGGTAACAGAGAAATTTAGTAATTCCAGTTTCGTTTACGTTTTGTTAATATCACTCTACAAGGAATGGGTTTTGAAATAGATCGTCCAATTATCGCCCATTGAACTAGACGGCAAATTCTCTCTAGCCCTAATCAGATGATATCGAGTAGAAATGTAGTTGACAATAGCGAAAATCGAAAACACGGACCGGACCTGTTTTACAACTTTAGTTTTAGTTTACACTTATGACTTACACTATTTATTTTTCTAAATTTATAATTGTTATTTTCTACTTGTAATTTTAATCACGTCTATAAATTCCGATAGAGATTCTTTATTAATACATTGTTAATTTACTGTTAATTAAAATTTTACATTATTTTATTAGTTCTTGTAGTTTTTACCATATAATATATCGTACAATGTAATTTTAAAATATTTTAATCATTAAATCTGTGCTAGTAAAATTTATGTACGTATATAATATTGTGTGCCTACAATTTAATCAAATCCATCGTTTTAATACTTCAGGATCGCTATAAATAAGACCAAGATAGATGGTCGCGGCTGTCCTTACCCCGAGAAATATGAACACGATCCATCACAGTGGCTTTTACAGGGGATTATAAACAGTGACAATTTCTATTAAACTGATTTATACAACAATATGATATTTCAAAAACGATTCCAATACTTCGGATTGGCGTTTCGGTTTTGCTGGCTTCAAAAGCTGTCAAAAGCAGAATTACTGATTTAGTAACTTGATGAAAGTGGAGATATTACTAAGGTTATGGTTTTGGAAGTTGTGATTTCGTTAATTAGAAACTCTTGACCTTGAGTCGTTGTTAATTATTTTATTTACGGTAAAATCGTTTGTCATATTCGTCGGAGACCGCTGTTAATCGCAAACTACTTATCTCTGCCCATTTCTATTGAACAATCTGATAATCAATGTTTCCTTGATACAATACACTAGATAATTAATAGTATTTACTCAAATATTATGATATATTATGTGGTGAGTAAACAAAAATCCTAGTATTACTATTTTAAATAAAGATCTATCTCTTTATAATTAACTCACTAGGCTGATCTACAATTCTGGATTCATAAAAGACCAAATACACTAACTATTTTCGACATGAGAAAAAATTGCCCAAGTGTAAGGTAGCGTCGCGTAACAGGGTTTTTTTTCTGACTGACTATACTGTTAGGGGCCCTGCAGCCTCTGACGGCTTTTACAGCTTCACCGGAATTGGTCACGTACCATGGGTCTGTTCTACCCACAGATCAGTAAATAATGGATATTTGTCTTGAAACAATAGTTTTTTGGGTTCACATATCTCTTCGGTTCAGCGAAGCAACAACCCCTTCTACACTAACACAAACATAGAAAGTATAAATACGGCACACGTACTCATATTTCTCACGCACGCTAAAAAATTTGCAGCAACACAAATAAGGTAACTAATAAAACACATGTATAGAACTAGACATGAATATAAAAGTTAAAAATATATGTCCTCTATTTTCTAAGGAAACCTTTTGTAACATATTTTATTACAAATTCGACTAAATGAACAATAATTATACATTAACAAATTTTTCGTTTTTGTTTACATTGTTATACTGGCCACTAAAATGCAAATACATATCTATTTCATAAATAATATAATCACGGTTATTTTCGTTTTGCTCCAGATTGTAATTATTTCAACATAATCGGAAAATGAAAGTAAATTAAATTGCATGAATTTTCTTTGAATATTTTGTGTAGTTTGCTTATATTAAAACATTTTGCTAAGCCACAAAACTGAATATTTAAAATATTGTTAATTAAATTAATTTGCTATTGGATTTTTTATAATATACAGGTGAAGTAAGTAGAAACGCCCAACGCTATTAGTTCGCGCAACACTTAGCTAAATTGACAATCGAATGTGTGTGAAAACCTACTTTTTTGTTACTTTTGTATGAAATGGTAATGACAAGCATAAATAGGTAGTATAAAAGAGCTTCTGCATTAACTAATTAATTCGGTTGTCATAGTGTTTGAGCTGGTGGCTTCGGGTTTCAGTAACATGTGCAAAATAATCCGAAAAATTTGCATAAAATTCGAATAAGTCTCTGTGTTTGTGATGATATATTTTTTATGTAATTTGAAGTCATACTGTGTTCATCAATCTGATCAGCAATCAATGGTGATCACACTAGTACTTGGACACGGCGTACAAAAGGACGTGGTTTGAATTTTCAAAAGACCCGGAGCTTTCTGTGCAGGAAAATGTCTTGATAGGCGGTAAAGCATTTTGCAGTCTATGCAGCTGAATGTGGACTAGGTTGTGATTGGAATAATACATACAGGATCGCTTGATAACTCTTTATTTATAAATCCTTATAAATGTTACTGGAGAAGTAACATAGATTAATTATCATTGCCAAGATTAATGGAAATATACAACAAAATCCGGTGTATTGCTGTGATGAACTCTTGTTGTTAAATATTTGTTTAATACATTTAGGGGTAACACATACAAACAGAGATTCGACACTTTGCGATATAACTACTTAAGTAAATGTAAATTTTCAAAAAGAGAATTGCGAAAAATGTAATACATATTATCTAAAATAAAGTATTCAATATGTAAAGAAAATGTGCGTTACATTGAAGATTGAAGATAAGTATTATAATATAATATTTCATAAAGATTTCGCAAATTTAATAAATCCTTATGCAAAAGAGATTTTAGCTCAAGTACCTTAGAACTATCTAGTAAGTAAGTATTGCTTGCTAGCACTTCAAACAAATATAGATAACTAGTTTTAAGACTCCTAAACTTATAATTGGTTTCTAGCGTTTTCTTGTTGTTTACAGTATCCCAGTAGTCGTAAACTTATTGATTAATGTTTGCGTAAAAATGTCACCGCCTCACTAGTCACAGGGTTCTTTTGTACCTATAGAGACGTACATAGATATAATTTATTAGTAAAGCTGGATGTAAAGTGTGGTAAACTTGTATAAAGTAAATTACGGTCTTAAATATGAGTCAGGTAAAGATAATGTTTACTGACATGTTTGATACCTAAGCTGTTAAAATTGATATGGTTGAAAATATATTTTACATAGATTTATTCGCCAAGGGACTCCTTCCGTAATCTAGCGATTATGGTGTATATTTAAAAGTATGAAGAAAGAGCCTTTACTTCTCACTAGGTCTAGCTAGGTACGTTAATTATTGTTTTGCTCTTACCGTGGGAATATAGTCTTCTTGGTACTCTTCAATAAAGTAGACCATATATGTACAAATTATGTATTTTAATGTTTCATTTTCTCCTAAACTATGTGTCCTAATTACATACTATAAAACGAAAATTTTTAATTGTCTTTATGATGAAATAACTTTGGTTCGTAAGGATTAATATAATAAGCATAAAAATAAAGCTCAAAATAATTTTTAATCTTCAACATAAAAACACGCAAAATACCTTATTGTGGCTTATGCTATTAAGAAATAGGCATATGTTACCGGAGACTTTTGTTAGATATACTAAAGAACAATATTTTTGTAGAATATTATATTTACGTATAACTAACCATTATGCCAGCGCATGCGGATAAAGCAGTTCGGGAACACTTTCACTTCGACTTAAAAATCAATATTTAAGGCTAGCTGAGAGGTTTAGCTTAGTTCCAGATAGCCTATACTATTCTTCGTGAATCTCGCTATCATATACAAAAATAATTTTTCGAATCCGACTGTCCAGAGATTACCATGTTTAAACAAACAAATAAAAAAACTCGTCCGCTATACTAAATTATTAATAGTATAGATATACACGGACTGACCTCGGAACACGACAAACCAAAAGAAAAGCATACATGTGTTTAACACTATGTGTATGATGGTCACGATCCCTACCACCCCGCTATATTACTATATATACAATGACTAATCTCTGAATACGATAAATCAAAAGAAAATTATAGTTGTTTTTTTTTCTTTCTCAGTGACTATACTGTTAGCCTAAGTGGCCCTAAAGAAATAGAGCCACTGATGGCTTGGACAGCTTCACCAGGCTTGGAGGCGAACGCTTAAGGTATTCAGCCGCGAAAGCGTGAGAAACATACGCACAAAGGTGCCAAAGTGGCCGGACGTCGGCTTGGGCTGTTATCGCGATTGTGAAAAGGTCGCGAACTGACTAATTACCTATCTATAGAAAATTTGAGCTAAACTTACACATACATATAACATTTCCCTGTCTCTAGGAGAAAGGAATGAACATGTGTAGTAAATATAGTATCCTGGAAACATGATCGAAAGTAACTATCGTAAAAAAAGAAGAAAAAAAGGTCCCTTACAGGATCTATGTACTTATGTGGTGTGCACGTATGTATGTACATATTGTGTGTAATTATGTGTGTGGGTAGCTACGTGATTGCAAGTGCAGTGTCACCAGTATCGCGTGAGCGGCTGCATGACTCAAGGATTCTACACCGAGGGAACGGACCTAGGCTTGAGTTGACGTAAGAGAGGGAGGACGTGACGGGTTTGCGGGAGCGAAATTAGCCGCCCATCCCCTGCGGAGGGAACGGTGGTTTCGCGGGCGTGGGTGCGAGCACGCTTTGTTTGGAGAGACGGTGGAGTAGTATTTGTTTATTTCCTCGATCTTATAAACGGGATCGGTGAAGATATTCGCGGCCGGAGTTGTTCGCGGGGGATGTTCGGTGTTGGGGTTTAAGTCGCGGCAGCTTTCACTAACAGATTCACGTAATTCAAAGCAGTGTCGAAGTACGATCGCGTAAGAATCGGGTTTAGAGGATTTGGAATTTATTAATGTTGATCTTTGACGTATGAGCGAATGTAGCGCAGCTTATATGTCATGATAGGACGGACATATGTCTTGTATAATGTAAGCTTATGTCTCAGGAACATTTTTCTTAGTATCAAGGGGTGCAGTCTATGTGTATTGTAAATCACCCTTATTTTTTAAAACAGGAAACACTGTTATTTCTTCCTAAAAGCATAAATATGAATTTTCATATCACTAAATTTAGAAATAGTAAGTTCTTCATACAATCTTTCATCCCCTATTTCACCTCTTAAAGTTTTATTTTCACGACATAAGGTAAGCCAATGTCTTTCTTTAAGGTCCAATATATCTCTATATCAAAATTCATGAAATTTGGTTTGATGCGTTCTTCGTACAAACCTTCATCGTCTATTTCAGGGCGTGAAATGCAACAGACAGGACAGACAAAGTTACTTTCGCATTTATAATATTAGTATGGATTATTCATTTCATTACGCTGTCGTTCTCTATGGTGTCAGTAAATTACCCAATAGCAGAATAACGACGACAGTTTATATTAATACATTTTTGAAATTAATTCTCTCTCTCTCTCTATCTACACCTTTCTTTGTTTCTCTTTAACTGATACTTTAGCATGGTAAAAATAGCAAAAGATCGATTGTTGTGGTGTCCTTTTTGTTTTCTATGATAGGGATTTTTATATTGTTAACACAAATCTGAAAAGTGAATAAAAGACGGTAAATTTTTTGGAGAGATCGAGCTTTTAGACCTCGATTTATTGTGAATCGATACATCAGAGATAGATTCGAATCGATCTTTTTCGGAATTAATTGCCTAGCAGCGATGCGGCACTCGAGTTGCTTCCGTGATTATATCCAACCTAGGGTGACCACTTATTAATATGATTTATTATATAGACGTAAGGTCAACTCATATTGGAAAGTTCAAAATTCTCTGAAACTGTACATTTTTTAACTTTATGTAAACTTTCAATAATCATCATTTTACAAACCAGTTTCAAATTTTCAGCCAATACAACTGAAGAGCTATTTCATAGCATTTTTATCGAACAAATGTACGACGTGATTTTTAAAATTGATATAACTTTTTTATTTATGAACTCATTGAAGTAAAACCACACTAAATGTTAAGTCAACCTTGGCAAAATATATTAGTTGAAACCGTTTACAAATCAGTTAAGCCGTTTCTGAGATTAGCGCGCACAAACGTTGGCAAACAGACAAACACAAAAATTCTAACAATCATTGTTTTGGGTTCTCCTGCTTTGATAGAGACCCCCAATAATAGTTTTTCTCATATATCTTCTATGTACAGACATCGATCAGTTACGTTTTTATTATATGTATAGATAGATGTAGATATGGTGGTCGCGATCCCTACCACCCCACTATATTATTGCATATACACCGACTGATCTCTGAACACGATGAACCAAAAGAAACTCATAGTTGGGTGTATCGCTATTTGTATGGTGGTCGTGATACCTACCACCACTCTATATTATTGCATAAACACAGACTGATCTCTAAACACGACAAAGCAATAGAAAATCATAGATGGATTTATCACTCTATGCGTACGGTATTGTAAATCATCCCTTATTGTACCACCCTGCCGATTCATTTTTCAAAAACGCGAAACCCCTTTATTTCTTCCTAAAATCATAAATATGAATTTTCATATCCCTAAATTGAGAAATAGTGGGATCTTCATACAATCTTTCATCCCCTATTTGACCCCTTCATGTTTTATCTTTGCGCCATAAGGGACCCTATGTCCGTCTCCAAGGTCCAATATATCTCTATTCATAAAAATTCGTTTAACGGGTTCTTCGTACAAACTTTCATCCCCTATTTCACCCATTAAAGTTTTATTTTCACCACATAAGGTAGCCAAAGTCTTTCTCCAAATTCCCACATATCTCTATATCAAAATTCATCAAAATTAGGTTCTTTATACGAACTTTCACCCCTTCTAATTTTATTTCCAAAAGTAGCCAATGACCTTTCTCAACCAAAGTTCTTCAAAATTGGTTCAGCGGTCTAGGCTTGAAAATGCAACAGACGGGACAGAAAGAATTACTTTCGCATTTATAATATTAGTAGGTATGGATTATTCAATTCATTATGCAGTTATTTTCTATAGTGTCATTTACCAATTAAAATACTAACAGTAAATTATTACCCAACACCAAATTAACGAAAACAGTTTATAATAATTAATTTTTGAAATGAATTCTCTTTCACTATATACCTGTAATAAATTCTCTCTCTCTATACCTTTCTATGTTTCTCTATAATAACTGATACTTTAGTAAGGTAAAAATTACAAAAGATCGACTGTTGTGGTTCCCTTTTAATTTTCTATTTTAGGGATTTTTATATTGTTAATACAAATGCGAAAGTGAATCGAAAAAAGATCAATTTTTGAGAGATCGATCTTTTAGACATCGATTTTTTTTGGGAATCGATTCATAAGAGTTCGATTCGAATCAATCTTTTTCGAAATGAATTGCCATCCCTAGCAGCGGCGCAGCTATATTCTACTGACAATAGCCAGCATATGCAGACCCCCTTTTAATATGATTTAACACATAGATCTGAGGTCAACTTATATTGGGAATTTCATTTTATTAAACTCTTCATTTTTTAAATTTATGAAAGGTTTCGATCATCATCGTTTTACAAACCATAATATACAGATAGCTAAAATTTCAGTCAATTCAACTGAAGAGCTATTTTATAGCATTTTCATCAAAAAAATGTTCGACGTGATTTTTTAAATCGATATAACTTTTTTATTTATGAACTTATTGAAGTAAAACAAACACTAAATGTTAAGTGAACCTTACCAGAATATATTAGTGAAAACCGTTTCCAAATCGGTTATGCCGTTTCTGAGATTAGCGCGCACAAAAGTTGGCAAACAGACAAACAGACAAAAATTCTAACAATCATTGTTTTGGGTTCTCCTGCGTTTATAGAGATCCCCAATAATAGTTTTTCTCATATATCTTCTATGTACAGACATCGATCAGTTACGTTTTTATTATATGTATAGATATAGAAGGAGATTTCTAAAACATAAAAGAGAACGTTTGTACAGTTGTATCGAATAACACGCGAATAATGCTTTTTCAACTGTGTAGTGTGTACACTGAACACAAATTACAAGCTTCACTAATTACAAGCTTGGAGTGGCTACCCGAATTGCTAATGAAGGTAAATCAATTAAGGTAGGTAATGTTGCTCATGTGACGGTATGACATGTCAACCGTGAGCTTTGAATAATATTAATATTGAAATTAATTATACGGAATGTTGGAATCCATTATACATACCCTTGTATGTCCGTATTTAAGATATATTAAATAGTTTATACCTGCATATTTAAATAGTTTTGAAACATACCGAAATAGTGTATAGTACAAAAATGATCTACACACATCAAAAAAGTCTAAGCAACATGCGTGATATTACAAATTTTTCCATTTATAATAATTAATTTCTAAATATTTACCCAAACAAAGTGCGTAGGTAAGTAAACTTTTTTGTTATTGATGACATACTTACTGGCTGGTTGTAAAAAAAATATTTGATTGTTTTGTTTTTTTTTTTCATAAAATTCAAATGATTGCGAATTTGTTTGAATTTAAGTGCGTTTTAATTGCTACGTTTAGTCTTGATTTTATAATTTTACCAACCATTTAAATAAAGTTGGCGACAAAATTGAATTGTTAGATATTCTTTACGTCATGAAGCGACGTCATTTGATGGCAGATGAAATGCAAAGAGCTGTAGGGATGTTGCAAGCGGGAAGTAATCAATCTCAGGTATCTCGACATTTTGGCATTCATAGAAGTGTTATTTGTCGTCTTTGGCAGCGCTACAATAATACAGGAGAACCCGCTGAACAGCATCCAGGCCGTAAAAGGAGTACAACCATTCGGCAAGACCGGTACATACAACTTACTGCAAGACGCCCGCCGATGTTAACCGCTCGAGAGATAAGTTTGAGGCTACAAATTTCAAGTGGTGTTGATGTAAGTTCCCAAACTGTGCGAAATCGACTGCATGAGTACGGCCTACGAGCTCGACGCCCAATCAGGTGCCCACCGATACGTCACGGGAATTGCGCTCGTCGATATGAATGGTGTAGAGAACGCATAACATGGACCCAGGAACAATGGGATAAAATTAAGCCTGATACAAGAAGGGTGTGTAGAAGAACTATTGCAAAGGGAGGATCCTCCGACCAGACGGGTGTTATGTCTGGCGGGCAGCTGCCCAACGGTTGTAGTCGGGTTCTTGTATATACACTCAATCGAAGAGTTAATTTCTAAAGCGCGATGTAGGATGCGTCGTATGTGGCTCGATAGATGTCGCTGTGTCGCTACAGGTGCGATTATATCGTCGGCCCGGAAATACTGAAAGGCTCTGGTGCGTTCAGGAAGTTCATCCATACAGCGGCTCAACAGTTATGTTATGGGCGGGTATTATGAAGAACAGGCGAACTGAGCTCGTTTTTGTAAATGTAAACATGAATGCTGAAAATTAGATTGAGGATATTCTCAGACCTTATGTCTACCCATTTGCACAAACCTTTGGCTCCGATTTTAGGTTAATGCATGACAATGCGCGTTTACATACAGCTCGACGAACCAGTGAATACTTTGCAACGGAGAACATCCGGGTATTGCCCTGGCCTGCATAATCGCCAGATCTCAACCCCATCGAGCACGCATGGGACATGCTCCAGAGACGTGTTTTGTAGGACTTGGACGGAGCGACAACAACCCAACAACTGAAGGATTTGCTACAATTCTATTGGGAGCGAATACCGCAAGATGACATAAACAGTCTCATTAATTCAATGAATAATCGTTGCCGACAAGTTCTGAATAGCAGAGGAGCCCATACTTTGTATTAAATTGTTCTATTCTTTCACAATAAATACATTTTCTTTAGAAATTTCATTTTGTAAGAAAAAAGTTTAGTTTCTTATGTATCTTAGTTTCTACAGTATATTCTAATATTGTTCATTTCTGTTATTAAAAGAACTTATAAAGACAACAGCGTTTATTTTTACATCATAGAACCCTAAAGATATTATTTTAAAAATAAAATACAACTTTGGTTGGGCATAAATACCTAAAGTATATAACTTAACGATTTTCAAATTAACGTGCATTGGATGTTAGTGTTCCCGCGATCCTAGAATGTAGCTCTTGGATTCGCTGAAACTCTCGCTGTCGTGTGATATAAGCGCATCTGATATTGCCGAACTACCTCCAACCGTAATCAACTAGCGACGTGCAGTTTGCATTTTGCTCTGTGCCTAGAACTCTCATCGGATAACTTTTACCGATGAAATTTTTGTATGTGACAGTATCTTTGTGTCTATTTTTGTGTGATTCCTGGCCGGGTAAAGAACATTGAGTTCTGAAGAAGTTGTGGTTTTGTGCTGGAAAGAACGTTTGCCGAAGACTAGCAGAGCAGAAGTGTTCTGGGTTGCTGGATTCAAAGGTTAGTGGGTATACTTAGCGTTCAATGCACCTAAATCTTATTTTTGAAACCATATTCTAGATTGGGCCAAGGGATATCAATACAAATAGAATTTAAATTAATCATACTTGCTTAAGTACGATCACCGCGGTGAAGAGATTATTTACACATCGCTTCATCAAACGTTATAATGTGAAGAACCATCCTAAAATTTAAATTAGTATTGTAGCTTAGACTTTTTTGATGAGTGTATTTCTTAGTCTTCACGTCTTATTAGATTTCTTTGAAGTTGTGTAACCGCTTGATGAAATCATTTTATACGAAGAAAAAAGAAAATAAATAACGTTCATTTCTGGTGCAACACTACAAAATAAATAAAACAACATATAATAATAATATAATTATGAGCTAGTATTGCCCAACAACGGCCTCTCATTCGCTACATGCTCTGTAGTATAACATTGTAGTAGTAGGTAACAATATAGAAAAATACAACAAAAAACAACACTGTATAATGTATATAATTATGTATTAGGAATGTAATAATGTACCTATATGTGTATAAACTTTATGATTTCCTACCTAAATTGTAACTCAAAGTGTATGTCTAGTGTGTGAATCAAAGTGTGTCAAATTCAACATTTTTATAATATTACTAGTGGTGTGTATGATTTTCTTACGCAAAATTATTTACGCCTGTAATATTATTTTTACTCATATTATTGACAATTCATATAGACTAACAATTGAGTTATGAGATATTATACTTCCCGTTTAAAAAATGTTGTCACTATCTTTTATGTTATTTTGATAATAACATTAACTCGATTTACACAATATAACTATGTACACAATCTGAAAAGTTGAGAAAATGAAGTTATTTTAAACTTTTCTTGATGACTTTAAGAATTCAAGACAACATTTTTCATAAACAAAAAATTTTTTACTCACAAAGTTTGCGATCTCACAGTAAATTTAAAATATGTCATTATCATTATCATTAAGGTAATAATTATAAATTTATTAGATTTTTAAATAGAATCGTATTTTTTGAAAATTTGGGTCTTCTTATTCTGCTACATTTGCTGGTTTTATATATTTTGTTAATTATTGTTTTGTTCCAGATTCTCTTTAACAATTTCGAGGATCAGTGAACCTAAACTCTTGGTTTTAAGTTCAGTTTTAAAGTTAATAGATTGTTGCATTAAAACTAGTGGTGCCTCATATCCACTCATATCTGAATAAAATGCACTTTTTATAGTTTACGTTGAGATGATTCCTTTTTCATAAGCAAAGAACTTCTCCAGATGGCGCGCATAATATTATTAACTTTGTTTTTAGTTAGATGGCGTTAGACATGAAATTTGTAACCAAGATAAATAATCAACGAAGGATAAAAATAAACTGCAGTAAAGGAATCATATTTTCACATATTTCTAATAGACTTTAGTGATATTAAAAGAGTTTAATTAAAATCATTATTTTTGAAATGAAGCTTATTCAATATTCGTTATTATCCACATTTTATAGATATTATTTATGAATATTATATGTAAATTGATTACATCCTTTAATACATACCCTATTATTTTTAAATGTACCTTTAGCCCTATATATAATTCTTCTTTTTTTCTTACAGGGTAAATTATAATAGAAAAGCTATAATGTTCAACATATTAAAAAGAAAACTCATAATTACACTAAATATAGTACCTATTTAAAACCCTCAGAGAGGTTGTCATTATTCCATTAGGAATTCCACTAATAATTTATACATACTCTATGGATCAGTAAGAACTGAAAGATCACATTAAAATCATATTTGATTGTCTACAGAGACAATTCAAATAATTATTATATTTACAATATTACGATAAAATATGTTACCAAATAACTCCTAATATTAAGTATTAAAAATGTTATTGTGCATGAAAAAATAATTCATTGTATTTATTTCTTTACATTTTAATCTTAAATCGAAATAGAAAATAAAGTATCTATTAAAAGTAACTTCTGGAAAACAGCTGAAAGGAAAATTGTCGAGAGGGACGATCACTGTAAGCTCCTTATTTCTTTTATATTATGATAGCACTCGTTTCAAATAACTTCAATCCTAATGAAAACGTATTTCCCATTTTTTAAATTAACGTCTGAGTACCTTTGAAATTGTAATTATAAACCAAATGTAAAAATAAGGTCATATTTTGAAATGTGAGTTATCTTATGTTACCATAGCTAAAGAATACATCAAATTCCCTTTACAG
Source organism: Saturnia japonica (assembly GCA_033032175.1). Lineage (NCBI taxonomy): Eukaryota > Metazoa > Arthropoda > Insecta > Lepidoptera > Saturniidae > Saturnia > Saturnia japonica. The sequence continues at coordinate 9,984,820 of CM065306.1, read as the reverse complement.
CCGCGGATGTATGTTACCCATGATGTAGTTCTTATGTCTTATTAGCTCTGTGATTCTCTATTAAATCCTCTTTAATGCTGTATAACTTTATTTTGTCTCGATTTCTGCATCTTGTTTTAATTTCCCAATGAAAGAGATTGTGTGTATTTAGATGTAAGCATTATCATAATCTTACTCTTTATATACATATATTTCCTAGGAAAACGCTGTCAAAAATGTTGAAAAGTGTAAATTGTAACATAATTTTATAATAAAAAAAATAATTAAGGGGTATCGCGCGACACCCAGGATTGAAGTTCCTTTTGCTATATATTATCATACTAGCTGTGCCCGTGGCTTCGATCACGTGGACTACAGAATGCCCGCGCGAATCTTGTTCCCACGCTCCCAGCTATTTTAAAGACAAAAATGCTTATTGTGGGTGTTCCTTAGAAGATAGATATATTATACTCTCCCGGACTTTTTTGCAGGTTTTTAATGCCTATAATTATGTATTACATTAATTTTCTTTATCTCTTATGGTTTACTCAGCATAAGTCATTTAAGCACCCGAACTGATTCACCATGACCAGTTTTTTTTTATTTGTGCGGAACCCTAATTTTTTTTTCTAAAATTAAAGTAACCTATGTTACTCCCTATAAATTCAGCTATCTACCAGTGAAAGTCCCGTCAAAATCGGCCCAACCATTTCGGAGATTACCAGAAACAAACAGACAGACAAAAATTTAAAAAATGGGTTTTTTGTTATAGGTTTCGTATATACTTTCATATGCCTGTAGTAAAAACTGTTATTTTGACATTACAAACAGACACTTTAATTTTATTAATTGTATAGATTATGTGATGACTAGACTTGTACACTCTATTTCATGTATAGGATGTGTGGTCGATGGACCAGTACCGCTGGTTTAGTTTTTTTTAATGTAAACTTGTATTTTTTTGTTTTTATTTACATTCTTTTAACAGTACATACAAATCTGGTCATAACACAGCTAGGCCAATTCTACGACGGTCATAGTCTTGAAAATCCTATATGTGTGTGCTTGTTTCTTTTTAGTTTCGGTCAGGTTGGATATTTTTTTCAATTTAATAGTTTCCATCCTGCGATATCAACACTTCGTTCCATTAAATCTAAAATTATTCATTTATAAGTTTCCAAGAATTATTTATTTATTTGAAGTTCAGTAGATACATTTATATGTAGGCTATCACAACGTTATAGAGGTTTATTTGTCAGTTTGGGGAACAAAGGCAGTAAGTGTTGCGAAGGTCTTATTGGAGAGCTTCTCGAAGAAAGTCCAATTACCATAAGGGCCCTGTTTCGGATGAACCTCTTGCGTTTATTGAAATACAGACGACCACAACCGTGTATTTGTGAATACATTTTCGAATTCACATTTATTTGTAAATATCTATATTAACAGGAATAGAAAGGTGCCTAAGTATTTTTGCTGCAAAATGTATAGTGCAATAAATATACACATATATGACCATATATAAAGATTTTGCAGACAATAACCAAATTGAGGTGTTATTGAGTTAGTGATATATTGAGGCGATCATTAAAAATTTATATACCTCATTATGATTTCTCAATTTTACCGTTACACTACTTGGTGTCGGCACAGCACGTCTTCTTCTTCCATTCCAGCCTATATCACCCGTCATCTCTATACTCACTCCCCATACACGCATATCCTCTTTCACACAGTTCACCCAAGTCTTTTTAGGGCGCCGTCTTCTGGAATTACTGCTTACTATCACTTCCATTGTTTTTTTCGCCACATGACTCTCATCTCTTCGCTTAAAATGTCCATACCAGAATAACCTTCCACTCTTCAATTTTTAAGCCACTAGTGCTACTCTCAGGCTTCTTCTAAAATAATCATTCTCAGTACTCATAATTTACTTACAATTATGTTTTCAAATTTTACAGATCAGCTGCCATGTTAGTCTTTATCTCTATTATTGAAGAAAATTAGTTTTTTAATAATTATCAATGGCTGACTTTTGGATATTGAATAAGTAATGAATTGTCATAATATATAATATGCGGCCAAAATTACATGTATAGTGTACAAAATTCTAGGTAACTTTATGTTTTGAAAACAAACACATTCACATGATACTTTTAGATCCCATCAAAATCTACCACGTGATATTTGAAACGAATCGGAGATGTATTTCATACTTTGCTTAAATAATATTTCTACAGAATGCCTAGGCAAAGTGTGTAATAATTATCTTTATCTCATACATTTCCGGCTACTCTTAGGCATTCTATAGATATAGATTTCATACATTGTCATATATAAATAGATGTTTTATAATAACTGGGACAAAGTGTTACTTTGAAGAAATAAATATATTTTCTTCTGTTAAATCGTAGTAAACCGAAGGATTATACGAGTGCTTTTGTTAATAATATATGTAAAGCTTTGATACTAAGCTTCACAGAATTCAGATCCATGCGAGTAAATACAAAATTAGAATTCGCTTTTAAGGGAATCCTTTTATTCCAGCGTATCTTTGAAGTATTTGTGCGGCATCGGATACGGATCTGCGAACAATAGATACATGTGTTGCGATTGGCTTTGATAACGACGGCATTATCGAAGTATACTCTACTTAAATCGACCTACATTGAAACACTTTTCAAACATAGAAATTTCAAACAGTTGTTTACACTGTTTTAGAGAGTGGAAGGAGGTTACCTAAATAATACCTTAAGACTTGAGCTACCCAAGCCAATCTCACCTGCACGTGCACCTTGTCGAGTAACGGACAAGGAAATGTCAACAGCGAGGTAATAGGGCTGTACAGTCTGACTGGGTCTCGACCACCATACATAAGGTGAAATGCCGGTCATAGCGATTCGCTTATGCGCATCCAGTTTCTATTTACGGCCGTCATGATTTTGGCTACTGGTGATGTATTGTTAATTTCTCGGCGGTCGCCACTGTTTTTAGATTGTACTGAGTTTACAATTTAACAGGAGTCAATAAAAATACTAAAAATGTTGGAATTGTCTGTAAAACAAATTTTAGTTGCAGTCTTTATGCCGACGATTGTGACCAGAATGGACAATAGTAAAGAGTATTATTTGGTCGTAAATTCTAAAGTAATAAATCAATCAAACAAAAAAGGTATAGCAATTTTACCGCATATTTTTATTGAATGTGAAACAATAATAATCAATAGACGTTCTGGAGAAAGCTAATAAAAATGTATGATTTGCGTTCACAGATATACCTATTCGGCGAATTTACGACAACTCGACATTGTTATCATTATAATAATTATGTAAATGTAATAGCATTAATTGTTGTATTATCACCATACCAGATGGGTTTCATATATTATATTTTAATGGGTAGCTAAATTTCTGCGGGATCTGGGTGTGGAAAAGTTATCGCTACATTTTTTTCTGTGGTAAATTACCAGTATTTACTGTGATATTTCTAGCTAGAAGGTTGTGGTTAGCAACACGAGGCAATCCGACTTGATCTCCGAGACGGACACACTACTTAGGCTAATCTCACTTGCTTCCATTATTTCTGTTTTAGTTATGATATGGCAATGCGTTATAATGACCATTTTATTTTTGAATTATAAACCTGTTTAATCCTTTAATACATACATATTTTAATCCTTCTCATACATTTTTATTTATTTATATCTCATACAGGCATTTAACCGAACGCGATTTTGTATGCGTTAATTATAATATAAAACTTTATCATAATAAAATATAACTTTAATTTCTATTCAGGGACAATATAGCTTATTGTTATTGAAAAGAAATTCCGTAATCTGATCAGTAGTTTCTTGGATTATTACCTCCTACATACAAACTCATAAACACTAAATCTTTATAATATGAAATATAGGTTTTATATGAAGTATGAAACAACAGTTGTTTCCTGTTTATGACTGAGAGAAACGAGGCTATTAAATTACGACCGAAACAAAATAAAATGTTGCCAGTTTGTGATAATCTAGTTTTATTAATTGTTTCGTACCTAATACATTATTCAATTTTTCATCAGCCCTCGATAATTTTACTAGGAGTATGAATCAATGGTGAAGTAATTTTACTACATTATTCTAAAATTTCAATGAGGGTGATTTCAATGTCAAAAAATGTAATAAAATATTTGATTAGCTTTTGATGTGATTTTTAATAATACATCTACTTCTATATACAATATACTTATACACACAAAATATAGCTGAAGAGTATTTTGTTTAAACGCACTAATCATTGAATATCTGACGAAATCGAAAAATTCTTTTTCTATAATATGATAGCTAGATTCATAAGGAATAGTATAGGTTATCTAGCATTAAGCTACACTTCTCAGCTAGCCTTAAATATTGTTAAGGTGGAAGAAAAAGCGCTCCTGAACGGCTTTATCCGCGTGTTCTGGCGTAATGGTTAGTGATATACATATATAAATACAATATTCTACAAAAATATTGGCCCTTAGTACATTTAAAAAAGTTCGCAATACTATATGCATATCATTTATACATAAGCCACAATGAGGTATTTTGTGATATAAATTTATTGAAAATTAAATATTGATTTATGAGCATGAACGTCAAGTAATCTAAAAAGCTGTAGGCAAATACAGGTAGTGAAAACAACGACAGGCAACTAAAGTGTGTAGGCAGCAGTGCTGTTGAGTGTTGGTGGAATAAAGTTAACATGGGTGAAACCGTGGGGCACAACTAGTAAGCTTATAGAAGTAGAGATCGTTTTGAAAACTTCTTGTTATTTTTATCTTAAAATATTTATATATATAAATAAAATTGAAGTGTCTGTTTGTAATATCAAAAACAGCTTTTTACTAAATGCGAATGAAAGTATATACGTACAATAAAAATAAAAAAATTCTTTTCAGTCTATTTGTTCCGGGTTAATCTGTTTGACGGGACGTTCACTGGCAGATAGCTGATGTTATAAGAAGTAACTTAGGCTACTTTAATTTTAGAAAAATAATTAGGGTTCCACGTACAAAATAAATAAAAAGCATGTTTACCTTTAAAGTAACCGGCAGGCTGGGCGACCTCCGTGGGTGGAAGCGGGATCACCAGTATCAACACAATACCTAGTACATAAATATAAAGAAACGGGCTTATGTACTTGAGCATTTTTTAAATTTGTAACTAGGTGTGCCCGCGGCTTCGCTTGTGTGGACTACAGAAAGCTGCTACCCGCGCTCCCGATTATTTAAAACATAAAAATGCTTATTGTGGGTGATCCTTAGAAGATAGACATATGTCTAAAGGCATAGGCATATCTACTTCCACTGATATTTTTGTAGGCATTTTTAAATTATATAGCATTTTATATGAACTAATTAATTTATAAACAGTTTAATGTAAGTCGATTACTATAAGGATAATAACAGTAGGTACTATAGCTTCATACTATGAGGAAGGAAAGAAAAGGAAATTATAGAACCATTGAAGCTTACAGTAAAAAGTAATTATAACAATTATGCTTACCAGCAAGATATATAAGTAATAAGTATACAGCGAACATAATAAATGAATTTTCGCTGAAGTTAGAACTTTTCGATCAAACTAAGTAATCCTTGAAAATATTTGATCAGTTTTGCAGTCTACATTGTTATATGTAAATTGTTTATCGCATGGGTGGATCGAGTGAGGTACGATAGTAATTTCTAGCGAGCCCAGTTCAGATTAATAACATCGTGTTATCTACTTTTCTATAGTTATACCATACCGCTTTAAAAACTCTATGATTATTGGAATAAATTAACACTATACGGATTTGCTTAGTGTTTTATTTGGATAAATAGCCGTGATATCATTTTTGTTTATTTTGCTCCTTAGATACTTGGTCATTATCTTGAAAAAAAAATCAAGATATCTTCATTCAATCAAAAGTCATTAAAGTTTTAAAAACCACGAGTTTTATAAGTAGTATGCGCTCGGCGATATGTTTTCTTGGAGTGGAGAAGTGGGCATTATATTAGTAGGAATAATTTAGTTTTAATTTTGTTAGAAATGTGACTTAATGGTAATTTTTAACTACGGTTCAAGAAAATCTGTTTCGCCATTTGAAGATTATCAGGCCTTTTCTAGTTGATATTTGGATGTGGACATCTTTCATAGACCTGATAGAGTTGAAATTTGGAATTCTGTTACATCGATAATATTAAAAGGACATGGCAACATTGACCTGATGCTGCAGCATCATTTTATTCACGTGAATAGAAGGAGCCTCAAGAAGCGTTGTTATCGCGACCAACTTCATACTTGTTTATCGATATTCTTATAGCGCCCTTGCATCCTAGTTTAATAATAAATTTAATCCACTATTGATCAATATTTTCATGACGATAGTGAACGCCGACGTATAATAAATAAGGTTTTTTTATATTGACTTTGATTTAAACTTAACAGGGAAGACAAATGTTTTCACAAGTATAGTGGTGAACTAAAAAAATGTCGTAAGAATTGTTATCTGAGTCACCTATTGATCATATTATGAAAGTAACAAATTCCATAGGTGTCAAACTTAGAAGATTAATGTTCTTTACTTTGCTATTTCCGTGTGAAAAAGAGATTGATAGAATTATAAAAACAGTGACGCATTATAATCCGACAGCTAGCATATATTTTTTCTTAAATATGTATGGAAATATTTTCGAAAAAATAACACGCGATGTATCGAATTTACGGACAAAGAAAATCAAATCCATTGCAAGAGTGTTTTTTGAATTTGCAATATTACAACGCTCCAGCAATGTTAATATGAAACAGCGTGCTGGGTTATTAAATACTCTTTGATTGGATCTCTTTTAACATTCTTGGCATACCAAAGTAAGTCTCTTTGCTTAGTACAAATTTTCTTTCACGTGGCTGTATAGCCATAAATGCGCTTGCCTTTCGGCACAGATGATAAATAGAAAAATGGCGGCAAAGCTAAAAATTCGTCTTGATTTCTTATTTACATACTTAATAAATATAAATGTAATAATAAAATAAATCAAAACATCACATTGCAACCTAATTCGGAAACATAATCTCACCCGCTGGCCACTTGCCAACAACTAAGTCCACAGCCATCCACCTCAAAACAGCATATTCAGCCATCTACCACTACACCAATACCCATCTGCAAACCTCATCAGAAGTTCAACAAACAAACAAATGTACCGGTGAAATCAATAACATTTTCTTTTAGTAATTGCCTCAACATGGCTAATATAACTTTTAATATGAGTTAAATTAAAAGTATAATATGAAAAGTATGTTTTATTTCCATGCATGTTTGAGAAAAACAATATATATGCCTCGGCGGAAATGGCAATTGCCTGTCTCGTACTAGTAAAGTCTTCGCCTACGGCTCGGCCTTCAAACTCATACTAAACCTGCAATTGCCTATTACACGGCCTTTGCAATAATGTACTATTTTTTAACGTAGCACGGCAAAGCGACGTTCCTGTACATAATGGCAAATACAGTGCAATCCAACAACATTGGCAACCACCGAAGGATCTATAATCCTTCGCCAGTCGTTACGGCCTTACCGGCCTGTTTAAATATATATATATATATACATGTAATGTTTGAACAACTCCATGTTGTAGGAACGAGGGCCGTGGGACAGATCCATAGTTTCACAGTACGGTAAAGATATGACGTATAGAACTATTTTAATATGCTAAGTATTATATTGGTATCGGACAGTATAAAGAACTTTAAAAGTCTGAGAGATAGAGCAATTGGTAGGATATACACAATATGTATTTCAAAGAACCATGTTGTCGTTTTTAAAGATAACAAAAACTACATTCATAGTTTTAAAAACATATAAGTATAAGTAATATGCAAGTCGAGAATCGAACATAATTATTTTAAAAAGTTCAAAGTGTCAGCCAGTTTCTTGGATATAATAATAACCAATTATTTCAGATAACCATTTTGCTATTGCGTTTCTTATTCTAAAGTGGTGAGTTTGTGTTAAAATAGTCGGGAAGCCATACTTGCTGTTAGACTTCAAAGATGACGTTACTGGTTTAATATATGTATGAACTTCATCAAAATGTAACCGAACAAAAAATAATCTACTGAAGTTCAATAGGGCGAGTGAGGGAGTTAGTTAAATAGTGGGACTATAGGCTTAACGTTTTATCATGTTAGTACGCTTTTACTCGCTTCCAAATACAACAATATATGCTTCACACAAATAGTATAAATATAAAATTTTTAATAAAGCATATACCGATAAAGGTTTTACATAAATATGTGAAATATATTATAGCACAGATAGCCGCAGTGACGTCAAAGCGATGAACTGGATTATTGTCATGTATAGATAGGATGCAATGCATTGTTGATCTTCATGTTTTACGAACACCCACTTATCCAAACGAGATACACTCAGTTATAGCCGAGTGACTTTGACTGAGTACGAGCTGTGGTATGCGGTTACTATCTGTTTCGAGGTCACATATTTCATTATTGATGGTAAAATGGGTCTATTTACCTCGGTAAATAATGTTTGCCGCACATATTATTTACCTGTACAATATGGCTATTACTATTTGCATATCTTGACCTCCAGCTTAATATCTATAGGTTTCAACAAACTTCGTTTATTGGAGATGCAATAGAATCATGGCTTGGCTAACTATAACTGTATAGAGCCACTATCAATTAGATTTCCATAGAAAAATTTTCATGTCACTTGAATATAAAATTATATCACCATCATCTCAGCCGAAAGCTTCCACTGATGGACATTACATACCAATAATCGTCACAATGAGTGGTCCTACGCTGTTTGCATCTAGCTTGTTCCAGCAACTTTTACCAGTACGTCAGTCAACCTTGTGGTGGGTCTGAGCATGTCTTCCGGTACGTGGCCGCCACCCGAGACTCTTCGGCCCCATCGGCCATCCGTTCTACGTGCAATGTCCTCACCCACTACCACTTAAGTCTAGACTTCTTCTTAGAATTCAATTCTTAGAGCTATGTCAGTTACTTTAATTCTTATGCGGATCTCCTCATTTCTGCTTTGATCACGCAAATAAACTTCGAGCATAGCCCTTTCCATTGCCTTTTGAGTTTCTTCTGAGCTTTCTTATAAGGTCCATAGTATTCGTCCACGTTTCAGTATCATACCATACCAACACACATTGTCTAAAAACTCTCGTTTTGAGACAATGCGGTATTTGGACGAGAAGATTTTGCTCTCCCGAAAGCTGCTTACTAACAGAGTTAGATTCGACGAACGACCTCTTTTTTGAAGTAGGACCTACCTAGCTGGACAATATATCCCAGGTACACATAGGTACATATTGATAACTACCAAAAACTTCAAGTGTAGAGTCTCCGATGACAGGACCTTCGTCTTGTCCGTGGTCATTTTAAGGCCAACTCGTTCGGACTAAGCTTGTCAAGCATTGCACTGAGGTCCTCCATGGTCTCATGTATGACCACGAGGTCGTCGGCAAATTGAAGGTGAGTGATGTACTCGCCGTTTATACTGATGCCTAATCCTTCTCAGTCCAAAACCTTGAAAACATCCTGCAGTGCGGCGGTAAACAGTTTTGGAGAAATAACATTTCCCTGTCTGACTCCTCGCTGCAGTAAAATAGGTTTCGAGGTCTGGTCCTGTAGTCAGACTGACATAGTGGCGTTTTCATACAAGCTCTCCAACATTTTGATGTAAAACCCAAGTTTCTATCGAATTGAATGCATCCTCGAGGTCCACAAATGCTAAGCAAAGCGGCAGGTTATTATACTGTTCGTATTCTGTATAACATGTATGTGTTTCACGGTACTAATGCCTTTTCGGAAACCGGCTTGTTCTGGAGACTGGAAGTTGTCAAATCTGCGCGCGAGACGGTTTGTCATAACTCTCAAAAACAGCTTGTAAACATGACTCAGAAGTTATATTTTAATATTTATTAATAATATTTGGTTATGAACATGATCATTGTAATTTCTAATGCAATTTATATTTGTTACGTCGATTCGCTTGAAATAGTTTACAAAAAACTGCAAACGGCAAAAATGACAAAACATATACAAACGTATTACGTATTAGAAACAGTTATTCCTATGTAGTTTATGCCAATGAGAATCAAGGAATACAGATAATTTAAAAAGTATATAAAATCACTGTTAGGTCACTATTATGCTATTTAATTTTTTAAATCGTATATTACCCAAGATTTCTGTAAGTCGTCGAATAAATACCACGACTTGAACTTTACTTAGGCAGAGCTGAGCAAATGCTAAGCTTGCGACTATAAATTTTAATTTCGGAACTTAAGGCTGAGGTATGTCTGAGCATAGTCTGCGTACGCTCTATAGATTTCAGCCTAAGACTTGTACATTTTCCTGATAATATCGGTTAAGAATTAGAATAGTTTTATTTTGGTATTCTCAAAGGGCTTTTAATTCATTACGTTATTACGTGGATTAAAATTGAATTTTGCGATAATATACCTACTGATTTTATAACCTGAGGATATTATTGAATTGTAATTTACATCTGGGTAAAATACTTGGTAGAATTAGGAATATAAATAGACAGGATTTTCTCAGTATTCCATTGCTCACAGCAAACTGGGGAATACGTGCCAGTGAGACTTGCTGCTGAGCGAGATAATAACAAAAAATTACGCACCCCACAGAGACCTGTATGGAACAACGTAGACGTATGGTAGAATATCGATCTGTGGAAAGTAGTAAAGAACGTGAGGCACAGCTGACTGCTGACCGTGAGTAACTACCACAGTGCGTCTCAGGAATTCGAGACAGTTACAAAGCACAAAACACAGTTAAATCGCCGAAGATGCATTTCGGTACATCTACAAATCAGATTTTTTATCACTGTTTTTCATACAATAAATTTGACGCGGACGAAGTCTCAGGCATAGTTAGTATTATTATAATTGGTTTGGTCGGCTTGCGGTGGATGTTTAGTATCACAGATTTGAGAAGAAGGCAGATGGAGCCTTCAGAACAACAAATTCGGGAAGTCCATTTAGCTGTGTGTCCTTAGCAACCAGATATCAACACGTGCGAACATGTGAATAATGTTACCTGGGTGTTAAAATAAGTTTTACAGTTTTTTACCCCAGCAGAGAAGTCGTTAATCCACATTCCGTCATAAAAAAAACCTGATTTTGTACTTTAAATGAAGGTTCCCAATCACCCTTAGATACCAATTTTCAACTAAACTTATAATTGCCTTCTTTATTATTTAATTATTTATGAATACTTCTCGGTTCTTTTTAAGTTTTTTTTTAACTTACCAAATGGTTGAATGTTGTAAGATTTTGAAATTTTTGGCAGCGATCTTGGATTTTAGATTTTTGACTAGGAAACTAAATTGTCCAGTAAAATATAATTTTACTTTGGAATGATGACGCTATCTCTTTCAGCGTTTATAGATCGGTGTCATACAAACAACTTTACGTATTATTAGGTAACAATATTACCCTACTTTTAATTCCATGATAGGTTGTGAATAAAATAACGCCACATACACAGATTTTGTACTATAATTTCCAGAAAAATATATCATTGTATTTGATTAATTGAATTCAAAATTGAATACAGTAAAAGGTCTTTATTCGCGGGGTTTAGTTCGGTAAAATTTGCAGCGAATACAAAACCGTGAATATAGAACGGTAATTTAAATGGGATTATAAGGGGAGGTGACAAAAAATAAGAAGTACTTATATAAAAAAAAAAAAATTAATTGAAGTTTTTAACCATATTGATTAATTATCATCTTCAGGCTTAGGCAATTATTATTATTATTTTTATTTATTTCAGATTTACATCCAATAATGTTAGTTAACTTAGCCTATGTTAGTAAAGACAAAAACACATTTTACAAATATTTACACACACAAGCAAAATCAGTAATTTGCATAAGTACACACGCTTTTAATTAATTCAGTCCAATGGTGAAGGAACAAACTATCCGGTCTATTCGATAATATCTTAAGGATACCATTAGAGCTACCACACAGTCGATTCATCATGGAGCATGCTTTTTTACGAATAATCGCGTAAAAATATTCAACGCGCGCCTCAGCAAACATCCATGATGCGCTACAGTACCGAGGCAGCCCCAACAATGCTCTGAACACATTATTGTACTGTATACGCAGAGCATTGTAGGCAAGCTGAGTATTTGTGGTCCAGATGTTGCTGGTATAGAAGCACTGACAGTAGGCTTTGAATAGCAATATTTTTACGCTTGGTGTACAATGGGCAAATCTGCGAACCAGCATATTACCCCTCACCGACAACGCCCTGCGCTCTCTCTCTATGTCTCTGTCATCTTTCATATTATCCGTAACGTAGTGCCCGAGATATTTAAACTGCGAAACTCTTACCAAACTGGTGCCGCTAAGACTCACAGATAAGTTACAGGTAATAGCGTTTCCGCGAGGATAAATATCATATATTTACTCTTATTAACATTATATTCAAGGCCAAACATATTAGCGTAAACTTCCCATGTTTTCAGTAATTTCCTGAGACCACTGATCGAAGGACTTAAAATCACCATGTCGTCAGCATAACTTATATTATTAAGACATACTCCATCGATATAGCAACCGACATGCATGCTACCAAGTTTCACGATCAACTCATTTAATCTATCAAATAAGCTAGGTGATGTAAGGCCCCCCTGTCTTACCCCACATTCAAGCTTATATGCTTCAGAAAGAGTTCCACAGCCTATCTGATATGATTAATCTGATTGGTATACCAATACTCAAACTCTGGTTTAAAGAATTTTGTAAATTTTCAGTGTAAAAATACCTAGATTATTATGCGAACATCATAAAACTGTGAGAGTAGCCTTAACCTAATTATCGTACCGCAGCGAATTGAAACGAGGCAACGAAAGCAGGTATTTTTTGAAAAGAAACAGTCGTCACGAGGAGGACAATAAACTAACATTAGTTTAATTGTTTGTTTCAATTGAGTTTATACCTATACCTCTATTGGATTTTTGGATTGAATCCAATATTTTAAAATATAAAGTTACGACGAGATGGTATGCGCTTATTTAGCAAACATACCCTTGAAAGTTGATATATGAAGTTGAAAAACTGTGTGTTGAAATAATTTATCTTTTTCTTTCTTTTTTAACTTGATAACACGTTAATGTTTTGCAAGTGCTAATCTATATATGATAATCACATTTTATACTTTCTTTGCAATATAACGTCGAACTTCGATAATATGAAATTGCATTAAATGTATATAACTCATCTTTTTATATCAAAAAATATTTTCACATATTCGGAATGGATTTTTGAATGAAATGAAATTAAATTATTAAATTTTGATGAATATTATGTATTGGTTAACAGCAACCATGTTTTTCTACGTAAAATAAATTTACCCATAGTTTTATTAACAGATATTTTATTCAAAAATGTCCATTTTACACGTTTTGTTATCTTTATTACTTAACTGTTTTATTAAAGGGTGGTGTGTTGGCTTTGAAGGAAAACAATTTGATTATAGCTGTCCATAGAAATATCTTCAGCTATTATTAGTGTACTACTTACCTGCATTTAGCCTTAATAAACAGAAAGAAAGCATTCTGTCTATAGAACCGCAATTTATAGGTATTATTATACATCTTCTTTGATGTCTTAATAAGTTAGATGAAAAATAAACAGAAGAAAAATATTTTACATTTTCTTTTAACTTACAATTAACTTTTTTAATTTTATATTTAGAATAGATATTATATATTATTCCATAAAATTATTATTTAAGACTTACTTTGATGTTAATCAGATCAAATTTTTCGTACTATATATAATGTTCAGCAAAATTACTACGCTGAAAAATAAGGTAATCATCACACTAGCGAACATACTGGCTGTAAAATGGCACCACTACTTCACAGTAGGTAGTGGATAATGTAAAAGTAAAACTCTTTTATTCAGGCTAAAATGGAGGTAGATGTAAACTCCTATACCAATAATTCTTTAGTGCAATTACATATCTCTGTACATCTCATTCTCTTACAAAAGTTTGAGGTAAGACTTAGGTAATTCAACACTTCTGAATATTCGGTGTGCCACGGATTCTAAATACACTACTTATTTTGGAAATGTTTCGGCACAGAAATAGTGATGTTGTAGTGAGAAAACAGCGATTTTTCTACATATTGCGACTGGAGTTTTGACTTTAATTATTTGCTCTCTAAGCAGATGTGAGTCAGGAAATAAATACGATTCATTAAATCGTATTTATTTCCTCTTGCCAACCACAAGTGCAATGGATAGGGTGGTAAAGACTGGATCGTAAATCCAATTCATAAATTTCGTCGATGAATTCTGATCTCTTCAACTGATACCGCTATTATTGAACTGTATTTATTTATCATCGAGTGAAATGTAAATAATTAATTTGTTTAGTAAATTTATATAATTTTAAGTCAAGACTTTTAAAGTTCGTAACAAAGTAGCTAAATGTTTAATGATATAAAAGCTAGTAAGAAATTGTTAACTAACAATTGAAAGGCATTGTGAAGTGTAATCCACAGTCATTAAGCAAAGCTATTGTGGTATCCCTTGATCATTAATCATTGTAAGCTTTAAGTGAATACTGATACCTCTGGGCCCCTGAATATAGCAGAGACAATACATTTTCTTAAATAATAGTCTAATCTCATGTTGTTTCGTGATACTAAAGGTCATTCAAAATAAGACTGGTTAAATTATTATTGTAATGTAAAATCAATGTTATTCATTCAATTTTATTTTTACGTTATACATGCCATGGACAAATAAATCATTATTTTCTAAAATGTTAATCATTGTCTCTGCGGTGTGTAAGGTATCCAGAGCTCCTTCTTTAGAGAATTTCTTTGAAGATTTCTCTGTACTTTAGGCAGCCCGACTCGTGGAATACTTCCACCCTACGGAAGATTGCAGCTAAATAACCTTGTGTTGTGTTCCTACGGTGAGTAGGGTTTCCAGAGCTCTTTGCTACTCTTTGGGGTAGGGGGTTCAAGGTCGGCAACTGGTTATTGATACATATGATAAAACTCTTAAGAAGCTACTTCTTTTATATTTACTTGCAGTATGAATACTTTAAACTTTTCTATTAAAACACCACATTGAACACATTACATCTTTTATTTTTACACCAGAGACCACAGACAATATATTATCATAGAGTACAGAAAACTTCAAACAAAACATAAGTATGCAATCATAACAAAAACAAGCGTCCATAGACTACGGTAGCCGCTTCACATGAGGCGGGTCGTATGCTAATTCGCCACCTTAGTGGTATAAAAAAATATTTTGGACATTGATTACAATAGCATTGAATGAGCAATAGCTCGGAGCTTTTAATATATACAGATAGGTGTATTATATAAAGTCAAGTTAACCTGAAGTTATGAATTTTATATTTTGTATGAGAAATACGTTTTGTACAAGAAAATTAAGTGCTATTAATTAACAAGGTCTTTTTGTATAATTTTGTAGGATAGAAAATTTTTATATAGCAAAGATTTTTATTTATATCTTGAATTTTTCTACTTTTAAAGTTGGAGTTTTAGAATAACGTCGCATTTAATATAATTGAAATTAATCACTTTCGAATAAATTAAACTTTGTCAGCCTTTGAAGACGTAATTACATTTAAATGTTAGGAAAGCTGATTTAAACTTTAATAAAATTTACCTGTTCACTTCAGTAATTTATTATTTAAAATTAAGAAGTTTAAAATATATGATATTGTTTTGTAAAATAATAAAATCATTACATATTTCCGTAAGGTTCGTGGTAACTGATAAAGTATTTTAAAGTCATCTCATTAAATATTGTAATATGATATAATTTTTTGCCAAAGGCTCCATGTGCGTTTTAAGGTTATTTTATATCGGCTCCTATTAGGTATTCCTAATGTAAATCATATAATAGGAAACAACACACCTTTGAAGGCCTCCATAATATCGTATTTCAATATAAATTTAAATTTTTTGGGTAGTTTAAGTTTAAAGGTGAAGTATTCATTTAAAATATGGATGTGTTACAAAATCTGTATGTATCTACAAACCGTCATTAATTTGTAGTTATTATAATATGCCAATGATTATTTAACAATATCTAGTTAACAGTGTCAAAATAGGTATTTTGTGATTATTTTCATTTATTTCTAATGTTAATTATTAAAAACATAAAACTATAAGTTGTACAAGTTCGTGCTCCATCGTCCTATGTTATAGACGTTGGCGGGGACGAGGTAGCACGCCACTACACTACACATTACACTAAAATATACATTGTGTTTTTTTTTTTTATCTTACTGACTATTCTGTTAGCCATAAGGGCCCTGGAGCCTCAGACGGCTTTTACAGCTTCACCGTGACTTGGGGGCGAGCGCTTAAGGCACTCAGCCGCGAAAGTAAGAGAACTCGCTCAAGGTTGCCAGAATGATCGGACCTCGGCTTGGGCGGTTGCCGCGATTGCAAATAAATCGCGATCTAGCTAATTCCCTATCCGTAATTCGAGCTAACTAACATATACATATATACGTGTTCCCTGCCTCCTAGGTGGAAGGAAGGATACATGTGTATGTGTATTGAGTGATCTGAAAGTATTTCTACAGTACCTGTGTGGTGTGCACGTATATATGTACATATGTGTATAATGTTGTATGCGGGTAGTTAAGTGTTGCACGTGCTGTGTCACTTGTATTGCGCGGGCGGCTGTCTGACTCAAGGGTTTCACACCGAGGAACGGACCTAAGAATGTTATGACGGCAGTGTTCTTAAAATAATTATCTGCAGCCGCTCGTTAGATAAACACGCATTAGGGCTGCCCTCTGACTGTGTATATTGGGTTACCTACTTTCGTATTGGATAATGCTATATATATTACATTGCCATGATTATCTTTTCAATATATATATTACCTACTGCAATTTTTTTTATAAATTATTTCTACTTCTAGTTTCGAAAGCGATTGTGAGTTAATTAGAAGAAAATCTACATTTTTTTAAAATAAAAATATAATTTTTTACTTTGTTTAATAAATTAAAAAAGTTTTAAATTCTAGGAAATAGGTAATATAATGTTTTGTTATCATTAATACTAAAAGAAAGTCGCTATCTGCGTCTATCTGTTTGTCCGCTTACTTCTTCTAAACAACACAACCGATAATTATACGGTTTCTACTATCATTTAGAGATTTTTACAGTTTGTATGTGTAATACATTACAATTAAGTTTTTATATAGTAGAGAAAATCCAATGTTTTGTAATCAAATCACCAATAAATCAATTTTTGGTCGCATACATGGCTCTTACACTAGCGAAACCTTAAAATATACATCAAAATAATGTACTAAAGAATTGTAGTTCATCAAAAAGCCCAAAGAAAAGTCCGTGTTTAGCATATTATTGTGTCTATCTCCTAAGGGTGACTCCCAGTAAACATTTTTTCTATCACATAATAATCAAAAATATTAGGTTGTTTGCGAAGCCGTTTTCTCCAATTTGGTATTAATCCTTATCAAAATAAATATGTTAGTTAACCTGGGCTTTTAATGTAGATTAAAATTGTCCTTTACTTTATATAATTTAAATATATACCGCAGAAGACATCACGGAATCAAAATCACGTGCAACCAAAGAAATCACTCGCAGTGAAACGGTTGACCGACACTCCGCGCCTATGATTGCGTGTCGGGAGTTAAGCGCACTTTTCGTAACTATAAAGTTATGAACTATTTATACTAAACCCATAAGCTTTAAATCAAGCTTTTCTTACTATATTACAAAACAGTCTGTCTGAAATCGATAAACTCAAAAACTACCGAACGGATTTTTATACGGTTTACATTAATTAATAAAATGATTCGTGACGATAACTGTCGAAGATGTCGGATAAAAATCATAAAGACTGGGAGCTTTATTGGCGTGCGCCGCTTAAAACAATAGAATTTTATATATTACGTAATTATTCTTCTTAAATGTGGACATATATTATGCTCTGCTACCCGTATAATACCGGGGCGGATTATCAGTTAATTATAATTGCGTACTCACTTCTATTATGTGGGAACTGAAGATTATCTAAATTTCATTTCGGCCGTTTGTATGAAGACGTAATACGCTTACTTTAGTGTACTGTGATTGCACACCTACGTCACACAATTGCACGCATTTCCCTTCTTCGGTCCATTACTTGCCCCCGTCAATGTCTGTCGGAAACATTGGACGGTCGCGCATGAAATTGTACGACGATAATATATGGATAAATTTTTTCGTTAATTCTAAGCCGATATCGATGAAATTTTGTACACAGGAAGTATAAGTAATTATATAATTGATGGGCTTTAAGAATTATCAATAATACTTCTAGAAATAAAAGAAAGAACTTAAAAAATTATATTCATCAAATCTCAACCAATTCTGATCAAATTTTGTAGACGGGAAGCAAACTTCACACCATAATTAAGAGGCTATAAGAATCGTTAAAATGCATTAGAAATCATAGAATAGAAATAATAGTTTTCAACAGGTTTTGATGAAAATTGTACACGGGAACTCCTCAATTGATACGGAATAGGAATTGTCAATACTATAAGCCTTTTTATGCAGTATAGAACCACAGCCTTAGTATCAGAGCAACAGCGTAACGTCTTTACACTTTTATTCCTTGTACGATACTAATTTTAACATGATTCAACTAATGTTGCCATGGAGGCCATTCTTCAGTCTTCAAATCAATCTTTTCATCTTCTTGTATCAATCACTTCATCATCGTGTACCAATCTCGTCATCGCCTTATATCAGTTTCTTCATCGTTTTGTATCAATCTCTTCATCGTCTTGTATCAATCTCTTTATAGTCTTGTATCGATTTAAAAACATCAATCTCAATCTCTATATACTTCCAATGAATCAATTCTTGGAAGGTATAAATAAATCATAATATACTTCCAAACCAATCAATTCTTGGAAACTATACTAGTCTAGACAGCCTTGAACCAATCAATTATCATGGACTCAATTCTCTCTTCCGACATCTTTCGTGCCAGTGCGACGGTCATCATGGCTTGAAAGTCATCACGGTCCGACAGTCATCACAGCCCGACAGTTATCACGGTCCGACAGTTATCACCGCCCAACATTCATCAAGGCCAGACGATGATCACAAATATTTTTCCTTCTTGAAAAAGAAAAAATAGTCAGCTATGGGCGAGCAAAGACATCGTGGTCTATCCGAGTTGTCATATGTAAACAGCATAAAACCACAGGCTTAGTATCAGAGAAACAGCGTAACGTCTTTACACTTTTATTCCTTGTACAATACTGATTTTAAGATTATTCAACCAATTATTTTATAATACAATTTCTGTTTAGCAATACCATGCACAAATGGCGCGCCGAAACAACTTCCGCTACAATATAATTCAGACCATATACACCGATTGATAACGGAAGTCCTTTTATCTATGGTATTAATATTTAATAAGTTTTGTATGAAGCCAACAATCCAAACTTGTTTAATTATACATGAAGGGAAAGTTAAACACCATAATATTGAGTTATTAACTTACTGGTAGCCTTCTTAGCCTTTGTGTTTTCTATGGGTCCAATATATTTCATTTCATGAATTCGTGAATAGGAGTAAGTACTATTATGTTGACATTCGCTGTGATTGTCGACTTTCATTAGGGGGTTTAATTAAGCTCTCTGACCGCCACTCACAATGTTTACTTAGGCACGCGCATAAAAACCTTTTTTAACTAAGATTAAATAGGTCAAATGGCCGCTGACGTTGTCCGAGACAAAATTTTGTTGGTATTTATATTTTAACCATAACCTTTTCCAAAACATAGCTTGAACAGTTATATCTAAATTAAAGTATTTTATAATAGTTTTTAGCGGCATCTTGATTTGTCATGAGGTGGTTTTTTTACACCCGACTCAAAAAGAGTCGTGTTATAAGTTCAACGTGTGTGTCTGTTTGTAGCATCGTAGCTTACAAGCGGCTGAACCGATTTTGATCTAGTTTTTTTAGTTTGATAGCTGACTTGATCGAGAATGTTCGTAACTATGAATCAAGAAAATCTGTTCAGCTGTTTAAAGATTATCAGCACTTTTATAGTTGATAAATAGATGTGAGCATCTTCCGCAGGTTTCTGATTGATTCATCGCCAACAAGTAGATGGGTTCGGCGCTCAATGGAATCAAGTGATAAACAACTGATATTTGACTGATCTATCCCATAGGTGACAACAATATTCTACACAAGAGCGTACCTGTGCTTGATAAAAGCTAAGAAGCTGGTTTGGTGTGAAATACCGCCTAACCTTGAAGAGGATCCCCAATTTCTTGGCAGCTGTTCTCGCCTTTATCTCGATCGAACGCCCAAAGTTGAGATTAGATGTTAGTTGGACTCCAAGGAACTCAAGGTTGTCAACAACCGGTAGGGAAGTCACCCGAAAATTAGAAGTTACGAAAAACGAACTCCGTTTAGCTGAGAACAGACACGCATGTGTTTTTTTCAGCATTAAACCTGACCAAGTTCGCATCATCCCAGTCGGATACGAACCTAAGGTTCAGATTCAAGCGTTCGACCATGTCCTCTCTCTCATTAAGGACTTCCTGTAAATTAGCCTGCGGATTAGATAAGTACCTCTCAGTTACAGTGTCATCTGCGTACCGAACGATACCGAGTTTTAGTAGATTGTTGATGTGCAGCAGGAATAGTGTCGCTGAGAGTACAGAACCCTGAGAAATTGGAGTCAGACGAGCAGCCATCAACAACCACTTGTGTTGTCCGGTACCTCAGAAAATCACTGGTCCAAGTTTAAATACCTTATTTTACAACGTAAACTTTTTTATTTGGTCCTATATTATGTAATTTGGGCAGCAATTTACGTGATGTAGTTTGATTACTGTGTACAAGTGAAGCAGCAACCGTAGCCGTAGCCGCAATACCATAGGTAACACTAGCGCGTTGCCGGTACCTTGAACCTCCCTACCCCAAAGAGCTCTGGAAACCTTACTCAACGCATGAACATAGCATAAAGTTATTTGGTAGCGATCTTCTGTAGGGTTGAGGTATTCGACCAGTCGGACTGCCCTAAATAGAGAGAAACCTCCAAAAAAAATGTATCTATGCCCTACCTCTTTTTAAGTACATTATAAATAATAACTAGGAACATACACTTTAGGTTGCCACAACAGAAAGTCCCCGGACAATTTTAACTGGGGAAATGCTATATTGCTATGGTTATGTTTAAAGATTACAGAATAATTTGAAAAATATTCTGTTCACGTTGGCTGAATTGTGGATGAACAAAGTTAACATTAAACAACTTTTATATAAGAAGAATAAGAATAATAGATATAATGGCAATATCATTTATACACTTACTCACATAACAGATAACACATGACTTATATAATAGTCAATATCATTGGCAAAAAGCGGATAATTATATAAGGGACGTCCTTTAATTATATTATACATGGAAAAAGGTAGTAAAAAGGTTGCTATTTATATTAATATTTTTGGTATTAGAAACAGAGCACACAGTGTTTCTTGTTATTATGTTACTTACTGTGAAAAAGTTTCTATAGACGCTTGAAAAAAATTACGTCGAAAGGTTGGTAATCTACTTATAATTTTTTTTCAAAATTTGGTTGAAAATAGGCTTTTTAAGACCGGCAAGTGAAGCCTACGTTTTCTACTTTCCATCTATTCACTATGAGATAAGGTGACATTTTTTGACGCTATAACTCTCATAAGTTGGGTTCCGTGGATGGCATTTATATGCTAACTTTACGTACATTTTGTGATGTCGGGAGCCAAAAAGTTAACGTCCAACTATTAAGCATAAGAGTTATTATTTAGATTATTAGGCGTAATAAATTTCAACATTACTTTTAGAAATCGTAAAAAAAAAAATCCAAAAAATATATATTTACGTTAATTCTGGGCCGATTTTGATGAAATTATGTATACGGGAGGTGTAAGTCATTCTATTGATAGGAGGCTATAAGGACTGTCAAAAATATTTTTAAATTTGTAAAAAGAAAATATTGGTAATTCTCAACCACTAATGACAAAATATCGTAGACGGGATGCATACGTGATTTTATAATTGATGGGCTATAAGAATCGTCAACACTAATTTCAGAAATATGTAAAAAAATATTTTTTATAATTCTAAACCAATTTTGATGAAAATTGTACACGGGAAGCACATGCAATTTCTCAATTGATAAGCGGTGTATGAATTGTCAATAATATAAGTAACAATAAAATTACAGGATGAAAATAATTATTGCATAATAACAAACGCGTGCGGAGCCGTGGGTACACTGCTAGTTGATTATATGTTTTCATAAAAATGTACCATTAAAATAAATTAATATTAAAGTGTTTATGTAATTTTTCAATATTATTTGTTTTTATCGTTCTCTATTCAAATAATAAATTCCTTTTAGAGCATTGTGACTCGAAAAAGGGCATTTTATTCACCAATAACAGTGGATAACCATTCATTTACTCACAAGAGAATAAATACGTTTTAAATATAAAACAAGCACGAATTGTATAAATTTTGTATAAAAACATTGCACGTGTATATTAGATTATTACCGAGGAGACATCAATTGGCCACCGAGAAGCCCTGATTTAACGCCTGCTGATTTCTTCCTATGGGGCTACCTAAAAAGAAAATTTACAATCCATTGCCACCCTACCTGAATGTTTTGAAGCAAAGAATCACTGAAGAAATCAACTCTATTCCAAGAGCGATGCTCCAGCGAGTTATTGAAAATTTTAGCTCCAGGTTAAATGAGTGTAAACAAATGAATGGTGCGCATTTGCAAACGATTGTTTTTCATAAATAAACTTCAAGAATTGCTCTTTAAATTAACATTAAATAAAACGAGATTTAATTGATATTTTGTTTTTTATTTAACATCTAAAAACGAAAAACATTCTGAGACACCCTTTATAAGTGAAATTTCTTGAAATAAAAATCATTGATGGGTTTATTGCTATGTGTATGGTGGTCGCGATCTTTATCATCTTTATCTTAACTTTTTTTTCTTTAATTTTTAGTATTCAATGGAATGTTAATTTTCTTTGTAAAAACTGTGTGCCCGTGTTTTCAAAGCAATAAATGTATTTTCTTTTTTCTTTCTTTCTTTCTTTCTGTCTTACTTTCTCTCTTTCTTGCTTTATTTTATTCTTTCTTTCTTTATAACCCGTTTCATTACCGCCTTTACACTGACTGATCTCCAAGCGCGACAAACGAAAAGTGTCACCGCCTAAGAAGTTTTCTTGTATCCCGAATGTAGCAAGAGATCCAATTCAGTCCCTCGAATTAGATTCCCTCATTTTCACTTGTTGTGTAATCTACTATTACAATTCGTTATACAATAATAATACTGTATTTTCAATGGAATCTATACTTATATAATAAAGTAATGTAATGTATATTCGTAAAAACTCAGTCATGAAAGATTTTATCAAAAATCAGCTCAATGTTAATACTGGAAATAGAGATAAATTAGTCGTACCGTGTTTTAAACTAAGTAGGTCTAATAAAAGTATTTTAGGTAATAGTGTCAGGTTTTATAATAAGATCAAGAAGTATGTTACTGATTTACCACACAATAAGTTCAAGGATCATGTCAAGCTGGTTTTACTGTGAAAAGGTTATTTATTATAGGGCGAATCATTATGTGAATGGTAGTGATGTCTGGAAGTGACTCCCTCTCTGTGCATCCAATAAATTATTATTATTGTTTTATATTATCACTTTTGTATAGTTGAAAAAAAAAACACAAACCCGATGGAGTTTCTTACCGATTCTTTTCGATGTCTGGGTTATTTTCCGAACCGGCCCTATTGTTTTAACGTTCAGAGGTGCCACCTTAGGGGCTACAATGAATAAAGATTTTTTTACTTTGATTTTTAAAGCGGAAGGATTTTTTTTATTAGGAATAGTATAGGCTATCTAACATTAGGCTACAACTCTAAGCTAGCCTGAAATATTAATTATGAAAATCAGAAGTGGAACTGTTTTTTTCGCGTGCGCTGGCGTAATGGTTAATGATACGTAAATACAATGTTTTACAGAAATATTGGTTCTTAGTATATCTAAAAAAGGCCGCGATAGCATATGCTTATCTCTTATACATAAGCCACAATAAGGTATTTTGCGGGAAAATGGTTGTAGATTATGACATATTAATCCTTACGAACAAAAGTTACTACATCATAAAAACAATTTTATGAGGTTAAAATTTTCTTTTTATATCATGTTATTTGGATACATAGTTTAGGAGAGAATGAAAAATTTAAATAATTAGTGCTTGCGGGAAGTTAGAACAATTAAGATATGCTACATGGGTGCGTTGGCGGCGCAATATTTATCGGATAAAATTAACACGGGTGAAGCCATGGGGCACAGCTAGTGATTAACAAAAGCAATTTGTGTTTTAACAAAACGCGTTTGACGTTTGTACACAATCATATAACAAATATTTTATCAGATATAATATTTTTCTTACATTGATAGATTGTCTTACATTCACAATAACTTTTCACAGCTCTACAAACTTCCATATGGTAATCCTTCCAGTCGAAAATTCTCATTTATTATTACCATATAAAATTGTTTTATTTACAAATTACAGCGTTGTATACGGAAATCCTAACAAAATATGCCAAAACATGTTTTGAGTGTTTTTGCAGTAATATTTTTTATTATACTTATTTAGTATTAGCCAAGTGTAAAATTAAAATACTCAACTTTTTCACTAGGGGTCTGCTAGATGTATAAACATAACGAAACATGTTTGTGTTCGAATAATATCATCACTTCATCACTCATAATGGAGGCTCAGAAACAGTTTATAAGTAATCTAAATCCAGTTAATAAATTTTATATCACGAATATGGGGATGTAAAACTCTTGTTAAAAATGTGCTAACACTCAGAGTGTATTAGTCTAATTTAAATTATTACATACATAAGTACCTTAATAAGAAGAAAGTTTAAAGTTGAAAGTTTACCTTTCTAGGTAAACTTAGTATTTAAAACACATTACATATACTAGAATTGCTCACATATTAGTATTAGGTAAAATCAAGAATACGATACAGATACGAATTCAGGTATACTTATGTAGAAAGTACAATGAATGATTTTCGTAGAAAATTCTAAATTTATAATTTCTTAAAATAACAATGGTACTGAACACAGCTACCGTAAAATATTGTTTTAAATTAAGCATCTATTAAATTCCAAGATATACTTCTTGTCGAAACCGTAAAAAAAACCAATACTGATATTACAAAGGAAAATTATAAATTGATTTCGCTTTTAATTACCCCTGTAAAAGTTGCTACGCTTCAAAAGGTTGTGGAATGTAAAAATTTATATAAAATTATAATAAAGTCTAAACTAAATTATTTAGTTATTTTATGAGTTCCAAAATTATTATTAGGAATTAATAGGAAACAATAGAAGTATGTAAATTCTATTGTCCTCCTCATTTAGTTATTGAAATCTCAAAAATAATTATTTTATTGAAAAGTTGTATGAAGGTAATTTTTTTTTTAAGTAGCTAGACTTTCTTTTAAAGATATTATCGAAAAGCTAAAAATGTGGTTTGAAGCCAATGGTATACTGGTGAACAACAACAAAAGCGTTAGGTATACTAACTAAAAAACAAAAATAAACAAGGCTTCCGATAGCACATGGAAAGACATAACCATTCTAGGATATGTATGAACTTATCGATCTTGAATATATATTGAGGCATCAAAAATATTGTATAGATAAAGTTTGCAAAAGTTAAGATTACGGAATCAAGTACTTATTAAAAACGTATAAACAGGGAATCAATTTAAAAAATACCAAAAACCATCACTAAACTACCGTACAATGAATTTAAATGAAAATTTAAAAAAATATTTTGAGAATAGTTCTTGTTTCAATATTAAAGAGTATATGACCTTGAAACAGTATTAGTAGAATTTCTTGTAAGAAAAAAATTCTATTCCGATGAGGCTGTCCAAACCGCCTTCAAAGATTTCATTGATTCTTGCTCACACAATTTTTTCAGACATGGGATCAATGAACTAACTGTAAAGTGGCGAAAGTGCATAGATATTAGTGGTACATACTTCGATTGATTAAATGTATAATTTCATATTTTTTTCGTTTTACTTTTTCCATAAAACGCTAATTTTATACATATTATGTAAGGACCTAATATTCGCTATGTAGGTATTACTTGGAGCAGTTGAATATTGGTTAGACTTTTATTTTATTTTTTTGCTAAATATTAAGTACACCTTGCATATTCCTTTCTCTTACTCCTCTAGAAGATAGGTAGAGAATGCTTTTTAGCAATAAGTCCTCCAATTGTACTTTTTTGTGCAATGAAGAATGTATATAACTTTATATTCACATTAAACAAAACATAAACTTCTTCCCACCTATTGACGTAGAAATGCCAATGGATTATTACAATAACGCTTAGGGGATTTGTTGTTGACATACAGTCAATGTGTACGTGTAGGTGGAGACTCGAAGGTGCCTTCTCAGCCATAGGGAGCAGCTCTCTAGTAATTTATATTGATGTCAATGTACTGCAAGTACAATGACATGGGCATATAATACAATAGCTACTCTTTAAAAAAAAAAAAAAAGGTATTATATTACATGTATCAATAATCTTTTTTAAGCCCCGATGCGCGACGCAAACGAGACCGATTTTAGTTTAGTTTTTTTTATTTGAAAGGTCACTTGACCAAGAGTGTTCTTAGGTTATGAGTCAAGAAAATCTGTTCAGCTATTTGAAGATTATCAGCTCTTTGTAGTTGATGATTAAATATATTTTTAAAGAACTATCTTTGTTTGACCTTCATGACGTCATCACTTTGCCTGGTTATCCGAACATTAAAAAACGCCCTAGTATTTATTAAGCACAACTAAGTATATCTAGATTAATAAATCTGTAAAAACTAATCACGAATATGATTTAAAAAGTTGTCTGTCTGTCTGTCTGTATGTTCGGATTTAACTCAAAAACGGCTTGACCGATTCTTATTAAATTTTGTACACAAGATGCTTATGTTATTGGTCAATTGATAGGGTATAAGAAATTTCAATATTACTTTTAGAAACCGTAAAAATAAATAATTGCCAAAAAATAACTATTTTCGTTAATTTTTAACTGACTTTGATGAAATTTTGTACACGGGAAGTATAAGTAATTAAATGACGATAGCTTATAACAATTGTTAATATTATCTTTAGAAATCGTAAAAATGATGTAGGTATAATAAATAATTCCAACAATCCGGGAATTGACAACTTTTGGAAAATTGTTTTAAACACTTTATATTTTGAAAATAATACCTATGAATAATTTTCTTTTTCATTAAAACATCATAAAAAGTGATCAAAAAAAAAATTGAAATAAAAAACACGACACAATGTATGATAACAGTGACAGGTGTAACAACTCGCGCAAGAGTCTAACATTCATATTTCCTGAATGGTGACGTCACATTTTCTAATCGCCGTTCCAAATCACGTGACACACAGACAAAAAAAAAAATTTTCCAAATGGAAAATTAAATAAATAAACAATTACTGTTTCCATACTTGTATTCTTGTAGACTTTTTATCTATAGACCAATATTACATACTCAATAATTTACTTTAATTTGTAAATATACGGTCAACAGGCGGATTTTCAACCGATTCTGATAAAAATTTGCAGACGGGAAGCATACATCATTCATACCATAATTGATAGGCTATAAGAATCGTCAATAATACATTAGAAATCGTAGAATGCAATTAATAATAATCTATTAACAATTTTGATGAAAACTGAAAAATAATTGATGAAAAATACATGCCACATCTTAATTGATACGGCATTTATGAATTAATAACAATATGAATAAAAAATAAAATTACGGGTTGTAAATAACTACTGCTTAGTAACAAACGCGTACGGAACCGCGGGCATACCGCTAGTAAGCCCTATAATAGACACTATCCCAAAATCCTTCATAGCGTCAAAAAAAAAGTGTAGAAAAGTTGGACAAATGCCATTAAAATCTTTATATAAAATCTTTCCGTGTTGTTAATCATAAACATATTTTAAGAGGTCGACAAGTATTTGAAAATTAAGTATAAAATTTACCTTAAAAATGTGAATTTTAGAGATGGGTAAATTTGCACTCTATTACTAGTCGATGTAAATCTATTGACTTGGGAATAAACTCGTCTGCAACTCGTGTAATTTCGCTCTAGTCAGTCGAGCTGCTTTCTAAAGATGGTTCCACATTTGTGACATTGCGTCGTGCAGGGCTACGTGGCATCACTATAGGAGTTGTTACGCTTCTTGTGAGATATATATGTGCTATTTACAAATTTTGTGCAGGTAGTAGCTTCAGTTGATATTTTTTACAATTATAAACTATTTATATTAACTTTTTTCTGTATAAATGCATATAGGAACTTCTAAATATCGATTTATTATAATTGGCCGCGATGTTTTACTTATAATTTAAAGTTATTTTTCAGAACAAGTTTATGTTTGTCAGAATGAGAAAAAATACAACTCTGTTACCATTACAAATTACCTTTTATTTGAATAAAATATAATTCAGATTCAAATATTTTTGTATTATTATTAAGTAAAATCTATTATCTTTTGATCACATGTAGAATAATAAGATTTTTTAATAAATAACTGTTACTATATTATGTTATTAAACAATATTGCTACTTTATTCTATATAGCAAACTTTAAATTCTCCATAAATTCTATAAACATCCATGTATTAACACCTAACAATATAAATTGCATATCAAATGTCTAACAAATGTACTTATTGTGATAATGCTTAATTTTAATACGATAGTTTTTCTGAAAATCTTTAATATATTATCTATAACTTAAGTAACAGAGTTGTAGTACAGTAACATACTTGTTTTTATACCACTTCTAGCTCAAATCAGTTTTAGTTGTGACCTAATTTATAAGACTATAATATATAAACTATAATAGGCTTTCATAATAAGAAATTAACTTATCACTGATACTTTTACCTATTTAATATACTTTATAAAAATAATGTAAGCAGTCGTAGTTATTTCTCGAAGATATATGTACAATGGCATATCAAATTGATAGTATACTCTTCTTTTTTGTTCCTTAATTGTCCCTTCAATCGCAAGTTCTCTCTAAATAACTTCGATCTATTTCTTTTCACTTGCTTTCTACTGCGTTTACTAATTAAATCTGGACTGTTTTCATGGGAAGTAGACAACTGAGGTGTGGACAAACGGTGCGTTTCTGGTATGACACGTGCAATAATTAGATTTTGACCTTTAGGAGTTGGAGTATTTAAACGTGGAGTTATACTACCAGATGATGACTCTTGAGTGTTCATAAAAGAGCTCTAGATTTTTAGCATTCGCAGATCGCTATTTATATTTTATTGCTTGGTGTTTTCATGAAGTTAAATCTCGTACTAAGTGTTTATTTGCATGGTATCTGTCTAGATCTTTTATTTTAGTTGCCGCTTCTCTTTCAGGATTATATTTACATCGTTCCCGATATCGTCGCTGCTTATCAGCAGCTGTAAGAGCCATTTTGAATCGCAAACAATCGCAAAATATTCTGAAAAAATGATTTGCGGTCTATTTTATCATTATAATATGTACTATCTATTAGTATAAAATTTATGCATTGTTCAAAAAGTTTTACAAATTTCAGCTGTACATAATGAAATGTGAGGTTATTACAACTCTGTTACTAAGTTTACAACTCCGTTACCATTTGCGTAGTAACAGAGTTGTAAATTTAACATTCTCTGGGATATTTATCTCGCAATGACATTAACATTAAAAATACCCCCTAGACTACAATTTATTGTAAAGTTATAGAGAAAAAACACATTTACTATCGTGAATATGTCAGTAACAAAGTGGACACATAATAAAAATACTCGACACATTCTACATTCCACATTCTACACTCGTCACATTCTACTTTCTTTCCTCCACGGCCAACCATCATTATGAATAATAGACATCACAATCAAGCTAGTAGATAGAGGCTTTAAAGTAGCCCGCCCTATCTCCATTTCATTTTCAAATTTCTATAGTAACAGAGTGTAGCTACAATTTTAGATAGAGCAAGGGACAAACTTTACAAAAATTATAATAAATTAAATGAATGAAACACTTTTTATAAATATTCATAATGTCCATTAAATTAACCGTCTAATTTCAATCGATTATTATAATAGAAAATCAAGTTACTTATTCCTTAGTGTACTACACTACTATCAGGGACACGTACAATTTGTATGGAAAACAGCTCTGTTACCAAGAATGACCACAATGATACTTTAAAAAAAAATAGAAAAAAAATATACCAGATTATTAGTTTTTATAAGAAATGTTTACTATTATGATGTATTTTGTATTTATGTAAATAATATTTGAAGTTTTGATGTTATGAATTATAAATAAATATTTTTTCTTGAGGGACAATATTACCTGCGCAAAATTTGAAAACGGCCCTTGACTGTTATAGGCGTTGCTGATACGGTCATGGAGGGCGGAGCTATATTACGGCAGAATATCAAAAGTGTGAACCCATCTTAATCACGTCAATGATGTTTCTAAAAATAATTAATGCAACTCAGGTGTTTATCGATTTTACTTTGGTATAAAGCAGTCTGGTCATTATTTTATGACCACTCTCATACTCAGTCTGTTAGTTTTTTTATTCTTTATCTCTCGTTGAAAAAAAATCAAATATTGAACTGATGATCGACACTCAAAGTGTCTAAAGATGTTTGACTTGAAAAACAAAATAGGTCCTTTGTATTTCACCTACAGTTGCTAAGTCAAAACTACGTTTTCCGGAGTAAAGCTCGATCCAAGCATTGACAAAACACGGTAGACATTAACAAATTCAAACATATGGATAGGGCGTTTGGCTTGGCTTGCTACCGTTCCTAGCTAAGTCGGTATTTCATCCAAAAATTAAAGACGCTTGCGGCAAGCGCCTGCGATGCGTTCAAACGTTTGTTCAAATATAGCTTGATTGCAATAAATCACTAATAAAAATAATTGAAAAAAAGTTGTACGGTTTCTGTGAAGTTTTAACTATCTTTCTTGCCGAATTTACCGTGTCTTATTATTTTCCTCGTTACATTTTGTTTCTTTTTACAAAAAAATAGCTTATATACATCTCAAAGATTAACACGTTACACATTATTTTAAGTATTAAAAGGTCTCATAAAAACACAGTCATAAAACAATGGGTGACGGAAGGTTTGCTTAGATTTATACGCAATCATGACAGTCTTCATATGCAAATAACTAACTCTCCGAATAATAATAAAATATTTAAAATAACTTATACTCGTTACAGATAATTTCGTAGTAAACGATTAAAAAAACTTAAAATGTAATATGAGAGTAATGAATTTCAGAAGGCAAAAGGAAATCCTAAGGCAGCTTGAGAAACTGTTAGACAAAAAACAAACATTCAACAGATTCCAAAGTCATCCAAAGATCTTCTAGGCACACATGACAATACAGCGTCATCTATTGATGAGGTCAATAAATATTTTGCCAACATTAGTTTAAATTTGTTATCACAAATCTGTAATAATGTACATTTATTATTATAAAAATTCAACCTTCAATAAGGTGGCAACCTTATTCAATTGTTTTACGAACGGTGAACGAAGAGCGCTGCAGCGCTGGTGTCTGTGATATAATCTCAACGTACGGACGTCAACGTGGCAGTAGTCAGGGGCGCCGCCGCCCCCGCGTCCTCCCAGCTCCCCGCGCCCGCCGGCGGGAAAAAAGAGCGTGCCCCACCTCCAATCATAATCCGGGACAAGGCAGCCTGGATGGGAGTCTGCAATGAGATGCGCAGACTCAAACTCGACTACCACAAGGCTAGAAACATAGTCAACGGGATTTCTATTTCGGTGAGTTCTTCGGAAACTCACCGTAAACTAACCACCCTCCTCCGGCAGAAAGGTCTGCAATTTTATACGTATTCGCTCGCGGAGGAGCGCGTCCTCCGAGTGGTCATCCGCCGCATTCCGGTGGAGCTCGACCCGTCGGAGGTGTGCTCCTCGCTCAAGGAGCAAAGTTATCCCATCCGGGAAGTACACCGGATGTACAGTAAAGATAAGCGGCCACTACAAATGGTAGTGGCCATATTGGACCTTTCCCCCGAGGGAAAGGCCATCTTCCAGCTAGAGACGGTGTGCGGGCTCTCCGGGATTAACGTGGAGCCCCCAAACAAAAACCACCAGCCTGCGCAGTGCCACAACTGCCAGCTGTACGGGCACGCTGCCCGTAACTGTCATTCTCGTCCGCGGTGCGTAAAGTGCCGAGAGGACCACCCCACACGGGAGTGCACGCGCGAGCGTGACTCCGTCGTCCCCCCGAGCTGCGTGTTATGCGGGGAGGAGGGGCATCCCGCGAATTATCGCGGTTGCCCCAAGGCCCCGCGTACCACGCGGCCACGTACACAGAGGCAGGCGGCCCCCCGGGCGGCGCCCCCCGCCTCAGCCATCAAAGCGCAACCCCTGCTGGCGTCGGGGGAATTTCCCGCGCTGCCGGTCCCGCGCCAGCTCCCGGCCGCCGCCGGCCCCTCCGCACCCCGCGTGGTGCAACCGCAACCCGTGCGTTCATCGCAGAACGCATGGGGCCCCCGCCGCCCCAATCCACAGCCCCTTATGGCTATGGATATTCCCGCGCCCCGCGCTCCTGCGCCCCGCGCGCCCGCTAACACTGTCGTCAATAGTAACGACCTAATGATACTGCTCACCCGCGAGCACGATATCCGCGAGCTCATCGAATACAACGACCATTTGGAGCGCTTCGGTCTCATCAAGACCGCTTGCGCGTTCCCCCGCCTCGTAGAGACACTACAACGTCTCGATCGCGAGGCGAGTAGTAATAAAAATTAGGGCCTTTCAATGGCTAAGTTTAAACCGAAAGCGTTAAATCTTTCATTTTTTAACGCGCGAAGCCTACTTCCGCAGCGTGATCTCGTCGCGACCTTTCTTAAAGATCACCAAGTAGATGTTCTTTTAGTGCAGGAGACGCTCTTAAAGCGTGCTAAACGTGATCCAAAAATCGCGAACTACAATATTGTAAGAAATGACCGGGCCGGCCGCGGGGGCGGCACTCTCATTTATTACAAACGATCGTTATATTGTACGCCGGTAGATCCTCCGATACTTACCAATATGGAAGTATCCGTGTGTAGACTAGGAATGACCGACCACCCGTCCATAACGTTAGTCTCAGTTTATCTCTCGCCGAGGAAAGAGCCTCTCAGGTCTGACCTAGAAAAGCTACTTTCGCTCGGTGAATCGGTCATTATAGCGGGTGACCTCAATTGTGGACACACTTCGTTTGGCAATTGGAGAGACTCCAGTAATGGGGTTAAACTCGAAGAGCTAACGAACGTGCTAAACTTTGATGTCATAGCGCCACCCACTCCCACCCACTTTCAAGACAACTGTATGCCGACAGTGCTTGATGTAGCTCTCATTAAAGGTATCGCGCTTCGGTTACGACTCATTCGGGTCGTACACGAGCTCGACTCCGACCACCGTCCGGTCATCATGCAGCTAGGTCAACCAGACGACTCTAGCCCTCCTTCGGTCCAAGTGGTTGACTATGCCAAGCTAAAACATTATCTTGCGGACAGGCCGTCCTCGTCCAGCTTAGATAGGATCCCGGACGTATTGGGGTCCGTTGCGGACGTAGATCTCGCGATCGATTCCCTGGTCGACCACCTGCAGGCCGGCATCGGAGAGGCCTCGAGAGAGGTCGAAGAGGCGAGCGATCGCCGCTTCGTACTCCCTGCCGACGTGCGGGCGTTGTTGACGGAAAAGAACGCGGCGACTCGTGCGCACGACCACTATCCGACCGAGGAAAACCGCGCACGTTTACGCGCACTTCAAAGATCGGTTAGAGCCCGTATATTAGAACTCAGAAGTCACAGATGGGACGCCCTCGTCGAAGGGCTAAGGCCGTCGCATCTGGCTTACTGGAAATTAGCTCACAGCCTCAAAATAGAGGCTTCTTATCTTATGCCCCCCCTCAAGAGGGGTCCCGGTATACCGCTCGCCTTCGATAGCAGCGACAAGGCGGAGTGCCTCGCCACTTGTTTGGAGAGCCAGTGCTCTCCGAACAGTGTCGATGCAAATACCGACCGGGTCGAGGGTATCGATGGATGCGTGCGGGAGCTGGATAAGCTCCCCGCGACAGACTCCCTGTCCCCAGTCACGTCTGAGGAGGTTCTTTCCATTATAAAAAGCCTTAAGCTTAGAAAAGCACCAGGTCCCGACGGGATCAGGAATGAAGTACTTAGACTTCTTCCCGATCGCCTCATAGCTCTTTTGGTCTGCATCTTCAATGTAGCCATAGCCCACTACCATTTTCCAGCCGCCTGGAAAAAGGCCATAGTCATAGGTATCCGTAAGCCCGGCAAGAGCGCGTCGCTTCCCGACAGCTATCGCCCGATCAGTCTCCTAAATACTTTAGGGAAAATGTACGAGCGGATCCTTCTGAACCGTCTCAAGTCAGTAATAGAGGAGAAAGACCTCTATCCGCCTGAGCAATTCGGTTTCCGTGCTAGATATTCTTGCACTCATCAAGTGCACCGCCTCACGGAGCACGTTGCATTTAATTTTGCTGAATTATATAAACCCCGCCGTACACTTGCGGTCTTTTTCGACGTTGCCAAGGCCTTCGATAAGGTCTGGCACGAGGGATTGATCTACAAGTTGTATCACTTTGAAGTCCCCGATAGGCTAATTAAAATAATTCGCGACTATCTAACAGATCGCACCTTTCGCTATAGAGTGGAAGGTGAATTGTCCACGCCCCGTCCAATACGCTCAGGCGTTCCCCAAGGTTCGATCCTGGCTCCTAGCCTATTTAACCTGTACGTCAGTGACCTACCTCGACTCCCGGAGGTCGAGGTAGGGCTATACGCTGACGATACAGTCTTATATGCCTCAGATAGGAATAGATCCCACCTCAGACACAAAGTCCAACGCTCCGTGACCACTCTCGGGAAGTGGTTTAACGAGTGGCGTATAGCCGTTAATCCCTCGAAGAGCGCCGCGATGCTCTTCGATGCGGATTCGTCACAGATACCGTGGAAGCTTAAACCTGTTAAGCTCTACGATAATCCGATTCCGTATGTAAGAGAGACCAAATATCTAGGGGTAACCCTAGATAGTAGGCTCTCTTTTAGACCCCACATCCGTAAGGTTAGGAACAGGGCCGCGTGGGTCCTGGGCCGGTTGCATCCTCTGTTGTGTTCGGTGAGTAAAATGTCCACGCGACATAAGCTCACGCTCTACAAGACGTGTATTCGACCAATTTTGACATACAGTTGCGCCGTGTTCGCACATATGTCCGAGTCGAGTTTCAAACGGTTACAATCGATACAGAATAGGTTCCTCTATCGTCTCACCGGGGCCCCGTGGTATGTTCGAAGCGTAGATCTCCATAGAGATATGGAGCTTCCTTCGATACATGCCTACGTTAAACAGCTCTCCCGTTCGTATTTCGACACCGCGTCGAACCACGCGAATCCGTTAATAAAAACAGCCGCCACTTATGTTCCGGTACCCACGGACATCCGGTGCAAACGCCGGCCGCGCAATATTTTTATTGATCCCGACGATCACATCGAAAATTCGAATAAATATTACACATCCGTCACTCCAAACAGAGCGTGCCAGCGCCCACGCCCGCGTAACCACCGTTCTCTCCGCAGAGGGCGGGCGGTCAATTTCGCTCCAGCACACCCGTCACGTCCACCCTCTCTAGCGGTAACCCAAGCCTAGGTCCGTTCCTCGGTGTGAAACCCTTGGGTCAGGCAACCGCCCGCGCGATACAAGTGACACTGTACGTGCATCACTTAGCTACCTACATACAACACTACACACGTATGAACATACACACGTGCACACCACACAGGTACATAGGTTCTGTGAGGGACCTTTTTTTTTTCTTTTTTTTACGCTAGTTAGTTAGCGCTAGTTAGTGTAGAAACATTCCGATTATTGAATACACATACGCACGGTTCCTTCCTTCCTCCCAGGAGGAAGGGAACGTGCCTATGTGTATATTTAGTTAGCTCGAATCGTAGGTGTAGGGATTCGAATAGATCGCGACCTATTTGCGAACGCGACGACCGCCCGAGCCGAGGTCCGGCCACTTTGGCACCCTCGTGCGAGTCGTCCACAAAACTTTCGCGGCTGAGTGCCCTCTGCGCTCGCCCCCAAGTCCGGTGAAGCTGTAAAAGCCGCAGCGGCTTTACGGCCCCTAAGACTAACAGTGTAGTCAGTTCTAAAAAAAAAAAAAAAAAAAAAAAAAAAAAAAAAAAAAAAAAAAAAAAAAAAAAAAAAAAAAAAAAAAAAAAAAAACGTCAACGTGAATTATTGAGAATTGTTAAAATTAATATACAAGCTTTAGTTTCTATCTGTGTAAAGATAATATAATACTATGAATTTTGTAAGTGAAATAAATCATTATTATTATTATAAATTATCATATATAGTGTTACGATTGTCTACCATAACAATCATTTTCAATATATATAATATTATTTACCTTTACTTTCTTTTATTATATTCTCCTTATTTATACATATTTCTAATAGATATTTCAAGGGCATCGGTGAGGTTCTTGTATTTTATAAATTTCTTTGTTGAGTTGTCTGTTACTTTACGTTGCTTTTAGGTTTTCTATCGGCATTGTATATTACGTATAATTTTAATTATAATTCTGCTTGTTATTTATTGGCATGTCTTGATTGACGCATATATCTATTACAGATAATTTTAGGGCATGCGCAATAATGACAAGTTATAAAGGTTATAATTATATTATTTAGGTACATAACAATTAAAGAGATCTAAGATGCTCTATGTCTAAATATTAGGTCTTTACCTATGAAATTGCCGTTTTGTATGAAAAAATGTAAACGAATTTTTTTCATGTATTTTTTATTTGTATTAATCGAAGTAATCACCCATGCAATCAATGCATCTTTGCCAGCGCAGTGGCAGTTTATTGATGCCCTTCTTAAAGATATCAGCTGGACGGGAGGCAACAAATTTTTCAAAGGCATTTTGTACTGCCTCTCGGGTATTGAATTTTTTTCCCGTCAAGGAGTTATCCAAATTCAGGAAAAAGTAGTAGTCTGTAGGCGCAAGGTCTGGTGAGAAGGGTGGATGACGGAGAACTTCCAACCCCAGTTCTTGCAAGTTGGAGACCGTCTGCTGTGCAGTATGAGTGAGTGAGTATGAGTATGAGTCAATCGCTCGTCTCCGCTGCTCCTGCACGACAACGCGCGACCTCATACTGCACAGCAGACGGTCTCCAAGTTGCAAGAACTGGGGTTGGAAGTTCTCCGTCATCCGCCCTACTCACCAGACCTTGCGCCTACAAACTACTACTCTTTCCAGAATTTGGATAACTCCTTGGCGGGAAAAAAATTCAATACCCGAGAGGCAGTACAAAATGCCTTTGAAGAATTGGTTGCCTCCCGTCCAGCTGATTTATTTAAGAAGGGCATCAATAAACTGCCACTGCGCTGGCAAAGATGCATTGATTGCATGGGTGATTACTTCGATTAATACAAATAAAAAATACATGGAAAAAAATCGTTTAAATTTTTTTATACAAAACGGCAATTTCATAGGTAAAGACCTAATATGTATATCATTATCATTCGATGTTACATATTGAGACGTAAAACTCCACCCTCGAGATCTCTATAACTGAACCGAACTTTGCTGTGGACCTCTTCAATCTTGAGATATTTACAACTGTGCCGACCTTTACTGTGGACCTTGAGAAACCTGTGTCAATTGTTCGGTAGCTTCAGGAGGCCTGACGAAGACGGATGGACTGGTGCTATAAACCCTAATAGTTATAATGTTGTAACAAAACGGTAACAAATATAAAAATTATATTAGTCTTGGGAAAAATTCTAATTTTGAAATTATTAATTAATTCGGTAATTTAAAAAAAAAAAAATTGCAAGAGACTTCAAAATATATGTTTATATAATTTATCTTAATTTCATTCCATATTTCTTTTAGGCATACTTTATCTTCCAAATTCTAGTTAAATAATTGTCTACACGACAATAGGCGACAGATTTTGAGGGTAATGGTTTTTAGCTAAAAAAGAAAATGCCCAACCACAACACTAGCTTCATCACGATGTTTACTTTCACCAAAAACTCAAGGAAAATAGATAGTGGTCATAAAGAAATAGATAACATTCTGAGTTACACTGAACAACTATATTTTATTACACGTTGTTTTTGCTTAGTGTGACTGTGTTAATATGGTGTATAAGTCATTAAATGATCATTAAGTCGAAAATATTCATTGACCGATAACCTTCATGGAAATTCATGCTCTTGTATATAGATGGAGGAGCCACACTAAAAGTATTGTATTTTCTTGAATTTCAGCAGTACCTAACCGAATTTTTTTGTAGGTACCATACACAATTTCTACTAAATGATACAAAATTTTCAAAAATATTCATCGATTACTTTCCGAGTTACAGGTGGCACTTCAATTCATATGTTTAAATTGAGGAGCCACTTTTACATTCGTATAACTTTTGATACATTTTACTAAAAATTCCAAAATTTGTTAAACAATTTTTTTCTATTTTGCTACTTTATTACTTATTACTTTATTTTCTTATTTATAAGGGTGAGTTGAGTTTCCTTTTAAGATCTGGAGTGGCTCCCCATTCCATACGGACATTATTAAAAATAAACACTCTAAATTTCTACTCAGAAGCATATCGGTAAATATATTTAACCATGGATGTAATATATATTAAATCTATGTATTTGAATGAATTAATTTTGTAATGAATTCGATCGCATATGATTAATATTCAATACAAAGCCAAAGAGATAGATATACTGACAGTATTATAACAACAATAATAATATGAGATATTCATAATAGTAAGGAATGACTGAGATATTCACAATAGTATACGGAACATCTGACTACCCCTGTTACAGTTATTGATTAAATGTAACCGTGTAACAGGTACCACGATATACTCTTATTATGTTGCGAGAAAAAAGGGTTGCCGACCGGCTCACGTACCTATTTGAATACACATCAACTATTGATTAGAGAATGTATGTCAAATTTAGTTTTAAAAAGGAATCGTATAGAAATATACTTACACTAACAGTACCCTGCGGCTCGGCAGGTGTTTTTACGCAAATAATTGTTTTGCATCCCGTAATTTTATTTTTGCTCTTAGTATTGACAATTCATATGGCCTATTAAATGGGGGATCACTTAAACTTCCTGTGTACAAAATTTCGTGACCGATTTCCTTCACAGATTGGTGGAGAATGAATAAGAATATAATTCATTTAATTTTTTTTACGACTTCTAAAATTATCATTGACAATTCTTATAGGCTATCAATTGAGCGATGAAATAAGTTTCCTATTTAAAAAATGTGTTAAAAATCCGTCAAGCAGTTTTTGAGTTAATTCCGATTATACAAAAAAACAGACAAACATTTTTTTTATTTACAAAATTTAGTAAAAAATTACATAATTACATGTATACAGAGAGACTACAGAACAGCAGTAAACGGCGAGAAGAATCACGAAAAAATGGTCAGTGTATGTTTAGTCAAGCAAACGTACTATTGAAGAATAGTCCTATAGATTTTAATTGAACTTTCGTGAAATGATAACTTTGGATATTGGAAACTACACATTCACTGGCTGACACCCAAATGCTATACGTTGCCGCGTTGTCCGTACACTGTTTGTTTTTATTATGGATGCGATTCAGTCATACATGATTACTCATTTACCACGCTAATAGCTTATTTTCCATGTTCACTTAAAGGTACGTACACTCCGATTCTTGATACTCTGGGGCGGAATATTTGCATGAAAAGTTATTACATTTTAATTTGTTCTCCTTGTTATCTAGTTGCAATCCATGGAAACAGCTAAAGTCTATTTTACTTATCATTCTAGCAACATGCGAACCGTTGTATTTCACTAAATGCATTTGAAAGTACATACGATACATATAACAAATAAAAAACTGTCTGTTTGTTTTGGCTAATCTCCGAAACAGATGGACCAATTTCATGGGATTTTCAGTAGGAGATAGCTGATGATTTAAGGAGTAACCTAGACTACTTTTATTTGAAAAAGAATTAGGGTTCCGTGCAAATAATAAAAAAACAGGTCTTGGTGAATCAATTCGAGCTAATAAATGGCTTACGCTGAGTTAACCTTAAGAGATATATGAAATTAATGTGCTACGGAATTGTAGATATAAAAAGTCTTACTAAAAGTCAGCAGAGCATATCCTCTAAGGGTCTCCCACAATAAGCATATAGCCCGGAGCGGGGATAGCACAATTTGCGCTTGTACTTGATCGACGGAATTCTGTAGTCCACACAAGCGAAGTCGCGGGCACAGCTAATATATGAATAAAAATAATGCATCCTCGAACTCATGAATACATGAAGATGACTTGATGTGTCGAGCACATACTAGACGATTTCAGATATTTCGAGAATGGTGTTTTTTTTTTCTAATCTGTTCTTTAACAATTAATTATAATTCAATTTCTGATGATTCATACAGAACCTGTTTGATTATAAAATTTGATAACCTTCCGATCTTTGTCCTCCGAAATGTTTGTAGTTGCGCAGTTTCCACTATAATGGGTATAATTATC
Organism: Saturnia japonica; assembly: GCA_033032175.1. Classification (NCBI taxonomy): domain Eukaryota; kingdom Metazoa; phylum Arthropoda; class Insecta; order Lepidoptera; family Saturniidae; genus Saturnia; species Saturnia japonica. The sequence goes on along the minus strand of CM065306.1, from coordinate 9,943,921 downwards.
GTACCCATTATGTAAATTGTAACCTGTTCTGCAAATTGCTATCATAGGGGTGCTTTGATGTCGGTCGGTTTTCCTCCATTCATTTATATAGGTAGAGTTCTATTATCTATATACGGGTAACGACTTATTTTAATTTAATACGTACCTATTGGAGATTTATAAGAAAAAATCATCGACGTTACCGTGTCACCCAAGTACCTATCACTTTTAAATTCAGAAGATAATATTTTATAGAAATATTAGCTAAGTTTGAAGCTCTGCTCGTGTGAATTATGTTTTTTTTTTATATATAATAAAGCTGAAAATTAGGTTTGTACGTTGTTATTTTTATTTTTATTTGTAATTTCTTTTTTACAATTTCTAAAAGTATTATTGGAAATTTTTATAGTTTATCAATTGACTAATGAAATAAGCTTCCCATGTACCAAATTTTATAAGAATCAGTCAAGCCGTTTTTGAGTTAAATCCGAACATACACACAGACAGATGACAAATTTTTTTTAATGGCATATATGTGTTTTGTATCCTTCATACAATACGTCTATCATCAGGAAATTTGGAAAGAATATTATATGTACAGACAGAACCACAGATTTATCAATAAATATTCTTCGAACGTCTTTTTTGGATGAAGAAAATATACAGGCTTTGTTTTATCGAGGCGTTTAACAACCACGAAAATATAAATAATAACAAATAACAAAACATATATTATTGAAACACAACAGAAAACGAAACTATTATCAAAATTTATTGCAAGCAAAAGTACGCCCGTGTTAACAAAATAAACAAAATGAAAATAGCGGGTATAATCAGACTATAAGCAAATAATGTTTCAATAAGAAACATATGTGTCGATGTTACACTTTAATTTGAAACCTTAACAATTAGTACATTTGTCGGTCTTCATGTACAAAAAGAAAACATTGTTAAAATTTTAGTATCACATGTAATAATTTAGTGCGAAAATGAAAATAATAAAAACGAATATTGGTATTGTATATTACCGCATATTTAAAAAGTTCTTGATTACAATAGAACATTTGAATAAAACTTGTCTTGGAGCAAATATGAGCATAAAAATAAATTTTCTTCAAATAATTCCATCTTGGCCGACCCTATGACATTTTTTGCAAGAGAACTGTTAAGTTATTGGTAGTTCTTAAGTTTGCATAGTTGCTTATGCGAACACAAGCCTAAAATAAAGGGAATTTTTTTTTTCATATTTCCTCGACAACTTAGATAATTACAGCAAGAAAATAGGTAAAACGATTTTACCAGGTTTTAAGAGACATGGAAAAGGGATATCAGAGTTGATGAGCTATTGGGTCATGTGACTGTTCACATGATGGCTGATTACTACTAGCTATAAAGTCATGGTTCTCAAAAATATTTTTAAAGAACGTCTTCTATGAGACGATTCTAAAAAGTCTTGTATTTTTTATTGTTTTCCACTTTTGTCTTAATAAATTTATTATATGGTAAATATAGCAAACAAAAGTGTTTTTAACATAAAAATAATACTATATAAAATCCAAATCTAATTTCCAAACTTATGCCGACTCTAGGGGTCGTTCACATGAAATCTTTCTGAAGCTCAAATATCAAGCAAAAATACTGTTAACCTGTGTTTCTTATAATTGGATTTTAGTTTCTTGGAATTTTCATATTTTTAGATAACTACACGCTGTGTTTGCGTATTACAAGTCTGGAAATATTCTGAATCGATTACAAGGTAGGTACGTCTTGTTTTTACATGTCTCAAATCAAATGGTATTGACCGCTTTAGTGATTCAGTATTAGGAGAAAAATTAAGGTTACTTATTTAGGTAGATATTTCTTTGGTCCATCGTACTTGCCTGTTAGCTAAGTAATCTTTAGCAGAGTGGTTGTTACTGTGATATGGATATGTGAAATAGATTTTGAGTTATGGGTCAAAAGTAGCTCCTAATGGTTCGAGTAATATTACACACGGTAACGCTCGCCATTTTGTTAGCTTCATCTTGGCCTGACACGCTACCGCGTGTCTAGATAAAGCTAGTATATCGACGGTACCTACTTGATCATCCTACTGTTCTTGGAATTTATTATAAGTAATATAATGTGCAGTTTAGTTATTTTGCTAAATCAGTATATTTAATAAAACTATCTACGTATAATCTACATAAACAAATAAAATAATTAATAAAAAATAATCAATTTAAAAAGGCACTTCAGAATTATAAAGTAATATTTTTATATATACACAAAAGTCTAAATTAACCAACAAAACGAAATTAAAAGTAGTTTTTTAGAGGTCAGTGCTAGCACAAGAAAAGTAGCTATCTATACACCGTAAGTAGTAGATAACTTTCGGCACTTTCGTCTTTTATTCAAAATATTTGCTAGACTCAATTTATTAATGGAGCTGCAACATTACAATTTAATAGAGAATTTTATAAGGCTATACTTTGGAACACATAGCTTTATGTTAAAGTGACATTGTTTTTTTGTTTTAGATGTTTTTTTAAAAAAGCACAAATTGTAGATAAGTTTTTTGAAAATAGGTTAGTGAATAGTATATTAGGTATTAAAAACCTACGCTCTAGGGCAACTTTTAAGTTATGGTGATCTTATCGTAAGTAAATAAGTGTGTCATCTTCAAGAATCTGTTATTTATCTCTGATAAATATTTTACTTTACCGGTTTTTTTTGCTGCTGGCATGGCTGCCAAAGACTATATATTTTTAATGCTTTTTAAATTATGGTCTAATCTTACCGGGAAATGTTATTAAGTAGAATAAGACTTTGTTATAATCTTTTTATACGTGAATATTTCGTGAAATCAAATATTGGCAGTGCTAATCAGTGTAATTTTTAGTATGCCAATGATTATGCTATTGGTGTGTAGTACTTTTCGTATGTGACAGTATGTTTGTATTTTTGGTCTTTGCTGAATTATAATATCAAAAGTAACACCTGGGAATAAATATCTATAAGGTTAGAAATGGAATACCCAAATACAGCAGCATTATTAAGTACAATTTGCTGAGTGTTAGGATAAAACAATTATTCCGATTGGACCGCGACCACAATACACCAGATACATCTATCCCAGTACCATGGTTATGCTTGTCGTGTTTCGGGATCAACCAGTGTATATCCTGTAATCAAGGACGTAGGGTAGGTAGGTGTTGCTACCACTACGCACTTTGTAAACCCACCACTATCATTTTCTTTTGGTTTGACGCGTTACGGGATCAATTAATGTATCTCTAGAAATCAAACGGGTGTTTGAATGTGAACCCGTCACTGTGATACAAGATATTGAATGGCTGATCCTGAAACGCGACGAAGCCAAAAGAAAATCTTAGATGGGTTTATTACATTGTGTATGGTGGTCGCGATTCCTACCACCCGCTCTACTATATATTAATGTATATACAGCGATTGATCTTGTAACGCGACAAACTAAAATAAAATCAGTGATGAGTCTATTACAATGTGAACGGTGGTCGCGATCCCCACCATCCCGCTTTAATACTGTATATTAGGGGTGAGCTATAACAAGTAAAATAAGATACTTGTTAATCAATGAATAAATCCAGCAATAAATTCATCAATCTATCAACATGAAAATTCGAGAAGACAGTACTGGTGAATAAATTTTGCAATCACTTGATATAAATGAGCAACTTTAGAATTTTATTTGCCTTTAATCGGGGCGAATAAAGCAAGACTTTCTCTTAATAATTATATGTGTAGCTATTATTGAGATCTATTTTAGCATTCTATTAACTTACACTTAAGCTTCATTGTTATTGTTAAAAGAAAAACAGCCTAAACGTAGTGTTCTATCAGTGAAAGAACTTTGAAATTGAATTGGAAAGTCGTTACCTCCAACAAAATTATTCACAGACTTTACCTGTTTATATTAGTGTATTGTCGTTTGCAATCATACATTACTAGTAAACTGGCCCGCCATCGCATGGGTAGCAGAATAATACATATAACTGGTATTGGTTTACGCGGCGCACGCCAGTCGGAATGATTTTTCCGATATTTTCAACAATCTTTTTTTTTAGAACTCGCTATACTGTTAGCCTTAGAGGCCCTGAAGCCGCTGCTGATTTTACAGCTTCACCGGACTTGGGAACATTGTCATTTTAATTTTCATGCATTATACACCTTAACCTTTCTCATTTATCACTCCATCCATTGATGAAAACCCTATTAAATTTTATTTGGTAGTTTTCGAGTTTATCGCGTTCAGACAGACAGACGGATGAAGCGGGGGACTAACATAGTATGATAATTATGAAATAATATAGTAGTCTAAATAGTTAATTTAAATAAATTGTCCGTTTGGTAATTACAAAAATAAAAATAATAGGTGCACAATGGCAAAATGACTTGTGCAAGTTTACCTACACTTTGAATAAACAAATAATAATTTTATAAACATATCCCAAAGGGATCGAAAAGCACAAGGATTGCATGACAAATTGCTATCTCTTAGGACATTATTTAACGAATAATTTGGCATATAATATGATCTTTATCGTTAAAATAATATTATAGAAGTATTTTTAAGAAAATAACTGCATGTATTTATTTTTGAAGCTTTACGTTTATATTTTATTAACATTGTATTTTTTAAAGATTTTTAATAAATTAGGTAGGTACCTACTTATTATTATGAGAGATATTTACATATTTTCTTAAATTTCAGTTCAGTCTGCATCAGTAGCCAATTGTTATTGAACATGGACTCATAAGTGAAAATTATACTAACGCTTTGTTTAACTCCCGTATGCTTCTGATGTGTTTATCGGACATGGAAATGAATAAATAATGAAATTGATATACATAATATTATGCATGTATTGTGTTTTGTGCAGTACCTACAAATAAGATATCCACGCAACGTCATAATGACAAATATTTGAATATTTAAACAGATAACGAAGAATTGTCTAAAGGACGATGCCATAAATACATATATTAATTAATTAAACATTTTGTGGTTGTAAGCCAATACATACAGTGTCGAAAAACAACGTAAGATACCCCAAGGCAGCCGCTATTACCTAGACCGCCAACAGACGAATATAATCGACACTCATAGTTCAAATGCTGGCCTACAAAACGACAGCAAATCTCTACAGTTATAATATGTATTCTTAAGATTTATATTTGACAATATGTTGTTGTTTGTAGGATATGAAATGGGTTAAATGGAATAAACGTGGAACTGGCAATAGCGCTGCTCGATTGCATGGTACGTCACTGGTAATTGGCAATGGATTGTTCATCTCTCGGTGATCGCTACTGTATGTATATTGAATTGTACTAAACTTACCATTAGGTACAACTCTGTCACTTTGCCGTACACTATATAAAAGCCTTGTTTATGATTCCATCCCAGTCAAGCACGAGTGCTGTACTAATTTGCTATCTACATTATGCTTGTTCACCGGTGCATTCATAAATGTGGCATGTTATTGAACAGTTTAGCATAAAGAACAAACATTTAGCATGAAGCATGTTGTTTAGCATATTATTTTGAGCTCAAATAACTTCTTAGAGTTACAGTATTTATTATTATGCTTTCTACCAATATTGAACAAACGACAGGTGATGTGTTTCAATCAAGGTTTTATGCTAGCACATCACTTGCTTTTGTTTAATGTGAAATATGTTAAAATCGAAATGCCTTAGGAGAACAGAAAAATGATGCCATTCATATGAGGTAGCAGACGACGAGTTGCCACTCTATTGGTTCTAAAGACAAATATAAAAATATATCATTTTCAATAGCCTTCACCATCTATTACGATAGTCACCGTTGACGATGAGAACGAAGATCTCGATATTTTATATAACTAAAATTTGCATTAGGTATTTGTTATATTTTCTTCTAGAGGACATTTTATAGTCATAGTGAAAAATACTTAAGTACTTATGAAATACTTATGAAATTGTTTCTAATGTATTCGACATATTTCAGAGTACAAAGAAAATTGTTGGCATTTTTTTTACATATTTTAAAGAATAACTTAGCTTTATTTTTATTTCTGAGTTGGCAACACTGTCCTTGTTTGTATTCAGTAGGGTTCGTCTTGTGGGTGAGGTTGGTTTGGGTGTCGTAAGATGTAATTACGCTCACATTATCTCTTTTGAAGAATATTTATATATAAATTATTTTTTGAGACGGAAAGTTTAACATAGTAATTTAATTCTTACAATATTACTGATAAACTAGTTGTACGGTGTACCCCACGATCAAGGCCCGCTTAAGCACATTCGGTGCCAGGGTGCGAAAGCTATCATTTTATGGATTCATTACATTATTTCCCTAAAATACTGATAATCAGACATCTAACACAATTTAATGGGCTTTTCAGTTGGAATACTTTTGAATAATCTCATTTTACCATTATATTTTCATTCTATACCTGCTTATAACGGTCAAGTTTGTCAATCTATCTTTAGTCTTGGACCTATGATTGACCTTAAATATGCTGTGCTCGTAGCTTTGCCTTCGTGGACTACATTGTTAATCAGTGTTGTTGTGGTAGGATAGTTAATAGATACCTATCAAGACTTATGGCGGTCGGCTTGCGCCCCCTAGGACTATGCGCCCAAAGATTTCAAACGTGTAAAATTTAGTCGACCAACTCTTCGTCGCACCGCCGCGCCTCGCCGACAACGCATCCGTGTATGTAGCCTATAAATAATTGTTCTTACTTCGCGTACTTGCTTACAGTTTGCCAGATTGCTTAACGTTCATGGTTACTGCTGTGCTCCTTATGGTTGTAGCGTGAAGTTATATACCCCATAACCTTCCTCCTTCCTTCCTATAAAAGCAACTAGTCGTTTGAGAAATTAGCACGTGCCAACAGACAACTCCCGACCATTAATATAGATATTAATAAATTATGAAGACCATAATTCATTCGATATTGGTAAGTGAAATAATTACTATATATACCTATGTAATTGGTTGATGTTAAATGGAGTATTTTAGGGATAAAGAAATATATTACTTCCGAAATTAAAGTTAAATCACCAACATTGTTTAAAAATAGTTAATAGCTCGACAAACATCTACGCCGTGTGCTGTTTATAATATCGTGCCAACATCTAACAGTCAAACAAAAATCGTTAATATTTTGTTTTGTTTTGAATAACCTGGTAGCTAGTCGGGAGTTATGAAGTTAGTGAAAAAAATCGTTGATATGCAGTAGTAATAAAGGAGCTCCAGTGATTTTTAGTGAGTGCTGTGATACAAAGTACAATAATTGGAAATGGTATGGTTTGCGACGTCGACGTCGACATAGTTTACAGCAGTGCGAGCTCAGTCGTCGCTTGTGTTGTACGTGCGCGCCTCGAATTTTCCGATTTTCCGAGACGATTACTCGCAACTGTCTTCTGAGAATATTACGTCTATTGTGAATAATTTGAATACAATGAGAACTTTTTTCAATAGATACATTCGGTGAGTTACTATTTCCTAGTTATAAAATGTTGGTTACTATAATAGAATTGTGATTTTTTTAAATATTATTTATATTACTAGACCAATTATCAATAATGTATCTCTGTTTAAAAAGAGGTTCAAGTTTTGTATACATTAATATCATAAATTAGTTAACATTATGCGAAGGAATTAAAACAAGTTTCTATTCTAATATTGGCCTCTTTTAAAAAGGCTGTGATACAGTTATCGATTTTTTAACCCATAAGTCGGAACAGGTAGGAGTAATACCTACATACTTTAAATAATGAATTTTAAAATTATAATATATATTTAATAAACATTAACAGCGTTAGTAATTGTCTATTTTAATGAAGATAAAAAATTACTATAAAAAATTATTATTAAAAAATTGTTTTTTTTTTTTAAGTTTCGTAATATTTTTTGTTGATAAAGGTTAATACTGTTTTCAGTTATTATACATATATCTGTACTAGTATATACTAATATAATAAAGAGGAAAAGTTTTTTGTTTGTTTGTTTAAACATGTTAATCTCTGGAACTACCAGTTGAATTCGAAAAATCCTTTTTGTAAATGATATCCATACTCTCGAAGAATAGTATAGGCTATATAAGATTAGGCTAAAACTCACAGATAACCTAAAATATTGATTTTTGTTACATAAGTTGGAAGTCGAGGCATTCCTGAACTGCTTTAAGCGCGTTGCGCTGGCGTAACCGTTCATACAATGTTCTACAATAATATTGGACCTTAGTATATAAAAAAAAGCAGCATTAGCATTTGCCTATCTCTTATACATAATCCCCACTATGGTATTTCGTGACAAAGATTTGTTGAAAATTAAAAAGTGAATTATAAGTATTTTTTTAGACATGGCATAAAAAGTTACAAGTTACAAACAAAAGTTACTTCATCATAAAGACAATTTTATGAAGTTAAATTTTGCTCTTTAGGGTCTGTTATTTGCACATATAGTTTAGCTTAGGAGATAATGAAATATTTAAATAAATAAGTTTACTTGCTGGAAGAACAATTATTATCGTAGACTATATGGGTGTGTCGCGTTGGGGCCCGGTGAATCTCGGATAAAATTAATACGGGTGAAACCGTGGGGCACAGCTAGTTTAATAATAAATATCATAGACATTTTATCGGCGAAGGCGTTATTTTGCTGAAATCTATCGGTAAATAATTTATCCGAAATTCATTATTATTACTGACTACTTTTATTCATTATTTTTATCATTTGTTTTTACACCTTTATTTATTCACCTTATTTATTATTCAAACATTTTATGTAGTAAATAGACGAAACGACTGCTAATCTGTGGCAGGCGGAAGTAGCAATAAAATTCGGACAAATTATATAAAACATTCATAGTATAGGATAGCGTCTGCTATCTTTCTCCGTGGGTTATGTTCCGAATACAATTTATTAAATAATGCTTGAAAATAATATGAGAACCGTTTTAATGTACCATAAGAAAGCGTTTACTACTATTTATTACGTAATGGATTTTATAAATTAAATAAAAATAGTGGCGGCTAGACTTGTGTGTTTAATTACGCCCACAAGTTGTAGGTAATCAAAGTTTAGTGTGAAAACGCGAAATAGAGCTTTTCGCGTAGCTATCTGCCTTATTCAGCTAATACAGGTTTGGTCTATGGAGGTCGTAAACCTCGTTGCTAATTTAAAACTCAAACATCATCTGGTAGATACACCAACGGTTAAACAGTTTTACATAAGAAAAAATTGAATTAGTACAATTCACATAATATGTCAAAACGATAACAAAAATGAATAATATTAGCTGTTGATAACAGGTACAGTGAATTCGTTAAATACAATACTACAATTGTATAAATATATATTATACAAATAAATATTTGTAAAACTTATACATAATGTTCTTTTTTTTTTAAACTGACTATATATACTCTTAGCCTTAATGACCCTGGAGCCATTTGAGGCTTTGATAGCTTCACCGGGTTTGGGGGCGAGCGCGGAAGGCACTCAGGCGCGAATATATAATTTTTGGTTGTGTATTACATTGAAGAAACGCCCTGAACAAAAAAATACGGTTTTTATTAATTTAAATTTTAATATTATTTTTTAATTGTATAAAGGAGAATGCCTATTCATGGTATCAAATTTTCTCGTGCCTGTATAGATATAATAGTATCTATTTTTTTACTAGTATTTGTCTTTACAATAAAGTTTTCTAGATGGGAATATTATTTAATGTCAAAAAAGTAATGCAATTTTACTGTGCGATTAACATTGCTGTAGGCGTTGCGTTTGTAATTAATACTTTACTTTGTACATTTGGCAAAGATCGTAATACATTTTTCACAAAAACAAAAATCATATAATAATAACAATACTTACGCAACTCAATCGTTAAATAAATATATATATAATTACATAATTAATAATATTATTAATAAATCATTTGTTCTGGGTGCACTCCTTTCTCAGTTAAGTGTATGTTTATTATCTATAGTTATTCTACGACACTCCATAGACCAAAAATATTCCACAGAGGGTCTAAGCTTTGCAATCGAAGTAGTTAGGGGTGCAAAAATCGTAAAGACGTCGATGTTTTGGTTCATTGATTTCTTTTTTGTATTTCTGAAAAACGACTAAATAAACATGGGATCCTCACACACTAAATATATGGTTGGCAAACGGTTTTAAGGTCATTTGTTTTTTGTCATATTGGCACTATAGTCCATTGTCATTTATAGAGAAAATAAAAGGAAGATACGCAATAAAATAATTGTGTATAATAATAATATTTTAATATAATATAATATTTAGTTGTTTTAACGGTAACTTACTGAACCACTTAACGTTGTTATTTTTATTCGATGTGAAACTTCGAAATTAAACATCTATTTAGCTAGACTCAAACTTCTAGGCTCAATGATAATATTCTGTATCGTATTTGTTTAGGGTTTTAAGGTGTACGACGTGATTCCCTTTAAGGAAGAATGTTCGGACTTTTAACGATATTGAACTTAATGCAGATGTAAAAGCGTGAAGGGATAGCAAATTTATTTGTCTGTCTATTGTCATACTCAAAATGTTTAATTTATTGATCATTCATTTGATTATTTTTAAAACGCTACCAAAGATAATTTTGTACACCCCGATATTCAAGATGATCCATAGGGTATGGGAAATACTATCTAGATGATCTTCCGTAGATCATTTTGCTCCCGTTTTGGGAAGTTATGGGTTTTAATAATATTAAATGAAAACAACAACTTGTCAGAATTAACAAAGCTTTAGTTATATAACGTCTTAAACATTAAGCTTAATCTGAGCCAGTCTTCTTAATAATTAGTCTCAAAGAACTATTAACAATTACTACTTAGGTGATCATTCGTATAGTTTTAATAAAATGATATAATCTTCTAACACAATTAAACACACAAATCTCTCCTTGATCAAAATAAAAATCTTTAATGAAATTGTGTTTTACATTTAAAAAATTTAGACTTTTTATAATTAGACTTACCAAATAAACAATCAATATTAAACTATCATAACATGCTAACTTAAAATAAATTATAATTTAATGAAAATTAAAATTTTAAACGTTTTTTCCCTGGAGTTATTATTGTGTTCAAATCACAAATGAATTCATGAGGATTATCGCTATCTATCCAGTACGAGCTTTATGACCCCATTTTTGGCATACACAACATTTTATCCATCCTTCACCCATGTTGTCTTTGGAAAATGTTTCCGTGCAGAATAAACTATCAGTGTCATTTTCTTCCTCGGATGACTCAAACTCAGGAACATATGAAATATTCTTTCTCCTATTTGTTAATCCTTTGCCCTATCTCTTCCCTTTCTGTTTCTTGTTAGGAAGAATTATATTGACATTTTGTTAAAATATTTATAGGGTTTGGTGATGGCGATGGTGTTTTATTCCGCGAATTTTCCATGTTTTGTAATAGCGAGTAATCAGTTCGACGCAGCTGTTCCATGTTTGAATCAACATTAGGCCTCCCTATTAGTGATAAACTCGGATCTTCATTGAATTCCATTTCAGTTGTTGCAGCAACAATGAAATCAGCATCGGTGAACATGTCCGGGTTAAAAGGATATATTCCGGTTTTGTCAAAACCATTGATAGCATTTAATGGGACTGCTGCTTTGAAATAATCCTCTCCAAAAATCTTCGCTATTTGAAATACAGTCACTGACCTGTCAGTATTGTTATTCATCCACTTTTTAAGTGAGTGATTAAGGTAAACACTTAAGGGATACATAAGACTGACGTTCATGGGTTGTAGTCTATGAGTGCAACGTGGTGACAGGCAAACAATGATAACGTGATTTTCCCGTGCTTTTAAAATGACTTCCAAGTTTTTCGTGTGTGTAAGATGGCCATCTAAAATCAATAGCATCGGATCCTTTGCAGAAGGCTTCGTGTGGTATAGGAAATGGTCAAACCATTTGGTCAAAACATCCAGTTTCATCCATCCTGTTGAATTACAGGCTCATATGGACCCTAGCGGTGCACCATCCATGAGATGCGAACCCTTCGGATGATAATCATAGGTAGATCAAAAATTCCTAACGTGGCTATGCAAACTACAGTTGTTGTAGTCTCCCCTCTTTCAGCTGATCTAACTCTGGCTACCTGTTTACATCCAGTCCTGCAAACATTTTACGGTCGTAAACCGTACCGTCGCCGATGCTCGTCTCATCAACGTTGTAGATTCTATTGGGTGGAAAGTTTTTCACCTCTTGAACGGCTTTCAACACAGAATAAAATCTATCGACTATAGGTTTGTTACAGGCATGCACTCTAGCAGCTGAAGTGGACTCTGGAGCACGAAGGGTTATATCTGGATGTCGCCGGCGAAATTCTATGAGCCAATCATAGCCAGCTTTTTCTCTTTTGAAAGGGTGGATGTAATTATCATTTAAACCTACTTTAATTATTAGTATTTAGTGATTTACGTACTTACAGACGAAATATATATATCGTCAAGTTTAAAGTCTTCCAGTCGAATCATTCGTTTACGTGTTCTAATTGTTGAAAATTTATTCAGATGACGCATGATCACTGAACCAAAGGCAAATGCTGAATTTCAATGTATAAACATGAAAATCAATTTATTGGAAGACTGTCAATTTGTCATGATAAAAAAAAATGTAGATTTTTTTCATTTTATGGCCAAGTTTTGTTTACATTAAAACGAGTCAAAACAAAAATTTACCAGGGGTTGTTTGGTTTTCCTTTTTTGTAGACTGAATAAAAGTTGTTTATACATGTATAAACTCTCCCCATATTTTTAACATCAGTTGTAAAAATATATAGTTCCTATTTTATTTTATTGTTAGAATCCATATTTTTTATTAGTATGGGTTCTTAAAAGTTTTCAGTATAATAAGTCTCATAATTTACGTCTCGGTAAATTTCGCCATTTTAAATACCTTCCCATAAATATGCCACGTTAATTTATAATAAGACAAACTATTTTGCATTATGTAAAAATATTGTGTCCCTAATCTACGAACTATTTTAATTATACCTTTAAATATATGTGACGTATCTTATAAATGACCAACCCTAGTTTATATAGGTATAGGAACATTGGTAGCTTCTTGTGTCATGACCAAAATTCCAGTTGAGAACTTAAGAAATCATTATGAAGGGATAAGGCAGTCGGCGATATTATCAGACTATTGAAAGATACCCGGTACGATTGTGTATTAAGAATGCAATTAGTAAGCTCGAAACAATACCGTCGCTCGAAGTTTCAAGGAAGTGACAACATTACTATTTAAAAATGTATTTATTGCTTTTCGAAGTATTCTCCGCGAAATTTGACATATTTATCCATACGATGGAACCAATCATTGAAGCAACCATTCTATTCGGAAGTTGGGGTCTCCAAAATGGCCGTTTTGTAGGCGTCCACAGCCCCTTCAGGTGATGAAAATCTCTGTCCACGCAATTTATTCTTTATTTTAGGGAAAGTATAGAAATCATTAGGGCTTAGGTCGGGGCTGTACGGCGGATGATCTAATAATTCTAGGTTTTCTTGCTCTAAAAACTCTTTTGTTCTGTGCGCGGTGTGAGAACTCGCATTGTCGTGATGGAGGATGATGCGGCGGTTGCCGTTCTCTTTACGGAGTTCAGAAACGACCTGTGGCAAACAAATACTAGCATACCATTCTGCATTAACCGTTCTTTGTCCTTCAAGAGGAATAGTCGTAACATGGCCGGTTTTGGAGACGAACGTGGCCAACATTTTTTTTGCAACACTCCGTGAACGAATAATTTTTGTTGGCTTTAACTCATTTTCGAACACCCAAACTCGTGACTGGTTTTTTGTTTCGTGTTCGTACGCGTATATCCAGGATTCGTCACCTGATACGATGTTGTATACAGCATTTGAGGATCCTGCGTGGAATATTTCGAGAGTTCTGACGCACCAAGTAACGCGAGCCGCTTTTTGCTCTTCACAGAGCTAATGCGGTATCCATCGGGAAAACAACTTTTTTACACCTAATTGTTCATGCAAGATTATTTGTATTTGACTCATGCCAATGTCTAAAGTTGCCTGAATTTCGCGGTATGTCACATGTCGATCTTCCTCAATCAGCTTACGCACAGCATCAACGTTTTATTGGGTGACTGCAGTTTTTGGACGACCTTGGCGATGATCATCACTGAGCTTGACACGTCCATGTTGAAATTCAGCAAACCAGCGATATATTGTGGTTTTGGATGGGGCTTCATCACCAAATGCAAAAATCATCCGGTCAACACACTGTTTTTGTGTTAAACCACTTCGAAAGTCATAATAAATCATCGCTCTTGAATTTTCTCGAGTCAATTCCATTTTCTCAACGACTAAACAAGTTTGACAAAACCTTGTGACAAGACCGAGAATCTTTTTTTAAATAAATAAATTGTATTCGATTTTTAAAACCAAGGAGTTTTCAATTAAAAAGATTTTAATCTGACAGGAACAGTGGAAATATTCCATTCCCGATACTTTTAGTGCAGCCTATGTAATACCTAGTGCTTAACTACAAGATAATTGGCTTTTAGCGGACACATTACCTAGTACATTTTTCTATGAATAAAAAATCAGATAAATCTATGTTTTGCGTGTGTATAGCTATATACATATTATACTCATAATATAACATTATGACGTTTTTTACTTTCCGGATCTAGTAGGTACGCTAACAAATTAATACAATTACTTCGCAAATAGTACGCCCACTAATAACAGGCAGGTGAGGCCTCTCATGAGGAAACCAAACCTATATATGTATATGTTACGTAGATTATACTTTACAATTTATCAATATTGAAATGTTGCGTGGTAGAAAAAAAAGTGTGCCTCCCATTACAGGGGAGATGCTATAAGAGAAACAAGGAGAGGCGCTTGCTGGCTTTCTCGATATTTCTAAGGCGTTTGATCAGGCTCTGTTGCGCAAAACTCTTAACCAAACACCGAGCTTACGGGATCCCTGAACGCCTGCGGACATGGATCAACGACAATATTTTTAATATTACTTTTTTTAAAACTTTTGTTTTGTGTTATGTCAGGCTTTAATGCTATTTTCCAATGCTTTACTATTCTCTAATTGGTAGGAATGCTTTTATACTATATATTTTTAAAAGATTTTAAGTACACCAACTCTCGTAAATGTATTAAAAGTCGTTAGGGAATTGGGGAACATACTTCAGCTGAATATCTTCGTTACCATTTCGACCTTATTAAAAATGTCTATAGGTATGGATAGCGTCTTAATTGTATCTGTCGAATTCGTCGTCCTCGAATTTATCGATTTAGATATAATAGGTACTGCTTAAATTTCATTTTTGGCTTAATACATGACAGATAGTTTAAGTAGGATTTTTCTCGCAAATCATGTTTTATTAAAACAGACGGTGCCTCTGTATTATATATTTTAAGAATTCTTAGGAGCTTGTTTTGTTTAATATTACAAAATATTTCTTTGGTATTCGATCATTCGTCCGACGTTACTAAAAGCAAATACATCATAAATGAATCACTTGTGTGTATCTTTTACCAATATAATGTTGTGTGGTGGGCGTTAATAATCTTTATAAATATATAAGATATTTTGGGCTAGAAACTGTACTGCTATTAGCTCTGACGACGGACATCCCTTGCCGGAGGTAATAATACTTTAATTACGTAATGTGGCAGCCAGTATTAAAAGCACAATAAGAACAGTGTCTGAGTTCCCTTTAAATACTATTGTAATTATTTAAATAGCCTATTATTTAGAAAGGCTTTTTATATATATTTCATCTTTTATTTTAAGGTATGATTCAGCAAACAGGCATATATTCAGTATTTAGTGGTCATTCCAGCCTATTGTTTTGTTAATCTCAGAAAAACCTAACTCAGGCCAGTTGTTGTTTTTTATATTTCGGTATATTAACGACATTTCTCATGGTGGTAATTACAGTTTAATCCAAATACAACGGCAACTACCGAGAGATCCGCAATACATCGGCGATCAACGCTGTCATGACGTCCTGCATCACTGCTAAGGACTGAGTTCAAATCATAGATAATACACTAAGTTGAAATACCTCGTGCGCCTCGTGTTGTCATAGCGCGAGTACCACTGCTTTGTATGAAATAGGTGTAGTAGTGATGCTTTTGGCAATCACACTTATTTGTATAATATCGCGGCCACCTCTCTCTCCTAATATTTTATTTATACAAAAGATCACATGCGAGATATCACAATACTTAGAAGGCGTTTTCGTTTATAGGCGGAGGTATACTTTTAACATGCCACGCTACCCGACGCGGAGAGAAAAGGACAGAATTATGTTATAAACTGAGATATCATATGAGCCACGTCGATGTGGCGCATATCGGATGTTAATAGTGGGGTTCTAAGCCATGCATATTAGTACAATTTTATTTCACTCAACACGCTTCACGTCGCGTCGCCTCAGGTTTCATGGCGTGTTAAAAGTATGTTTCTGCTTAAACTCTTTATAAATCCTTTGACTTGCTATAGTAAAAAACAATGTCGCAAATACATATTAGGTCGGGAAAAAGTGTTTTCGCATAACCGTAGGTATAAACTTGTTATAAAATTTCTTTGGCTGTACTATTTGTATCTGGCTGGTTTTGGTAACATTAAATATAAAAAGAGAAAAAAAGTTGTTTTCCCGCTATTTTTCATTTGTTTTTCTTTCTGTAAAAATGATTTAATCTTATGAAGAAATTCGATAAATTTTAAAATATTATCACAAAAAAGGCAAAGATGCAACTCAAGCAGCGAAAAAAATTTGTGATGTTTATGGACCTAATGCAGTGTCAGTAAGAGTAACACAAAGTTGGTTCAAACGTTTTCAGTCTGGAAATTTTGATGTTAAAGATGCATCTTGCTTTGGTCGCCCTGTTACGAATAAAATGGACGCCATTTTTGAAAAAGTGAAGCAAGATCGGCATATCCGTAGTTACGATATAGCTAAAGAACTGGAAATGACCACAAAATAGTTTTAACCCATTTGAAGAAAGCTGGCTATACCAAAAAGTGTGCCATTTGGGTGCCACACGAGCTCACTGAAAGAAATCTAATGAACCGTGTATTCATTTGCGATTCATTATTGAGACGTAATGAAACTGAGGCGTTTTTGAAGAGATGAATAACTGGCGATGAAAAGTGGATCATGTACGACAAGAACGTGGTCGTGGTCTAAGGTCGGCCAAGCTTCATAAACTGTGGCTAAACCTGGGCTAACTCGAAATCAAGTGATGCTGTGTGTATGGTGGGACTGGAAGAGCATTGTTCTTTATGAGCTTTTGCCGTCCGGATCTTTACTGCCAACAACTGATGAGATTAATGGAAGCAGTTGAGAGAAAGCGGCCGGAATTGATCAACAGGAAGGGCGTGGTCTTTCATCACGATAACGCTAGACCACACACTTCTTTAGGCATTCAGCAAAAATTAAGAGAGTTTGGCTGGGAGGTGTTAGTGCATCCACCATATAGCCTGACCTTGCACGTTCAGATTTTTACCATTTTCGGTCTCTTCAGAATTCTTTAGGTTCTGTAGGGTTAAGAAGATCAAGAGAGGACTGCCAAAAATTTGGTCTTGTTTTTTTGATCAGAAGTCCCAAAGTTTCTACAGCAACGGGATCATGTCTCTACCTACAAAATGGCAGAAAGGCATCGAAGAAAACGGCACATATATACTGTAAATAAATGTAAATAAACTTTGAAAAAAATGTCTTGAGTTTTCATATAAAAATGCGAAGAAACTTTTCCCCCGACCTATTATTATGCAAAAAATTTGCAGATATTGGATTTAATTAATATAGATTGGATTAGACAGATTAAATTAAGTACCACGATATCTCTGGTTGATTTATTTAGTTATGATAAATAACTGCATAGTTAATTTTTTTTTACTTCTAAATTTTCGCTAGACTGATCACGAATATGATTTCTCTGCCAGCGGTATATAATATTATGTATATCTATACAATGAATAAAATAGAAATGTCTGTTTATAATGTCAAAATAACAGCTATTTACGAAATGCATATGAAAGTATATACGATACCTATAACAAAAAAAAAAACAATTTTAAAATTTTTGTCTGTCTGTCTGTTTGTTCCAGATAATCTCCGAAACGGTTGAACCGATTTTGACGGGCTTTCACTGATAGATAGCTGATGTTATAGGGAGTAACTTGCGCTACTTTTATTTCAGTACCGCACAAATAAAAAAAACTGGTCATGGTGAATCAATTTCAGCGCTTAAATTGCTTACGATGAGTAAATTATAAGAGATATAGCAAATTAATGTACTATATAATTGTAGGCATTAAAAAGACCAACAAAAAAATCAGGGAGAGTATACATCTAATCCTATAAGGAACACCCACAATAAGCATTTTTGTCTTTAAAATAGCCGGGAGCGGGGTGCAAGAAATCGCGTGGACGACATGCAATTGTAAAATCAATTTGCTTAATTTAATCAAATATAATAATAATGAATTAGTTTAATATCGTAATAAAATTATTAAAACTGATTAAAGCGGTAATTAATTCATTATAAATTCTCGTCTAATATCGAAGATTGAATGGCGAACATAATTTTAGGATGGTGAAAATCTTTTAAAAACGAATTACTGATTTATTAATAATGAAAGTTGTTATTCTAGTGATGAAAAGTTTGTTTAGCTTTTAATAAAGAATGCTACGGGATTACGGCTGAAGTGTGCTTGAAATTATCAATTGTAATAATAAATCAGCGGTCGGTATTATCGCGACCAATCTTTCGTTTAATCCAGTATACGTAACTGGATCGCAATAAAGCTCTGTTTCCAGTTATATTTATATAGATTTAGATATTTATGAATAGATCGGTAATAGGCTGAATAAGACGAAAGCAAAAACTTAATGCACTAGTGTGCGTATTATTTTGTTGATTTTTGCTTTGATAAACAAGTTACATGCACGTATGCGCAATTAAACACTTCTAATAAACATTAAATTACACTTTAAAACCTTGGATTTTGCAAATATAAGCGGGATTTATTTCGATAACGATTTACGTAGGCCGATACAGGCCGATAATACGTCATACGAAAATGGTCTCGTATCTCTATTGCGTTCTAACACAACTATATCCTACTCTTTCTCTTTTGAGTTGCCAATCTACATATAGTAAGTCTATGTTTACACACAAACCTTTTATTGGTTGATAAACCAAATTTCAAAACAGTCTTTATATCCAGGGACAGTGCGATCAAAATCAAAATGAAAAAGAATCTCTATTCAATTAAGGCCCTAAGAAAGCACTTATAAACGTCAAAAAACTAAGTACTACCAGTACAAAAACCATCCCAGTCTTTTTCACAACATCTAATGCAATCACGGTATAATATATTATATGACATACTATAATATAATAGTATTCCTTGCGATGTTTTTTTTTTTCAACAACTGTCTGGGAAAATATTTTGATATTTACATACATTGTTATGATTATTATCACTTAGATTATAAAGCATAGATATTGCCGAGAATGCGCGCCGAGCTTAACAAGGTCGAATTTTATTATTACTCGAAATATATTTGATAGAACTGAATTAATTATAGCCATATGTTTCGACGTGCAACCCCGCTTTAATGAACAATGTTGGAAACTGTACTAAATTCGTTAGGTTTCCTAAAATTCTGTAGGCTCGGCTCAACTCGATGCTTAGCTTTGTGCTTACGCTTCATAAAGTCGATAACATTATAAGCAACCTTGTTTTAATGTAATCAGTTTAGAAAACTTGTCTCGTGTATTATTTTTGACATAACCATGAGGCAGTATAATGAATACTTGTACAATTGCGGACATTCACCGTTTATAGAATCTAGTCATCAATTGTATTGACATAAGGATAATGGCAATACCTATACTCCATTAAAAAGTAGGGACTTGATAAGGTATATTAGTTGAGTAGTTAAAGACCAATTAACGACTTTCCTCATTAGCTGTGGTCCTTTTTAGATTGGTTATATATACCTATAGGCGATAGTGACCATTCGTCATCAAGCGGAATTAATGCCAAATCTTATCCCAAAGCAGATAAAGCATTACAATATTATTTAAATACATTCGTTATAAATACATATTAAAATATACTTCTCATCAAAAAAATCGAAACACCCATGTAGTTTAGTTTTAAATGAGTCTTATGATTTTTTAATATGATGCCAGTTAATTGCGGATATTATAAAGTATCGTTTCACGGACATTGATGTTTCAAATTAAAATAAAATTTCTTTAGCAGCTAGCGTGTTTTATTCAACAGGTATGTTTTTACCCTTTGAGAAGAATTTGTAAAATGTTAGAAACAATAAGACAAAAAATGTTTAATTAAAGTTTATTCAGTGTCTCATATTTCCTCCCCGGGCTCAAATGACTGCTTCCATACGGTTCCTCATGGAACGGATGAGAGTCACAATATTGTGTCGCCGGATGATATCACATTCTACTCGTAGAATGCTAAGCTGGCCAAGCGTCTCCGGAGCAGGATCTCTCGCTCTCACTTGTATCTTCAACTCATCCCATTGGTGTTCTATGGGATTCATATCCGGGCTTTTTGCTAGCCAGCTCAAAACTGTAATACCGACTTCGTTCAGGTATTCATTTACAATACCTGCGTTATGAGCCCTAGCATTTTCCTACATAAAAATGAACGCTTCGCCAATAAAATGTGCGTAAGGTACCAACCACATGAGGCTCCAAACACTCTTCGATGTAACGTTATGGTAAGCGAGGTCTAGATACAAAAGCAAGTTCGGTTTTTCCATCAGCGTTTATGGAGCGTTTCAATTTAAGTTCTCACGTGAAAAAGTTAAGGCGCGCTCTTCGGTGGTCTACCGTCAATTTTAGGCCATTAGCTAGTTTATGAGATTTTAGGTCACGCTCCGCCAATCTTCTTCTAATGGTAGAATCGCTCACAGTCAATCCTCGAATCAAACGGAGCTGCTGTTGCAGTCGAATAAAATTAAATCGACGATTTTTGGAGCAACTGACATAATATACCGGCCATCTCGCTTAGATGTGTCTACCAGATCCTGGACAGCGAGTAAACATACCTGTTTTTCGATAACGCTGATACACTCAATTGACATGAGAGAGACTAAGATGGAATCTTGCGGCTACAACACGTTGACTAGTTTTGAAATTAGCAACGCCACGACTTGGCCGCCTTCCGTGGGTGAGGTATCCATATTTATTAGTAAAAAAATCTCTTCGCTATGATGTAACAATACTTTTTTTTACTAATTACCATAAAAAAAGGATATTTTTCATTAAATGCAGAAAATCCGACGGAATGCACATTGAAAACAATCTACATATTGAGCTCTACATACAATTAATCGATGAAAATTCGAAAATTAAAATTAAAATTTGGAATTGTGTACACTAAACTGCCAGCGGAGTATTTTTTTAACCCTTTGGCTCGCTTACTTCACAAAAATGTGCGTAAAACTGGCTTATATGTCATCCCCAGAAAAATAGTTATTAATTACCTATGGAGGTTAAAGGGAAGGAGGGCAATATGGTAGTGTCTCTAAACCGTATTAAATTGATTAAGCATTGACAGATTACTATTTCTAAAGGAAGCATCGAAAGTTGTGAGAGTCGATAGAAAAATTCTTAGAGATTTTTTTTGTGAAACATCTAATGTGCGGGTCAAGCCGACTTTTGGCGTGGCGACGAACAGTGAGTGGTTCAAAATGAAAAATATGCATCGCAAATATGCATGCATCGAATGTTGGAATATCGATCTAATTTTTATTTTATAGGGTAAAAGATCATAATTCTAATCGCTATTATTCTCAAACAAATTTTGATAAAGTAAATAATTTTCGAGAACAGTAGGAGTCGCGACTACCATACACAGTAATAAAATAAACCTAACCACAGTGATTTTCATTCGGCTTGTCGCGTATCGGGATCACTCCGTGTATAGGTATCCAGTAATCAATTTTTTGATTGTGATTTTTTTATTATGGCTAATTATTTCTTTTAATAAACCATGCTTTCATGAATTTTTTTTATAAAAAATTATTTTGATACGCATCTGCTGGGCGCTCCGCAACGGCTAAATTTGTTTATATAATTACAATGAAAAAAAAAACAAGAATATAATGCTTTCAATTACCTTTAAATAGCTCAATCACTTTTCACGATAAGCGAAGTTCAGACAACTCTCTCAAACGATATTTAGTGCTTTTGAAGAATACCTTTTGAGTTAAAAAGCCATAAATGAATCTCCATATTATTGACTAAGAATTACATTTTTATTAATCAAACGCGTAATACATTTGAAATATCATTGATAATCATAAATTCGTATACGATAAAAAATAACGAACGACATTTAGTTAAAAAATAATAATTAGATCATTTAAAAGTTTTAATAGGTTACTTCTACTTTAATATAAATATTAGACTAGCTGAAACTTATTTAATTAAAGCTGCCTTAATAGGTAGAGTCCATTTATGTACTACACGTGATTAATTAGTTTCTCAAATAACTTTGTTGTTACACAGAGAAGTCCAGGATCCTAACTTAACAAGTATTGTAGTGTTGTATAGCAAAGTTCGGAAATAATAGTCGTTCTAATTGTTCAACCTATACTTACAAGGCAATGACAAGTCTAACAACATTAATTACACTATTTACTTACTTTGATTATTTCCGTAAGTTATATGTGTACTACCAAACAAAGTTATCAACTACTAACGTAAATAATAACATTACGTAGGAACGACAAATATTGTATCAATGCGGCATGTTTTAAAATATTAATAAACGTTGTGACGTTTACTTTTGTATAATCTGTTCTCTTTGTGTCACTTTTGTATTCTGAAACAATGAACATAATCTACACCTACTAATATAATAAAGCGGAAAAGTTTTTTTGTTTGTTTGTTTAAACACGCCAATCTCTGGAACTACCAGTCAGATTCAAAAATTATTTTTGTATATATTTATGTTTATTAGCCAAATTCACGAGGAATAGTATTATAGGGTATCTAACATTAGGTTACAATTCTTAGCTAGCTATAAATATTGATTTTTGATAAGTTGGAAGAGGAAGCTCTCCCAAAATGCTTTACCGCGTGCGCTGGCATAATGATTAATGATACGTAAATACAACGTTCTACAAAAATATTGGCCTTTAGTATATATAAAAAATACAGCAATAGCATATGCCTATCTTTTATACATAAGCCATAATAAGGTATTTTATGAAAAACATTTGTTGAAAATTAAAAAGTGATTTATGAGCATTATTTTTAGGCATCGCATATTAATCCTTACGAACAAAAATTACTTTATCATAAAAACAATTTTATGACGTTAAACTTTGCTCTTTACAGCATATTATTTGGACTAGTTTATGAGATAACGAAAAATTAAAATAATGTGTACATGCAGGAAGAATAATAGGCTATTTGACTGGTTTCTAGAAAGTATCTTAAATTGTTTAGTGGTGTTTGTCGAACCCACAAATAGTTATTATTCTTAATTATTTTATGTATTTCTTCAAATAATAACAAATAAAAATACACTATTTCAAAAACCCGCCAAAACGCTCTGTCTTGAGCAATAAAACGTCGCACTGGCTCAGTGACGTCACATCTCAGTATCAATTCATAATGGTCTTAAATTTTGGTACAATATGTTCATCCACCACAATAGTCACATTGTAAGAATGAGCTTTCACTTTGTGTTCAGGACAAATCTTGCATTTTAGTGTGCAAATGTTACATTCACTATGTAGTTGCACGTATCCAATAGCATCATCTCCGTAAGATTCTTTTGTAGCCCTGCAATTAAAAATCACTATTACAATCACGAAATTACCGCTCAGCTAACTTACATTATCATAACAATCCAAAAAGTTTAAATATCTGTTAAAAATCACTAACGATATGGTAGACTGAGCTGAATTGCTAAGTAATATAAACCTGCGAGTGCCTATTGTACATACAAGAAACAAGTTCCCTTTACACGTGCCGTTAGTGAAATCATCATATAGAAAGAACTCTTTTTTAGTCAGAATTAACAATCAAATTAATATCACTTCCAAAACCAAATTTTATTTAACTACTTATATTATATCTGTGTGCACTTTTAAATGACCTTCTGTATGTTATTTCTATATATGTATATGTATGTACCTTGTTAGCTCTAAGATCACCATGTATGACTAAATAAATAAAATTTCAACAATATGTTTATGTTCAATTACTAGGTAAGTTGGTAAGATACTCACATGGCTGTTTTTCTATTTCTAACCTCAGCTGCATAAAAATCGGGGTTATTTTTAAAGAAAACTCCGACCATAATGGCATCAACTTATATCATGGGGATACATAAAGAATATCTAGTCCGCCATATTGAATTTAGAATGACGTCACTTAGCTAATCATGCGTTGTCATCCAAACTAAAAATCTATGCAAAGTTTTAGCTCAATCGTGAATCGGTTGGGGATAACTGTTTTTAAAATCTTGCAATAATTGACCCATAGTACCAAAGAAAGTTAAATAAAAGCTTGTAAGAAACAGTGGAAGGTGATCGCTGTGAAATAAGTACTGAGAACTTTTATCTCGTATACCAGTTGGGAGTGACCTAAAAAAAAGATAGTACTAGGTACTTTAATTTCATAAATATGTATTAGTTGATTGATATTTGAATGTTTACATTTTTTTTAATAATATACAAGAATAGAATAGATAAGAATTTTATCATTAGACTTATTACTTGTTAGTTGTTACTTATAACAGACATACGTGGTAAAAATGTCGCATCGTTCTCACCTTGGCTTTTCTGGTGATTTCATTTTTGCACAAAAATTATTCTTATTTATGTATACAGTAAGTTACAGTAAGATGATTGTGAGTAAATACTTCTATGGATTATTTGGTTACAATATAAGGTAAAAACACGTATAGAATTGCAACTAGTATCCGTGTGTCGTGCCGTGCGTATTTCGAAACTAGATAGTGTATTATCACCAGTTACCTAACCGCTTTTGTTGTAGTATTGACTATCGTAGGCCGGCTTGAATTGTTTTCTTTTTTTAAATTTTTGCTGTTATTTTTGAATTTCACTTTAGTAAATAATGTATTCAAAGTAGTTCTGGAAATAAATAAAAGTAACATATGTATTTACATTCCTTCTATATGACAACTTACGAATTTATGTTGTTTATAGTGTAGTGCAGTATTTTTGAAGTAAACATTTCATTAGGCACGTTGGTTTCTTTCGGGATGGGGAAAAGCATTGAACTCGCGTGATCTTCTCGCTCAGATATATATATATATATACTTACAGATGTATGTATTATAGGGTGTCCGCGATTGCAAATAAGTCGCGATCTGACTAATTCTCTATCCGTAAATTCGAGCTAACTAACATATACTCATATGCATGCTTCCCTCCCCCTGGGAGGAAGGAAGAAAACATGCGTATGTGTATTTAGTGATCTGTAAAGTTTTTCTACACTAAGTAACGTAAAAAAAGGAAAAAAAGGTTCCTTAAAGAACCTATGTACCTGTGAGGTGTGCACGTATGTAACATATGTATGTAATGTTTGTATCTGGGTAGCTAAGTGTTGCACATATAGTGTCACTACTTGTATCGCGCGGGCGGCTGCCACACCCAAGGGCTTCACATCGAGGAATGGACCTAGGCTTGGGTAGCCGCTAGAGAGGGTGGACGTGGCGGGTGTGCGGGAGTGAAGTTGATCGCCCGTCCTTTGCTGAGAGAACGGTGGTAACGCGGGCGTGGGCGGTTTCACGCTCTGTTTGAAGATACGGTGGAGTAGTACGCGTTAGCTTTCTCGACCTTATCGTCGGGGTCGGTAAAAATATTTCGCGGTCGGCGGTTTTTCCGTGAGGCGGTAGGAGTAAGGACATAAGTAGCGGCTGCTTTAATTAACGGGTTGGCGTGATTCGATGCGGTATCGAAGTAAGATCGCGACAAGAATCTGACGTAAGAGTGAATCGACGGAAGATCCACATCCCTATGGAGAGCTTCCGTTCGCATGTATGGAGGGTGCCCCTGTCTTTCCATCCGCTTCCCTTGTTATCCTCGCTTCTATGTTTTGTCAACGCGTATGATTGGTTGAAGCCTATGATCGGTTGACGACTACGATTGGTTGACAACTAACTCACAAACGATCAGTTGTACAACTGATATAATGATTTTGATTTACGTAGTTTATAATATATCTAATATATTTTAATAATGTGCGCATTATTTAATTATTAGTTGATATGTTTACGTACTCGCAAACTAATCTAATAATCGTAACTCTAGTATATTATTTTAACCTTACAATGATTGACAATGATTTTTATATTAGGAATGATTGGTTGACGACTAATGTTATCAATTGAACATCTTATGTATTTTAATAATGTACGTATTATTTAATAATTTGTTAACATGTTTACTTGCAAACTACCCCAATATACATATATATTATTATTAACCTTACAGTATAATATTTAGCTTCGATATAAGAAGTTTTCACTTCCTACGACTGACAATTTTAGTTTACTTAATAATACACCAGTAAGTAGTAAAACTTGTTTGTTATTGTAACAAACTGTAAACTACACTGTAATGAATTAGATTGATTAGCAGATAATGTAAACATTTTGACTTATTACATTCATCATCTTTCAGCAAGTTTGAAATATTTAACGAATTCACGTAGAGATTATTATACATTGTTGGAAAGGTACCATTAAAACAACATGTTAATAAATTAAACACGCCTCTGATTGTATTGTATTTTATAGAGTCATATTTGTTCGAGTTCCAAATGCACGTTAAACCACGAAACGTTCATTGTTGATTCTGTTCTTGTAATAACGGACGTGTCCCCAATCCTTCCATCAATCACAATTATTTTGGACAATAGTAATTGATGATAACCTCGACGTATACGCCACATGTCTGATGACCTCGTTTTCTTTTACAGGTCGGGATGACGACACGCGGTTCGACAAAGTTGAACGGGGTGAGGCCACTGGTATTACAGTTCCGATGTCTAATAGGGGTGTGATATCGCACTGGAGGTATGGCGAACGCCACGGACGCGTACTGTGTGCCTGGTGCAACGAACTTCAACAAAGCATACAGCCGTGTCCATGGCTATATCGCCTTAGCAATATGCATTGTCGGATCCGCGACAAACTCTATAAACATAGCCGTGCTCAGCCGACGAGAAATGTCCAGCTCTACCAACTCCATCCTCACAGGCCTCGCCGTTGCCGATCTTCTTGTTATGCTGGAATACATACCGTTTGTCTTACACATGAATATAAAAATCGGACCCCAGATCAATAAAAATACATACGCCTGGGCTGTTTTTGTCTATTTTCATTCCATTTTCAGCCAAACCTTCCACACAATTTCAATTTGGCTGGCTGTCACTTTAGCAGTGTGGCGGTACGTTGCTATTGCATTTCCACAACGGAATAGAACATGGTGCAATAAGAAAAATACAACCATAGCTATTGTCAGCGCATATGTGATCTGTCCATTCTTGTGTCTTCCTATATATTTCGCGATGAATATAGTGCCAAGTGAAGTGACCCCTCAAAATAATTCCGAGTTTGCAGAAGATTTAGCTTTACCTAAAAATCGAACCGTCTACGTTTTAGAAATGTCTAAAAATGTGGAATTAGTTACAGCAATAATGTGGATATATAGTGTTATATTAAAACTAGTTCCAAGTATAGCTTTATCGATATTAAGTACGTGCCTGATATCGAAGTTGACTACGACTGAAAGGAGACGGCAGAAACTACTCAAGAGGTCTACAGCCGGGCCGAATGAGGTAAGGACAAGTATTTTCATTCTATGAATATAATGTAAGATCAACCTAATGTAATGACAGTAAACGAATATTTTTATAATGACATTGTAACTATACATTTCAAATCAAACAAACAAACTACAAATCAAAAAAATCTTTATTTAATTTAGGCTCTAAGAAGGCACTTATTTACGTCAAAACACTACTGCCGGTTCGGAAAATATACCAGTTCGTACCAGTATCGTTCATAAGTACATATGTCTATCAGGAAATTTTGAGAAAATATTAAATGTACAGACAGAACTACAAATTTATTAAAATAGATTTTATCAAAATCGGTTAAGAATACACGAAAATGTTTTTATTGTATTTTTTTACTATTTCTAAAATTTTTATTGACATTACTTATAGCCTATTTATTGACCAACGATAACATAAGCTTCCCGTGTAGGTTTCATGAGAATTAGTCAAGCTATTTTTGAGTTAAATCTTAACATACATACAAAAAAATTGTTAAGCTATATTCGACATCAATTTCCTTCATATAAGTAGGTCTATCGAAAAAATTGTGGAATAATATTACATGTATTAATTAATATAGAAAACTCAATTTTAATATCATTGTTAAGTTTAGTTAAAAGTTTTTTGCGAGGCCCCCATAGGCGCGACAAACGAGAAAAAAATCATAGATGGGTTTATCACTATGTTTATTGTGGTCGCAATCCCTACATATAAACACCCGCGGGCCGCGGTCTACAGAGCACGTCACTTTTTTATAAAACAGTAATTATGCCGTACTACGTAGTTAAAGAGTTTAGAAACACTTCAGCCAAACTTAAAAAAAAATACTGGACTATCATTTCATAGGTAAGTAAATTCTAAAATGCAATACATTTCGTATTAAGTATAACAATGCCAATATATCAACAAACCGGATGCCTGCATGCGCATGCGCGTTGGTGTTCCTTGTTCCTTATTCCTTTGTTCATGTACAAACTATCATCCTCTATTTTCTACCCTTAAAGTTTTCTTTTCGCTAGAATAAGTACCCTATGGGCTTTCCCAAAGTCCAATCTATCTCTATACTAAAATTCATCATAATTGGTTTACCGGTTTAGGCGTGAAAACGTAACAGACAGACAGACAGAAAGACAGACACAGAGTTACTTTCGCATTTATAATATTAGTATGGATAGTTGTGAGCAGTTTTAAAAATTGGGATTTTTAAAACATGTATTTCAGCGGTATATATGTGACAGTGTTAGATCGTAATACAGTTTAGAAAGTACGAATGCATTTGACAAATTATTGCTTTAATACATAAATCTGTGAGCCAACGAATTGACGACAGCTTTCTCCGAATTATCCCGAAAGGTTATTGAATCACTTTGCCTATTAATAAGGGTTGCGTCTCCCATATATTATTATTTACGAATTACGATGTATTAATCGAATTACTATGTATTAATCGAATTTGAATTCAAAAGGGATTTGGAGTCCTTTTCATATTAATGTTTAACACGAAAATGTTTAATGAAAGTCCTTTAAAATAAAAGTGTTCGTATTAATACGAAGATAGGTTATAAATAAAATTGATTATAAGTTTTATGAAGTTTCAGAATCAAACATTTAACAGTAGTTCCGTACCACTGGAAAGGATAGTAGGCCTAGCCTATCCTATCTAAGAAGTAAAAACAATAAATTTATTAAAACAATTAATAATTGGCTGGCCCGGCAATAATTGTCCTGATTTTTCCAATAGTCATAAACTCGACCAAAGCGTTACATATTCCGATTATTACGCATATCTTTCGTTCGAATTGTGAGTTATGAACCTATGACCTTGAGTTCATAAAAGTATCTAACCAATAAAAGCAATTTCAGTGTTACCAAAATTTTCCATTAACCCGGGTAACTTTTCATATCGTTCCTTCCCAAATACCTTATTCGGACCATTAATAACATTTTTTTTAATTAGCAAAACGGTGCACGAACAGCGTTTAATTTTATATAGATAGTTCGGCTTTATAATGTTACTCTGTTACAACTTATATTTTAAAACTACTATCACTTTAAAGACATTTGTGATAATTGTTATGGACGTACGGGATCATACTTACTATATTTCTATGTACGTCTTAAACTAGTATATCTTTATAACAAAGCATAATTTAAGGCGATATAACTTTTGAATATAAAAAAATATAATTAATAATTTGTAATAAAAATCTAACAGTGCTCCTCCTCAATGTGCATTACTTACAAGTTATTAAGTAATAAATCAAAATGTTCAACTTATTCCAGCTTAAAATCATTCCAGTTCACGGTTATCTCGCAAAATTGTTGCTGTTTCATTTTAGTAGGTTCCATTACTCTCCACTAAGCTTGCTCAAGGATACTTAATCTTTATGAATAAGATATTATTACTGTAATCTGTTATTTGAGAAGAGAGTATAGACATTCAAATCTTTTAACAGATTTAAGCATTACATTTATTTTTCTTAAAGGTTACTATATCAAGTTATAGAATTTTTTGAACATTTTTATCCTCTATAGGATTTGTGTTTAAATAGTTAAACCACTGCAACATATTGTATATTGCAATTTAACATATTAAAAAGTGGACTACGTGTTTAAGTATTAAAACTTACCCAATTAAAACTTAAAATATCTTGTCGTAGTTGTAAATATATTATTATTATAAACACAAAGCAATTATATTTGTTAATAAGAAACAGAGGATGTATTTTATTACCTGTAATATTTTAGAAGTTTAGTCAATGATAATTGTAAAAGTTCTTGAACAAGGTAATCGCAGTTCGAAGTGAGTTGCAAAAGTACATACACAAATTAGTTCTAAATATAAATCTTATAAACCATCTATCGCACCGCAAATCCTTTTTCTCAAATCTGTGTATCACACCGTCTCTTGTCTATTACAAAAATATCAGAGCAGTAGTGATTCAAAGTTTGTGATGGTAATGTATTCCACAATCCTACGTCTGTATACCTATTAAAAATTTAACGAAGATTTTAGGCGTCGTCAGTAATGGATATACATTGCGCCCATTTTTTATACAGAGTTACTGATACTTCGTATTAGATACATAATAATATAGTATTATACGTAATAAATGCAATGGCTTGATAATAAAAATTTCTAGTACTTATTATATGAAGTAAAAATAAGATTCATTTTCATATGATAACAACAATATAACCTACATCTATTTTCAGAAGGTTTTATATCTTGAATTTATTGTAGGCTATAATTATTATTAGCGGCTCTTACCGATATTTGCATATGATCAGATTATTCTACAATTTAATGATTAACATTTTTTTCTCATTAAACGAAGAAATCCCTCATACACAGTATAGTGTTATGACACTTAAAAAAAAAATACTGTAGAGATTTTCCCAAAGCAGCAATTACGGTATGTTGCATAATATGTAGTTATATATAATTTTTTTATTGTTTCAGTCCGAAAAACAATGCTTGGCAGACGAAGCTAGTGCGAGAAGATCAAGCCGTACCGACCGCACGACTCGCATGCTGCTTGCCGTGCTGGGTTTATTTCTTTCTACCGAGGTGCCGCAAGGACTTCTGGGCCTTGCGAGCGCCCTTGCACCGGATTTCTTCAAAAGCTGTTACGGGATGTTCGGTACCGTACTCTAATGTTAATTTATGTCCGACTGCGAAAAAAGAGAGTGAGAGACTTTTTTTAGATATACTAAGGACCAATATATCTGTAAAATATTGTATTTAATATCATTAACCAATACGCCAGCGCAAGCGAAAAAAACAGTTCAGGAGACTTTATAATTAATATAACCAATAATATACCTAGTCCGGCCATAAGTTCTGTTACAAATGAAAATGCATTTTTTTAAATGAAGTAATGTAGTATTATTAAAATTTATACCTTCATATTTACTAGTCTCAGCAAAAAGAATAAAAAAAATTGTATTCGAAATGGACACCGTTGGCTTTTATCTGTTTGGCCACGAATCTATGGATTACGCACTGTTACCAAGGGAAATCTCGCCACTGCTTGCTCCAAAGATTTTTTAAGAGACTCAATTTCGCCGTGTCGTGTATAGCAGGCCATGTCCTCTAAAACTGACCATTTTGAGGTCAAAAGTGTTGAGGTCTGGGCTAGATGATGGGCAGTCTTCTGCTCTTATAAAGTCCGGAACGTTGATTTCAAGCCAGGCTAGGGTAGTTCGCACCTTGAGACCAGGTGGCAGAGTCCTGCTGGAAAGTTCACGGTATATTTTTAAAAAGTGTATTGCTGAGAAGTTTCACAACATGATCCAAGACTGTATCTTGATACACTTTAGCTGAAGTTATCACTTCCTTTTTCACAAATATGTCTTTTTGTGACTCCTTGATAAGACACGCCCCACCACACTATCACTCACGCAGGATGATGAGCGCGTTGTACCTTTCCGACCGCTTGAGCAGCTTCTTTAGAACTGTGAGGGTACACTTTATCATTTTGCTTATTGTAGTGTTCTTCAATCGTGAAAATGTTTTCATCGGTAAAGAGGATATTTCTGTGCCTTTCACCTGCGTATCGCGACAGAAGGCGTTTTGATCGATACACTCTCTTTAATTATAAAAATTGATTTAAGGCATGTCCTGTGTATCGACGATAAGCACCGAGCTTCAGGTCTTGTTTTATAATACGCGACAGAGTCCTAGCGGAAATCTTCATTTCTCGCGATAAGATTTTTTGCTTCCTAATGGAATTTCGACGAATTCTGGCTTTAACAGCATTAACAGCCTTTGTAGTTCTAACAGAACGCGGCCGCCCCGATCTTTTCTGGTCTTCGACAGAGGAAGTGTTGTTGTATCTGTTGATAGTACGATATACGAACATACAGCTGATACCGAGCTTTTGAAGTGTCTAGAATATGACCGACGGCTCCTTACTCACTTTGTGCAAGTCATTCACTGCAATCCTATTTTCTTTAACACCCCATTCCATATTATAATTTGATAATGAACACGAAAAAATATGTGAAATGGCGCAAAATCGAAAGAAGTTCTTAAAATAATATACGTACGTGTTCCAAATTCAAAATAATTACAAAGATGAAAAAAGGAAAAGTTTTTATGTAACAGTATTTATGGCCAGACTAGTTACTTCCGACTTTCATAATTAATATTCAAGGCTAGCTAATAGTTATAGTCTAATTTTATTTAGCCTATATCATTCTTAATAAACAAAAAATATAAGTATAGATTATATTTAAAATACGGTTTTATTATTTTATAGCGAACTGTAAAAGAAATTTTTTATTTGAATAAAGAACGATAAAAACAATCAATACTGAAAAATTTCGTATTAGTTGAAGCTGATGCTACAACTAGATGCTGTCAGCATATTATAACAAATCGGCTATCAAAACGACACCAAAATCGAAGTGATAAGTCTCAAGACTTCAGTGTCATTCCGACAACGCTGTCATGTTGTCAAGCACTATGTTCCATTAAATAATCCAAAGATAATGCCAATATGCGTAGTGAAGCTATGTAAAAACAATACTACAATGAATCACTTATAAAGATGGGATCACATGCTATCAGTAAGTATTAAATAATGCTACAGTTTCAACGTCAAATAACATGAACCAAAAAATATTAAATGGCCGTATTCAGTGTTAACGCGTATATAACAAGTTTCCTCATGGTTAAAATTTTCTTATTATGTCAATAATTATATTTGAACCAATTTCAGAATAAACGGACGATATTTCGAAACTGAAGGAGGATCTATAATCAATAACCTATGTAATATCAATAAAATTATTATATGTATGTCTGACAATGTGTATCTCAGGAACTAGGTACTGAACCGTTTTTGATGAAACTTTTTTGGTCGATTAGGTATTATTTCAGCGTTTTTTTTACCCGACTGCGAAAAAGGAGGGTTATGTTTTTTTACCCGACTGCGAAAAAAGAGAGTTATGTTTTTCGAGCGTATGTATGTATGATTCTTTGACACACTCTGTTGTAGCCTAAATGGCTTTATAGATTTTAGCATTCGAGATGCTTTAGATTCGTCTTTATTGTGGGAGTAACATAAACTATATACTATGTATTTAAGTACGACTTCTGGGAATCATATAAAAAGGAAAAATAAAAAAATAAAATTTTGTCAAGTTTTTATTGTATTACAATCGAGCTTTTTTTTTTTTTAATAATTTAGCTTGTTGTATAAAGTTAATATAAAATTTAACTTGAGGTATTATGTAATTTAAATTCAGTCTTGTTTCTAAAGTTTTTATGTTAAGCTGTGCCCCACGGTTTTACGTCTTAAATTTATCTTACCAAGTCTCCATCGAGCCGCGCTTCCGCCAACTTGTTACATTTTTTGACATTCATCATTATCGCTCCACTTCTTAGGTTCGTAGCGTGAAGCTATATAGTATATAACCTTCCTCAATAAATACGCTACAAAATGGAGACCTAATTTTTTTAATCTATCGGGTAGTTTCAGAGGTTTGCGCGTTCAAACAAACGAACAAAAACAAATAATCACTTAAGCTTTATAATATTAATATAGGTTAAGCAATGTT
Organism: Saturnia japonica; assembly: GCA_033032175.1. Classification (NCBI taxonomy): domain Eukaryota; kingdom Metazoa; phylum Arthropoda; class Insecta; order Lepidoptera; family Saturniidae; genus Saturnia; species Saturnia japonica. The sequence goes on along the minus strand of CM065306.1, from coordinate 9,909,448 downwards.
TTCTGCAAATAACCGTCGTTTGTGTTTTATTGGTACATTAGATGATTTCATGACTATTATAACAAAAATGAGTAATTTGTGAAATGTTGATCTTTATTTGTATCTATCTTTTATCTAAACAAAATCGATTACTAAAGGAAAATATAATATTGTTAATATACACAAATATCAAACATTTCGTTTATTGTATTCGTTGATGTTCAATCAGGTTGCTTTTAGAGCTTAGGTATTTACATAAATCAGGAGATATTGACGGCAATCCCACTGGAGTAACATGTTGAATAGATTTTCACTTGTTTTGTTTAAGCTTTAGTCAGAGTGTATTATTTATGTACAAATAGTTAAGAATTTTTATTGAAATCGTATTATTTACTTTATTTAAATTGATGTTATATTAATTGAGTTGATAACATTTTCAGTACTTAGTAGTTATAACAGAATTATGAATATGTAGATACATATAGATGTAGATATATAATTACATGGAAACAGTTTCTCTGAAATTAATGATTTGCTTCTCGTGTTATTTTATTTGCTTCGAATTTTTTATATTTTCAGTATTTTATGTATCCCATCTTAGAGGCACCTTTTTGCTATTCGTCTCTACAATTCAAAATATACAAGGTATATTAATTTTGTGATATTTTAAATATTTAAACTACCATAGAGCTACAAAGAGATTTTTTTAACTCTATAAAAATTTCTACATTGCTGCACGCGCCACACGAGCTAAAAGATAGGTTTATGTAGTGGAAAAGGTTATTTTTATTATTTTCGAGATATGCGTACTCATTGCGCAGATGTAGAAAGCCTGTTCCAAACCTTAATTCAAAGTGTAAGCACGTAAAAATGTTTAAGGCAACACAACTGAATTTTATTTGGGACATTAAGTTGAGACCGTAATAAAATTTCCTGTAAGGTAACAAATCGTTACGCACCTACGTAATTCTCAATAGTTAAATTTCAGAGTAGATTTTGTCCATTTTGTACTTGTTTATACATACTCAATATTAATTTTAACGTGCTAAATTTCATATTTAGATAAAGAAAAATATAACATACATAAATACGGAAAAAGCTAAGTTTAACATAAGAAAAGAAAAAACTTTATTATAAATACATGATTAAAATATCTAACATTATCTTAATTTACAATATCTAAGCAAAAGATTTTAGCTGCTTACAAAAAACTGTATGTAAGTAAGTTAATAATACTCGTATGTGTAAGTGTAAGATGATATTTTCTAAAAATGTCAATCACGTCACAGATTTCTTGATATAGTAATGCAACCACTCTAAAACTCCTATGGAATTTTTTACCTTAATGGAAGTGTCGATTTTGTTTTATCATAACTTTATTACAACTTCAAACTACGTTTTCAGACATTTGAGAGATAAAATAAGTATATTAACTAGTTTAGAAAATTTTAAAATTACTTTCATACTATCTGAGCGACCGAGATTTGCTCGGTACCTTAAAGCAAAAGAAAAACATCTATCTATTAAACTTGTAATATAAAACATTACCTAAATACAAAATTTCATCCAAATCGTTGGAGCTGTTCTCGAGAAACCGATTACAAATATACAAAAATTGCTCACTTAATAACATTAGATACAAGTAACCTAAAACACACAATAAAAAATTACATCACTTTTCACACACATAAGTGGTAGGGCTCAGATAAATTTCTTTGGAGAATTCTCTCTGTTTGGAACAGTCTGACTGGAGAAATACTCCATCCTACATGAAATCCCGGCCAAATAAACCTTGTATTGTGTTCCTGCGGTGAATAGGATGACCAGAGAGAGCTCTTTGAACTAATGATACCTATGGTGTTACAAACATCCATAAGCTACGGTACCCGTTTACCATTTGGTTGACACGGTATGAGCCGTAGGGGTATACTTGTTTGCCACCTTAGTTGTATTAAAGAACACGAAAACGTGCGCGCACCTACGCAGTAATCGATATAAAGATATTATGTTAATATGAGTACTTGGTACATTGATATAAAAAAAAAAACTAAGTAACAACATTCTCAGATTACTAACTTGTTTACAATGATACGTCTATTTTCAATATTTATACAAAGATGGTTTATCTTTAACAATAAAATTATAGCTATGTCAATTTATGTAATATGTTATCCAAATTTTTCAATTGAATACAATACATATATGGGATCAGGTCCAGGTTGATCTCAAAAACGGCTTGACCGATTCTTATGAAATTTTGTACACGGGATGTATAATTTATTCATACCATAATTGATGGGCTTAACAAATTTCAATATTACTTTTAGAAAAGGCAAAAAAATAGGTGCAAAAAATATTTCATCACTTCTCAATCGACTCTGATCAATTTTTTTACACGGGAAGCATACCTACATAATTCCATATGTAATTGATAGTCTATAAGAATGGTCAACAGTACATTTAGGCATCGTAAAAAAATTTGTGGTAAAAGATTTTAAATGGGAAGCTTTGATTATACGATAAGTATATATAATGTGTGATTTCTCAATTGATAGACTATGTATATGAATTGTCAATATTATGAGTAGAAATAAAATTACGTGATGAAAATAATTACAGCGTAACAAACGCGTGCGGAGCCGCGGGCACACCGCTAATTTATTATATACCTACTTACTAACTACATATGCAAAATGTCACGAGATTAATATTAGCAAGGTCGAAGCCCTTCGAACCCTGATTTAGCCGATTTTGTTGAATTTCATTAATAAATTAGTTATTAATTCGGACGCCGTTGATTCTGCGTTTAATATCCGTTGTCGTCTTTACTTACAGTTTAATTTATTTCGTTTTTATCTAGAAATTTGTTAAATTGTCTGTTTGAAAAATAATGGCGTCCAGTAAGTATCTGTGTCCAATTTACTGTCAAAATGATAAATATCTTGACGTACACTAGAGAGTATATTTATGTATACAAAAAGTTACTTCTTAGGTCTGAAACGAAATGATATAAAACGAGATATCGTTTTAGGATTTATTTATTTAACAGTGCCTAACAAAAACTTTGATGTTTCTTCTACAATTTTCCGCCAGATACGAGTTTGTAATAATATTTCGTAGCATAACATATTTTTTGAATAAATACTATAAGTATAGTTTAGTGTCGTTACAGTCCAAACAACTACAGTCGGCCAACGAACACGTCTAAATTCAACGATAGTGCGGGATGAAACGGTGGTGGGTGCGAACCCAAGCTGCCATTCACTCGCATGGGAATCGACATCGCGTGTTGACACATTTTATTATTCAAGTATTACGTTAGCAATTACCCGAGCTCGCCTACATTTAATATTTATTTAATTATTTATTTGCAATCATATTTGTACATTTTGTTCTTATATTATGCTAAGTTGTCCTTACACATGGCGCCTCAATAGGCATGGGAAATCATTACAATTATTTTTCAAAGCCATATTTCTATGTTTAAATTTACCTATCTCTGATCATTTATTTATGAATGCATAATATTTATTTGTTTCTTTGTTAATGTTAACCGTTTTATGAGAAGGGATTGCGCCGAGGATTTTCATAATATTTTAATTAAATACTATTTGTTTTTAAATAACCCTGTTTTCGTAGCTTTTATTACTATTTATGATATAATAAAAAACATATTAATATTTTTATTCATTATATTCTTGATAATCATCACACACACACGTAGTATAAAATGGTTTTGAAAAAACCCCGCATCAGGGTAATGTTTTTTAAATTAATATTATAACTGCCAATAGGGAGAAATGGAAATCCGAGAGTAAGCCTTTTAACCAGTAAATGGACACCCAAGAGACTAAAGTAAAAAATAATAATTGTAACAACCCGTACAGTATGACGTATGTCTAGACAGTAGAGGCATTACCCGTCCATGACTTTAAAGGCGATGTACCACTGCTAATATACATTGTAGTACCTATCATTGTATTGTATCTACCTGTTGATTTATAATAGGAATTTAATTAAGTTTAATTTTTCTAACAGTACGAATACATTAACCAATTAGTCTGTTTAAATTCTGGAATTTAATTAATGTTCAAGCTCATAAATAAATAGTACTCCTTAATGAATTAATGAAATAAAAACTGTCATAAATTGAAAAAAGGGCTTCGATATAGAATGTAGCGTTGGCCGCCCTGGTCATAGACTTACCGGTTAAAACATACTGTACAATTTTACGGCACTTCTTAGACTAACATAATTCTCCTAATTTGTAAACTTAATATGTATCCATAATGTAATGCTAATATGTATCCATAGTAACTCCTCATTTTTATTAGCAATTAATCTTATTCTAAGCAAATACGAATTTAACTTACCACAAAAAAGTATAAACCATATTATTATATAAAAACTTTTTTGTTGTTCTGTCTATGGTTATTGCAGATTAAACGTAATTATAAAGTACCATTTTCTTCATTGCGGCGTTAATATTGTTATAACATGGAAATCCTCTTTTAGCAGTGACAATTTGAAATTAAGGCAATTAGTTGTATGTTGCTTAGTACGGCGCCACCTTTTCAGTAGGAAAATAAGACATTTAATAGTAGTAGCGTAGGTTCATTGTTATCCGCAAATTTTTTATAGATAATTTTTTGCACTTCTTATTTTATACCCACAGTTTTGTTTCTCAGATCTGTGGCTTTCACATACTTATTGACCAATTTGACCAACTTTAAAAAAAGTATTTGTATAATCTAAGTTGTTTAATCTAATTAGAGAAAGGAGAGGAGGTGACTACGATTCACAAATCACGAAGAGTGATACTGACATGTATTAGGTACCTACCTACTAGAACAAGGTTTCCCAATTAATTTTAGAAGTGGGCCATTATTTCAAATGTATGTTAGGTGGCGAGCGATCTAGTGAGTAATACTTGTTTTATAGTGATTCTACATTCAGATATAAAGAAATAAATATTTAAAACTAGCTGTGCACGGGACTTCAGAATGCCCGCGGGAATCTTGCTCCCCCGAAGATAGACATATACTATCCCAGACTTTTCTATGTCTTTTTAATTTCTACAATTGTTTAGTAGATTAATTTGCTATATCTCGTATGGTTTACTTAGCGTAAGCCATTTAAGCACCTTAAAGTAGCTTAATTTACTCCCTACAAAATCAGCTATCTACCAGTGAAAGTCCCGTCAAAGTCGGTCCAACCGTTTCGGAGATTACCCGGAACAAACAGACAAACAAACACAATTTTTTTTTTAAATGGGTTTTTTGTTATAGGTGTCGTATATACTTTCATATGCATTTAGTAAAAAGCTGTTATTTTGGCATTACAAACAGATACTTCAATTTTATTAATTGTTTAGATAAATTAAGTTTTCAATTAAAGACAGTTTAATAATAGTTGGCAGGAAAATTTAAATACCTTACCGTGGGCGGACGGACCACTTAATAGCAAGCGACCCTGGGTTTCGGCAGCCTTGTACTGGATTGAACGTTCGGAACCATCACGCTGTTTTATTAAAATGCAATGATGGCTCAGTTGGTAGCGTGCTCGGACTCGATCGACGTGAGTTCGAATCCTGCAATGAGCCTGAGCTTTCGGTGAAGGAAAATATCGTCATGAAACCATAGCACGGTGGTAAGGGGTTTTTTATGCCCGCCCGGCTAACTACCACCCTCGAGTTGAAATATGTCGCCAAACACAAACAGGTGTGTTCCGGTAGCTGTACTTGAGAGCCAGTCTTCCAAGTGGCTTCGCGTGAGCCACATCGTCACTTAAGGGGCCATCCACAAATTACGTCACACGTTTAGGGGAGTGAGGGGGTCGACGAAGTGTGACATTGTGTGACAAGGGGTGGGGAGGGGTCCCAAATTTTGTGACATCACATTTTTTCAAAATATAATATTTTATATCTAAGTACATTAGAACTTATTTAAGTCGAAAACCTCCCAAACTCGAAAGAATGTGTTCCCTTCCATGCAAGCCCCAAAACCTTCGTTACACTAAATCTCAACCCTCTAGTCAAAATAATCAGAGAAAAAATTAAATTGGACTTCTGTATCTCGAACATAGCAATGTTTTATTTAACAACTTTTACAACTCGATTATTTGAAACTTATTACCTTTATAGTTCGAAGAAAAATAAGTTACCGACTTTAAGAATATTAATAAATACAATAAATAGGATTACCACGAATTTATGACTCACGTTAACATGTGTTGCAAAATATGTGACATCACATTAGGTAGGGGGTGGGTCTCACAAATGTGACCAGCTGTGACAAGGACGGGGGAGGGGTCAAAAAAATCATGAAATTCGTGTGACGTAATTTATGGATGGCCCCTAAGACCTGGTGAGATTGTGGTCACAACGCTAAAACATTAACTATAAAAAAAATTCGGAACCGCACTTAACGGAGCTAATTCACGCTACCTGACATTGAATTTTGACTAGAATAATGCATTTTAAATAATACAGCAAAGATTTGAATATTTTAAATATAGATATATGTTTACCACTCGATTTATACAAAATTAACGTTACTTCATAGCAAAGGTTTTGTAGTGATTTACGACGGTTTTCAATTTTCGTATCTACATAATATATATCCATATCCTATAGCTTGGATAGATACGAGGGAAGCCGATAACTGTCTTAAGTTAAAGATAGTACTACTAATTACAAATTTGTAATACGCCGGGATAGTAAACTCAGATATGTTATTGAAAACGGCCTATTGTTTACAGTATACTTTTTCCTTAAAATATACTTATCAGATGGAAAAAGACTGCAAGTGTTTTATTTAAATCACTGTCAGGTTTGAATTATATCTTTTTTAGTTTCTTCTAGGAAATGTTTAAATAGCAGGTGTTTTGAGATAGAAATCTAAATACTGACAAAGTTGAGAAAACACTGGTTTCTATTTCTCACAAATTTAAATAGTATAGTATTACGGCAGGGGAACTCGGTGAGTGATCTTGGCAAACCGCCATAAGCCATAAGGGCGTCACTTTTCGATTTTGTGATACAAAAGCCGATTTGCATTTTATTGACATTTTTCCCCGACTACCTATTATTTTTGTATTAATATTGACATTACCCCCCCTATTGATTTATTTTTTGTTTGAATCTACTTTAATAATATCTACTTCAAAATGGGAAATATTTGGTTACTCATAGTAATTATTTATTTTTGTAACATATTAACAACTCATTTAGTTAAGTTAAACCAACATTACCTACATGTTTTGAATTTGTCTGGACTCAACAGCGATAAGGTTTTAATATTTTTTCCAATAATGATGTGATAAATGACAAAAAAAGGATAAACAATTCAAAATCGATAAACCAAATCGTTATTTAATTCCAGTAACCTGTATTTAAGAAAATAAAATCATATAACAATATTTAATTGCGTACAGTTTGTGCGTATTATTTCGTAAGCGTTCCTTATACGTGTACGTAAACTAATGCTGTGTTTTACTTACGTGCTTAAACTTCTTCACATGAGAACACATTTATTACTTTATGTCAATATTAATACAATACGATATCAATATTATATCATATTATTCCTTTAAGTCCTTTAATGCATATAATATGTAATTATATAATTACAACGAACGCATTCTGAACACAAACTTTTTGATTGCTTTGTAAAAATCTACTCTAGTTTGTTGTAGATAAACAAGGAGTCTTTGTAATAGTATTTTATTTCCTAAACTATCTTAATACGTCCATAGGTACATCAAAGTAAGGAAACAAAAACCGTAGGACATCTAATAAATGGAGAGGCCGAATAAATGAGATTTTGTTTTTTATTATTCTCATCTCGTCCATTTTTATTACTGTTATATTTTGTTTTGCTCGGGTATTGATACGGGGCGGAAACCCTACCTCCCGGTTCTGCTTACTAACTAAATATTTGTAGATGTGTGTACCAAAGTCCTGCTGTTTTCATAAGGCAAAATCAAATAAAAAAAAATATTTCATTATGACCAAAAAGTATTAACATTCAATAGACTAACCATATTGCAACCGTTTTCAAAACGCACAAGTTCCAACGTTTGAAATTGAATATTTACCATATACAGTGTAAACTCTTTATAACGAAACTCAAGGGACTGAGCATTTTTTGTCGTTAAACAACCAAATTAACAAGAATTTTTAATATGTATGTCTTAGTTAATAAATGCTTATAAATTATTGTTTACACGTATAGTCTGATAACTTTGTCTGACGTTTTTTGCTATGCCAGTACTTATTTTGTATTATTTTTGTATTCTATTCATATCTAGATATGTGGTGGAATCGTCTTGATTAAACAACAAAAAAATTTCTACCAACTTAGCGGCATCTAGGGCTTGTTGAATTGTTGGTGGTGATTCGGCTTTGTCCACTTGATCATCTTCTTCATCTTGATTATCCGGGTGTTTCCTGACTTTTTGACACTAAATCAACAATTTGTTCATCTGTAAGTGTAAAAGTTGTGGCTACATCCTCATCTATATTTTCGTACGATTGTAGATCTTCGTTAAAACTGTTTGGTATGTTGAACTGGCTTATCCATTCACTCAATGGTAGATTGTCTTCACTATCAAATTGGTTCGTTTCTTGGCTACTACATAATCCAGCATGTCGAAAAGAATGTTGGATAGTGGCTGCTGTTACCTCTTGCCAGGCTTTTGATAAGAAGTTCACTGCTTGTAGCATGTTGATCGAGACCTTGCCGTCAGTTTCGATCATATCCATCAACATTTTCCGTCTATAGTGGCCCTTTAGGCTTTTAATTACACTCTGATCCATTGGTTGTAAAATACTAGTTGTATTAGCTGGGAAAAATGCTAACTCTATGTTTCGAAGATTAAATATGATTGGGTGAGCAGGACAATTGTCTACTAGAAGCAAGATTTTCTGTGATTTTAATTCAGCATCCCATTTTCTCACTTCCTCTTCAAAAATCTGCGATGTCATCTAAGCTGACTTGTTTGCTTTGTACGTAACTGGCAACTGTTTTATGTTCTTGAAACACCGAGGGTTTTTCGATTTGCCTATAACTAAGAGCTTTCTTTTTTCTGTGCCACTCATATTAGCAGCCACTAGAACTGTAATACGCTCTTTAGACAGTTTTCCTCCAACACATTTTTCCCCTTTGAATTTTAAAGTTTTGTCGGGAGTCAACTTGAAAAAAAGGCCAGTTGCATCTACATTAAAAATGTCTTCTGGTGAGTACTTCATCTTTAATTTAGGCCACACTGTACTAATCCAATTGTTAGTCACATTCATATCGACATCCCGCGCCTCTCCGTTCATTTTACATTACGTAATTTGGTGACGGTGCTTAATTTTTCCGAGCCAACCTTCAGATGCTTTAAAGTAAATTATGCCAAGTTGGTTGGCAAACTTTTCAGCCTTAGCTTTTACAATTGACCCCGAGATGGGTACATTATTCTGGCGTTGATTGTTAAACCACGACAACATTGCCTGATCTAAGTCTTCGAATTTTAGCTTTTTTAATTTTTTAGAAGAGTTTCCTTCCAGGGCCGCCTGTAAAATTGTTTTTTGGTTTTTCCAAATGGTAGCAACAGTGGATTGACTTAGTTCAAAACGCCTTCCAACGTCACTTTTATTTTCTCCCTTTTCAATCGCACGTATCACACAAACTTTTTCGTCAACACTAATCGCTTTCCGTTTACTGGCCATATTAACAGTTTCAAAGTAGGTTTACGACTGATAATACGATAGGTACCCAGTATGCTTGGTCGAAGAACATCACTTCCGAGAAAACAATGCGTTATACTGCACGTGTTCAAGGCAATTAAGGATAACAAAAGCTAGACCGACTTCGGATGTTTCGGAGCTTCAAAGTCTTTTGTTACCTGATAATAAACAATAATACCGATAATAAATATTTACTGTCTAAAAATATGAACACATTTCTTCGTAATAGAGAATGGCGTATCGCTATAAAGAGTGTTTCAATAAGTGGGTTTTAACGCAAACCAACCAAGTTGGGCTCACTTCAAAGTTATAGGGAGTTTATCGTTATAAAGGATAAGGTTATAAAGAGTTTACATGTATTTATAGCAAAGATTTTACATATATTTTTTGTTGGATGCTTAAATTAAAAATGTATTTATATATATAATGAAGAAGAGAGATATGACAATATAATTTTAATAATAAAAATAGTAACTTATAGGTACATTTAATTTATAACAGAATTTGCAATTCTCCATAGGCATATACTTTGTTTCTAAGTTCACAATGAATTTATTGTGTTATATTATTAATATTATGTACTTTTTTCTATCGGAAAATTACATATCAATGCTAATCAAGACACAGAATTTTTTTGTATTATACATTCATTTTGTTATATTCCTACGTTTATCCTGCTGTTAAGTGACGAAATGATAGAAGATTATATTATCACGCTGAGTATAGATTGAGAACAAACTCTCTGAAGCGGCTGCCTAGACATATACCTGACATGATATAAATTTATAAATTGCTGCTCGTGAGCTATAGCTGTAGCTATGTTAGCTAACAGAGCGCCAGAAAATGTCCACGACAAACATAGATTTTGCTTCATGGAATATGAACCATTGTTGCGTCAGGATACTTTTTCTTATGAAATATTTGGATATTAAAGGGCTTGAAACCGTGATCTGTGAAGTTGTGACATTCGAGCGTGTTCGCACTGAGCCAAAAATGCCTTAATCCATTAATCCCTGAAGGAATAATGTTGAAAGGAAAATACACATAAACCGTTATAATCCGCCCAACAATTCTTTTGAAACGGTACACAACGAGATTATCTAAGTGTCGTTGGGAAATTAATGACTACGTATGTTACAGGAAAGAAATAATCTAATATATTAGGAACCTACTTGTTACTTTATGCGTCATTAACAGCTCTAATTTTGGTTCCACACATGGCCATTTGTGATTAAAATTAAATAGATTAAATGAGACACTTCTTGCTAAGGAAAATAAAGTTTACGCTCACGTCTGTTGTAATATAAATATTTATAAAGTGTCTTAATAGAAAGAACGTGCACTTGTATGAAACGCAACATTGCAAAGATTGCTGACGTAGGAGTCGACTTAAGGTAAAGCTTTAGTTAAATTGGGTATTCAATTTTACTTTCGCATTTTATTAGACTCAGCAAAACTTACTATAAAGCAGTAATGTTATTACGTCACGATGAGCTCTGTCACATTTTATGAGTAAACTAACTTATTTTATGTCTTTCGATAAAGACGGAAACGCTATTTATGTTAGAGGCCCTATAGATCGACTCGATGTCCGCAGGTTCGAGTATCGGTATATAGCAACGAACTTTTAGGAATTCGCGTACATTGACTAAAATGAATTGGTAACATTATCGGCTTACGGCAAATGATAACATCCTGAGAAAACTTGGACGCTTTATTGATGTGCATGTGGTACTGTAAAAATGTAGAACTGTGGATTTCTTGGCGTTTGTGGCGTGGTAATTAAGTCTATGTCTTCCTTATGAAAGAGGTTTTTGCCCAGCAGTAAGACATTTGCTCATTTAGATATTTAGGAATTTATTATTGGCTAAAACAGAAAATCAGCGCTGGTCACTCGCAAAAGTGACAGTCAGATTATACTGAATTGTGCTCCATTTACAGCGCATCTTTTTTATTTGGTAGGGTTTTATGTAGCTTTTGTGATATTATCTTTGTAATTACATTTATTTTCTTTCTATTTATAAGCCGGTTTTATTATTGTATTTTCTTGTTATGTCTGTATCTTTTATAAAATATTATAATATTTTCAGTTACATAATAACAGCGGTGTCTTACACAGAACCTACTTAGATTAATATTTATATTTACCTCAGGGAATAGGGTACAGAGGGTGTTCTCAAATGATTTAAAACTACTACACGTATTATAAAATCCTTTCACAGCGACATAATTCATAAATCAATGCGCAATTTATTTAAGTACAATTAGAAACCACGGTAGGATATAATATTATCCCGAAGTAATGTGTCTAATGGTTCGCTACCGCGATATAATGTAAAAATGCGTCAAGTGAATACGGAAAAAAATCAGTAATTTTCTGAGTAATAGAATTATGTTAACAAAAACGGGCACTGTTTCTGTGCAAAATACGGGTCTTAATTATTGAAAATTGCCAGCAAATTATGAAAGCCTTGAAAACATGAAAAGTAAATATAGACTTATAATGCTCCGAGCGTTTTTAACAAATGGGCGGATTTCATGTATACTTTATGGAAATTTAATTACCTTTTGACTTTTGTTTAACCACCGCTTACAATAGGAATATTAGAGGCAATAGCTTCATAGCTTGTGAACGATTATAGTACATATGTAGTACTAAAAATAAATTTATTGTTCATGAGTAATTTTTCTAATATAGAAGCAAGGCAAAGTGACGTATGTTTTATATCTTAGGTAGGTGTTTTGCAACAGATTTTCACATTAAGAGTAGTAGCTCCCCAGATAAGCATTACAAAGTATTTTATTTAATTATAATATTTTTCTTCACGCTCACGCTGAATATTCGATTCCAAGTTATGTACCTACTAAGGCGTAGCGGTTTTATGCGGTAACGATGATCTATTCGTTTGAAGTATTTGTTTCGATTGTCACAGGATAACATGTGTAATAAACTATGTAATACATTGTCTACAGGTGATTTAATGGATGTCCTCGCGTTGTTCACTTCTTCGGTTAACTTCGTGCTGTATTGCAGTATGAGCAGGCAGTTTCGCTGTACATTTGCACGGTTAGCGCGACGGGTGCTCTCCACTGCTGAAAAACCTATGAAATTCACTGCTAAGTTAGAACCTACTACGCAGGTAAATAAATTCGTAATATGCTTATCTACTGTTACACCCAACTTCGTCTGTCAATTTTCTGATAACCAAAACAGTGTAAAGTATAATGTATAACATAAATCCTATCTCATCAACTAATGGTCCTGTTATATCGTTGTGTAATCAAGACAATGCTAATCCTCTAAAGCAGGGGTGAGCAACCCCCGGCCCGCGGGCCATAATTGATCCGCCAAGCATTTCTAAAATTGAATTTATTTTATCGACTTTCTTTCATCAATAAATTGTTATAATGAAATGGTGGCATACTAAACCTAAATATTTTTTTAAGGTATTTAAGTACTTGTCGACGACGTTTTTAAACATACAATACAAACGCGCAACGTCTGCGCGATGTAAACGGATGCGATGAGTGTGATGTGATCACACTTACTTTGAAAGTGAAATCTTTACTTTTTTTTTTTTATTCCAATATTTATTATAAATAAAGTTTTGTAAATTATTAATAAGAGTTAATCGCTCTTTGCTCGCTCCTGCTCTAAAGTCAAACTAACGTAATTAAAAATTGGTACCATCCCAGTTAATTTTTCATTCGTAATATGCCTATCGATAAAATCATTCACCATATAAATTAGGTAACCAGATGCCAATTTTAAATTTGATGCAAATCATCTTATCAATGTATTCACGCTTGGTACGGATATTTTCTTTATAATATTATTTCCGTACTCAAATAGCTTAATCGCGGAGACACAGCATACACTCGGTTTAACAATATTTTCACTGTTGAAAATATTTTATAGGTAAACATGGTAATAAAATATACAGGATCCGAGAAATCAAGTCGCATCGTAATTGTGTAGGTCATATGTAGGTGTGTACAGCATGTTATATTATATTAGCAAATTGAATTCCAGAACTCTTGAAACGCAAATTATACTTATGTAGTATAAATTAGGCACTTACTATAATTATATTTATGAAAATATATCTATTAAATAGGTACATCACAAATATGAAAAAACAAAAGACTTATACAAAATAGATTCTAAACATTAAATGTCCATAATAAACCATAACTATAAAATAAATTTTAATTAGTTTGAGAAGAAACGTGAAACTGTAATAATACGTCGTCATGTCGCATCTCTTTGTCTCGATGTTAGCTACGCGGTTACGCTACCATCCAAGGTCAAAACTGTCACATTTTTTCCTTCAGTAAGCTGAGAAATGATAAAATGAAGAATAAAATGCACAGTAAATGCATAGAGTCGAAAAAAAACATACTTGAGAAAAATATTATTACTTTAATAACAACGAGTAGCCGTGTTACATTAATAGAGATCTATTAATAATTTATGAGGCCCACAGCATTCTCGAAGATATTTATATAATGAGTGAAATTTCTTAAATAGTAAAAAGAAAAGTATTAAAATAACAATCCCGTTATTATTTGGTTAAATTTTATATTTCTAGCTAAATTAAAAGCAGTGACACATAGGGGTATAACGCTAAGAATAAGAATTCAGAAGGATTTCTTTACATTATACTAAATACACCTAACTTATATAATATTAGGATATATTATAATATTTCAATAATAATAATGTATTTCGATAGTTGGTATCACTAGAGCAGTACGCTTTTACTCCTATTTGGGAGTGTTTGGGTTGTTAGGTTTAGCGAAATATAAGAGTTACTTTTCGTCTGTTTTTCTCCCGAGATAATGTAGTTATACTAGGCAACAATAAACTAGCTACTTAGGTGAGTGCTACAGAATGTAATCTACTTAATAATACTTATGTAATCGTAGGTAAGGTCAAAAGTAATAACTCGTCAGAGTGGCAGTGGATAACAGAACCAGTGAATTATAATTAAATATTGAAACAAAAAAAGGATTTTACTCTACGCCGCATTCAAAGAAGGAATTTTTAAATAAATGAGATACCATTATTTATAATTTAGATATGTTGAATAACATGTTATAACACTCTCTGTGTGCATTACACCATTACTGAACAGCTAAATTGAAAATAGTGATAGGATGATAAGGTTTACGTGCCACATTAAGCTGAATCATCATACGCATGACGACATATTCGTCAAAAGAGAGTCACTTCACTGGCAGAACCGACTATGGTAGCTTTCAAAATTTTGTGTAAGATACCTCTTTTTAATTATCTAAGAGTTTTTCCCGAGAACTTGGTGTAGTCTTATTTAAATGTTTATTTTAGTGTATAGTTCTTGTTGGTAAACAGTAGATGAGTATATGTAAGTTTATGATGGGTTTCGTATATCTTTAGCAATAGAAGTCCTTAAAGAAAATTAAGATAATAAAAAAACGCGGCTCTTTGTTAAATCAGCCAATAGGATTAGTCTATCAGCTATATTGTGGTGTATATAACTCGGCAGCATAATAGCTTGGATTTTGAAATGGAATTTTTCAGGGTGACCTAATTTTATTGCCTGTTTAAAAAAAAAAACAAAAGGGAGTAAATACTATTATAATATCGCTAATGAGTTCCTTGCCGCACGCACACAGGTGACCGGGCCGCTATAGCGACAGATCCCCACCCTCTTTCGGGTGGTAGAGGAGAGTATCATATAAGTATTTAAAGGTGAGTTCAATAAATAATATTTGTATGAATAAAATATTTTGAATAATGAATATAACGAACCCATGCCATGTTTTACAACCAAGGTTCTTATAGTATTATTATGATGTTCAAACGTTCATAGAATTTAAATTTATATATATATTGTAATTTTAATTGGGACAAAGGTCAATTGGTCACTATAACTATACATATATAGAATAAATGCTATTCCTGTAGACTGAGTATTTCAATGCATGTTGCCAACCATAACTTACAAGCCGGCATTGCTGCTTTGTGCTTGAATTGGGTGTGGCGGTAGCGCTTCGTAATTCGCTTAGACAATTGATAGATAGGATATATCGTAAAGGAGTAAAGAATTTGTAGCTACCAAAAACACATACCTGTTGAAAACATAAAAAGAACATTTTTTCTGTTCGAATTCAAAATTACCGCATGCAACGATGAAAGGTGTGGTATACAAAAACATTTATTTAAAAGAACAGTAATAATATATGTAAATTATATTATCTATTAAATTATGAAGTGTAAGAATACACTGATAATATTATTTAATACCAAATATTATTATATTACAATATTTTATACAAAGAGTGCGAGGCGGAGCTTCCTGAACTGAACAAAAATTATTGAGGCCTAATATTTGAAATTATTCGTACGTTATACAAATAAATTATATTAAACAAAGGTTATTGGATAAAATAATACAATCTATAAAGTATAAATCGAACTATACGTAAATATTACCAAGAAAGTACTTAGTAGGAGTTAATCTTTTATCTTGTATAATTGTGATTTTGAGGTCAATCTCCCTAATCATGCGAGAAAAAATGTCTATAATATAAACTATTGATAACACATCCTACCTAAATCCATATTATTAAAATTACACATATACCTATTTGTTATATGTTTTGAAACGACGATTTAATTAAAAATAATGTATGTATACAAAATAACTCGAGAGGCGTCACAAAGTAAAATCAATATTAAGATAATAACATATTAAAGACCGAACAAAGCGTTCGCTCTGTACAAATATGACCAGAGTAAAGAGATGTCTGCTCATACTCATTTATTTGAATTATTATACTGTTTATTCAAATATTCTCACTGTAAGTATAGGAGTATATCACGGGTATTGCTTGAAAAACAAGTAAGCCCAGGTTTTACCCAAAAACAAAAAAAATATCCAAGCTCAAAGTTAAAGTTAAAATAAATTATAATAGTAATAATAGTTCAAATAATAATTGAAATAAATACCTAATTTACACAGAGATTCGTCATTCAACAGCAAGTGAGTAATGAAGAGCGATCGAATGAAACGAGGGTGTAAGGTTTCTTGCGATGACTATAAATTTTATAAAAATACCTATTGCTATCTGTTACAGATATATTATTTTTAATTTGAGAAAGACAAATTGCTGTGACATTTCGAATTGCACAGTTTCCCTCATAGAATGTATACTTACTTTATTGTTTCGTGGTTTCTTGCAGCTTTATATGCAGCTTCACCTTTACTTTTGCATTTGTACCTTTTATAGCTTTGACCTGCTGATTCACACTTTATCCTTGAAGGTTGGGTAATTTTAAGTAAATTCGGGTAAAGATAAGTTTGTTCATACTCGTAATATTTATGTTGTATACATGTGCTTATTCATAAATTAAATAGTGTTAATAATTTGGTTAGATATAACCATAGATGTAGTATAATTAAAACTGGATACATCAATGCATCATATTATAATATTAAAATCATAATACTGTACGTACCTACTATAGAATATTGTGATTTATTAATTTCGTTCTGTGCTGAATATTTTAGAACATAACTTACCAAGTTACGATATTTGTTGAATTATTCATTTTTATTAAATAGGAAGTGAAAGTTTGGCATAGTTTGAAAGAAAATACTTTTTTCGAGCAACACAACATTTTAGTCACGAAGTTGTTTAAATATACGGTCACGTACGATGTAGGCGGGCGTACTCTAGTCTTGTTTAAGGTACATTATACGAAAATGCTTTACTTTCAATTAGCCAGAACACAGAAACAGTGTAAAACATAAAGCCTGGAGACATTCACCTTTTAAATTCCCCTTTGATCTCGAAAATCATCTAACTATGGGCACTTTTACCTAATTATAATTCGCACAGAAGTTTTCATTTTGCATATATCTAACATTCTTGGACTTTCCTAAAACAGTATCAAATAATATATCTACTCTTTATTAACGTTTCTAATCCAAATATTGAAATCCTTATTTTATGTTTTTATAAAAAAAAAAAAACACAATTTTAGCATTTGACCGTAGAGTTTTGAAATAAAATAATAGTTAAAAATACTTTGAGCCTTGTTGTTTGAAGTAGTCTAAATGCAACTGCACCTATACAAACATTTAAAAAAATGTTATGCAAAGCAGGCAATAAAAAGCTGGAATTGTTTTTTTAAATATTTAACTTTATAAAACTACATTTATTTGTATTTTTATGTCAAGGTCACTTTTCAACACTAGCAGGTTTCTCAAAGTCAAAAAAGCTATGAGTTAGCAAATAGCAATATTTTATTAGTAAAATCCCCTAGGAAAATTTAGAAAGTTTTAATTGTATAATTTCATCAAATTCTCCTGAAGTCTGTCTTTATAAATTGTCAGGTATATTACCCGCCTTGGCTCGAGGAAATCCAATAATAATTTTTACATGCGCTTGAGAAATTTAGTTTTAATTTATTATTTTAAACATAAATATCTCTTTTTTTTCAGATACCTTCGCTCTCTAAACTCGATATAATAACTTAGACAATAAGTTAATAAACTATACTTAGATCTTTAGGAATAGTTTTTAATTTACAATTACAATGTAATAACAATACATTGGTTATTATTGTTTATATGTACACATTGATATATGTAGATATAAAAATCTATTTAAATTAGAATACATATGTAATTAACCGAAAAAAATAGTTTCTGCGTCTTCTGAGCCGTGACGCAGGCACTAAGAGCCTTGTAAATAAATACATATTTTGTGAATTTTAATAGTATGTATACACGTGTAAAATCAATTTTCTTTAATAAATATTGTACATTAAAATAATCAGTAGCTGTTTACATAGGGTCCAATTATCGATTTTTAATTGTTCATTTTATGTAACCTTGTAACTAACTAGAAAGGTACTTGTACATACTTCATTAATTGATCTAAGCTAATTGTATAATATTTTTTATGGTTTTAACGAATTTAATTTATATCTATGTCAAAACGTATTTCATTCACGTTTATATCTAAAATATTATGTATAAATTGATATGTGACTTTTTAACTTTTATACTACGAATTAACAATTAACAAACGAATAATATTTATAATGTATTAGATGTCAACTTATACCCATTTTTACTTAGTACTACTATTTTTGTTATTTAAATACATAACATAATATTATATATGAAATTGTTATTTTATTTCTATCCTCAAAATATAACCCACTCTTAAATTATTAATCATGTCATGAAGAAAAATAAAATAGAAATTAGCGTTCACTCAGTGTTCGATAATCTAACATTATTGAAAATTTAAAGAAAATATAATATGAATTTGCAAATTCATATTATATTTTTTAATGTATTCATCCCAACATTTTTATTTCTCTTTTACATTATATAATTGTTTATCTGATAATATGCACTTTTATATGTACTTACAATATATAAAAAACTCTTTCAATTTTCAGCTCAGTCGGTTAGAGATAACTGTTTTAAAATTCAGTTGCAAGATTTGATCCATACTTACAAGGAAGGTGAAATAAAAGCTTGTAAAAAGAATAAATATTGTTGTTGTTGTTTAATCATATAAGAAACTCATAAGTTTTGAACATATCTTTTAGGCAACCCATTATTAATACTTTTATAGTAATATTTAATAAAAAGATACCTTTCGTGTTGTATGCAGATGAGTGAAAGACCGTTCTAAGTCGAATTTTAAGACTACCAGTTCAGTTAGAAAACCAACAAGACTAAGTAATCATGAAAATATTTATGTTATTACTCCCGTAAACTCTAACAACAACACCAAAAAACTGCAGGACCGATTTTAGAAATTCTTTCACCAATAGGTATAAAGCTACA
This sequence comes from Saturnia japonica, assembly GCA_033032175.1. Taxonomy (NCBI): domain Eukaryota; kingdom Metazoa; phylum Arthropoda; class Insecta; order Lepidoptera; family Saturniidae; genus Saturnia; species Saturnia japonica. The sequence goes on along the minus strand of CM065306.1, from coordinate 9,889,879 downwards.
GTATCAGCGAGTAACATAGTAACAACATATTATAATTTGAAAAATTAATTTGTTCCTCTTAAAAATTTTGATGGTTTTACACAAAGTATAAAAAATTGCCTACACGGTTGCGTTGGCGATGTTTGTCGTATAAAATTAACACTGGTGAAACCGTGGGGGAACAGCTAGTTTACTTATAAGCTCACAAGATTGAATCAACCACACCTGATAAGCGATGCAATCACTCACTCCAGTACACTTTGTCCATATAACTAAATATTAAAGACAATTTGTACATATTAATCATGAAACTCCATTGTAATATTTTACAATCATAAGCCACATACTTTATTTTTTGTTTTAGTACCCTGGAATTCATTGTACGGAATTATCTAACATGTATAACTACTGTCCATCCGTTATGAAGTGGTCACTGCAGCCCAAGAATATCTGTACATCCATCCATCCTTTCAATCAAAAGACGTCAAATGCTGGACATAGGCCTCTTCCAAATATCGCCACAAAGACCGAGACTGCGCGGCTCGTAACCAGCGGGTTACGTCAAATACTCTTAATACTGGTAGTTTGGATTGCATTTAATTTTTTTATCTACAATTTTACATTTCTATTTCTTACAAACGATTTCTTGATTAGATTTACTCATAATGCCAATGCTCGGTTGCTGCATTAGTGGTCTAAGAAGATGGACCTCGACATCCGAGTGGAATTTGTCGCTATTCTCTATTCTCACCATACGAGAACGTTTCGATACCGTTCTTCCTAATATCGCTAGATTTAGCGGTCTACAGATAACCTCTAGATTATAAGTTATTTTCCTTATTAATATTGGACAAGAACACTCTTAGAACAGATATAGAGATAACGAGACTAAAGAGTATTTATTGAACCGCATTTGACGTTTTTGTTCGTACAAAGTCATAAGGCTGCATCTGGTGACCTGACCTTTTCATTTCAAAGGAATATAATTTGTAATAATAATGAAAGTTCTGATGTCTGCAAATAATTTTCAATTATTAATAGGTTTTTACCTATGAAATTGCCGTTCTGCAGTACTGGCCATTTCAAATCAAAATAATTTTTGTTTTGCTAAGAATTCTAATTTCAAATTAATTTTATTTTAAAAACATGGAATTCTTTTTCCAAAAGTAGTCATTTGTTTATTGATTAGTGTTAAATTTTCATCGCATTTCAATCTTTTTTGTCATCATGGATACGTTAAAAATGCGAGTAATTATGGAATATGAGTACCGTCGTGGCAGCAAAGCGGCACAAGCGGCACGCAACATCAACGACGTTTACGGAGCTAACACTACAAACCAACGCACCACCTGTTATTGGTTTGCTCGCTTCCGTTCTGGGAATTTCGACCTGAAAAATGAACCCCGCGGTCGTCCGAAGACTTTGGTCGACAATGACGAATTAAAGGCGATTGTGGAAGCTGATGATACACAATCTACGGCTGAATTAGCAGCAGCTTTCGACGTTAGCGTCAAAATAATATTGGTCCATTTGCGTCAAATTGGCAAGGTAAATAAGCTTGACAAATGGGTGCCCCACGAACTCAATGATCGCCAGCGCGAAGTACCTTGCACTGCTCAACAGACACACAAATGAAGGAATTTTGAACCGCATTGTTACCTGCGATGAAAAATTGATTCTGTTTGATAACCGCAAGCGCTCAGCAAGTTGGTTGGATCCTGGTTCAGCACCTAAATAATAAACTACACAATAATAATAATATAATAATAATAAACAATAAAACTTACCCCTAGAAAAGTGATAGTCACTGTTCGGTGGTCTAGCGCCGGTGTGATTCATCACAGCTTCTTACCAAACGGGGTGAGCATTACTGCAGATATGTACTGTGAAGAACTGAACACAATGATGTAGAAGCTGGCACATCTCCAACCAGCATTGGTCAATCGCTCGTCTCCGCTGCTCCTGCAAGACAACGCGCGACCTCATACTGCACAGCAGACGGTCTCCAAGTTGCAAGAACTGGGATTGGAAGTTCTCTGTTATCCGCTCTACTCACCAGACCTTGCGCCTACAGACTACTACTTTTTCCAGAATTTGGATAACTCCTTGGCGGAAAAAAAATTCAATACCCGAGAGGCAGTACAAAATGCCTTTGAAGAATTTGTTGCCTCCCGTCCAGCTGATTTCTTTAAGAAGGGCATCAATAAACTGCCACTACGCTGGCAAAGATGCATTGATTACATGGGTGATTACATTGGGTGATACAAATAAAAAATACATGAAAAATATTCGTTTAAATGTTTTCATACAAAACGGCAATTTCATAGGTAAATACCTCCTAATATGTATCACTATTGAAGAATATAAGAATTTTTTGTAACAAAAACAATATGTGATAATCATCCCTGACACGACCTTGCCCTAATTTAAAGCTGGTATTAAATTTTACATTTGATCTCGACGGTTCATATGTGGAATTACAATAGCAAATCGCATTAACAACGAACAGGTTAATAGAATGGTTGGTTTAAATCGTACTAATAAGTATAAAATAACTTATTCTGATGATATTTTCACAAAGACACGTGAGAGCTTAAAACCGATTGCAAAATGGGTAACCGACAGACAAACAAATAAACAGACAAAAAGCGAGTTAATATTGTATTCTCATACAACTGTCAGCATGTTTATAGATTCAAGAACAGGATTCAAATTGCAAAGTTTGTACCGAATAGACAAACATACAATGAGGTGAGATAACAAAACTCGTTACAAAGTCACCATGGCGCATAAAGACGTGTTTCTTAATTTGAACACGTCGAACAAATTGAACAAATTATTTGAAAATAACATCAAATATAATTATAGAATTATAATGGGTTAGGAATCTGTGGTCGAACAAAACAGAATTTTCACAATAAAATAGAACAAGCAAAATTATAAAAAAAAACACACTACAACAAATACAATAGACCAAATTTTTCTTCTATTTTTGCTTTTTATTTGTTTTCCAGACCGCGCACTTAAATGTTATGTAGCCTCTATCACTCCCACAGTTAAGACGAATCTAACGACACCTCATATGCTAAAATCTATCAAGCCGTTTAGACTACAGAGCGTGCCAAAGAAATACACATATATACATACATACCTACAGAACATACAAACTCTCGAAAAACATAACCCTCCGTTTTCGCAGTCGGGTAAAAAGTACTGGCTGTTATCAAAATTTTTGAATGTAACTAAATAAGTAGGTACTTGTCCGAGATGATAACGAACACCATTTTTTTTTAATCGTAGCTCGGCAATGTGGCCACTTTGATAGTGAGCACAGTGTAATCCAATAATATCGGTGACTACCGTGGGATCTACAATACATCGTCAGTCGTTACTGTCATGCCGGCCTGCTCAATTACACTACCGTATGAAGCCGACGTGGTTATTTGAATGTTGTAGTATTCCATAAACTAGCGATCGCCCTAAGCTCGAAATTCGACCAGCGACTTTTTAATCATAGACTTTTTTCTGTTTGACATTTGCAGTATTCATGAACCCTAAACAATGAGTATTATCTACATCTCTTGCTGTCACTTTTCGTTGAGTTACAATGTCAATATTTTGGGCGGGGGAGTCTACTAAGTTCAGTGGCACTTGTCGTGTTAGGATTCTCAGTATTAATTTATTTAATTTAATATATTAGTAACAGATAATAAAGATAAATTTTAGCTTTCTGCTCTCCTTCTTCATATAAAACTTTAACCATGCCAAATCTCACAGTCTTCCGTGCAAGTAACACGCTTAAAAAGGGGTAGAAAGCTTTTGCTTCACGTATTAATATATGTATAGATAATGCTAAAGAATAAGCTTTCAAAAAACATAGTATAATTGTAAACAATCAATGTACTTTTATTTTATTTATAAAGATACCCGTTTCTTATTCGAAAACTCTATACATTTATCATACTTTCAAGAATAGAGTAGTCAGTGAAAGCTTCATTGAGTACCTATTTTTACCTTCGTCGTGAAAACGTTTCAGAACAAGGAAAAGTATTCAAATTAAAGCTAATGAAATTAATCTAAGTTGGTAAGTACTTTAATAAATTTTTAGAACAAATTAAAAGAACATTTTTTTATTCTTCTCTTCTTTCCTCTCTCTCCCTTTTTATGGAAATATGAAGTTACAAATAATATTGAATTATAATTTGAACTATTCAGTGATTTAACAATCCTTTTGTTATATTATACAAAGTATAGGTAATTTAATTATATGACAATTTGTAATTTTTTTACCCAACTGCGAAAAAGGGGTTATATGTTTTTCGACCATGTATGTATGTATGTCAATTTCTTTTCTATTCTATTTCTTACGAGGTGTTATTAGATTCATCTTAATTGTGGGAGTGACATAGGCTATATAATATTTAAGTACGACGCCTGGGAATTAAATAAAAAGAAATAATAGAAACATATAATATTTATTAATGTTCTTGTGAATGTTTTTTGTTTCCTCTTTAATAATCTAGCTTGTTGATACAACTATAAAGTAATTACTATGGGCGTGGACATTTTTGTATCGAATTGTGCGTATACCACAGCACTCTGATGATTGTCCTTTATAAGTTTATATAGTTATCTAATTATTACATGTATCAATGAAAAACTTTTATATTTACACGGCCTAACTATAGACAACAAAATGTATAACTATACATTATTACTTATTACATTTTTAATATTAAGGATAAAAATCAAGAAACAAGTTTTTTATTCGTATGCATCGTTGGGATTGATATAAAACTTACATTTATATTCCTGTGGTGACATCTTGAAGCCGTCGATACATAATTGCACCTGACTCGCAAAGGCTGATCCTACTTTTTTTTTATATAATAGTACTACTACCTGTGCTCCACGGTTTCTACCGCACTGCCTGGCAACGCACCCGTGTAGCCTATAATTGTTCTAACTTCCCGTACTTACCTACAGGTTCCCAGATTGCTTAACGTTCACGATTATTTCTCCGCTTCATAGAATCTTAGTGTGAAGTTATATAGCCTCTATACCCTTCCTCAATAACTAGGCTATAAAAATATATTTTTTTAGCGTGACTAGCGAAACATACAATAAAACTTTTCTGCTTTATTATATTACTAAATTATACTACAACTAAGTGTACTACTTATATTGTATCATATTATAAAAATATATTATACTTTACTATTAGGATATCATAACTATATGTTATATAGTATAATTATATGTTACATATTATAATTATATTATATAGTATACAAGTATAAATAATTATGTAATTGGTTTCTCGGAAACGGCTCCAACGATTTGGATGAAACTTTTACAGTCCAAATTTACCTAGATTGGTGTTTTTTTTATATACCGAAAACAGCTCGGTCGCTCAGATATTGATTAAATAATGAATAAAAAATGTAAACACAAGTTCTAATGAATAATGCCTTACTTTTAACAAATTATGTTTGGTTTATTATTATTGCTATTGACATAAACAAATTACATTTATGTACATAATTTACCGATGCAAATGTCAGTGTACTGGTTTTAATGATAATTGGTAACGAATATTGTTTGACATGACGCTTACGGCTTGTCTTTAATGTATAACTGAAGGACACCTTCATGGAGATAAGAAAGTAGGTATCTGAATCGTACGATGGAAGTTTTTTCAAAAATATCTTAATAAGCATCTATTATAATGTACGCTGATCACAAGTATAACATTTAAAAAGTTGTCTGTGTACTAATTAATGTCCGAATTTATCTCACAAACGCCTTGACCGATTTTGATGAATTTTTATCGATCGGAGTCATAACATAAGTCCTTCCATAATGTATCCTAATATATAATAATATATATATATGTAATTGGTTTCTCGTAAAAGGCCCCAACGATTTCAATGAAACTTTGCATTTAGACAATGTTTTACATTCCAAGTTTACCTAGATAGGTGTTTTCCCTTTATTGTTTAAAAGACACCGAGCCCAGTTCGGTCGCCCTGATATTATTATTTAAAAGGGAAAAGGAAGTAAAATTTAATTCCATAATATCTCATACTAGATAAGTTAAATTATTTTATTATTAATAACATCACATTTGGTAAAGATATTGTTTTTATATGTATATTCATTTATTTCATGTGAAACATTAGTCCTTTGTCGTAGTTGACAAATTACATTACAAAATGAGATCCATTATTAATTCGTAGAGAAGATATATACTTTTAAAGATACTGATATGAAAATACTTTAAAAAAATTGCTATCGTCATATATTATAGCCGACGATAACACCATCCTACACAAGTTTTTGCAGAAAACAGCCTCTTTGTATTCAAATGTACTTCCTTCTTTTCTAGAGTAAACAGGGTATAAAATTTATTTGATAAACCATACATATCCATACAAATTTTCTTTTATGATGTTGTTTCAAAACTAAAGAACTCAATTTGTATTGTTTGGAAATGCTTTTGTTTTTGTTTATGATTCTTCGATATTATATAAACTAGAAGGGTTCACACGAGTTGAAACCGTATACATGAAGTTAATGTCCTGTAAGGCTCAGAACTAATTAATTAATAGTGGGTTATACAGATAATAACAGTGAATATTAATTATATTATGTGGACTTTAAGTACATACGTGGCCATTAAGTTAAAATTCCATTTCGTTATAAAGGTTGTCTGCCTTTCTCATTACAAAATAGAAAGCAAGTAGCTACTCTTTCTATATTTCTTTGATCATGTTTATTTAATGATATGAAAGAAGTATCATGTTATACATTTATATTAATTTATCTGTAGTTCTGTCTCTACAGTGAATTTCTTTTTTTGCAAATTTCCTGATAGCTAGATGGCTAATACATCTACAAAATATCTTCAAATTTCGATTGACAATTTGCAAAATAACATCATAATTTTTTTTGTAATAATTTTCAACCGATTTTTATGAATTACTTTGCAGACGAGAAGCATAACAATAATTCATAATTGATAAGCTATAAGAATTTTCAATCATATTTTAAAACTCGTAAAAGAGTAGGTACCTACTCATTCTCTACCGATTTTAATGAAATTTTGTAAATGGGAAGTACCTATACGTCATTTTTGAACTGATGGTCTATATGTACTGTCATTAAAATAAGTATATACAAATAAAATTACAAGACTATAATAAAAACAGCATAATTAACAAGTAAGTATTTAATAAATATATTTTTTATTATTATATTTTGTGATATTCGCACATGTCAAGCCCCTACTAGCGTTTTAACCATAGTATCCTAGCATCGTCGCATAGATTATATTTATATACTCATTTATCAATAACATGTAATTACTTTTAAACAGACTAGCCGCCTCATCAGTCGATGTATCCCCTAAAATCTCATTATACATTCCAACGTCTATTCTCTTCAAACCAAAAGCATTTATAATATTAGTTCTTAAAAGTTAGGTACACAGACCTTTTATTAATAACCATCCAGAGTATTAATCAAATATGATGAAACAATGTCAATCTTTCTATTATGCGAGAGGCTCCACCTACTTATTATGTTATTAAATTCATAACTTTAATTTAAAAAAAAAAAAACAAATATGCTAATATAAACGATATAATTAAAACATTTATAGACTACTTAATCGAAAAATAAATTGATTGCGCATTTCAAATTGAGACTTTGAGTTTGTTATCCTCGACATGTGTCAGACAAGTTTCTTAAGGTTTTCGGATATTTCAATATTCTTCAATCAAAATTACCAACGATTCAATATTTTATAAAATATCTGGAATATATTTCCAATTACAGTTTTTGATTTTATCTATCAACTAGCGTTCGCAGCTTTGTACGCGTTTATAATGCCGTAATTATTTTCGTTTCTTCATTTTAGTTTTACTGCTAAAATTTACAATTCTTATAGCCTATCTATTAGGTCTTTACCTATGAAATTGCCGTTTTGTATGAAAAACTTCAAACAAATTTTTTTTCATGTATTTTTTATTTATTTTAATCGAAGTAATTACCCATGCAATCAATGCATCTTTGCCAGCGCAGTGGCAGTTTATTGATGCCCTTCTTAAAGAAATCAGCTCGACGGGAGGCAACAAATTCTTCTAAGGCCTTTTGTACTGCCTCTCGGGTATTGATTTTTTTTCTCGCCAAGGAGGTATCCAAATTCTGGAAAAAGTAGTAGTCTGTAGGCGCAAGGTCTGGTGAGTAGGGCGGATGACGGAGAACTTCCAACCCCAGTTCTTGCAACTTGGAGACCGTCTGCTGTGCAGTATGAGGTCGCGCGTTGTCGTGCAGGAGCAGCGGAGACGAGCGATTGACCAATGCTGGTTGGAGATGTGCCAGCTTCTCCATCATTGTGTTCAGTTCTTCACAGTACACATCTGCAGTAATGCTCACCCCGTTTGGTAAGAAGCTGTGATGAATCACACCGGCGCTAGACCACCGAACAGTGACTATCACTTTTCTAGGGGTAAGTTTTATTGTTTTGTGTAGTTTATTATTTAGGTGCTGAACGAGGATCCAACCAACTTGCTGAGCGCTTGCGGTTATCAAACAGAATCCATTTTTCATCGCAGGTAACAATGCGGTTCAAAATTCCTTCATTTGTGTGTCTGTTGAGCAGTGCAAGGCACGTCTCGACGCGTACTTCGCGCTGGCGATCATTGAGTTCGTGGGGTACCCATTTGTCAAGCTTTTTTACCTTGCCAATTTGACGCAAATGGACCAATATTGTTTTGACGCTAACGTCGAAAGCTGCTGCTAATTCAGCCGTAGAATGTGTATCATCAGCTTCCACAATCGCCTTTAATTCGTCATTGTCGACCAAAGTCTTCGGACGACCGCGAGGTTCATTTTTCATGTCGAAATTCCCAGAACCAAAGCGAGCAAACCAATAACAGGTAGTACGTAGGTTTGTAGTATTAGCTCCGTAAACGTCGTTGATGTTGCGTGCCGCTTGTGCCGCTTTGCTGCCACGACGGTACTCATATTCCATAATTACTCGAATTTTTAACGTATCCATGATGACAAAAAAGATTGAAATGCAATGAAAATGTAACACTAATCAATAAACAAATGACTACTTTTGGAAAAAGAATTCCATGTTTTTAAAATAAAATTAATTTGAAATTAGAATTCTTAGCCAAACAAAAATTATTATGATTTGAAATGGCCAGTACTGCAGAACGGCAGTTTCATAGGTAAAGACCTATTATTGATAGAAGAGATATACTTAATACTAGCTGTGCCCGTGGCTTCGCTCACGTGGAATACAGAATGCCCGCGTGAATCTTGCTTATTGTGGGTGTTTCTTAGAAGGTAGATGTATACTCTCCCGGACTTTTATGTGTCTTTTTAATGCCTATAATTATGTAGTACATTAATTTGCTATGTATCTTATGGTTTACTCAGCATAAGCCATTTAAATGCCCGAATCGATTCACCATGATCAGTTTTTTTTATTTGTGCGGAATCCTAATTCTTTTTGTAAAATAAAAGTAGCCTAAGTTACTCCCTATAAAATCAGCCAGAGAAAGTCCAACCGTTTTGGAGATTACCCGGAACAACAGACAGACAGACAAAAGTTTAAAAAATGGGTGTTGTTATCTGTATCCTTTATACTTTCATATGCATTTAGTAAAATGCTGATATTTTGATATTACAAACAGACACTTCAATTTTATTAATTGTATAGATTATCTTCATAGCCGACAATATGATATTTTAATTATGTTGTAAATACGAAAAATGATATTTTTCCTTAGTAGATGACGATGGTAGATTCTTTTTTACATTATTATATTCGTGTATCATGAGATCATAACCAATTCCATTACGACTACTTATCTAAAAAGACTGTGCGTATTGTATTTACTGCCTCATTAACCTGGTGGTCGCAAGCGCGACTGCTTTGCTCGAGTTTCTGTGTTCGATTCCCAGGTCGAGCAAAGTGTCATTGGCTTTTTCTATGAAATTCTCAGTAGCAGCTCGGAATTTGGCTTTATGTCCGATTAATGGTAATAGGCTCGCCGCCTATGAGACATGGGACCTAAAAAACGCATACCCGGTGAACTGTAGCTTAACCCTTCGGGGATACAGGCGTGACGGTGTTGTGTTATGTTATGTTATGTAAGTCAGTATTACAATGGAAAAGTTTTCATTTTAAATTAACAGAACTCACATATACTTCAATCAATAAACATTACTACCTACATTATTGAGATAAACTGTACTACTGTAATGTAGACTAAACAAATAATGTTATCTATAAACAAAGTCGATCTCTAAGTTTTTGATAGACGTTACGTCTGCCTGATAATAGATATTAAATAACGACTAACAAGAAATCGTCTTTGAAATAGGAAAAACGGTACTAAAAAAAATATAATTTGTACAGACTAAATATAAGAGTACGATTGGAATATAGACTTAATTTTTGAAAAACCAGTTATAAAGTACAACAATATTTTAGTAAGTAAAAACTATCGTACGATAATTGAAATCATATGATTTGTAACCAAAATTGATAATTAAATATTGAAGACGTATGCACTACTTGGTACTACTAAAGGACAATATTAATTGATATCTAGTAGTTAAATTAAGAGCAGTGTTAAAAAGATAATTAATTGAAAATACATATTGATTAGATATCATTTAAACAAAATTTTAAACTCGAAAACGCTTATTTCATTGTATACACAGAAAACATTAAATTTTTGTATCATTAACAAAACTTTACAGTAGCTTCCGGGTTGTTCTAGAGTTTTCTGTATATTTATTATGGGTATGAGGTGTGTGCGAGGTACCTTTTCTCAAAGTGTAGCTTTTGCTAGCTACGTGTACAGGTGCAAAAGGCAATCGTGGTAAGGCGAAAGCATGTTCGTGTATCGCGGGAAAAAAGTTGTACCGGCTTGGGGACCCTGAAAGTGTTAACAGGTTACAGTTACAGTTACAGTGTACAAGCAGTGTAACCATGAATGTGTAATATTAATTTCTGATAGTAGATGGATGATAAGTGACGTCATTCTTGAACTCTGTTAAATCGTTTTAATGCTAACATTAAAAGCTGCTTACAGATCAGCCACAGATTGGGAATAGTCAGCTTCCATAATCGCTTATATTTCGTTGTTGTTGACAGTCCATTAGTTTTATCCCTTAGTATATAATAATTCCCGACTTAGAATGTTCAGACCAACCATACATGTTTCTGTTTGACACAAGAAACGTATTGCGCATTCGCTTTACTTTTCGCTACGTACACGTCTAGTCGTTGATATTGCGTGCCGCTTACGCAGCGTAGTTGCTACGACGGAAAACTTATTCAAAAATTACTTGTATATTTAACGTGCCCATGCTGTTGGATATTATTTAAACTAGCTATGCCCCGCGGTTTCACTCGCATATAATTAAGAAAAAATCACTGATTTATGATTCATAATACTTCAATAAAGACAATATTTTTAATCTGGTCACATAGCGGCATCGCAGGGCTCGTTCGCGGCGCTAACTACTATAGACATAGACCCGAGCCGAGTGTTGAATTATTTTAATTTTGTATTATCTCTCAAACTATGCGCCCAAATAACATGCTATAAAAGATGAAGTTAATCTTCATTACAAATTGTCTTTATGATGACGTAACTTTTGTTCGTAAAGATTAATATGCCATGCTTACAACTAAATCTCAATTAGCTTTAGCAATTTAGCAATAGCTCAAAGCTAAAAATAAATTTTTAATCTTTAACAAAAAAAATTGCAATATACCTTTATTGTGCCTCATATATGTATAAGAGATAGATATATGCTATCGCAGAATTTTTTTATATATACTAATGGCCAATTTTTGGTAGAATATTGTATTGACGTATCATTAACCATAAAGCCAGCGCATGCGGCTAAAACAGTTCGCGAGAGCTTCGACTTCCGACTTACGTAACAACAATCAATATTTAAGGCTGGCTAGAAACTGTAGCTTAATGTTATATAACTTATAGTTACTATACCTCGTGAGTCTGGCTATAATATACAAAAATAATTTTTCGAATCCGACTGGTAGTTCCAGAGATTAGCGTGTTTAAACTAACAAAAAAAAAAAACAAAAAAAAATTACGGGTTGCGCTCCTGTAGTGCCGACAGAAGTAAAAACTTATTTTGGCGCTTTAGACATTTTGTAGATGGGTACTAGAGTTATTGGGTTATTGGGATATGAATTGCATTTTATTTATGAATTGTATTTTAATTATTATTAGAAACTTTAAAATACATTTATTATTCTTTTATGCAAGACACGTTCGCGGTCTGTGCTATATGTACATGCATATATGCACACACTATAGCTGCGTCTCGTAACGGTGTCGCGAGTCCAGAGATTTTATCTCATCTAAAAAAATGCTTACCGCGCTAAAAGAAGTTTTCACTTCAAAAACTTTTCCGTTTTGTTATATTATTAGTATTAGTATAGATTTTACGTTTTTTTTAAATATGGAATGATTCGTATATTTTATAACAAAAATGTTCTAGTCCTTACTATTTCAAATTTCGAACTCTACGTCCCTATGAGGCCGCGTCCAAAAAGTGCATAACCTCTTTAAACTTAGAAACCTTCAAATGAGGTACTAATATAGTACGGTGACTTTCGAGACATTTCAATTTTAAAGACTATTTGCTTATGTTTTTAAGTGAGTTCAACCTTTTTTGAATCAAATCAATTTGAGTTTTCTAACATGTGTCAAAATAAAATGTAATTGAAATCAAAAGCACTAAGGAGTAACTATTGAAATCAACTTCGAAACAAATCGCCGCCAAAATAAATTTCTACCCCTTTTTAACCCCGTCAGGGGATGAATTTTAATAAAATACTAAACCGTCTTCCATCAATCTTGTTAAAAAAGGTTTATGCAAAATTTGAAGTTGATTGGACCAAGGAATCACGTTGTCCCATACAAAATTCGCCCCCCTTTTTCACCTCCTTAGGGGTAAAATTTCGGAAAATCCTATCTTATCGGATGCCTACGTCATATAAAGAACACATCCTCCAAGTTTCGGGTCTCTACGATCAGCAGTTTAGGGTGTGCGTTGATCCGTCAGTCAGTCATTCAGGACAAAGCATTATATATATATAGATTTAATAAAAACAAAAAACTAATCAACAAACAAATGACTGATCAGGAAATAGAATTTCAAGATTTTAAAATAAAATAGATTCAAAGTTATATTTATCAGTCAAACCAGATAAATAAATTGAAACGGCCACCACTTCAAAACGGCGACTTGATATGTAGGTAGGTAGTTAAAAAAGGTCTCTTATTGTCAGTCTGAATGAAGGTACGTGCATAAATAATAAAATGAAACGGTATCAAATGAGCCGGTGAACAACTAATGCTTTAAAGACATGATAAAACGTTTTTATTTATAACAATGGTTAATACGCAGCGACGACTGAAACTCAATAATTAAGTCACTTTAAACACATCACGACTAATAAGCTCCCCGAAAAACCTTTTTAAAAACTGAGATACAACAGATATTTGCACCGTTTCTTTTTAACATAAATGGATCATAAAAAAAGGACCGATTATGTGTGACGTGTTATGATGTTTTCTTCCGATCCAAAAATGATCCTCGCATAAAATTGAGTCGACTAGCATTTAAAAAAAACTCAATTTCATTTGTTTTTATGACAACTCACGCTTGCCAAAATGTTTTCCCAAAAAAAGAGGTAATGGTTCGTATAACAGTTTCCCTGTATCTCCTATGATTTTGGATTTCCCCATATTGTCCCAGTAAAAATATCACTGTAAGTATACATGTAGTACCTACATACATTATTATATTTAGAATGTCATTATATCTTTCTGGTTGCATAATAAATTATATTAACTTATTGTTTTGAAGTATATACCTAATGAATACTGAAATTTTAAGAAATTTGAAATACGATAACTCATTGTTTTACATCAAACTTTGTTGTGCTATTATTAAAATGGAAAAACTTAGTTAAATGTTACATACCTTTCACCCAATTATTTTTTAAACATCTTTCCTAATTGACACCAAGCAAGATAAATTTGATCAAAGCGATATAATTTTTGCATCAGTTACATAAAATCAAAGAAAATTGCTGTTACAAATTTTATTTTCGAAATAATTAATTAAGATCATACCTTTTTTATTGTATGAAATAGCGAACAGGCATATATACCATATGATGTTAATTGATCACTGTAGCCTATAACTATGTATAACCAATTTCAAAAAAGACCCCAGTCGTACTTGAGGCTAATATGCATAAATAATAGAATGCAACTCGTGAGGACTGACTTGAAATGCCGTGGCTAGGGGCCTAACCAAGTTGCCTTTCTACAATCGTTAATGCTAGCAGATAACGAAAAGATATACATCTTTCGGACCGAAACGTAGTCGTCGAACAATTCGCCAATTCCTGCTTTGCAGCATTTACACGTTTAGAGGTGGTACTTCTGTAGTCATACCTTGTACCAGTTCTAACAGTTTTATTTATTCTTTACTAACTTCACGGTTTCAGAGGGCACCAAAATCAATGGTTAAATGGGCAAAATATGTTTAAAAAAAAACTTTATTTACAAAGCATCTAGCAAATAGCATCCAGCGTTTATCAATTATTCATTTGATTTTAAAATGCACAGTTGGTTTTTACTAGGGTTGCCAATCCTATTGTATAATATAGTATATTAGATGTCTGACTACTATATTTCTAAAAAAAATATCGTAGGCGAAACTACTATATTTTAAATGAATAAAAAACTTAGGCAACATTGTTTCTTCCAAAATGTTTAAGTTTGAAACGAAAAGCAGGCCGCAGTCTTTATTTCTTTCTGAATGGGACTTGGTATGTAAACGTCAATTTGATTATTTCTCAATATCTGTCTATTCAGCAGTAAAAATATTCCTTTTTAAAAATGAAATATTTATTTGAAACCTCATAGATTAATAAAATTATTAGTTGAAGCTGGCGGTTAATGTATGTGAAACTTACTTTTTTTTTGTCGTTTTGAAGTCTATTATATTTTTTGAGGCAATAGCCCAAAATACTATATTTGATAGTTAAAAAGTTGGCAACCTTAGATTTTACCCACATCCTAGGGTTCATTCCAATGTTATAAAATAAATAACAGCTTTTTCTTCAAAAAAAATTTCACACATGAAGTCACACAAATATAAAAGTTAAAAGAGTGCAAATTTATTAAAGGGTTCTTATTGTACCGATCACAAAAAAATGCCGCCTATTATTATATTTGTGAGTTTTTTTTTTAATCTTTTCTCTGTGTTTAAACAACTCTGAGCAAAAAAAATAAATAAAAAATAATAAACACATAAAAATAATATGGCTAACAGAAATAATTCGTAAAACTTAATTAAAAGAAAACAAGGTGTAGGGCTTCTGACACCCTGTTAGCTCGTAATAGATTGATGATTTCATTGTGAGTAAATATAGTAAAAAAGCGATTAAGCCGAAACAAATTAGTTGTGGTTTCATGGGTGCTTTAGCGAACATTTTCATTACGTTACGTAACCATGTGTGAGATACAGACTGACAACTCAATAGAAGAGCGCTAATTATATGAACTATTGTAATAGTATTGATAAGGTTTTCATTTATTAAATCTATACTACTACTATCTATACTATAATAGTATTGTAAAACTCAACAAATTGCGTTTTTCTTTATTTATTTGAACGCGCTAATATCTGGAACTAACAGTCAGGTTTACAAATATTTTCTTTTTATTACAAATCCGATTTATTGATAAAGGCAATATAACTTCACACTACGACTCTAAAGAGTTGAGCAATAACCACGTACCCATTTTTAACGCTGGGAAATCTATCATTGATCCACTCCGGCTCGGGGGAGCAAGACGGTATTTCAGACTCGACTGACTAAAATCCAGCGGTGTACAATCCGCCGCCGTAAATGGGGCGACACGGGATCGCTTGTGCACGCTACCGCGTTGCCACAGCGGCCGGCCCGGCTAATAGCCGGGCCCTGATGCTAAGATAAAGTCAGCCTAGTACAACCCCAAGAGGTCCCCCGACCCTTTCCCGTGGTTCAGCTAGGGCGGAGGAAGGAGGCGAACGATGTACTAAGCTTTGTTTCATAGGAGTGCAATCGCTGGCGCTCCACACAGTTTAACATAATATAAAATGTTTCTTATTGTACGTAATTTATTAGGTCCAATGCTGTGTTCAGTTCTGAATGTAAAAGGCTAAATTTAATATATACTTGATACCTACGTAAGTGCAGATAAGAAAAAAAAAACAAAACCTATTTTATATAGATTTTTTTGTGGGAGTGCACTGTACCAGCGCTCCTTAGGACGAGCAGCCACTGGTAGTGAGGCAAAATAACCCACCTACTCGTCTAACGGCAGTGCAAGTGCACGTCGTAACCACGCCATCGCCACGTTCTTGTCCACTCTGTAAATCAGAGGGACGCTAGACGAAGTTCCCCCCACCCCATCCATCAGATATTAGCCACCGGCCGAGAACTTACTCGCACCATTAAAACTATACCTCTGCTTTTCTTTTTTTTTTAACGTGGAGAAACCCATCATCGTTACACACACACACGCCCGGGGGGACGAGTGGTTATGTGTGACTCCTATTCACTAAAACTCCACGGTATACCATCCGCCACTTCGATAGGACGACGCGGGACCTGCCCCGGCGACCGGCCCGGCAATTCCGGGCTCCGGCCTATAGGAGACAGTTCGGTACAACCCTAACTGTCTCCTCGTCCGCCTAACTACACACCAAGACAACACAAAATATTAGTACTTGAAAAGAATAATTTAACACGAGTTTTTAATAAAGTATTTATGGTAAGTAATAATTGCATCTGTTGTTTTAACAAAAATAATTTTAACATGTAGGTTATAATATTATTGGCTTCTAATTTTTTATTTGTAAACAAGTTTATTTTTTAAAGTAATTGTTACAATACATTATTCCTGTATAATAAATCATAATAGTGACATTTTTGATACGTATATATTAAGAGATTGCGACGGTCAAACATATCACGTTAAGTAACTCCGGAAGGCAGTCCGGGTTCGATTACACATCCGGTTGTATGTTTGACCCAAATGACACAAATAAAAAGTTACTCTTTTATTATAAGAGGACACGCCAGTTTGTTATTTATTCAACTTAAATAAAAATATATAAACATTTTTAAGGACATACATAGTTACGAGGGTTTCTAATAAATTTTGAATTAGTTTAAATTATACAAACTCTCACATTTGCAATAACTCTCACATTTGCAATATTATAGTAGGATCATAATAAACAATATTTTATTATAGTATTTATAACATAATCACCTAACAGCTGTATTAGCTGTATTACACAGCTAATACACTGCTGTGTGTCTAGATCACGTAAATTGGCACCCAGATAATTTATAACCTGGATGGTCATATATAGCATACTTTTTATTCTGATAAAGACTCAATTCTGAAATCCATGCAGACCAAGTCGTGGGCAGAAGCTAGTTTTTTTAAATTTTAGCATTTGGCCATAATGTTATCTGATGTTAAGTGATGATATGGACCAATTAACAATAGAGCCCAATAAGTAACCCATACTAGCCGTCGCCTCAGCACTGCGAAAAAGGAGGGTTAGGTTTTTTTGGCATATGTATATTTCTTTAGCACTCTCTATAGTCTAAGCGGCTTGATGGATTAGCATACAAGGTGTCGTTGAATTCGTTTTAATAATTGTGGGAGTGATAGGCTATATAATTAAGTAAGACGATGTCTGGGAATTATATAAAAAGCTATTTTTTTTGTCTTGTTTTTGTTTCCTTTTCTTGCTTGCTTATTTGTACTAAGTATCTCTCAATAGTTACAATGTTATGAACTTAAAAATAGATGGTAGCCGGCTCGCTACGCTGAAGTGTGCTATGCGCCAACACATTTGGAACAAGTAAAGTGTGTTAACCATGCGGCGCGCAGTGAACAGAGTTGGTGCAATTGCGCGGCATAGCGCAGTGTTATCCGTATCTACCCTACTCACCGCAGGAACAAGGTATGTATGTCTGCGATCTTATATAGGGTGGAAGTATTCCAATAGTCAGACTGCTCCAAGTAGAGATAATTTTCCAAAAAAAAATTCTAGGTGCTCTACCTGATCTACCTCTCATTCTTAACTCCATTTTCCCATTTGATACAATTAGTCGTCACAATCTTCATAGGTTACAATGTATAAAATAGAATAAAATTATAAATGTACATTTTATTTATGATTCCAAACCTGAGAAACATCTTAGTTTTTCCTTCGTATACTTATAAAATTTTAGGAACTCTTTCATGAGGCAAGTTATATTGGTCGAGAGTTCATTCGCTAGTATTTTGTAGTTCATCATAGATCTTTTTTATATCAATGTTTTTTCTTACTTTAGATCGACTGATTTGCAGTTTGAAAGTGCGCTATTTGCAAATAAATAAGTGTAAAAGATCGTCGAGTATTATGTACTACGTACTAGAAACGACACCTCAACCAGATTGTTTGAAACATGCAAGTTGAATATTTCATCAGTAAGTTCAATATATGTATTAATACACGCGCCTCGCCCCGCGGTGTAAAGTGAAGCACAAATTTTGTTCGTAATAGATGCTCTTTTACGTAGTTATGCAGTCTGTACCCTCTCTTATTACGTCTTGTTAATTGGTACATACGTTAGAAATGCTGATGTTACGTTTTTAACCCATATTATGTCTGCAAACTACTGATAGACACCTGGTGTTTTGACTGAATGTATTGCGACATATTTCTCATTATTTCATAGTAAACAGCCCCACTTTGTGTTTATAGAATAAGAGTTTATAAAAGAGACATTTGTAACAAATAAAAGCATTCTTAATAAAGCTTCTTGAGAATCAGTCTTGTCTTAGACTTTTTTAAAAACCCTCGGCAGTGCTCCCGAAATTTAACTGGCGCAGCCGGTAGGATACTCAATCAACAATAAAAGTCTGTGTTCGAGTCTTACAAATCGGTCTCATGTGCAGATTTTGAGTATCTACGAACCAATAAATAAGTTAACGTCGGGTTCCACATCTATTTCCGAGAGATCCTGTCCTAAAAGCGAAAGCAGCTATACGGCAAGACATGGGAACGAGCAGACTGTAAGTGACCATTTTTACAATCCTTGTCTCGTCCTTGTTATTTTCTGTGGTTGTATTTTTCGTTGGACATTGTTATAATTTTCAAACAAAAATCGTTGAAAATTATTTAACAAATTTTTATAATTTTCAAACAAACATCGTTGAAAATTATTTTTCATAATTTTCGAATAAAAATCGTCGAAAGTTATTTGACTTCATAGATTATAAGATATTGAGAAATATTAATAATAAATATTAATTTTGAGAATTTTAATTTGATAATTTTAATTTCGATAATTTTAATTTTGAGAATTTTGATTTTGATAATTTTGTTATAAGATTTATTTTGTGAATTTTATTTTGAAAATATTATTTTGTGAATTTTAATTTTGTGAATTTTACTTTGTGTGTGTTTAATTAAATAAATACAATTCAAAATGCAACGCAACAATGAATCAACAATTCAATTAGTATCAAAAGAACTTTTAAGTTTAATTCCCAAGTACGATGGTGATCAAAATACTTTAAATTTATTTATTAAAAAAAGTGAATATATAATCAGAAATTTTAGCGGATCAAACAATGTTGTTCAAACTACATATGTGTTTCATGCTATAACTAGTAGATTATGTGGTAAAGCCGCTGCTCTACTAAGTGAAAGAGAAGACATAACAACTTGGGAACAATTAAGAGCTGTTTTGATTCAACATTTTGGTGATCCTAGATCGGAAGAGTGTGTGGCAATTGAGTTGGAAAATTTAAAAATTAAAGTTGGTGAAACATATACGCAATTTTGTAACAGGATACAACAAACACGCTGCACCCTCTTCTCCAAGGTCAATTTATTAACTGATGAAGGCCTCAAAGCCGCTAAAATGATTATCTATAATAATATGTGCTTGAATGTATTTTTATATAATTTACCAGAGGATTTAATTCGAATTGTGCGACTTAAAGGTTGTACCGTTTTAGAAAACGCACTAAGTGTTGTCATGGAGGAGGTCAATTTTCAATATCAGTACAATTCTAAAAATAAAAATAAATCTAATATTAAACCAGTTCAACAATTTTTCACGCCTACTTTAACAAATAATTTTAATAATAATTTCAAACCTCAACCTGCATTTGTGCCAAATACATTTAATTCCGGACAACAAAATTTTAAATTCGGAATTCCATACCAAACACAAAATAATTTTAAACCGTATAATAATAATTTTAAATTCGGTATTCCAAATCAAAATGTACAATTCAGACCTAACCTAAACCAACAAGGATATAAACCAAATTTTGGAAATAATAATTTTAAATTCGGTATTCCTAATCAACAAGGGTTCAAACCACAATTTAACAATACACAAAACCGACCTAATTTCAACATGCCAAATCAACAATTTAAATTTGGTATACCACCACAAAATCAACCTCAACGTAATCCACCTCAATTTCAGGCAAGCGATGTGTCAATGCGCACAGCTCGTCCTATTAGACAAAATATGATAGAGTCTTTAGAAATGAACGACCCTGAAATTGAATACCAAGACTATCAACCTGATTATACAGAATATGAAAATCATTATTTCATTGACGATAATCAACAAACTGCTTATGACGATTATCATGAAAACATAGAACCTGTTGAAACTGAAGAAGCTGAAAATGAATGCGTAAATTTTCCTATAAAAGCCTCCAAGAGCGACCCCCAGAAATAGTACACTTAAATTATGACGGCATAAATAAACTACCGCATATTTATATTCCTGAAATTGATGCTCGTTTAATGATTGATACCGGAAGTACCAGAAGTTTTATTAGTCCCGCTAAAGCTGATGAATATTTTTCAGATTATAAATATATTGATCCTTTTGAAGTTATTAGTACACATGGACGTAGCCTACATGACGAAGTTATAGATATACCTTTATTGGAAAGTTTTAAAAGTCCGATGAATCATAAATTTTATATATATAATGTAGATGGAAGATATGACGGATTAATAGGTTCTAACTTATTAAAAATATTGAACGCGACTATAGACATGAAAAATTTAATTTTACGGACACAAAATACAGAAATTCCAATAATTTATAGTCCCCCGTGGGAAATAACGCTAGAACCACGCACTGAAACCCGTGTTAAGGTGCCTACAAATTTAATTAATGGTGAAGCAATAATTAATTTTAAAAATTTTGGAAATGAAGTACGTATGCCTAGCGCTATAGTTACTTGCAAAGATTCATTTGCAACAACAGTCATGCAGAATGCTTCGCAAGATAGTGTGACTTTAACTTTTAACGAACCATTGAATATAACCAGCCTTAATAATAATACTTGCAAAATAAATTTATCAACCGGGCAACAATTAAATGATTTTGAGATTGATGAATTACTTACACAAAATTTATCGAAACTCCGATTAGATCATGCTAATCAAGAAGAACGAGAAGCAATAGAAAAACTTTGTTTTGAATACAGGGATATATTCTATTGTGATAAACTGCCTCTTACATTTTCTAATCAAGTAAAACATCGAATCCGGACTAAAAATGAAGATCCAATTTTCATACGGCAATACCGACTTCCACCATCGCAAAACGATGAAATACAGAAACAAGTTGAAAAATTACTAAAAGATAATGTTATACAAGAATCGTTTTCACCATGGAGTGCACCCGTACACCTAGTTCCAAAAAAGATGGACGCCTCCGGTGAACAGAAATTTAGAATGGTTGTAGACTATCGACGTATAAATGATATTACTACTGATGATAAGTATCCTTTACCAAATATTAATGATTTATTCGACAAGTTAGGGAAATCTACTTACTTCAGTACATTGGATTTAGCAAGTGGGTACCACCAAATTGAAGTTGATGAACAAGATAGACCCAAAACTGCATTCACTACACCAATGGGACATTTTGAATTTACACGGATGCCATTTGGACTTAAAACAGCACCTGCAACATTTCAACGCGCAATGGATAACGTGTTACGTGGGTTGCAAGGTATACATTGCTTAGTATATTTAGATGACATCATCATTTATTCTAGTAGTATACAAGAACATGTAGAGAAGCTAAGAAAAGTGTTCGATCGTCTCAAACAAACCAATCTTAAAGTAACTCTCGATAAATGTGAGTTTTTTAAAAAAGATGTACTCTACTTAGGACACAAAATTACGAAGCATGGTTTACAACCAAATGATGATAAAATCAGGGCAGTACTTGCCTTCCCACTCCCCAGAACATCCACTGAAATTAAAAGTTTTCTTGGCCTGATAGGCTACTACCGAAAATTCATAAAGGATTTTTCAAAAATTACACAACCCCTTACATCGTGTTTGAAAAAGAAAAATAAAATTGAAATTAATGAATCATATGTTCAAGCTTTTCAAAAATGTAAAGAGCTACTTGTGAATGCTCCTATATTACAGTTTCCTGATTTTTCTAAACCCTTCATTTTAACAACAGACGCGTCAAACTACGCTTTAGACGCTGTCCTTTCACAAGGATCAGTTGGAAATGAAAAACCTATCGCATATGCAAGTCGTACTCTTAATGATGCAGAAGCACGTTACAGTACAATAGAAAAGGAACTGTTAGCCATCGTTTGGGCAGTAAAACACTTCCGTCCTTACCTGTATGGACGCAAATTCACAATATTTACTGACCACAGACCTTTAGCATGGTTAAATTCACTGAAAGAACCTAATAGTAAACTTACTAGATGGAAATTGAGACTAGCTGAGTTCGATTTTGACATAATATACAAGAACGGTAAACAAAATAGTAATGCTGATGCTCTATCACGAATTAAATTAAATATATTAAAGGACGATATGTCCTTACGAGTAAACGTGAGTGACACTGAACGATCTGAGAGTCCAATACTAATTTCAGACTCATCAGAAACGTTAACTATTCCTTCAGATTCCGATAAGACTTTAACTCACCCAATTCGTTCTCCTTCATCCAGTACTATTACTGCCTGTTCATTACCGGAAACCATACATTCTGCTGAAGATATTGATACGAATGGTATTCCCATTATTGAAGAAGCCATCGACACAAAACCTAATCAAATCCTTATTTTTACTTGGAACAGAAACCAATTATCAATAAAAGACTTATCACATGAAAAACAAAAAATTTTGGAAGTACATTTACCTGTAAACAACACTAACCTTGTTAAGAAATTTCTTTTAGAATATATAAAACCTAAAATTAAATATTTCTTTTACTTTGAGAGCGAAATTCACCGTAAACAATTTACAAATGCCGTGATA
Source organism: Saturnia japonica (assembly GCA_033032175.1). NCBI lineage: Eukaryota > Metazoa > Arthropoda > Insecta > Lepidoptera > Saturniidae > Saturnia > Saturnia japonica. The sequence goes on along the minus strand of CM065306.1, from coordinate 9,866,422 downwards.
AAACTATTTAAAAAAGATACCGTCAAAATATATGAATGTACTAAAAGAGTTATATACTTAGGTGATGAAAAAGAGCAACGTGCCACTATACTTGCTTATCATCAAGGTAAAACAAGTCACCGTGGAATCAAAGAAACTCTTATGAAATTAAAGCGTAATTATTTTTGGACAAATATGGATATAACAGTCGCTTCTGTAATCAATTCTTGTGAAACTTGTAAAACTCTAAAATATGATCGCAAACCTTTAAAACCAGAATTAATGTTAACGCAAACTCAAACAAAACCTTTTGCTGAAATATTTATAGATATATTCTCTATAGAAGGAAGCTACTTCCTTACCATAATAGATGCTTTCAGTAAACTAGGTCAGGCTTTTGAAATATCCAATCGCTCTACACCTGAAGTAGTTCGTGCCTTAATTAAATTTTTCTCATTTTATGGCGTACCAAATAAGATCAGTGCTGATTCTGGTACTGAATTCAACAATACACTTTTAAAAGAAACATTACAATTTTATAAAATAGAATTACACATAAGCACTCCACATAATCCTAATTCTATGGGTTTAATTGAAAGATTCCATTCAACTATTTTAGAAATATATCGTATCGCTAAATATGAACATAAAATAACTGACGCGGCTAACGTTATGACTTATGCAATTATGTCATACAATCAAACCATTCACTCAACGACTGGTCTTACACCATTTGAAGTAGTTTTTGGACACACTGATTCTAATAGTACTTTTGAAGTAAACTTTAACAAACAATATACGCAACAATTAGTAAACGATCATATGAAACGAACGAAATATCTTTATAAATATTTAACAGACAAAGTAATTGAAAATAAAGAAAAGATTAAAACAAAACGTGGTGGTGAAACATCATTTGATATTCAAGAAGAGGACACTATATTTGTAAAAGGTGTTAATACAAGGCGAAGTAAAGATAAACCGCGTTATCAAAAAGCACAAGTATATGGTAAAATTGACAGAAATATCTGTCCTGTAAAAATGAAAACTCGAAAAACAAACGTGCCTATTAAGGATATAAAACGACCTTCGCAGGTACCTCCTCGGGCTCCTGGCTCTGATCATCAGGATTCACGCCCTTCAACTTCACAGAATCGATAAAAATCCCGGTATAGTCCTTGTGAAACAAGGTCAAGCTAGTGTAAGTTATGATAAGTGGACAATAATTAAGATTTTAGATTTAAGTCTGATACGTGAGGATTTAGAATTCAATATAAAAAGATATACTAAATTTAATCAATATTTAAAAACACATTTTGATAATGAAACATCTAATGTTCAACTTTTTAATGTAAAGCTTCAAACGAATTATGTAATGAATATTAGTATTCAAAAATTAGAACAGTTATCTCCATCAACTAGAATTAAACGTGGACTTCTCAATCCTCTTGGATCTATTATTAAGCTTATAACTGGTAACTTAGATCATAATGATGCTTTAAGATATGAAAATATGATTGATTCTCTAACGACACGCCAAAATACACTCATTAAAAAGGTAACCTTAATATCAGATATTTCTGAATCAATGATAAAGATAACAAATTTCACGAAGGACAATTTCATTCGAATAGATAAAGAGTTACGAGAAATAAAAAAATTAATAAATCAAACTAATATTGATATAACTACCCATAATTTTATTAATGTTTATAATTTATTTTTCCATAATTTTCAACTACTCTACATTCGGTTGAATGAAATTGAAACTTCTCTGGCATTCAGTAAATTAAAAATATTACACCAATCTCTTATAAACTCAAATGAATTATTAGAATTGTTAAAAAAGATAGAGAAATTCTACAAACTTGTGTATCCAGTAAGTTATGACAATTTAGTTAAAATAGAGCAATGTATAGAGCTTAAAGCTTATACAAAAGGAAGTCAAATAACATTCATTTTAGATATACCAATAATTAGAGATGAAATTTATACATACTACAGAGCAATTCCAATACCTATGACCAATCCTTCTAATCATACCACCATCATTATTCCTAAATTTCCTTACCTATTAGTAAAAGGGTCTAAATTTGTCTCGCTCACTTTACCTTGTAATGAACTTCACGACGAAATGTTCCTGTGTCACGAGGATGATTCTCGAACAACTTCAGAAGACACTTGCATAACAGCATTAATTCAATTTTCTTCGAATACGAGTACTTGTCATCCAGTACCAGTTGAAATCAAGACCATTAAGATACAACCAATTGGAAAAGAGAGATGGATTCTTCATAGTAACGCTGAGAATATATTATCAAAAATTTGTAACGACGAAATAACGAAAGAAAATATAGAAGGGACATACTTCCTCGTCCTAGATGACCATTGCGATGTTAAAATTGGTGAAATTACGCTAAAAGCTCACCATATTACTACGAGTAATTGGAAGATGTCAAAATTACCGATTATTAATCTTCCCGAAATAACAATTACTGAGCAACAATTGCAACGTGAACCCATCAATTTGGATAACAGTGAATTAATAAATCTTCAACATTTAAATAATCTTTTAAAAATCAGTGAAAGTGAACTAAAAACATCAAGTGAAAGAATTATTAATGTAAAAAGTGTTAGTGCCGGAACTTTATTGTTATATGTGATTATATTTCTATTAATTCTTACCAAAAAATTAGTTTTTGGTTTATTGCTTTAGCGAAATTTCATTAGTTATAACCATTTTCGATAAATTTCAATTGAAGGGAATTATATGAACTTTTAATAGTTTGTTAAGGTTTCATTTTTAAATCTATTTACTTTTTAACCCAAATATTATTTAAAACTCAAAAATTGGTTTTTCTTTATTATTGAGCGCAATATCTAATTAAATTTCAGGTTTAAACAAAATTTTTTTTTATTAAAATGATTTATTAAAAGGCAATTAACCAAATAAAACTCTAAAAAGTTCATAACACGTCCCTTTTTAACTAAAAACTCGGATCCTCCGGGGGAAAACAAACGGTATTCAACTCAATGAAAAAAAACCAGTTAAATGAAAAATGAAAAAATGCTTTGAAATATTTTCAACCCGGCCCCTTAAAGCCGGCCCTGGCTAAGAAAAGCCCGCCTTTTAAACCCCAAATCCCCGATTCCTGGCATACGGAAGCGAACGATACTAAGCTTGTTTATAGGAGTCAAAACCGGGCTCACAAGTTTAAAAAAATATAAAATGTTCTTATTTAAATAAAAATTAATCCAATTGTTTTAGTTTGAATTAAAAATAAATTTAATATTTATTTTTACCTCGTAATGAGATAAGAAAAAAAACAAACTTTTTATTAAGATTTTTTTTTGGAGCAATGTAAAATTTTTAAAAAAACCATTTTTGAAGGCAAAATTTTATAACCTTAAACGGAATAATATTTGTAACCAAACTTCGCCAGTTCGGATTTTAAATAGAACCTAACGAATTCCCCAAATCAAATTAAAAAAAACTTATGCACCATTAAAAAATAAATTTTTTTTTTAAAACGGGAGAAAATATTTCACCCCCCCGGGGAAAACGATTTATTTAACTTATTTTCCTAAAACTAACTATAATGCCAATTTATAGGAACACCTTCCAAACCCCGGGGAATTCTTTCCGGCCTAAAGGAAAATTTTATTTAATTGTCCTCCCCAAACTAAAAACCGGAAAAAATATTGTTTTGAAAAATAATTTAAAGAGTTTTTAAAAGATTTAAAGAATAATTAAATGTTGGTTTTAAAAAAAAATTTTAACATTGGTTATAAAATTTTTCCCAATTTTTGCGGGTTTATTTTTAAAATAATTGTTTTAATACATTATTTTTTTAATAAATATAATTAATTTTTGTACAAATAATTAAAATTGCACGTAAACAATCCCAAAAAACTCCCGGGGAAATTTCAAAAAACCTTGAAGTTTTAAAATTAACAAATAAAAATTACTTTTTATTTAAGAACACCATTTGGTTTTTCATATAATTAAGTTCTGATCGAGGAATTGAACATATATTGTCTTATTTTTTATATATCTGTTATATGTTAAACCAAAAACGCTCATCCTAATTAGAATACCTACTTGTAAAAAATAACGTAAAAAATATAAGCTCAAAACCCAAAACAAATTTTCTCTTAGCTGACCTGAAAATATAATTTTCATTTTGTTTATTTCATAAAAAGAAAACTTAATTTCAACTTAAATAACTAAACAAACAGTTCGCCGAATATTGTGTCAACTGTGTTTACTATTAAGTGCCCTTTGAGGCTACAAAACAAAGAATATAAGAAAGTAAACTCCTATAAATGACAAAAATTCCAAGATGAAAATACCTCTTCGCGTAGTGTTAAGAGGAAAATATAATTAGGAGGCACTGTACAAACGTCCCACAGGACTTGGTGCCTATCAAGCTAACGATATTAGCTTATGCGGAAGATTTCCTTAGAGACTAATACAAAAATAGCACATGCACTTAACATTTACGCGTGAATTTTTATTAAAACCCTCGTCCTGTGAAACCGTAATGGCCCAGTGGTATAATGTTCGGATATCGCTTGAATTGGAAATCCAAAGTGAGCATGAGCTTTCGTCGAAGGAAACCTCCTAATGAAATCATAGACATGATGGTGGTAAAGCACTTTTTAATACCCGCATAGCTAAATACAATCATCATATTTTAAATGGCTAAAAAATGAATAAAGGCATATATAAATTCCCTTTAGGAACGAAGATAAAAAACTGAGAAGCATGGCCGAGAAAATATAGCTACGACCTTACGCTGTGGATCTAGAAATCTTCATAGTATCAAAAGTAGACTTATACCGGTAGTTTGGTACATACAAAGGAGTTGAGAATCCTAATATTAAGTACTTGAGAAGAAAACTTCGTACATCTTTTTAAGCGTATTGCGTGCACGGAAGTCTGTGAGATTTGACATGGTTAAAGTTTATATGGAGAAGGAGTGCAGAAAGCTAACATTTATCTATAATATCTGTTACTAATATATTAAATTAAATAAATCAATACTGCGAATCCTAACTTCACATGTGCCATTGAACTTATACCCCCCAAACTTTTGACATTATCACTCAACGAAAGTGACAAGCAAGTGATGTAGATAATACTCATTGTTTAGGTTCATGAATACTACTGCAAATGTCAAACAGAAAATAGTCTATGACCAAAAAGCCGCTGGTCGAATTTCGAGCTAAGAGCGATCACTAGTAAATATAAATGTTTAACTTATAATGAATAAACTAAATGCAGAAAGTGACTATAATTATCTTACTCCTGTAAACTGAACACCGATAAATTTTTTTGTGTATTTAAACGTTGACAAAAAAATGTCTTTAGAGAGAAGAGTCTTCATCGGTCTTCATAGTACCAATGTACGATATAATTTTAAGTTATGCAATTTTTTCGATATCTAACGCCATAATTACTGGGACACGAGAATTGTGTCCGACTGAATGAAAAAAAAGGAGTAACACATTCAGGATCAGTTGGTGTATATCGCATAATCAAGCAGGGTGTCAGGGATCTGTTTCCGACTAGGTCGCGACTGCTATACAGATGGTGATACGCTCGTCACATTAACTCCTTTTTTAGTTTCTAACCAGTCTATATTCAGCTCAGTGTTACCAACTACACCGTAATTACGTCCTAAGTCCAGTCTTTTATTTCTTTGTACCTCAACATTAAAGCGTAACTGAATATGTGAAGCAATAAATGTCAAACAACGAAAATATTTGTGTAAATAATAATCTTTACGTAGGTATGTTTTATTGTGTAGAAATATGTGGGCAGGCTGTGGAAAGAAAATCGAAGACAATAAAATTTAAGTCTGCTTATAAATATATACTGTGAAATTTCTTCAAATTTCTATAGGTACATATGTCAGAAAACGAACTATAAATTTTATCTTGATTCTAAACAAGGGTACCTGTTCTACAAATCTATACATATAAAATGCCGCCTAAACCGCTGATCGTAGAGACCTGAAACTTGGAGGATGTGTTCTTTGGATGACGTAGGCATCCGATAAGAAAGGATTTTCCGAAATTCTACCCCTAAGGGGGTGAAAAAGGGGGCAAAGTTTGTATGGGACAACGTAATTCGTTGGTCCAATCTACTTCAAATTTTGCATAAAACTTTTTTAACAGAATTGATGGAAGACGTGTTTCGTATTTTATTGAAATTCATCCCCTAACGGGGTTAAAATGGGATAGAAAGTTATTTTGGCGGCGATTTGCTTCGAAGTTGATATCAATACTCCTTAGTGCTTTTCATTTACCTAAATTACATTTTATTTTGACATATGTTTGAAAACTCAATCCGATTTGAAGTATTCAAATAGGTTGAACTCACTTATAAACTTAAGCAAATAAATACTCTTTAAAATTGGAATGTCTCGAAAGTCACCGTACGATATTAACCTCATTTGAAGGTTTCTAAGCTTAAACAGGTTATGCACTTTTAGGCCACAGCCTCATAGGACGTAGAGTTCGAAATTTAAAATGGTAAGGAGTAGGACATTTTGGTTATATATCATACGAATCATTCCATATTAAAAAAAAAAAACATTTAAAATCTATACTAATACTAATAATATAATAAATCGGAAAAGTTTTTTGTTTGTTTGTTTAAACAGGCTAAATCTCTGGAACTACCAGTCGGATTTAGAAAATTCTTTTTTTATATGATAACCAGACACACGAGGAATAGTATAGATTATACTGTAATAACATTGTGCTATATAATATTAGGCTAGTTTCTAGCTAGCCTTACATATTGATTTTTGTTACGTAAATCGGAAGTCGATGCCCTCGCGAACTGCTTTAGCCGCGTGCGCTGGCTTAATGGTTAATGATACGTCAATATAATGTTCTACAAAAATATTGGCAATTAGTATATATAAAAAAGTCAACGATAGCATATATCTATCTCTTATACATGAGCCACAATAAGGTATTTTGTTAATTTTTTTTAAAGATTAAATATAAATTTATGAGCATTATTTTTAAACATGCCATATTAATCCTTAAGAACAAAAGTTACTTCATCATAAAGACAATTTATAATCAAGATAAACTTTGTCTTTTACAGCATGTTATTTGGACGCATAGTTTGAGAGATAATACAAAATTAAAATAATTCAACACTCGGTTCGGGTCTATGTCTATTATAGTTAGCGGCGCGAACGAGCCGTGCGATGCCGAGATGTGACCAGATTAAAAATATTGTCTACACTGAGGTATTATAAATCATTAATCAGTGATTTCTTCTAAATTATATGCGGGTGAAACCGCGGGGCACAGCTAGTATAATATATGATGTTAATCAAACTTTGAAACAACTACAATTACTTTACTTTATTAATAAAGGCATTTACAAGCTTTTAAAAATTAATATTAAAGGAAGTTTACACGCCAAAAATACAATATTAATTCATTCTTTTTAGGTAGTTTATTAGGTGAGTTAGAAAGTTACGTAGAGTTTAAAATGATTTACTACTTTAGCCTTAGGTTCTACTTTTATACATACACTATTATATATATAATATATAATAGTGTTTTTACCAGCAGATAATTACTCAACATATTTTAAAAAGTAGAAAAGTCTGTTTCAGTTGTTGAGCGTTATTTTTAGGGTTTCGTACTTTTCATGGATAAAAGGAACCTTTATAGCATCACTTCGTTGTCCGTCTGTCTTTCAAGACCCTTTTTAACAGAAACGCGTAGACGTATATATAATACTAGCTGTGCCCGCGACTCCGTCCGCGTTGAATTCGGTATATGGTAAACAGTGATTTAAGCAACCTTTCGAAAAACAAACCCTAATTTGGTCAAAATAAGGATTACGGCTTTTTATGGAAAGCACGTTAATTAAAAATTAGAACTCTGAAAATTTGTGGGAAGGGGCTCAGTATTAATATAATGTCACAAATGTTTACTTACGATTCTTACTATAATAAAAACATCTGACTTAAGGAACGACATTTTATTTAATATAGAAACTATCAATTTGGAGAGTAGTTTTTAATTTTGTAACATCGGAACGTATTAAGAAAAATCTTTTTTAAACAACATTTAAGTGGGTGAAAACAGCCTACATGCAAAGTCAGGCTTCAATTCAGAGATATGAGTTTTTTTCCTTTCGATAGTAAATTTAAAAAAAACATGTGCTTAATTCGACATTTTTGAAAAAGATAAGGTAGGTAGTTTAATACAATTTCAATATCATAATAATGTTTTATTACACTATGACAAACTCCTTCGAAAACTCCCCTTTGTTCTGCTGTAAGCTTTGGATCTCCATCTCGTAGAGTTTAGTTAAAATAGAGCAATGTATAGAGCTTAAAGCTTATACAAAAGGAAGTCAAATAACATTCATTTTAGATATACCAATAATTAGAGATGAAATTTATACATACTACAGAGCAATTCCAATACCTATGACCAATCCTTCTAATCATACCACCATCATTATTCCTAAATTTCCTTACCTATTAGTAAAAGGGTCTAAATTTGTCTCGCTCACTTTACCTTGTAATGAACTTCACGACGAAATGTTCCTGTGTCACGAGGATGATTCTCGAACAACTTCAGAAGACACTTGCATAACAGCATTAATTCAATTTTCTTCGAATACGAGTACTTGTCATCCAGTACCAGTTGAAATCAAGACCATTAAGATACAACCAATTGGAAAAGAGAGATGGATTCTTCATAGTAACGCTGAGAATATATTATCAAAAATTTGTAACGACGAAATAACGAAAGAAAATATAGAAGGGACATACTTCCTCGTCCTAGATGACCATTGCGATGTTAAAATTGGTGAAATTACGCTAAAAGCTCACCATATTACTACGAGTAATTGGAAGATGTCAAAATTACCGATTATTAATCTTCCCGAAATAACAATTACTGAGCAACAATTGCAACGTGAACCCATCAATTTGGATAACAGTGAATTAATAAATCTTCAACATTTAAATAATCTTTTAAAAATCAGTGAAAGTGAACTAAAAACATCAAGTGAAAGAATTATTAATGTAAAAAGTGTTAGTGCCGGAACTTTATTGTTATATGTGATTATATTTCTATTAATTCTTGTATTCTTAGTATATAAGCTCAGTTTTTGTAAAAATTATTGCTATCGAAATAATCATAGTGATAATCATCCCTCTGATAATTTCGAACTTGAGGGGGGAGGAGTTATGCAGTCTGTACCCTCTCTTATTACGTCTTGTTAATTGGTACATACGTTAGAAATGCTGATGTTACGTTTTTAACCCATATTATGTCTGCAAACTACTGATAGACACCTGGTGTTTTGACTGAATGTATTGCGACATATTTCTCATTATTTCATAGTAAACAGCCCCACTTTGTGTTTATAGAATAAGAGTTTATAAAAGAGACATTTGTAACAAATAAAAGCATTCTTAATAAAGCTTCTTGAGAATCAGTCTTGTCTTAGACTTTTTTAAAAACCCTCGGCAGTGCTCCCGAAATTTAACTACGTACTACACAATATCTCAATGTAAAAAATAAACAAAATGAATAAATAAATATGAAACCAATGAATAAGTAATTATAGACATTAAATGTAAAATATTTTTACTGTATTAATCTCGCACATTCAGCCTGCCTAGCAGCTCAGTACAGACTGCCCGTCCTTTTATAGTAAACCAATACATAACTGAATAAGAAACGGCATTTTCTATCGGAAGTCAAAACTGAGCTACTAAGAATACTACCGGAAGTCAAAACCGAGCTACTAAGAGTTAAATAGAACAATATTAAAATGTAGACATATTCTAAAATAAAAGATAATAACAATATGTTTTATGGTAGACTAAACAATAATTATAATATTTTATTTTGTACAAACTTCCGTCATGATTGATAAGCTTTAGTAGAATTCTCAACTTGTTTTCATGAGATATTTATATTTAGACAATACGTAAAATTTATTTAAAATTAAAACTATATTTTTCGTCAAGCTAAATTATGTTTTATAAGACCTTAAACAAGAATTATAATATATTATTTTGTACAAACTTCCGCCATGATCGAGAAGTTTTAATAGAATTCTCAACTTGTTTTTCATTTAGAAAATACGTAACATTTATTAAAATTAAAAACTATATTGTTCATCAAGCTAAAAAATTAAAATATTTTATTTTGTACAAACTTCCGCCATGATCGAGAATTAATAGAATTCTCAACTTGTCCCTCATTCAGAAAATACGTAATATTTATTAAAATTAATAACTATATTTTTCGTAAAGCTAACATAAGTATGTTGACAAGTTTATCAGTATTACTTTACTTCCAAATACATTGGAATTGTCATATTACCTGGCTGTAAAGCATATAATTTATGATTTTATTGTCCTCATACAAACTTAAAGAAGACGTCGTAATGTAGCGTCACTCTGTGTTTGTTACCACATTATTTTATATGAGAGTCTGCAGACATCGTTAAAGCAATATAAATAAGTGGTACATCGTAAGAATAAAACATCTTTAACTTGTTACTAAAAGTTGCCAAAACAAACACAAAGGTGTTTTGGCGGGATCTTAGTATATAAAATAGTGGTTTTTGTTTTATATTTACAAGTTTATGTTTTTTGACCCTAAATATAACTTAATTTTTGTACAAATAATAACATGACACATGAATTCTAGGATGCCACAAAAAACTCCCTGGAAATTTCTAACAAGGAAACCACTATGAAGTTTTATAACTCTGACAACTTTACTACATTACAATTTATATTTAGTAACACAAAATGGTTCGATATAATTAAGTTCTGATCGAGGAATTGAATATATATTGTCTTATTTTTTATATATCTGTTATTGGTTAAACCAAAAACGCTCATCCTAATTAGAATACCTACTTATAAAAAAAGAAGCTCGTAAACAATAACGTAAAAAAAATATAAGCTCAAAACCCAAAACAATTTTTCTCTTAGCTGACCTGAAAATATAATTTTCATTTTGTTTATTTCATAAAAAGAAAACTTAATTTCAACTTAAATAACTAAACAAACAGTTCGCCGAATATTGTGTCAACTGTGTTTATTATTAAGTGCCCTTTGAGGCTACAAAACAAAGAATATAAGAAAGTAAACTCCTCTAAATGACAAAAATTCCAAGATGAAAATACTTCTTCGCGTAGTGTTAAGAGGAAAATATAATTACGAGGCACTGTACAAACGTCCCACAGGACTTGGTGCCTATCAAGCTAACGATATTAGCTTATGCGGAAGATTTCCTTAGAGACTAATACAAAAATAGCACATGCACTTAACATTTACGCGTGAATTTTTATTAAAACCCTCGTCCTGTGAAACCGTAATGGCCCAGTGGTATAATGTTCGGATATCGCTTGAATTGGAAATCCAAAGTGAGCATGAGCTTTCGTCGAAGGAAACCTCCTAATGAAATCATAGACATGATGGTGGTAAAGCACTTTTTAATACCCGCAAGGCTAAATACAATCATCATATTTTAAATGGATAAAAATGAATAAAGGCATATATAAATCCCTTTAGGAACGAAGATAAAAAACTGAGAAGCATGGCCGAGAAAATATAGCTACGACCTTACGCTGTGGATCTAGAAATCTTCATAGTATCAAAAGTAGACTTATACCGGTAGTTTGGTACATACAAAGGAGTTGAGAATCCTAATATTAAGTACTTGAGAAGAAAACTTCGGACATCTTTTTAAGCGTATTGCGTGCACGGAAGTCTGTGAGATTTGGCATGGTTAAAGTTTATATGGAGAAGGAGTGCAGAAAGCTAACATTTATCTATAATATCTGTTACTAATATATTAAATTAAATAAATCAATACTGCGAATCCTAACTTCACATGTGCCATTGAACTTATACCCCCCAAACTTTTGACATTATCACTCAACGAAAGTGACAAGCAAGTGATGTAGATAATACTCATTGTTTAGCTTCATGAATACTGAAAATGTCAAACAGAAAATAGTCTATGACCAAAAAGCCGCTGGTTGAATTTCGAGCTAAGAGCGATCACTAGTAAATATAAATGTTTAACTTATAATGAATAAACTAAATGCAGAAAGTGACTATAATTATCTTACTCCTGTAAACTGAACACCGATATTTTTTTTTGTGTATTTAAACGTTGACAAAAAAATGTCTTTAAAGACAAGAGTCTTCATAGTACCAATGTACGATATAATTTTAAGTTATGCAATTTTTTCGATATCTAACGCCATAATTACTAGGACACGACAATTGTGTCCGACTGAATGAAAAAAAAGGAGTAACACATTCAGGATCAGTTGGTGTATATCGCATAATCAAGCAGGGTGTCAGGGATCTGTTTCCGACTAGGTCGCGACTGCTATACAGATGGTGATACGCTCGTCACATTAACTCCTTTTTTAGTTTCTAACCAGTCTATATTCAGCTCAGTGTTACCAACTACACCGTAATTACGTCCTAAGTCCAGTCTTTTATTTCTTTGTACCTCAACATTAAAGCGTAACTGAATATGTGAAGCAATAAATGTCAAACAACGAAAATATTTGTGTAAATAATAATCTTTACGTAGGTATGTTTTATTGTGTAGAAATATGTGGGCAGGCTGTGGAAAGAAAATCGAAGACAATAAAATTTAAGTCTGCTTATAAATATATACTGTGAAATTTCTTCAAATTTCTATAGGTACATAGGTCAGAAAACGAACTATAAATTTTATCTTGATTCTAAACAAGGGTACCTGTTCTACAAATCTATACATATAAAATGCCGCCTAAACCGCTGATCGTAGAGACCTGAAACTTGGAGGATGTGTTCTTTGGATGACGTAGGCATCCGATAAGAAAGGATTTTCCGAAATTCTACCCCTAAGGGGGTGAAAAAGGGGGCAAAGTTTGTATGGGACAACGTGATTCGTTGGTCCAATCTACTTCAAATTTTGCATAAAACTTTTTTAACAGAATTGATGGAAAACGTGTTTCGTATTTTATTGAAGTATTCAAATAGGTTGAACTCACTTATAAACTTAAGCAAATAAATACTCTTTAAAATTGGAATGTCTCGAAAGTCACCGTACGATATTAACCTCATTTGAAGGTTTCTAAGCTTAAACAGGTTATGCACTTTTAGGCCACGGCCTCATAGGACGTAGAGTTCGAAATTAAAAATGGTAAGGAGTAGGACATTTTGGTTATATATCATACGAATCATTCCATATTTAAAAAAAAAAAAAAAACATTTAAAATCTATACTAATACTAATAATATAATAAATCGGAAAAGTTTTTTGTTTGTTTGTTTAAACAGGCTAAATCTCTGGAACTACCAGTCGGATTTAGAAAATTCTTTTTTTATATGATAACCAGACACACGAGGAATAGTATAGATTATACTGTAATAACATTGTGCTATATAATATTAGGCTAGTTTCTAGCTAGCCTTACATATTGATTTTTGTTACGTAAATCGGAAGTCGATGCCCTCGCGAACTGCTTTAGCCGCGTGCGCTGGCTTAATGGTTAATGATACGTCAATACAATGTTCTACAAAAATATTGGCAATTAGTATATATAAAAAAGTCAACGATAGCATATATCTATCTCTTATACATGAGCCACAATAAGGTATTTTGTTAATTTTTTTTAAAGATTAAATATAAATTTATGAGCATTATTTTTAAACATGCCATATTAATCCTTAAGAACAAAAGTTACTTCATCATAAAGACAATTTATAATCAAGATAAACTTTGTCTTTTACAGCATGTTATTTGGACGCATAGTTTGAGAGATAATACAAAATTAAAATAATTCAACACTCGGTTCGGGTCTATGTCTATGATAGTTAGCGGCGCGAACGAGCCGTGCGATGCCGAGATGTGACCAGATTAAAAATATTGTCTACACTGAGGTATTATAAATCATTAATCAGTGATTTCTTCTAAATTATATGCGGGTGAAACCGCGGGGCACAGCTAGTATAATATATGATGTAATCAAACTTTGAAACAACTACAATTACTTTACTTTATTAATAAAGGCATTTACAAGCTTTTAAAAATTAATATTAAAGGAAGTTTACACGCCAAAAATACAATATTAATTCATTCTTTTTAGGTAGTTTATTAGGTGAGTTAGAAAGTTACGTAGAGTTTAAAATGATTTACTACTTTAGCCTTAGGTTCTACTTTTATACATACACTATTATATATATAATATATAATAGTGTTTTTACCAGCAGATAATTACTCAACAATTTTAAAAAGTAGAAAAGTCTGTTTCAGTTGTTGAGCGTTATTTTTAGGGTTTCGTACTTTTCATGGATAAAAGGAACCTTTATAGCATCACTTCGTTGTCCGTCTGTCTTTCAAGACCCTTTTTAACAGAAACGCGTAGACGTATATATAATATTATAATATATTAATATTATTTTATATACCCTATACTATTCCCGAATCTGGCTATCATATACAAAACGATTTTTTTTCGAAAACGACTAGTAGTTGCTGAGTTTAGCGGGTTTAAAAAAACAAATAATAAACTGTATTTTTTATTATATTAGTATAGATACAAACAATCCTACAATCAAACAATCATTCTCAAAACTATTATACCGGAAAGCTTTAAATTTAATACAATTGATTAATAATTTTATTACGAAATTTAGTTGAGTGTATAATAAAATGTTTATTCAATTAAAATTGTATTTTAAGTATTTTGATTTTTTCTTTTGTATCCTGTGTACATAGTTGATGATCAGCCTTAATGCCATAATTCAAGATTCTAAGTTACGTAGAAGTGTTCTAGATATTTAATGAGTGAGTCTTTTTTTATGCAATACAGGAATGCGCTTGGCCCCAATCTTACCTGATGGAATGTAAAAATGAGGCTGAAGATGTATCGCGCTTACCTATTAAATACCTATTCACTCTTCGCTTGAAGACTCCCAAGTTATAGGTGAGAAAACCGACGACGGGAGTGAATTCCACTCCTTTGCCGTTCGCATAATGAACGACGAAGTATAACGATTCGTTGCGAATCATGGGAATTTTCACGACATAAGGGTGGAATCCCTCACGGCGTCTTGTTGTCCTGTGGTGAAACGGATTGGGCGGAATTAAATCGTGCAAGTCCTGTGCACACTCTCCAAAGTGCAACCTGTAAAATGTCAGTGTATGTGTTATGTCAGTCAGTGAATGGTAAAAATGCTACTTTTCAGACCTTAATAACTCAATAACTATAATAGGGTTATTCGTAAAATTTGGGACTCTAGACGTTCAAGGGTTATTTATTAAACGTTCAAAATTTGTAGGTCTACTGGCTTTTAACTTATGGCGGGGACGACAGTAGCTCGAGATGGTTCGTGTAAATATACACATTGGCCGGTGTTGCCTTTATCGAACTTGACAGACATACTACCGTGTGTCCAGATAGAGAAAATAAAAAATTATGCGTTTTCAAAATTAAGTATATATCGATCAAAAACAAGTGATCGTGAAAGGTCGTTTTACACCGGATTTGTAATTAATACAACATAAATGTAAAGACAAAGATTTGATGTAGATTTATTATAGAAATATATAATAAATAATGTCTTTATAATATGTAGATACCACCTTCTTTTCATTGATGTTATTTAATTTTACAGATACAGAACATCAAACAAACATGCCGATGAGCATTGACTTATATATTACCTGGATTTCCACTTTCTAAATCAATGCCGAAAGGCCATTTCGAATAAAACAGTAAATTGATATGAGCGTTCTTGGTAAGTTAATAACTTAAAAAATTTCTGCCTACCCTGTCTAAGAACTCTGTTCTTATCTAATTATGTTTGTGTATGTGGCTGTATAAATACGAAACCCTCGAAGCGCGAGTCCGACTCGCACTTGGCCGGTTTTTTTAAAGATAAAACCATTGAAATTTAGTGCCGACTATGTAAAGGAAGGATGAAAGTTTGTATTTTGATAATGTTTTACAATCTCAAATTATCTAGATTGAGGTTTTTTTTAAGACAGCCGTCAATGTTAGGTCGCCCAAATATTGTATGATAATAAGCGCAGTGTTATTATATTTATACGGAATACGTTGTCGATAACTATACGATGTAGTTTTTTTTTTACTGACTGAACTTTAAAAACAGTGTAATAATATATTTTATATACTTACATAAACATTATTACGAGTAGATTACTATCCCTATAGGCATGTTTATAAACAAATTATAGAGAATCGCTTCATCGCTTTGCATTTAAGGATTAGCTAGAATATATCCAGTCAAAGAGTATCCATTTATTATATCGGTTTTTTTTTAATATATAGGTATATTTAGTAGCTAGCATTATTAATGAATGTTCGTTATTCAGCGAACGGCGTTGTTTTTCCACTGTGCTCTACTTTTCACGGGTTCTTGCCGGTATTTCGCAAAGCAAATATAACAAGATATATATGACGCACCTTAACATTATTGAACACAACAGAAAGTTAACAATATGTTATTCTCAGCCATACAATTTTAATAATATCTTCTTTTGTAACTAAAGGTTGAAAAATGCGTCAAAATTAAAATTTCGGATAGTGTATAATAATAGGTAGTGTATGTAGTGCTTTAACTGGAGGTTTTCATGATAAAATAAATTTACATGAACAAAGTTATGCAATAACATAACTTTAGTAAGAAGAATTTTGGAGAAGAATAAAAATATCTATTTGTAGTATTCCTTATTCATTTCGGTTGTAAAAAGTTAACTCCCTGTGTATTACCGTTAAGAAAATCTGTACCTTGATATCCTTCTTTTTCTTATTCTCACTTCACGCTAAGTAGGTTCAACAAAACATGTTCCCCTCTTCAACTCTCCTCTATCAGTATTCAAACCTTTATATTCATATTATTCCTAGCATAATCAATCAATACCTTTTCAGCCTTCTTCTACCCGTACATCGTACCAATCTTCTAGTTACATGACTTTCATTCTCATGACATGACTTTACCACAGTAGCCTATTCAACTTCTTTGTTACTGGCGCTGCTTTCATACTTCCTGTGACATATTTTTCCCTAATCTTATTCGTTCCAGTTACACCACACATTCATCTTAGCATACGCTGAATTACCTAAGGTACCACCCAACTGAATTTAATTTGGGAAAAAATACAATTTGCAAAGTTTACGAAAAGAAAGAAAAGGCAGCGCCAATCCTACTATTGATCTCCGCGTCAAGGTCGCCTGTGACTGCCACTCAACGCCCAGGTAATGCCACTTGTCTATTTGTTTCAAGACTTTCGCCCCGAGCTATAAGGTTCAAAGATATGTAAGCTTTATAGGCATAAAGTATTTTGTCTACAGAGTTAGCATTTAAATGCTAGGATGATAAAATTATACTTTCTAGATGTTTTTAATATTTTTATATATTCATTATATTTATCTATTATTTTGATAAATAATAAAATTATTTATTCTTTTATTTATACGAATAAATAGAATTGTTGCCATAGATAGATAGATATTAAATAGATCGTACTGTCAAAACAACAGCTTTTAACTAAATGCGTATGAAAGTGTATACGGCATATATTAAAAAAAAAAAAAACAATTTTTAAAATTGTTATCTGTATGTCTGTTTGTTCCGGGTAATCTTCGAAACGGTTGGACCTATTTTGACGAAACTTTCACTGGCAGATAGTTGATGTTATATTAACTTAGGCTACTTTTATTTGTAATAAACGCGCGGAGCCGCGAGCAAAGCTAGTAATAATATAAATAATAAAGTATTAAGAAGCTTCCTAGGTATTATATAGTAGAATATTATAAATGTGAAACTTTTTATGTTTGTTACGCAATCATGCAAAAACAGGTGAACGGATTTCGATGAAATTTGATACAGCATAACCTGAATGGTTTATAACCTGGATTAACACACATGATACTTTTTATACGTGTAAATGAACTATTTTTGATTCACTCCGAAGTCACAGGCAGGATTTAGTACTTAATATTACCAAATACTTAAATAACATATGTACTACGTATAATGAAATACTAAACAAAACTCAAACAAAAGCAACTTCAATGATTTGAGGAGTTTCATTGTGTATCTTCAAGTTCGAAGGACCAATGCCAATGAAATGAAATATTTTCATAGTTTATGAGCTAAAGAAATATTT
This sequence comes from Saturnia japonica, assembly GCA_033032175.1. Taxonomy (NCBI): domain Eukaryota; kingdom Metazoa; phylum Arthropoda; class Insecta; order Lepidoptera; family Saturniidae; genus Saturnia; species Saturnia japonica. The sequence goes on along the minus strand of CM065306.1, from coordinate 9,848,222 downwards.
AAATAATTTGTAGTTGCGAAAAGAAAAATTATGATAGAAGACTACGCACACAGCGTTGGCGGCGCGGTGTTTGTTGAATAAAATTAACACGGGTGAAACCGTGGGGCACAGGTAGTTTATAATAAAAGAGTAAAGAGTCGAAATCTGTACTAGACATAGAATCATCTCATCACATTTCGATAGTTTTTGAAATTTGTGTCTGTCTGTCTGTCGGTATGTTTGAACGCCAATCACGCAAAAACTACTGGACCGAATTTAATGTTTTTTAGATCCCATTTAATAGAGGGCGCGGCCTATTGACATTAATCGGGTATAAAGCTAAACGCCGAGCAGCTACTGTGAATTTCATAGAAAAACCCAATAACACTGCTCGACCTGGGAATAGAATTCAGAACCTCGATCATAGCAGTCGCGCTTATGGCCACTAGACTAATGTACCTTTAGAATGTATTTTTACACGTATGGACATTTTGTATGGTCTATAAATTGCATTTAAGTTATGTAATAGGTACTTAAATTTTTTTAAATGTATAAGTAATTTTGTAATATATTTAAAATATTTAGTGAAACAAAGTGAAAAGATACCAAATTAGTTTATCTTTACATCATTTTCAAAAAAGGCAATAAATGGGAACGAATTTTTTTTATTTTCTAGGAGTGTTCATTGATGGCGCTTTACGGCTTAGTTTAAATTATCATGAAATTGATTTGATATTTATTGTCACAGTTAAGTATATTTTCTGCAAGCACTTATATTAATAACTAGCTGTGCCCGCGAGTTCGTCCGCGTGGTATATTTCGTGTATGAAAAACAGTTAGTAAATACCTCAATCTCACCTAATGGTATTTGACCCGTATTAGAGCCTATGCACACGAGGTTTTTCGAACGAGCTGACGACGCGCATTTTTGTTGAGCGCGTTCTCTGCGCGTTTCATTTGCGTTTGTATCTACACAGACGCGAAGATACTTTGATACGAACGTACTGTACACTGCGCACAATAAGGCAGGCCGCACCGCACCACATTGCATAACAAAAATCCTCCTGCATCACTTTCGTATATTTTATATGAACCATCGCACACTACAGGCGGGCCGTGGCAGGCCGCATCGCAACGCATTGGCGGATCGCTCGCCAGGTGTATTTTTGCGACTGCTGTTTGTGTTGCGATGCGGCCCGCAGCGGCCTTAATGTGCGCAAACCTTAAAGGCGCGTTGTTGCATACTGAGTTGTTCCACAGATACGATCATTCGATTTGAATCGTATTTTAAAGGTGGTAAAATTGTGCTATGAAATGGTTATCATTGAAGGATGCTTATAGTTAAGGTGGTGACCGTCGACATATTGACCGTCGATATGAGATGATGACCGTTAAGATGGTGATAGACGAAACTGTTAAAGTCGAAATAGGCCATAGTCATAGGGATACATAAACCCGGCAAACTAGCATCGCTTTCCGATAGCTATCGCCCTATTAGTCTCTTGAATACCTTTGGTAAAATCTATGAGCGGCTCCTTCTGAACCGACTCAAGAGCGTGATAGACGACAAAAATCTATACCCACCAAAACAGTTCGGGTTCCGCGCTCGACACTCTTGTACGCACCAAGTGCAACGCTTCACGGAGCACATAGTAACTAATTTCGCTAAAGATAAACTGTATCGTACTCTTGCGATCTTCTTCGACGTCGCGAAGGCCTTCGATAAGGTCTGGCACGCCGGATTGGTATACAAGCTACACCACTTACAAGTCCCAGACAGATTAGTTCATATCATCCGCGACTATCTCACCGACCGCACCTTCCGCTACCGAGTGGAAGGTATACTTTCCACACCCCACCCTGTACGCTCGGGCGTATCGCAAGACTCCATTCTGGCGCCTTGCCTGTTCAACTTGTACGTCAGTGACCTACCCCGTCTCTCCGAGGTCGAAGTAGGTATATACGCTGACGATACAGTCATTTACGCTTCTTATAGGCACGGCTTCATCTAAGACACACCGTCCAACGTGCCGTTACCACTCTCGGTAAATGGTATCGTAAATGGCGCATAGCCACCAACCCCTCCAAGAGCGCCGCGATTATCTTCGACCCTAGCAAAAAAGAGTTCCCCGAGGGTATCAAACCTCTCAAACTCTTTAAAGACAAGATCCCCTGGGCCACCGAGACTAAATATCTCGGTGTGACCCTCGATAAGAAGCGCACCTTCGACTCTCATGTCTGTACCGTTAGGAACAGAGCTGCAATGGTCATAAGTTGACTACAGCCCCTGACTGTAAGCAAAATGTGTCTGAATGCAAGCTTACTCTATACAAAACATGTGTCCACCCGATTATGACATATAGTTGCGCCGCATTCGCACATATGTCAAAATCCAATATTCATACATTCCACGTCCTCCAAACGCGATTCTCACGAAAAATCAACAAAGCCTCTTAATACGTTTGACAGCAAGATCTCCATAGGGAGATGCAACTTCCCACGGTCGAATCATACATCAAATACCTCTCGAGATCTTACTTCGACACTGCGTCAAATCACGTGAATCCGCTAATCAAAGTCGCCGCGACCTACGATACAGCCCCAAACGCCACCCGCTTACATCGGCGGCCGCATAACTATTTCACCGACCCCGTTGACAAAATCGAGGAAAAAAACGCCTATTACTCGACCGCCTCTCCAAACAGAACGTGCCACCACGGGCGGTCAATTTCGTTCCCGCACACTCCCCACGTCCACCCTCTCTGGCGGCAGCTCAAGCCTAGGTCTGTTCCTCGGTGTGAAGCCCTTGAGTCTGGCAGCCGTCCGCGCGATACAAGTGACACTGCGCACGTGCATCACTTAGCTACCCACATACAATATTACACACATATGAACATACATACGTGCACACCACATAGGTACATAGGTTCTGTAAGGAACCTTTTTTTTCTTTTTTTACACTAGATAGTGTAGAAATACTTTTCAGATCACTACATACACATACACATGTTCACTCCCTTCCTCCCAGAAGGCGGGGAACATATATATGTTAGTTTAGCTCGAATTTTACGGAGTGGGAATTAGTCAGATCGCGACTTAGTTGCAATCACGGGAACAACCCAAGCCGAGATCCGGCCACTTTGGCACCCTTGCGCGCTTGTTGCTCACGTTTTCGCGGCTGAGTGCCTTAAGCACTCGCCCCCAAGCCCGGTAAAGCTGTAAAAGCCATCAGCGGCTCTGTTTTGGATAGGGCCCCTAAGGGTACCAGTATGGTCAGTTAGTTAAAAAAAAGTCGAAATAGTGATAGTGATACGGCTATAATCAAGATCGTAATAGTTGAAGGTTTTATTATTTTTAAATGTTTTTAAATAGATTTTAACGTTATTTTTAAATTTTCAAAATAATTAAAAATATCTATTCAATCCAAATTTTCTACGATAGATTTCTTTATTTGGTGTTTGCGCTATCAAGATTTTTATTAAATTAGACGAACAGACGTACTTACTATAAAGCAATATTATTATTCACTGGATATTTAAGTTTATAAAAATAAAGTTATTAGATAAAATTAGCTTTTCGTAAAGTCCGGTTAACATTTAAAATGATTTTAATTGGATATTCTCAAAGCTTATACTGGTCAAATACCGTAAGGTGAGATTTAGGTGAGGGGAAGTTTCCATTTAGTTGCAGTTTTTCATACACAAAATTTTTTACCACAATCTCACCTCATATTAAAAATGACAATGTCGCTCAACATTGCAAAACACTAAGCTTAGTAGCGGGAATATATCTCAAGTGCAGCTTCCGGAAAACACCTATTGGTGCTTGACGATAGATTTTCAACTTGAGGGTGGTAGAAAATGCCCTACCACAATGCAAAATTCGAAGTAGAAGCGCTTGTTGCTACCTTTATTACCTTCCCAGCTTAATTACGTTTCATTCATCATGTTTTCTTTCATCATTCTTTCATTTTGCAATTTTTCAATTTATATTTTACATTTTTTTGTTTGGAAACGTAATAAAACAAAATTGTGTTATCCAATTCGCTCGCTACGCAGAAGTATTTGTAACATTGTTAATGTTATTATTATTAGGTCCTTTATTAAATTAGCGATTTTTATGGTAAAATTAAAACGAAAAAAATATTATAAAACTATACATTTAATCAATCGAAGTATGTACCATTATTATCTATGCACTTTCGCCATTTTAAAGGTTGTTCATTAATTCTATTGTTGAAAAAATGGTGGGAGCAAGAATCTATAAAATCTTTGAAGGCAGTTTGGTATAAAAGTACCGATAAAAGTGGTAATCTGTTGGAGCAATGTCCGGGTATATGGTGGGTTTCGGAGACATTCCAACCGCAGTTCCTCTGATTTAGCGACCATCGGTCTTAAAGTATGGGGTCTAGCGTTGTTCAGAAGCAACAGTGGGCTTGAGATATTGACCAGTCTCGGTTGTTTAACGGTTTGCAATTGTTGACAATATAGATCTGGCGTTATCGTCTGGGCAGATCTTACGAAGCTGTAGTGTATGACACCAGCACTGGTCCACCAAACATTCACCAGTACCTTTCTCTGAGATGACTTTCGCTTGGGACAGGATTTGGCCGGTTTTCCTGAGTTCAATCACTGTGATGAGTGTTTCTGATTGTCGTAAAGGATCCATTTTTCATCCAGATTCAAAATTCCCTCGTTATTGTGACGGTTGAGTAATATAATGCAGAACTTAATAGGTGTTTGTTGGTGTGCTTCAGTCAATTCATGCGGTACCCATTTCTCAATTTCAAGTGAATTAATTTTTTTTATCACTCACACCGAAGCCTGCCGCTAACTATGATGTGGTTTGTGAATAATCCGCTTCAACGATCACCTTTGATTCTTCATTTTCAACTAGGGTCTCCGGCCGTCCACGGGGTTTGTTTCGTAGGTCAAAATTTCCAGAACGAAAACATTGGAACCAAAAACGTACCGTATTTTCTTTTACAGTGGCTTTCCCATACACATCATTAATCCTTCGAGCTGATTCTGCAGCGCTGATGCCACAATGGAACTTATATTCGTAAATAAGGCGATGTTATAAATTTTCTATTTTGTGAAAAGAACGATGCCAAAGAAAAATAAAATGGTGCGAAAACAAATGAATCACTAAATTCGAAACACAAATACACAAGCCTAAATTTGGAATAAACTTGAATTTGGAATTTCTAACCAGACGCCAGATATTTGAGATCAAAGTGACCAGTTCAACAAAACGCCAATTTCATATGTAAGGACCTAATATTAATATCAAGACGACCGAGCTGTGCTCGCTGTTATAAACAAAAAATAAGAAAACCTATCAAGGTAAACTTGAAATGTAAAACATTATTTAAATGCAAAGTTTCATCGACATCGTTGGAGCCGTTTACAAGAAACCAATTACATATATATATATATATATATATTAATTAGGTCTTTACCTATGAAATTGCCGTTTTGTATGAAAAAATTTAAACGAATTTTATTCATGTATTTTTTATTTATCAGTGCAGTGGCAGTTTATTGATGCCCTTCTTAAAGAAATCAGCTGGACGGGAGGCATCAAATTCTTCAAAGGCATTTTGTACTGCCTCTCGGGTATTGAATTTTTTTCCCGCCAAGGAGTTATCCAAATTCTGGAAAAAGTAGTAGTCTGTAGGCGCAAGGTCTGGTGAGTAGGGCGGATGACGGAGAACTTCCAACCCCAGTTCTTGCAACTTGGAGACCGTCTGCTGTGCAGTATGAGGTCGCGCGTTGTCGTGCAGGAGCAGCGGAGACGAGCGATTGACCAATGCTGGTTGGAGATGTGCCAGCTTCTCCATCATTGTTTTTAGTTCTTCACAGTACACATCTGCAGTAATGCTCACCCCGTTTGGTAAGAAGCTGTGATGAATCACACCGGCGCTAGGCCACCAAACAGTGACCATCACACTTTTCTAGGGGTAAGTTTTCGTTTAGGGCGTTGTTTAGGTGCTGAACCAGGATCCGACCAACTTGCTGAGAGCTTGCGGTTATCAAACACAATCCATTTTTCATCGTAGGTAACAATGCGGTTCAAAATTCCTTCATTTGTGTGTCTGTTGAGCAGTGCAAGGCACGTCTCGACGCGTACTACGCGCTGGCGATCATTGAGTTCGTGGGGCACCCATTTGTCAAGCTTTTTTACCTTGCCAATTTGACGCAAATGGACCAATATTGTTTTAACGCTAACGTCGAAAGCTGCTGCTAATTCAGCCGTAGATTGTGTATCATCAGCTTCCACAATCGCCTTTAATTCGTCATTGTCGACCAAAGTCTTCGGATGACAGCGAGGTTTATTTTTCAGGTCGAAATTCCCAGAACAGAAGCGAGCAAACCAATAACAGGTGGTGCGTTGGTTTGTAGTGTTAGCTCCGTAAACGTCGTTGATGTTGCGTGCCGCTTGTGCCGCGTTGCTGCCACGACGGTACTCATATTCCATAATTACTCAAATTTTTAACGTATCCATGATGACAAAAAAGATTGAAATGCGATGAAAATGTAACACTAATCAATAAACAAATCACAACTTTTGGAAAAAGAATTCCATGTTTTGAAAATAAAATTAATTTGAAATTAGAATTCTTAGCCAAACAAAAATTATTTTGATTTGAAATAGCCAGTACTGCAGAACGGCAATTTCATAGGTAAAGACCTATTATATATGTACAAGAATTTCTCACTTAATATAATAAGATAATGTGGTAATTTGATCGCAACGACATAACATAATTGATAGAAAACAATAAGGGCGTAACCCTGGCAAACCCAACTTTACACCAGAGCCAAAATACGGAAAAAAATTAGTAATTAAATCATTATCTTTTTAACGGTAAGTCGTATGAATTTAATTTTTAGATCATAAGTATTAAATAGAACACTGTATGAAATGGTCTGCAAACCAATAGTTTCTTATTACTAGAAATAGGGTTTTTTCGAGTTACAGCCATTGTCTATAGAAATTACAGACTTCAAAAATGTCGTATCTTGACATATTGTTTATACTGAATCAGAAAATTATAACAAATTCGCCGACTTCAAAAAGGTAGTTAATATATTTTCTTTTAATTTGCTGTCAGGAACGGGGTGTAAGCACGTTAGTAATACATACAATGGCTAGAAAATTTGTCGTAACGTAAACCTCTAGAAACCCAATGATCCTAATAAAATGTCTTAAGCTTTTCTGAACGTAAATTTACTGAGCTTTTTAAAAGTTACATGTGGCAAATCGTGTTTCAACTCGGCAATATCGGCAATAAAACGGTCTTCAATAGGAGGTGTTCAGTAAGTAGGTAGACAATGAAAAACTTTTATCTTAACACCAAAGCAAAATTTAATAATCAATGTAATAAAACATCTTAATCTCCTTGTCTCTACTTTAGCATTTACAAATCTCAACCATATAATTATACAACAGTGTCTAGGTATGTGATTAGGATTTCAACAGGCAGGTACTTTATGGGCCACGTTCAACTCAAGTACCTGTTTAAATGATATATCATAATTTGTGATCTCTAGACAATGTTTATATTTGTAATTCGCAACAATAACATGAGATTAATAATTATAATATAGCTCGAGATCTTCTTTTCACTAGAAAATTATTAATTATATTTACCTTTAAGTAATATTATTGGTTGGACATGGTGGAAACATTATAAAGCTATAAAACATAAAATCAAACATTAGTCTAGCGAAACATTGACAGCAAAATTTTACAAACATCTGGCAAATTTAAACATTATTAGAAAGTACACATTCCTTGGGTAAGACTTAAATAAATATTTAAAATCGAATGAAATAGGCACTTACAATGAAACTTATACAGACTAAGCTATTCATTCTAATCAAACAAGAAATAGGTACCACGAATTTCGTCAATTGAATGTCTGATTAGAATAAACAGCATAGTCGTCTGTGTTTGTTGTATGTATCTCAAAATGTGTTAGAAAATACAGTTCTGAATCCTAATCTTAACCTATCGCAAAATTTCAGGTATCCTCTTCATCAGTCTCTGGTAGGCAATCGATAGTCTTACTATTATACTTAAGATATAAGTACTCATTAGCGTATGCTGCCGGTATGACATTATTTGTAAGTTTTTTGAGGTCTGCATACTTTTGTGCCGATATTAGTAGTTTGTTTAAGTAAAGATTTTTTTTGGGCGATAGTCCTGTATGAAATGCATTTAGAGTCACTTCTGTATACTCAGCCTCTGCCGACATTGAACGTTTTACCAACATTTTGTTGAGGTTACTTTTTTTTAAAGTTGCCACGCTTATTGTTGAAATTATGAGTTTCTGTGTTTTTTAAAATGTTTTATTTATGATGTCCTCGAATCCCATAAATTGATTTCCTTCCATCAACGTCACTTTATATGGAAACGGGTTTTTTCGTGATAGGGCAATAACAGTTGGCCAATGAGAAGGTGCCCATACCATTGTATCCTTGACCGAACGCTCAATGACAGCATGCATGCTGTCTACTGGCATATACGTATGGCCAGGAACTAGATAATTAATTTGAATCACATCTAAATTTTGGCTATTCGCTAATGCATAACGCAGCATACTCAAAACTGTTTTGTTTTTATTTTGGCCATAGCACGAGTCTGAATATAAGAGAAGAGTTTTTACATAGCCCCTACTGTCTACTTCATTAATATAATTTAGCAAAATGGTAGAAATTTCATTTACTCCTCTGTGAGCATCTGTTTCGTTCCATATGTGACAGAACCCCTCCTGAGTTCCACTTTCATAAATAGTAAAATTATATACGGAAATTTTTCTGCTGTAGTATAGAGACATATTTTTGCCATGAGGTGTATTTAAAACCTGTTGGAGATCAAAACTTGCGCAAATTACACTTTTGTCTTTTGTATTTAAATTTTGGTGAAATATAAAACGATTATATGAATCTTCTTTCTGTTTAAGATGTGCATTCATTTTGTCAATCTCTTCTTTTGTAAGGACGTCGTAAGTTTTAGCACTGCATAAAACACACTTATCTTTTTTTGGCAGGTGATATCCTATATTAAAATTTTGTTTAAAATATGCAGAAAATACTTTAAATGAAATAGGCTTTGTCTCATCTTTCCTACAGTGTTCAACATAGACATAATATAAATTGGTAAAATTCTTAATATCTTTCTGTAAATAAAGCTTTTGTGAATCCTTACGGCTGTAATGTGATGGCAAAAGAGGTAGCGATAAAATGAAAGATTTCGCATGCTCTAATATCTCTGGAGGCGTTTTATTATGTGAAACGTTCTTACCTCTTTCATCCAATTTAGCAAACCCATCAATTTTATGAGCGACAGTGTACAAAATAAATTTTTGCGTGATGTCAAGGGTATCAATAAGAAATTTTTGGCAAACCTTTCGCCTTCCTTCGCCCTCATTGATGAAATATGTGTAAGTAACTTTGCGTCTCGATGCTTCAGGCTCATTAAGAGTACTGGATTTGACACAAGTTTTTTCAGTAATTTGAGCAATCCAATCCCTTCGCCTTTGCGTGCTTTCGAGTTTCCAGAAATGTCTAAATAAGCTATGACGACGTTCCTCTGTTACCTCACCACAACGATTGCTACATTTATTGTTGGCGCAAGGATTTGGTTTCATTGATTTTTCTTCCATTGTGGTCCCCTTGCTATTTGTATGACGCTTGCTCAAGTTTTTATCTTTTTTATTTTCTTTTTTTACCTGACTTTTTGGTTTCTTTTTTTCAGCACTTATATCATTTTTATGTTGTTTATTTTTCTTTTTTTCTTAGGGTTTTCATCTGACTCATCTGATGCAGAATCATTCCAGCTATCGGACTCTTCTGACGGAAAAGCTTCATTTAATAATAGAGTGTCGCGGTCTTCTTTATCAAAAACAAAGTCTATATAAGATTCGTCAAACGATGGCTTTGTACTGTAGTTTCTCTTAACCTTTCGTTTGGGTTGACGTTTTTTGATTAGAACATTTTGATCTGAAGAACAAGCTTGTGGACTGCGGGGGACGTCGCAAGATTGTCCATCGCTTGTTCCATGTCGAGGAGATGGAATTCGAGGTATGCTGGCAGCTCGGTAAGTAACTAGTTTGTCGCTTGTTCCAGGTTTAGGAGATAAAGTTCGGGGTACGTTGGCAGTTCGGTCAGTAACTGGTACGTCACTTACCACAGGTGGAGGAGATAGATTTTGGGGTAAGTTAGCAGGTTGGTAAGTAATTGGTCCATCGCTTGTTCCAGGACAAGGAGATGCAAGTCGGGGTACGCTATCAATTGTGATTTCGTGATGCTGACTGTGATGTGAACTATTTTCCGATAAGTGATCAACAGAAACACTGATTAAGAGAGATGAATGATTGTCATTAACATTTTGGCAACTATGGAAATCAATTAGGTCATTGAAGTTGACGCTACTAAATTCATGTGCAATTTCACTTATACCCAAATCTTTTTCTATTTGGTTAGGCTCGTAATTCAACTTTTGGGGTGTCAACTTTTTGAGTAATTTCTTTGTTTCCATAATATAGGAATTTGGATTGCGAAATGTCGGAGTTAATGAATTAACGTTACGTTTTCTCTGGTGAGGAGTCAATGGCAAGCATGGAAGGCATTCACTATCCCTGGAACCAGAAGGTTGGAAGTTCAAATCGTATTTAGTATTGTCGTATTTTTATTCTACTTTAAAGTTAGTTTCCTCAACCAGTTTCCCATCTAAATAAATTAATTGGTCACTCAAAACATTAATCTTTTTATTATTTTTCTCGTCTTTATTTATGTGTTTGAGTTCATAAATCCATTTTCTTCGTTTGGACATCTAAAAAAAGTTAAATAACATTTTTAAATCAGTTGGACCACGGGTCTTGTTATGGGGGACGAATACGATTTGGAAGGGGGATACTTGTAATAACTGCTTTAAAACTAGAAAGGATGACATAGTAATATGTAGGTATATCTAATATTTAGATATTAACCGCTCAAAATAGGTATAGCGCAAGTTGTTAGCTAGATATATCTAACTATCCAGTAACTATAGTTGTTAGACTTATGCTATAGATAAAAGTCGTAGAACTTGTTAGGTAGAAAAGTACTTAATTATTATATAACTATGCCAATAGACGATACACTACAATAGAATTAAACTATACATTTTAACATCAAAAATTAATTTTGAACTAAAATATAATATTTTCTATTTAGATATTAATTTATTTTTAATTTTATGAATTTATAAAAATGTAAGTTAGGTTTCAATACACGTACTTTTTATCTGTTAATAAAATCATCTAAACACCTATGTATCATTTAAGTTATAACGATTAACTGATTAAGTATTATGAAAGTTATCACTAGCGAATTAAAACGTTACATACCTTGAATTAGAGATTTTTAAAGTTTTCACATCACGATTTCACTGAGGCGAAACAGGCACAACCTTTCATTACGCCGTCTGCGCAGTGACTAAGGTAACTTACCTAGGGCGTAAGCGAGGAAAAACCGGAATGATCCAAAAATTACGGAACCTATGATTCGTCTTAACTACCTAAAGTACAAAATATTGATTCTGTTAATATTGTTTTAATATAGTTTGGGTTGATTTCAGTCACCGACAAAATTGTAGTATCTTAGAGGTTAACGTTGTCCTTAGAAAAATACGACCAGTGAGAATGTCGTAAGCAATTAAGTATAAAAAATTCATCCCGCAAAAAAGTCGTAACAACTATGGTGTATGTAAAAAGGAACAGAGTAACTAAATTTTTATCAAAAACACAAACTTCTACTAAACGTATCTTTAAAAATTTAAAATTGGCCGTTTTTTGGGTAGTTACGCCAAAAATATTGAATACGTATTTCAAAATACTGTCTGATTTTTCAATTTCATATCGTCGTAGAGCAACGAGACCCAGATCAATCGACGCAGAAAAAAAAGCTGATTATTACCTTCTATTTAGTCTTGTTACGACCTTTTAACGGGTTACGACCTTATTGTTTTTCATCTTCGATGTTGAATGACAGTGGCTTCGGGTGAATATTTTCTTAGGAAGGGGACTGTCAAAGACAATTTGATAATATAGAACCACTTCACTGTAAGCTATGTCACTTGTCACACATTAATATTATTAACAAAAATTTTAATTAAAGTTTCGTGATATAAATTAGAGCCTGTAGATTAATAATTTTCATTACTGTGGATTCTTTACGTACTGCTAACGCGTCGTACAGATATATATATATACATATATATATTTTAAGCTTTCCTAACTGTTTAATATTGTAAAATGAAAACAAAGCGTATCATTATACAGGTCAGTGCTTTTATACAGGTCATATTTTCACAGAACTTATTATGAGACCGCACGCACATTAAATATTCTCAGGTTAACCGACCGCACTTTATGTTAAACGTTACCCGATTAGAACAGATTTATCCCTTCGACTGAACCCTTGAAACTAAATAATATAGCATTAAATTAGCGTCCCACTGTCACACCTTTACTTGGTAATGGTCAAATAAATCAACTGCTAAAAGACCATCAAAGAAATAGCTTTGGTTTAAATCACGCGTTAGTAGTATTATAAATCTAAAAAGAAAACATCTAAACATTAATTTCAATTCAGCTATCTGACACTCAGGTTCATTTTATTGTAAAACTTCGTAGAATTCATTTAACTTTTTAAGATATTATATTATTACGGTTGTCGTGATACAGTCGGGCACGTGTACCGCACTCCCTCCCCATCCTACCACCACCCTGTAAATAATAAAATATATTTAACAATAATTTCATTAGAGCTTATTGCGAATAGCTAAATTATTTTTTCAAACCCGCTTTCATTATAGTTAACGCTGTATAAATAACAACTTCAGAATATCATAAATGTAAAACTTTGTATTTGATACACAGATAATACATAGGGTACTTATTATCCCGGTAAATGACATATTTTTTAATTCACTCTGGACCCAATTCTGATGTCTACATAGAGGAAGTCACTGGCAAAAGCTAGCACTAAATATTATTAAACACTTAAATCTATACTTATAATAAAGAGTAGAAATCTGTACATTGAAAATTTGAGAAGAAATACTACGGGTGGTTTAGAATAATAGATAGAATATATTTTTATAGTTTTTGAAATTTTTGTCTGTCTGTCTGTATGTTTATACACCAATCACGCAAAAACTACTGAACCAAATTTAATGAAATTTGGTATGATTGTAGTTTATAGTCTGAAGATACATTTAGAACGCATTTTTACAAGTATGTACATTTGTATGGTCTGTAAATTGCCTAATTTAGTGTAAGTATTTTATCTTTGTTACATAATTTTCTATAAAAGCAGTAAATGGAAACGTATTTATATTTATTTTCCAGGAGTATTTATAGATGGCGCTATACAGCTTGGTTTCAATTATCATGAAATTAGTTTGATATTTTTTACTGTCATAAGGAAGTTCACCAACCAGCTGACATTAATGAAGAACTCCAGTAGATTCATTGGTATACAATATTGTCTTAGCCCCTAGCATTGTAGGAGTATGTTTATGGCTGATTCTTCTTCCTTGCAAACTCTCTATAAAAGATTCCTGACACCTAAATTAAAGATATATTTGATAAAATATCGTAGTCCTGTTAGAGGTCCAGTTATTCAGATAGTATGTTTAAATAAATTTGGAGGTGTTACTAAATAGCATATTGGGATCCATAACATCATTATCTTGCAGTTCGTTATGTTTTTCATCTACTGAATTATGCTAATATCCAAGAGATGATGGCTCACTGTTAGCGTGTTTTGAACACTGCGTCGATCGACGAAGATTCGGATCCTTCAGAGGCTTGATAGCTATTCGGTGAAGAACAATATATAAAGTAGTATATTGTATGTAAATAACCGCCTGAGTAGCTACCACCTTTAAATAAAAAAGTCGTCAAGTACCCTTAGGTGTGTTACAGTTCCAGTCCATATATTATATAAAGGCTTAACTACATCTACGCAGAAAACCTTTTTGCGTAGATGTAAGGCATTTTCTAATGCCCAGAGAGCTACTAATCTCAGAGTAACAATCTGCCACCAAGCACATATAAATATATTCCGACAGCTGCACTTAAAAGCAAATTCCTCTAACTCTATAACTTTTTTTATACAAAAAAGATGGCAAACAAGCGTGCGGTCTGCCTGAGAGTAATCGACAACCGTAGCCTATAGACGCTTGTATTCACTAGCGTGGTGCCGATCTTGAATCTCCCAACCCAAAAGAGCTCTGGAAACCCGACTCATCGTAGGAACACAACACTAGGTAGGTTATTTGGCTTGTGAACTTCTATTACTTCCCTACAATTCAACAATTCTAAATTCCCATATACATTTTTGTGAATACGTATTGCCATAAGATACATAGCCGTACCTGTTTCTCTATCCTTTGAGAGGTTTAAAGTTCCTTGATTCTGTCGAAACTATCCAGTTTCGTGTCATCTCTGACTGCAATATTTCGAGATAACTCGGATGTATAATATATTTATACAATTCCTGCATTTAAATTGACACTCTGTGGATAGAATTGTAACAAGAGTGTTTTCAATAAATAATATTATAATCAAATATTACCTTCGATTTATTCAAAAACTGTTTATATGAATTTAAATAATTTTGTTCGTGTATTAATAAAAAAAAATTTACGGCACCATTTACGGAACTTTTTCTTTACAGGCGTAAGTACAGTTATAAAATTCTTTTATAAAAGTCTACAAATAAAGTATGTATATAAAATTCCGGAAACTTTCTTAAGTGCAAATGGAAGTTAACACTAAAATGAAGCCGCAACGATTTTGTGATAAATATTAGCAGAAATATTTCAAATTCTGCCATAAATACTTTTTTTGTTAGTGAAATATTTGTTATTGTTAAGGATGGGTACTTATATTATAGGTAATTTCAAACTCAAATGTTAAATGATGGCGCAAATAAAACTTTACACACATAAAATCTAAATCTATACACATACAATTAATAAAATTGAAGTGTCTGTTTGTAATGTCAAAATAACAGCTTTTTAATAAATGCATATGAAAGTATAAGCGATACCTATAACAAAACACCCATTTTAAAATTTTTGTCTGTCTGTCTGTCTGTTTGTTCCAGGTAATCTCCGAAACAGTTGCACCGATTTTGACGGGACTTTCACTGATAGATACAGGGAGTAACTTAGGCTACTTTTATTTTAGAAAAATATTTAGGGTTCCGCACAAATAAAAAAGAACAGGCACGGTGAATAAATTCGGGTGCTTAAATGGCTTATGCTGAGTAAACCATAAGAGATATAGCAAAATAATGTACTACATAATTATAGGAATTAAAAATACTTACAAAAAGTCGAGGAGAGTATACATCTATCTTCTAAGGAACACCAAAATAGCGGGTAGCGGGGGAGCAAAATTCGCGCGGGCATTCTATAGTCCACGTGAGCGAAACCACGGACAAAGCTAGTTAATAATAAATATTACATCCTACAGAGGATTAATTAAGTTGTAAGCTGTAAGTTGGTTCATAATATAAAATTAACGGCAATACGATGTCAATACTAAAACCTCAATCTCTATAACATCAAAAATATTTTAAGTACATGTTTTAACTTTAGTAGCTTATTTCTCCCAGTATTGTACTATCTCAGGCCGCAACAACTTAACTTTTATCTTGTAACGGTAATAATAATAAACACTGTCAACTCATAATAACAACATTTTAAGTTTCTAATTGTATAAAAAGTACTATATAAACTTTTAAATAGATTAATTTCACGTTATAAATAATTACTGAATATAATTGCAAATTGTAAAATATGAATTTCTTTATAAAATCTAACATCCGACATACCTATATTTGACTAAGCGGTTTGTTGTATGGATATAAGACTAATGTAAACACAATTAATCCTCTTTAATATGATGAGGGATTGAAGTCTTCTAACTTACATCAGTAATATACACATATACACAGTTCTCGTCGTTTAAATGCTTCAAGGGTTTCAATTTGTATGTTTGCTGTTACTCGAATTCCAAATTAAGGACCAAAAGCTCTCTCATACGTTACTAACAAATAATTAATATTCTACTTGCGCTTTATTATTATGGAGTTATATAAATGGTCTAATTCTTGCATCAAGTTGTAGAGCTTTCAGTTTAATTTTCAATTAAATTCAATACACAGGCCTCGTCGTGCAGTGATAGTATACCGAAGAGAGATCACGGGTTCGATCTTCGCACATGAACTGACTTTTGTTTATTGAGCATAAGTGTCTGTGTGTCGCTTGTGTCTTGGTTTTAAATATTTTTTAGTAAGTATAACAGCTGCTTGCAGCTGCGAAGTTTTATAGCTGTATGCGACATTTCGCCCGAAAAAATATGGCAAACGTCATTTTTAATTAATTCTATTAAAAATTTACGGATATTAAATGATATTCATATTAGTTGAGGAATGTGTACCTACAGGATTTATGAAAAATTATAATTTAATTAATTTGTTAAAATGCGTACACAATATTATCACATTTATCACTTATATAATATAACATTCTCCAGTGTTTTCTTTAACAGAATTCACTGGAAATTTACGTCGTGTTGTAGAAAGTTTCATCTCGCACTCCTGCCACGACTCTTACAAAATTCTGTTGAAAAAATAATGTACGCATCGTTGAAAGCAGCCGGCGGCACCTTTACTAAGAAGGTTCTCGAGAGTTTCAAGTTGAATCGTGTGCGGGTCAATGAAAATTGTTGTGCTCAAGATACAGAATGATTCAAACCTCTTTAAGTGCCTACTTACTGGTTGTTTTAGTGTTTTTTGTACTTGCTATACCTAAACTTTCAACGCAATGCGTCATATAGAATTCTCTTGCAGAAGTACATAGCTCTTGTTGAATCTGTTATTTCGTATGGTCTTAGCAGCTATGGACGCACATTTAAAACTTACCTCGATAAGATAAAGAATCTGCAAATTCGTTTTTTAAAATTAATAGTACCAATTAATAATAAAAACAAATACTGTGATAACTATATCGGTTTATTCAAATATTTTAAGGTATAACCTGTTCATGTTCGCGCTGAATATTTGTTATTAAAAAGACAATTTGAGATTACCGATATACAAATACCGGTTAAATATAAAGTTAACACACGACAGGCGTTAACAAAATCATTGAAAATACCACGTAAAAATAACTTGTATGGCCGGCATACAATATCTTTCACAATACCTAACAGTATAAATAAAATACCACTGTACGTTAACGATTCAATATATACTTAATAAAAAAAATAAAAAAATTAAATACAAACTTAGTTGTATAAGTATATTAAATTATAATGAACTTTTAACTGAACGTTAGATTTAATAACTCGGGGTTTAATAGGATGCCTTTAACAAAAGGTTGTAAATAAATTTATTAGTTAAATGAAGAATAAGTAAATCTTGAAAATATTGAATCTCAAATATTCCGTTTATCATAATTATATTTTATCTGTGAAGTTTATAGAAACATTTAACTAATTCGTAGTCTACTTACTTACTTTTTGTAGTCTTTATTTTTAATCTTAAAAGGTGATTTCATTTATGAAAATAAAATATTATATTAGGTATACATATATTTCAAACCAGAATTTTTTTGTTAATCATATGCATAGAAATTTTATGTTCCTCAGTAACTGATCGTGTATCTTGTGAACGACTCAACCAGTACCGATTTAGCTCATATTTACATATTATATTATTTTATCGGGACCCTATAGATATGTTAAGATCCCTTAGGTGGTCTGTGGTCAAGCCATAAACTACCGGAAAGGACAGAACAACGTCTGCAAGGTCAACCATAGATGTTTTATAATATTACATTTTGAACTAAGTAGTTCGATTCTATATTTCATCGCGAAATTTATATGTAACAAAATCTTATATCGTGATAACTGTACACTTTAGTTAAAATATAATATTTGAGTATAATCTCATTTGCCTTTAACTAGGCCTTACCTATAAATTTTTATTTATTTACATACAGGAGCTTGAAACAAATCCCACACGTTTGCCTTTCAGAGCCCATTTACGCTATAATATAATTATGTAAATCTGTTTTAGCATCAAATTTATGAGGGCCGAGTAATTTTATATTTTGTTACTCTTAAAAATAAAAGATGAAAGCACAATTTTCAAATATGACCGTAAAAAACCATCTTTACACATCTATAATTATCTCTACAAATAAATAAAATTGAAGTGTCTGTTTGTAATGTCAAAGTAACAGCTTTATGCTATGCATATGAAAGTATAGAGAAGTACGGTAGTAATAAAAAAAGTATTTTTTAAATTTTTGTCTGTCGGTTTGTTCCGGATAATCTCCAAAACGGTTGGACCGATTTTGACAGGATTTTCAATGGAAGATAGCTGATGTAATATGGAGTAACATAGGCTACTTTTATTTCAGAAAATGAATTAGGTTCCGCACAAATAAATATAAATTCAGGATAACGACGATTTTGGGGCGCTTAAAGCGCATTCTCCAAAATTGTGGCGGAAATTGAAGTTGTAGGAGAACAAATTTTATTTAGCAACTTATTGTGGACGTTTTACGTTCACGTGGACTACAGAATATCTGCGCGAATCTTGCTCCCCCGCTCCCGGCTATTTTAAAGACAAAAATGCTTATTGTGGTGTTTCTTAGAAGATAGACGTATACTCCCCCAGACTATTTTGTAGGTCTTTTTAATGTCTACAATTGTTTAGTATTTCATATGGTTTACTCAGCGTAAGCCATTTAAGCGTCCGAATTGATTCAACATGACCAGTTTTTTCTTATTTGTGCGGAACCCTAATTCTTTTCAATAACTCGCTGGAGCATCGCTCTTGGAATAGAGTTGATTTCTTCAGTGATTCTTTGCTTAAAAACATTCAGGTTGGGTGGCAATGGATTGTAAACCTTGCTTTTTAAGTAGCCCCATAGGAAGAAATCAGCAGGCGTTAAATCAGGGCTCCTCGGTGGCCAATTGATGTCTCCTCGGCGATTTATGACCGAGGTCGAACTCGGACCGTTAATTCTGACCGATATTGCCATATGATCCGGACTTTTTTGGCTACAGAAATGCAAAACCAGAAGGACTACAACCGCAACACCCTTTCCAGCAAGATGGAACCACTTCTCATGTTACAAATGACTCATTAGCTGGTCTTCATGATTTATTCCCTGGAAGAGTGATAAGTCGCCGAAGAGATATCAATTGGCCCCACCAAGGAGCCTGATTTAACGCCTGCTGATTTCTTTCTATGGGGCTACCTAAAAAGCAAAGTTTAAAATCCATTGCCACCCAACCTGAATGATTTGAAGCAAAGAATCCCTGAAGAAATCAACTCTATTCCAAGAGAGATGATCCAGCAGGTTATTGAAAATTTTAGCTCCAGTTTAAATGAGTGTAAACAAATGAATGGTGCGCATTTGCAAACGATTGTTTTTCATAAATAAACTTCAAGAATTGCTTTTTAAATTAACATTAAATAAAACGATATTTAATTGATATTTTGTTTTTTATTTAACATCTAAAAACGAAAAACATTCTGAGACACCCTTTAAAAGAAAAACTATTATTGGGGGACTTTATCAACGCAGCAGAACCCAAAACAATGATTGTTAGAATTTTTGTCTGTTTGTCGGTTTGTCTGTTTGCTAACGTTTGTACGCGCTAATCTCAGAAACGGCTCAACCGATTTGGAAACGGTTTTAACTAATATATTGTGGTAAGGTTCACTTAACATTTAGTGTTTGTTTTAGTTCAATAAGTTTATAAATAAAAAAGTTATAGCAGTTTAATAAATCACGTCGAATATTTGTTCGATAAAAATACTATAAAATAGCTCTTCAGTTGAATTGACAGAAATTTTAGTTATCTGTAAATTATGGTTTGTAAAATCATAATGATTGAAACTTTTCATAAAGTTAAAAAATGGAGAGTTAAATTTTTTTTAAATATTCCAATATAAGTAGACCTCGGATCTATCTGATAAATCATATTAAAAGGGGGTCAGCATAGGTTGTCAGTAGATTATAGCCGCGCCGCTGCTAGGGAAGACAATTCATTTTGAAAAAGATCTATTCGAATCGAACTATTATGAATGGATTCACAAAAAAATCGATATCTAAAAGATCGATCTCTCAAATATCGATCTCTTTTCGTTTCACTTTCGGATTTTTATTATCAATATAAAAACCCCTAAAATAGAAAATTAAAAGGCCACCACAACAATCGATGTTTTGTCGTTTTTACCAAGTATCGTTATTATAGAGAAATATAGAAAGATATAGAGAGAGAGAGAATTTATTACAGATATAAGGGAAAGAGAATTAATTAAAAAAAATTATTATTATTAACTGTTTTCGTTATTTTGCTGTTGACTAATAATTTACTGTTAGAATTTTAATTGGTAAATGACACCATAGAAAATGACAGCTTAATGAAATGAATAATCTTTGGCGTGTTCAATAATAACGCTAGTCAGTAGGGCTTTAGCACATGTACTTTATAATATTATAATACAAGTTTTTAGTACAAAACGTGTCGTGAAACCAACCGTCTGATTTTTCATCTGTCTCTCTGATATGTCATCACTTAAGTACTTTTTAATATTAATGATTAGAAACAACCAGTACAAAAATAGTGGCGAATGAGGCGCCACAAAGCCATACCTACTAATATTATAAATGCGGAAGTAATTCTGTCTGTACCGTTTGTTGCATTTTCACGCCTAGACCGCTGAACCAATTTTGATAAATTTTGATTGAGAAAGGACATGGGCTACTTTTGGAAATAAAATTGGAAGGGGTGAAATGGGGGTTGAAAGTTCGTATGAAGAACCCAATTTTGATGAATTTTGGTATAGAGATATGTTGGACTTTGGAGAAAGACTTTGGCTACCTGATGTGGTGAAAATAAAACTTTAATGGGTGAAATAGGGACTGAAGGTTTGTACGAAGAACCCATCAAACCAATTTTAATAAATAGAGATATATTGGACCTTGGAGACGGACATAGGGTACCTACCTTATGGCGCAAAGATAGAACATTAAGGGGTCAAATAGGGGATGAATTTTTGTATGAAGAACCCACTATTTCTCAGTTTAGTGATATGAAAATTCATATTAATCCTTTAAGGAAGAAAAAAAAGTGTTTCGCGTTTTTGAAAAATTAATCCGCAAGGTGATACAATAAGGGATGATTTACAATACCATACATATAGAGTGATAAATCCATCTATGATTTTCTTTTGATTCCTCGTGTTTAGAGAACACTCAGTGTTTATGCAGTAATATAGAGGAGTGATAGGGATCGCGACTACTATATAAATAGTGATAAACTCATCTATGGGTTTCTTTTGGTTAATCATGTTCAGAGATCAGTCGGTGTATTTCCATACTATCTATACTAATATAAAAAGGCGGAAGAGTTTTTTTTTATTTGTTTGTTTAAACACGGTAATCTCTGGAGCTACCCTAGTCGGATTCTAAAAAGTCTTTTTGTATATGATAGCCAGACTCACGACGAATAGTATAGGCTATATAAGATTAGGCTACAACTCTCAGCAATCCTTAAATGTTGATTTTTGTTAAGTCGAAGGTGGAAGCCCTCCCGAGCTGCTTTATCCGCTTGCGCTGTCATAATGGTTAATGATACGTAAATACAATTTACTACAAAAATACTGATCCTTAATATATATTAAAAATAGTTCGCGATAGCATATGACTATCTCCTATACATAAGCCTAAAAACCTATGTATTTTGTAACAAACAATTGTTAAAAATTGATTTATGAACATTATTTTTAGGCATGGCATATTAATTCTTACGAATAAAAGTTTCTTCGTCATGAAGAAAATTTTATAAAGTTAAGTTTTGCTTATTATAGTATGTTATTTTGACACATAGTTTAAGAAATAATAAAAACTTCAAATAATTTGTACTTGCGACAAGAACAATAATTATGATAGACTACACAGGTGCGTTGGCGTTGCGGTGTTTATTGTATAAAATTAACACGAGTGAAACCGTGGGGCACAGCTAGTTCTAAAATAAAAGTAGCCTAAGTTAATCCCTATATCATCAGCTATCTATCAGTGAAAGTCCCGTCAAAATCGGTCCAACCATTTCGAAGATTACCCGGAACAGACAGACAAAAATTTTAAAAATTGGTTTTGGTGTATATACTTTCATATGCATTTAGTAAAAAACTGTTATTTTGACATTACAAAAAGACAGTTCAATTTTATTAACTGTATAGATTTTATAATATTTAATCATACTTACGGAATGGTTGACTATCCTATTTTTCGGAATGAAGAAGGCATTGCTGATGACCCGATTTTCAGAAAGATATTTCCTATTCGGTAATGTTTTATAGTCATGGTTATGTAAAATGGTGATATGGTAATGAGATGGTCGATATGGTAATGTGATTTTACGGGTTTAAGTTCCCTAAGATCCAACATAGAAACAAGATAAAAAAACTCTCTGATTCTACTTTAAACTGATGAAGGAAATGCGTGAAATGATTCTGCAATCTTCAGGTAATGCGTGTACGTATAAGAAGCTCAATAGACGCATCTTCAAGTCATTCAAATGTGACGTTCGCCAATTAAATAGCGATCCTATTAAACGTATCCTATCAAAGGTAATAGACGAAACAAAGGTTCCAAAGTGTTAGCAAGAAATTTGTTTAGGGACAAAGCCAGCTTTGACAAATTTGACAGTTTGCTCAGCAAACCTGAACTGTGACAGAAATCTATGGACGTCAACGCAGAAGCCCGTTACGATCTAGCTAAAGATCTAAGATCTAGATTAACCCGTGTAGGGCCTGGCACTATACCAAAGAAATACCGGAGCTTGTGCGAGATTAGTGCGTTACTAGGTTAAAAACAACAAAGCTGTTGGCGATAACAGAATCACAGCCGAACTTCTGAAGGCGGGTGGTAAACTAGTACTAAGGGCCCTTCAGACCCTATTTAATTCACGAAGGAAAAACGCTGCAAGCATGGACCAGAAGTGTGAAGGTGCTTTTGGTTATAGATTATAATAATAAGATTATAAGACCACTTCAAACCATGTTTACAAGAAGGTGCCATGTCGAGAGTTATTATGAACGGTCTCACGAACAGATGATGATTTCAAACCTCTCGAATAAGCCGGTTTCCGAAAAGACTTCAGTAGCGTAGACAACCAACATACGCTACGGCAAGTTATAAAGAAGACGAAAAGTGTCTCTGTTTAACATTAATGAACTATAAAAAAACCTTCGAATCGGTCGAAACTTTGTATGAAAACGCAAATAAGACACCCTGACCGTGGGAACAGACTTTAAAACCAATACTTTTGCAGTGAGGAGTCACAGAAGAAGGCGATATTACTCAAAAAGTATTCACCGCAGCAGTGGAAGATGTTTTCAAGGTACTGGAAAGGAAGGGTTACGCATCAATATGAACGGCGAGTAAATCAGTCACCTACGGTTTGCCGACGAAATAGTACTCATGACTTAAACCACAGAGGACTTCAGTGCAATGCTTGACGTAGATTCTCCGAAGGAGTTGGTCATAAAATGAACTCGGCCAAACGAAGGTCATGTCGAACCTTCAACTTCTGTACAGTTGTTATTGACTATGTTTATCTGGGACAAACTGTCCTCTTAGATACGTACAATTTCAATACAGATGTTAACCGTCGAATCGAACTTGGCTGCGCAGCTTTCTAGAAGCTACGTAACCTCTTTTCGTCCAAGATGCAGTATCTTGTCTCAAAATCTCTGACCTGTATCTGTTACTAGTCGTGACATATGGCACTGAGACATGGTCACTAACGATGGGCCTCAAACAAAAACTCAAGATAACTCAAAGGGAAATGGAGCGTGCTATTCTCAGAGTACCTCTGCGTGATCGAATCAGAAATAAGGAAATCCGTAGTAGAATCAATGGCACCGATATAGTCTTCAGAATTGCTAGATCTAAGTGGCATTAAGCGAAGCACGTTTCTCTTAGAACGGATGATCGATGAGCCGAAGAGTTCTCGGGTAGCGATCAAATATTGGATGATGCAGCATGGTGAGACTCGCTTAAAGGTGCACCCACAACCTGGTGAAGGTTCCTGGAACTCGATGGATGTGACAAGGAAAGTGATGTGCCAATTTGTAGCGTTTTTTAAAATATTCATGGATAGTTATTTTTTCATATACATAGTGTTGGAAATGTACATTAGCTCTCATCGTGAGATGGCGAGATCGCGAAAAGGCCTGTGATAGGCGGGCTAATGGCAGATGCAATCGTTCTGCGCAGGCGCTGCGCCACCCCCCGCCCCCAACTCTGTTGGCACATAGGCGAGTCTGCTTCGTGCTTTGACCGAGAACTCGCGTCTGTTTGTTTTGTACGCGCTACGTCATTCAGGACGTTCAGTTAGCGCTGAGATATATGTCATTTACGGTGGTTGAAGTTTTTAAATTGTATAAATTTGAGTTGGTGTCCCAGGAAGGTTTTGATGAACAGATTGCTTGCGTGATAGTGTCCTGTGGGATTTGTGGCTGCACACACACTTACACACAGTACACTCTACACACACATACCTCAAAATCTTCAGTCCAAGTCGACGGGTCAAGGTCAAGGTCAACGCCCGCTCCTGACGAGGTGAGTCTCTTTTGTTTGTTATTAGAATAATTACTGTGTATTGCAGCAATAGCTTCTAGAGGGATTGATTCGCGATAGATTGAATTAAGAGGTCAGCACATATTACGGGAACCTTCTCGAACACTTCGTCTTATATTAATGGTAAATTATCTAAGATTTTGCTATATAAAAATAAATATGTATTAAAAGCATTCGTCACTTTGACTATAATCAAGTAAATTACTACTCATACATGCAGTGTGACACTACATGTTTTTTCAGGCATTTCGAGTACATATTTTTCAGTGCCGAAAGTAGAAGACTTCTTATTCTAACCCAAAAAAAATCATTATCGTAGGTTACATTTTACATACGTTCTCCTCGATGTAACATGCTTTCGCCACTATTTTGGAGAATGAGCCTTATGTGGTTTAAAGCATAAGAGACACCATATGAAAATAATGTAGTAGTACATAGTTGTATATCCTAAAAACACCTAAAAAATCAGCGAGAGCATATGACTGTCTACTAAAGATCACCCGCAATAAGTATTTTTGTCTTTAAAATAATAAATCACATTACACATTTGTTTTCAAACATGCCTTTTTATTTTTTCCATCAGCAGAGCTTAAGATTTTAATCAATATTAAATTAAAAATACTATAATTATTTTTACATATACAAATCTAAACATCGTTACTTAATATCAGGTGAGGTCATGGTCAAATGTATAAGATAAAAAAATAATTCATTATTAAAATACTAGTAGCAGTATTCTTCCCATCGTTGGGCGTAAAAAAATTATTATTTGGCTCAAGTCATAATTGGCTTCTTTGTGAAGTTTCCATAAAATCCGTTCAGCTGAATAAACTTTATTGATGGATAAACGTTCAAACAAATGTAGTTTCGTATGCATCTATTAGATTGCATTACATAAACATAAGCATTTATTAAAATCTTCATCCAATTAAAACATTAAACCGAAAAGATGCTTTATTATAGAAGTTAGGATAACATGAACTAGGGTTATTGAGTTACTCGACTTAATAAAGTGGACTTAAATCTGAAGACTACAACGAATTGCCTTCCGTGACAAGCAAATTTAACAAAGAATACCTTTTTCTGGGCTAATAGTTCGTTAACCTCAAGATATCTTCAACATATCATGTTATTTTGTACCTGAGGATATTTTTTTATTTATTTATTACATCTAAAGTAGTTGATTAGTAACTATTGATAAAATTAAAATAGTACTTATTTAGTTACACATACTTACATAATATTAATTGCTTAAAAAATTACTTAATAAACCGAGCCGTGATTAATTTATTCACTATGATAGACAACTGAAATATTAATATAATTATTACGGAGACGGTCGAAAAGAGCAGAATGAAGTTAATAATTAAAAAGAGATTGTGTGGTTTTATGAAACCACAGTAAAAGTGAAACTTTTTTTCACATTATAGACATTTAACTAAAAATTTTTGGAATAATATTCCATTAATGGTATAAAAATCGCTTTACCAATCTTAATTTTACACTTGGCGAACTATAGGCGCCGCCATATTGGCCTTGGCTGCTCTGGCGAGCGCCTTTCACTTTATCCCTACTCCGCGGCTGACCGTCACGCGACATGCAACATACAGACCAAAAAGTTTGAGACGATCTAATAAAAGTTTCACTTTAAAAATAAAAATTTTGTGTGCAGTTCATGCGATAGAAGAAAAACCTTCAGGAAACATAAGAATTACTTCTTTAAAATCATAAATCAGCGGGACTCGAACTTATGACCACTCGTATTGTACATAGGACAGTGTGTACAGGCCTGGTCGCTACACCGCTAGGCCAATTCGACCACAATCATAGTTATGAAAATCAGGACTTGCTATAACCATATGTACCTATAATGTATTTTATCTCATAATTTCTCTATTTAGTGTCACTTTTTTATTTCATCGCGTTTCAAATCACAACAGTAGTAAGTAAAGAAGTTTTGATTTCTAAATTATGTGATTGGTTTAAGGTATGCACTTGCAATTTAACTTAAACGGCTTCTAGACGTAGTTTTAAATAAATAATAACTGTCTTGTATCAACTTAAAATATTTATGGTTAACAGTTACGAACTAGAACCGCTAGTGTGTGCTGGGCCTTTTTTAAGCATGTTTTTACTATATATTCTTATCTATACTAATAAATCTGTAGTCCTGCCTGTACTTTAATATTTTTCCAAAATTTCACGATATATATATAAACGATACTAATCACGAATATGCCAATAAATTTTGTTAAGTGAAAACTTCTTTAGCATCGTTGTGATTTGAATATCGATGAAACGAAAAAAGCGAAAGAGACGGACACATAAATTCATAAGATTTAACGTGGGAGAAAATGAAATAGGAAAGTTTTAGGCAATGGTAAAATGGTACAAAAGAGATTGTTTCCACGCAATAATGAATTTTATTACCTCACTAAAATGCACGAAAAAAAAAATTTTTTAGACAACACTTATGATATTCTGTTACTGATTGATATTGTGTTGGGTTACCATGGATATTTCAAATGTGCATTAATTAAAAATGATATTGCGAATAGTAATAGTACTTGTATGTATATTTTCATAAACTTTAAAATATAAAAGTGTGTATTTGATCATTTTCTGAATTAAAAAAGAGATAGATGTGAAGGTTTCACATTTAAATGGATGTTCAGCCATAACTGATTTATTTATAAACCCATTTAGATGATTATTTTTTCTTGGATAGGGGATACCTCAATGGTGGACTATCTTTTAATTTCGTTGGCATTGGACTTTGAACTTCGAAGATACACGAGGGAACTCTTCAAAATCTTGGAAGATGTTTTTTTTTTTTTTTGTTAAAAATTTTCTTGTTATATAAAAGACAGGTAAATATAACTCATATGATTATATATTGTATTAACTTATATATTACATTACAACACATTTATGAGCGTCAAAACAAAGTTGGGGCCAAACATCAGTTTACTTAAACAGTCTAGGAAAGCTAAATTTACAGGAGATATTAATGTTCATAATAAAACAAAATGTACCTATTAGCTATCTATCGGCTCCACCAATAGAGGATATCGATTCAATGTTTCTTGGTTTTAAAAACCTTTGCTATATGTAGGTATCTATATTTACTCATACATATTTTATTAATTAATGTATATTAATAGTTAAATCTGATTTTCTCCTTAAAAAGAAGAATTTTCTTCCTATCAATAATAGTAATACTATCAATTATTACAATTACTTCTTACAATCAGATAGACTACTCTTTATGAAAATACACAGAATTCACCATGAAAAGTATTTAACTGTCCTTTTATTTTCGTTTAGACTCTGGTTGTAGGTAATTTCGTGTCAACAGTCTGAAATTTGTACGTGAAAGTAAAAGTAGATTCCACGATAACAGTTTACAGTTCATTCAATTTTCAGAGGCTCGTAACGTACCAATTTATTTTCTCATTCCTTTCCCTTTAGGGCATTTAACAATGTCATAAACTTTTGTCTTTAGCTTTATTTCCATTTTAATAGAATTTATCGTTTACTTGCAAACCTAAATAATGTTTAGGTAGTCAATAAATAAAACAAGACTATTCTAGATTAAATTTGGGATTTTGTTCTTGTATTCATGGTCAGTCGTTAAAATATTTATCTAACGATCAAATTAGGTACTTTATAAGTTTTCTTTTCACAAGTTTTATTACGTTTTTTTTTGTCCGTTGAGATCTATTGATTCTCGTATCGCATTAAGAAAACTAGACTGAAACAACTTTTAGATCGTTAGAGAACTCTGTACTTGTAAATTAACTTAATCCTTATAACATCAATTTAAACTGTTAAATGTTATTAAAACTTTTACTTTAAAATTAACAGTATTTAGACATCACATTTATAAAAGTTTCAAATTAAATGTAAAAAAATTACATTAACATTATCTTACATTATTAAATTTACATAAAGAAATAAGATAACAATTTATTTATACCTTTTATACAGTATGATCTTGATTTACTCGAATCTTAACTAGAATCTACCGCATGAAAGATGAGTTTCAAAATTGGCAGCAAATTAAAATAAATTAGGTAAGTCGTGTATTCGCAGATTAACTACAAATAAACGTATCTAAACATTATTACGTTTACTTATTAGTGATTAATAAGTATATTACGTAATAATTACGTTTATTACTAGTTAATCTGGGAATTCAAGACTTTTTTAATTTTACACCAATTTTCATTCTTATCTTTCATTAGACTGACTCTATTCGAATAGTACAATATAATATTCTAGGATATCTCAGAATTCTCTATTATACATTATTTAGATAATAAATTGTGTTATTTGCACAACATCCATGAGACTTGACGTGTGGATGTGAGACGTAACACAACAAGTGCGACTTTGGACGCCCGGCCAACTGTCTCTAGGCTGTATAAGGCCGTACATGGATTATCGTTCAAATCTCTGGGACGGTTTTGTCCAATCGTTCAACCCTCCTCGATGGACAGATTACAGCGACGGGCTATCAGTAAGAATTTAGAACCGCTTCAGTTACGAAGATACATTTGCGTCGCCAAGTTTGTATCATGGTAAATGTTCTGAAGAGTTGTTAAACTTTATTCCCTTTACACCACAGAACCACAAGGAATGGTGCCACAGCCACACGGTATCGCCCATCAACGCACGACCAAGGAAATTTGCCGTATCGTGTGGATATGGAATGATCTCCCATATATCGTGTTCCCTCCTCCTTAAGTTAATGAGTCCTACAAACGTGGAGAGAATATTCATTTCAGCAAGGTACATAGCATGAATGCAAAAAATAAAAACTGTATCTTACTTAACATCAGGTGCAGTAATTTTAGCGAGATAAATTAAAAGAAATCGCTATATTTTAAAATAAATCCGAAGGGGACTGTATCAAATATGAAATCTATTAAAACACTTAATTTAACCATTTATCTATTTAACCATGGTAAAACACATTTTTACTAAATATTCTACTGTTCAGTATAAACAACTTTTGATAAATACATAAAAACCTCACAAATTGAACCAAATAAAATTATTAGTCCTTAAATAAGTTTTGTGCGCTCTTATTATCCGCGCGTTTTTCTATCGGGTAAAATTTAATACTAAATCAAATTTAGCTTATCCCCTTCTGAAAAATTGCCTTGACAGGGATAATTTGCGGGAAACAGTAACTGTTTAATGTTCATTGAGTTTTTAAAAACATTATTCATGGAAATATTGCTAGCTTTATACGCTTAGGTACCATATTATATAAACATGTATATAATCAAAGGGTGCTGATATATAATATAGCTCGTATATTTCTAGGTAAAGAGAAGATATTTTTTCATTGATTTTGTATTTCTTTGTCCATTTAAATGAAATTCTAAATATTCAAATTGATAAAAAGAACTATTACTTTGATATGTAATTTTATAATAATAAATAAAATCTTTACTATGCACGCTATATTATTTTGTGCAATTTTTTACACATAGCATAGCATAGTATTACATTTTATTACACAGGAGCACCGTTATTATCTATGTTTGAGAAATATGGTTACGAGATTTTTTTTTTATTCGCGATTTTTCATTAGGTAATCAATTTTTTCTTTTGATTTAGCGACGATCATAAGGTGATTTTTACTTAGATAACTATTTACAGGTTTCTTTTTCTAAAGCAAATCTATATGTATTTATACTGAATAGTCAACTAAAAATCAAAGCTAGCGTGGAAATTGTGACTGATACCAGTGACAGAGATGACCTAAGGACCAATTATAACCAATTATTCCAGAATAACCTTTTTTATCTAAAATAAAATTAACTGGCTCCTCGACGTTGTTGTGTCTTTTGTTTTTCTTTTTTTCTGTAGCTAACAACGGCCGTTTTCAATAATATATCTGAGAATACTATCCCCGATTAGTACATATTCGTAATAAGTAGTATCTTTAACTTAAGACAGATATCGGCTTCCTTCTTATTTATCCAAGCTATATGATATAGATATATATTATATAAATACGAAAAACTATCCATAATAGGTTATTAAAAAGATAAGTAAGGACAAAAGGTTATATTTGTCTATCTTTAGTAACTGAAACAACTGATAGATAGGTTATTGAAAACGGCCGTAAGTCGACCACGGCAAAATCTGTCGCATTTAGAGATAGCATTGAAAGCTTCTCCGTGGAAAAACACTTAGATCTATCAATTTTCATAGTGATCCGTCAAACCGTTTTGTAATTTATCCATCTCATCCTTGCTTAATGCGAAAGTTTGTATGTTTGTTACTCAATCACACAAAATTTGGATTTGGATGAAATTCAGCACACTGATAGATAGTTTATAACTTGGATTAAGATATGGGATACTTTTATCAAGATAAAGACCTAATTCTGAAGTCCTCGCAGTCGAAGTCGCGGGCAGAAGCTAGTATACTTTTACTTCATAAAATAATTTCTCCTATCAGGAATCCGGAGAATTACAATGTACAACGCAATCTGGGCATTATAAGTAAAAAATAAATAAACGCACTTAATCGACAGAAAGAAATATTTTAGCCTTATAATGAAAAGATTTAAAACTGTAGATCAAAAGAAGAGCTCTGTTCAACTACTCGAGACTCCAGATATTCAGGCTCGCTATATGTACCCGAAAGAACAATAAATAATATATATCTGAATGGCCTGATTTTTTTGTTTGAAATATGTGTCTAACCAATGATATTTTTACCTACTTATAATATCATTGTATCTAACGCATTCGTTTCTGTTATAATGTCTCATTTTTACAGAGTAAATGGTATCTATTGTATTCTAGTCGAATCTCATTATACATTCCAATAGGTGGCGAACGGTATGTAACAGTGAGATAATTTTATTTTGTTTGTATATACACAATGTGTCTTCAGAGTAGAACGAGAAAAGATTTTTTTTAAATATATATGGATGGTTTGTGTGTAAATTTTCATAAAATATTTAAACGGGTAGATGGTATATATAATATAGTGCATTATTATTCCTAGATGCCTTTTTCTCAAATCTGTGCAAACATGAATATTCCCATAGATTAATGATTGGTTTCCGCGAGCACCAGCTTCAACCAAAGATTAATCTATGGTTATCTTATTTCAACCAAATTATATTTAAATGACGTAGTCTCATATGTAGTGTTATCTATCACGAAACTCTTAACGCTCTTTTCGTGTTTGCTGTCAGATGAATTTGTCAATACTAAACATTAATGTAAATTCTCCTTCTTTGGTGTACAGTTACTTCCAGACATAATATTATAATTAAAATTCCACACTTCCAGACTAATTTCACTATTGATTTATTATAATACCCTAACTGTACGTAACAAATACGCAGTATTTTTAATCAAGCAAATAGCCGATTTTAATTAGGCATAATTTTATTTGACCATTACATTAAATTAATGATTAATCTCCGCTACATTCCAATCCAATGCAGACCAATCATTAATCTATGACCATTAACTACTTATAATAAACTATGAAACTAAAGGTAATTCCAACTTGAAAGATGCAAATATTGAAGTTTGAAATCACAGATTTAAGTGTGTTTAACATTACGGTCATTATCGTAACATTATCGGTCTGAAATATTGTACCCAGTTACAAAAAATATTAATGAATAATCCTCGATCTTCTGAATATGTTGCAGAGAAAGGGCTATTCGCATTGTTAATGATGCAGAAGTTACCAAATACATCGAGACGATTCAGCTGCGCAAGAACATCGCCTCGCAGAACTTATTCTACTGTCTGTTTAATGGCGAGTGTTCTGAAGAGATTTTCAATCTAATTCCTTCCTCTTATTTCCGCGCGGGGTTTAGGAGTCACAGTTTTACGGTATTCTCCATCTTGGCAAGAACTAAAAAGTTTTCTAGGACATAAAATCTTTGTCGTACCGTGACACTGTGGAACCATCTCCAGCCCAATGTGTTCCCTCTTTCTTATGACATTGGGTCCTTCAAGTGTATCATGAAATGATATTTATGTAGACCGGCATGACAGCGGTGACCGCCGGTGGATTTCGATCCTTCGGTGATCGCCGTTGTGTGTTGGATTGTAATATGCTTACTTATCATCAAGAACAGGATCGTCAATATGCCGAGCTATAATTTAAAAAAAAAATTCATACAAGCGTAAAATAGGATATCATTAATAATCTCTATTTTAGATATAAGAATTTATGATTCTTGGTCACGGTTTACTTAAATCATTTACAATGTAACCGAATCGTTGAGTAGGTACCTACCCAAAAACTAGATTTGAAGGGAGATGAAATAGAATGTGATTTATATGATTGTATTAGGGGATTTTTCAATCTAGATGTAGGTCATGTGTATCTGACTATTGCCTTCAATGCCGACTACTTCTAGACTAAAAATAGAGATTCAATAAGTACCCATCGAGTACGAACTTACTACTTCTATGTCGATGTGAACATTTTTGATAATTTTTTATATCACAAGAACATGACATTGTGGTTTTGGAATGATAAATAGGTAAATATTTGCTACAAATCGCACTCTGTTTCTCATGCATAATTAATTATCTTATCTACCAACCGTAAAATATTGTAATAGACTAGTTTGTGGCCGTAACTTCTCTCACGGGTTTTTGATATTCCACGGGAACTACATATTGTTGTATCTTGATTATAAGTGGGTCCTTTGATCTCTTATTTATTATTTTCTTTATTGTTAAGTCCTAAAAAGTAAAACGAAAAAAATATCATGAAATTATACATTTCAAAGTATGTTGTACCATTATTATCTATGCACTTTCGGCATTTTATACGTAGTTCATTGATTCCATTGCTGAAAAAATTGTGGGAGGGGTAATCAATAAAATCTTTGAAGGAGGTTTGGAAAGCCTCATCGGAATTAACTTATTTCCTTGCATGAAATTGACCAAATTTCGAAAAAAAGAGGTAATCTGTTGGAGCAATGTCCGATAGTATGGTGTCGGAGACATTCCAACCGCAGTTCCTCTAATTTAGCGATCGTCTTTCGTGAAGTATGGAATCTAACGTTGTCCTGAAACAGCAGTGGGCTAAAGAGATTGACCAGTCTCGGTTGTTTAACGGCTAGCTTTTCCATCATGGTTTGCAGTTGTTAACTACACAGATCTGCCGTTATCTTCTGACCAGATCTTAGGAAGCTGTAGTGTATGACACCAGCAGTGGTCCACCAAACTCTCACCAGTACCTTTTTCAGAGTCAACTTTCGCTTGGGACCGAATTTAGCCGGTTCTCCTGGGTTCAACCACTGTGATAAGCGTTTCCGATTGACGTAAAGGATCCATTTTTCATCACAAGTAATAATACGATATAAAATTCGCCCATTATTGTGACGGTTGAGTAATGTAATGCAGCACTCAATGCGTGTTCCCTAGTGTGCTTCTGTCAATTCATGCGGCAGGTACCCATTTCTGGAGCTTTTTCACTTTTCCAATGTGTTTCAAGCGAATTAAAATTGTTTTATCACTCACACCGAAGCCTGCCGCTAACTCTGTGGTTTGCGATGGGTTCGCTTCCGCCAACAACTTTAATTCTTCATTATCAACTACGGTCTCCGACTGTCCACAAGGTTTGTTTCGTAGGTCAAAATTTCTAGAACGAAAACGTTGGAACCAAAAACGTACCGGGCTTTCTTCTACAGTAGCTACCTCACATATGTCATTAATTCTTCGAGCTGTTTCTCCAGCGCTGATGCCACGTTGGAACTCATATTCGTAAATAACGCAATATTTTAAATTTTCCATTTTGTAAAAAGAACGATGTCAAAGAAAAATCGAATGGTGCGAAAACAAATGAATCACTAAATTCGAAATAGAATTACAGAAGCCTAAATTTAAATTTTCTAACCAAACGCCAGATATTTGAGATAAAAAAGGTAAGATAAGATCAAAGTGGCCAGTTAAATAAACAAACACCAATTTCATTTATAAGGATCTTATATAATATTTTATTTCTGCTTAACCTCTAAAGAAAAGCGTAACGATAGCACAGATCGTTGCTAGGGTTCAGTCCTATATAAATTTAAAATACACGAACTGCCGCTAAACTATATATTAAATACGGTCAATTGTTGAAGCAAAGTTTGTTAAAGTCAGAAACATTCACACAAATACCACAAACAAAGAACTACAGTTACAGCCGTTTATAATCAAAGGTTACATACAGCATGCATGCACGCACATGTACCTACTACAAACGCATAGAATATTATTTCACAAACAATTTTTTTTTATACAAGATATAATAAAATATAAATATAATATTTAATATCCATCCTTTTATAATATTAAAACTAACTCACGGGAATCATACTAAAATCACAGTAGATTAAAGAAGATAAAAATATTCAATTGTGAGATCAATAAATGGGTTTTTGGAAAAGTTTAATTTTTTTATGTTATAATTTGTTATAATATTTGATATAATTAATCTATTGCGGTCTTACCAACCACAGAGATAGCAGAATGGCACAAAATGAACACAATGGAACAGGGTACAAATGCCAGCAAATGGAGTGTTCAGTGAGCTGATAACTAGCACGAGGCCACGGCTCTTGGGAGTACCTACGCGCATTGGATTGAAATGTTATTAAATTAATAATAACATCGCCCAAAGCTCAATTTAAATAAAGAGTATTTCTTTCTTAATAATATTGTTTTCAAGAGATTACGTTCTGGAACATAGATGTATGGCAACGATAGATTTCCAACATCAAAGTGGTAGAAAAAGTGTGAACAAACATAGCTCAAGTACGTAGTAGTGGTGGGTAATTGAGAGTTTCGCTCTATTTAGACCAAAATTTTAATATTTTTATAGATAAATTATGCCATCATAATGAATATTATGTGATAGCAAGAGCGAATCACGTATGATGTACCTACGCGTTATGATTTCGTTATTGTTTACACACAGTACCTACACGTCTTGTTTGTTTTGTTACACCCAGATTTAAACACAACCTCAGGATTGTGATTCTTATCACTAACAGTTTGTTGTACTATTATACTTAGTTCATACAGCGTTTGTATTTCGAAGATGCGTTATATAGCTCCGAAGCTCCATTTATCCTTCCATTC
This sequence comes from Saturnia japonica, assembly GCA_033032175.1. NCBI lineage: Eukaryota > Metazoa > Arthropoda > Insecta > Lepidoptera > Saturniidae > Saturnia > Saturnia japonica. The sequence continues at coordinate 9,812,370 of CM065306.1, read as the reverse complement.
TCAACTTCCCTGCCGTTCTTTAGTACGTATCCCTCGTAAAGTAGGTACGATAACCTTAATATTGTATGCATGGATTCCCATTAGAACCGAGATTTCCATCATGCGGCCGTAACTTTCTTATGTTGAGAAGAGTGCGAAAATAATATGAACAGATTCGACCACGCGATCCAAGTAGGTAGGTACGGCGAATGATCTACTCTTTAAAAGATAGAAAAAAGTTGGCCGTCAGGGGCGCCCGGCGGTCATATTATACGCCTTTCTACTTTTATTATCATTGTCGGCAGATGTGAAACATAATATAATTATTTATATAATAACTAATAATATAATATAATTATTTGTTTATATATACACCGGGTGATCCCAAAGCACGACAAACCAAAAGCAAGTCACTGTGAAGATGTTTATTTTATTACTATGTGGTATGGTGGTCGCTTTCCCTACCAACCGCTTTTAATCTATCCATGTTTTAACATGAAACTTTGTAATGATCCAGTCTGTTTATTTCAAAAAAACTACCTCGGCTCCAGACCGCCAACGTTGGGCTAAAGCGTCGTCACGCTAACAGCCGCCAACATTGGGACCGGTCTGACCCGCCGCATTAGATGATTCACATCAACAAGCATGCACATCATTGCGCATCGCGTATAAGTAGTGTGTGTATATGTGTTGTACTTACAATGGGCAGTTTTTCCATACGGTGCCCTCACTTACATTCTAAACTTGCACCTTCCGCCGTTGGTTGCTGCTCATTCCCACACTCTAAAACAGTTGTTGTTAAACTGCGGCCCGGAGGCAACATGTGGCCCGAATCCAAATTTATTGTTCCAGCTGTATTTACATATCAATCTAGCGTCTTACTAAATATAAGGGGTCGTTCACACATCGTCGAAATACTATTTATGCTGGATCGTGAGTTTTAAGGATTCGTTTTTATTTTTTCAGTAGTAAAAACACGATTACGCCTAATTGTATTGTACGCCCATCGCTATTATTCTATTAATAATGAATCTTCAATGACAAATTTATGTGTGATGCTATTGAATTAGCAATTATTTTAAATAATAATTTAGGAAATTGATTTCTCGGAATCGACTACGGAAGAAATTTTATGTTTAGATAATTTCCAAGTGTACTTAAATAGTTTTTTTTTTGCAAAACATTTGAAATAATACTAGCAATAATTATACTATTGAATAAATATGCAAACTGAATTTACTGAGCTTCTATCACCTGACATATTCTTAATGGCCCCAGATCAAAAAATTGAAGTCCCTGCTCTACAACCAACTCAAATCGCGAAAATACTAGAACCTTCCTGCGCCCAAGTAGAGTTGTGGAATGAATAAGTCGAGCAGCATAGGTTTTCTAGGGCTATGACATGAGGTACTTTAGAAAGAGTCTAATCAACAAGATGTTGTCCATAGGCAACGGCAATCATTTAACATCAGATGAGATGTCAGCATGGTTGTTGCTTTTTAATATAAAAAAAATATATATATAACCATAACGATATTGATTTACTAACCCTAATGCAGAGAATAACCATCTCGAGTTTGCTTACGTGTGGAGTCGCCAGACTAAGGTTAACAAAATACACGGCGCCACTCGACACTGGTATAATTTTAATTATCACCAAATATTAGGTCCTTACATAAGAAATTGGCATTTTGTTGAACTGGCCACTTTGATCTTAAATATCTGGCGTTTGGTTAGGAATTCCAAATTCAAATTTAGGCTTTTGTTTTTGTGTTTCGAATTAAGTGATTCATTTGTCTCTGAAAAAGGTACTGGTGAGAGTTTGGTGGACCAGTGCTGGTGTCATACACTACAACTTCGTAAGATCTGTCCAGACGATAACGGTAGATCTGTATTGTTAACAATTGCAAACCATGATGGAAAAGCTAGCCGTTAAACAAACAAGACTGGTCAATCATCTCTGTAGCTCACTGCTGCTACAGGACAACGCTAGACCCCATATTACACGACAGGCAGTCGCTAAATTAGAGGAACTGCGGTTGGAATGAATCCGACACCCACCATACTCCCCGGACTCCAACCGATTAGGTACCACTTTTTTCGGAATTTGGACAATCTCTTGAAAGGGAGAAAAAAACAATTCCGATGAGGCTGTCCAAACCGCCTTCAAAGATTTTATTGGATCTCGCTCCCACAATTTTTTTAACAATGGAATCAATAAGCTACCTACGACTTAGCGGAGGCAATGCCGTTCCCCATATTAAAGAATACATACCGCGACGAATACAAACTTTGGATGACAGAAAATATTGTTGCCTTTTAAAATATAAATTCTATATAGATTCTAAACTATATTAATATCAGGAAAGACAGGTCAAACGATAAAATTGTTAAAAGATGATGTAACCTAAGATAAACGTGAAACTTAGGGAGCTTGTTACCTGTTTCGAAAGATTAACTTTTAGATCAATCCACGATGCGTCCTATCGGTAGGTGTAGACTGTTAACGCATATGTGGCTATTTGAAGAAGCACCTCTCTGTTGACCATGATATATATATTCATTATTATATCTGTACCTGAGTACGATTATATGTGCTCCATTTTTTAGTCTTTAGGAGGTTTCCATTCTACTTCTGCCATTGTTCTTTTATTGATTGTACTGCACACATAAAGAAGTATAATTATGCAATGTAGTTATATTACAGAAACAGGGAACCTCAAAACGAATAGTATTTTTGATAAAGGATGAATTAAACTTCAGAGTGATTAATATGCGAGTATAATATTATAAAATACTTTCAGCTTATTAAAACATAACCTTACCAACTCTAAATCACTATTTACACAGAAAATAGAAGGCGGGAGGGGAGGGGAGGGATTACAAAAAAAAACAGAAATGAGAGAACAATATATATACCTGTGAATCTAGAAAATTTGCATCATTAGCGCAATCTGGCTAAATTTACATGTACCTACCTATAACTAACATCAGAAAAAGGAATAATTTATACTGGCGCCAGTATTTTGCAAAATTTCCAAACGCACAGGGGGCGAATCGCAAAGTCCGTTTACAAAAATTAGCGTAAACACAATTATTGATTGTTTACAAATAGAAAATTGCGCACGTTCTCATTCCTGTTTTGTTTAAAGGAGCCGCTCGGCGGTCTTTTAATCTTCATGCATTCGTGGTTCTGGAAAGCCGCGCGCCGACATCGGGTCCGGAGCGGGAGACGTGTGCGGCGCGGGTGAAGCAGCCGGCGACACCGCGGGCGACGCGCTCCCTAGCGGCGATGGCAAGGTCGCATACACGGTAGGCCGCGGCGGCTGGTACGATGGCGCGTACGAATCACTACGAGGGTTATAGAACGGAGAGTCGTCTGCACAACAATCCAGATTAGGCGAATAGGGAGTCGCCGCTCCGCAAGATGGCGCGTCGTCGCTTGGACGATATGCGGGTTCGACCGGAGCGTACACCGTACGGCGAGGAGCCGCCTCCGCCTCCAAACGGTGATGTGACGAGGGCGCGTACGCATCCGACCACTGGGCTTTGCTCGGAGTAAAATCACCTTTTATATACAACTGGATCGGACGTCGGAAACCCTTACTGGCGTGCTGCGGCACTCCTAGAATGCAACACTTGCTGAATCCGACTTCTGGCGATAACAAGTAATCACGGAATTTATTCGGGAACAACTCGATGGAATTGAAATTCTCGTATATTGTTGGCTGAAATTAACAATAAAAAAGTTTACAATAATGTTAACACTCACATTATTATTATTATTATTAATGAATAGTTTTTTTTTTACCTTCTAAAATTTTACAATATTACTTTCTACAAAAAATATTATTCAAAAAATTACCGTTAAACGCTTCTTCTTCTTATAACTAGCCCAATTTTGAGCTTCCAACACTAATTTGCCTCCTGGACGCAAATCAGCGAACATACGACGAAAAGCACGTTTCAGACCTTGGTCACCCCAATTCAAATGTAACCATTTAGTAGTTGATAGACACAAAATCAAATCGAATTGAGGACCGTCAGCGCCGGTGCCGACAACTGCTGCATCTTCGCCAGGTACGAAATTTCCCTGCAAATTAAACATGAATGTATTTTTTTGGTCCCAAAAAGTCTTTAATAATTTTTTTAATATGTAATGCATCATAAACTAGTTCCCAGTGCAAATCCAAACAAGGGACATTGTGATCTACTCCCTAAAAAGCAATATGGTTAACAAAGCCAATGATGACGACCCCCAGTTGTAGAGTGTACGGGCATTGCGTCGATCGACCTGTGTTCGAATCCCTGCAATAAGCCTGAGCTTTTGGTGAAGGAAAACATCGTGAGGAAACCATGATGTTAAGGCATTGTCCAAAGTCAAACACCTTTATAATATGTGTGTTCAGTTAATTGCATTTCAGAACCATCCCCTCTAGCTTAATTATCAGGTGAGATGTTGGCCAACAAAAAAGCCTATAGAAATCAACTTACCTGTTTGAATGTGACGTTATAAGGAAACGCTGGAGGAGTTGCATTCGCTGCAGGGTCTCCTAGCGGGCCGTATAACATTGACATAGACATTGGAAAGAAACATTGCCCGTGATCTTGTTTATGCAGAGACTTCCTATTCTTCCTTGGCCTTCGCAATCGTTTCCCCGGTAACACCCGCTTAGGGTCATCTACTTTCTCCTGTTTGTGATCAACGTGACATTCATCGCATTTTTCCATTTTACACTTGTCACAACCAGGCTTCTTGTCTTCTTCGTCGATTTTTTTATCATCATCTATCTTTTGTGTTTCCATCGGGACCGGAATGAACGAATGCAAGTTTTTTCTCGCACGACCTATAATTAAAACAATGAGTTTAATATTACTAAGAACGCATAAATGATTGATCAACGGAACGTATCAGTGTATTTACAATAATAATACCCGCAGCAAATTAAACATAATGAAGCAGTTTCTGTTGAATGAATCTCACACGCAAATCTATTTTTAGAGCAGAACTAATTTGGCAAGAGCGTGATTTACGACAATTTATAAAATGTGAAATTTAAGTAATGTTATCATTATCATTTACACATAATACTATAATAATAGGTCGGGGAAAAAGTTTCTTCGCATTTTTATATGAAAATTCAAGACATTTTTTAAAAAGATTATTTACAGTATATATGTGCCGTTTTGTTCGATGACTTTCTGCCATTTTGTAGGTAGAGACATGATTCCGTTGCTGTAGAAACTTTAGGACTTCTGATCAAAAAAACGCGACCAATAGTTTTGGCAGTCCTCTCTTGATGTGAACCTTACAGAACCTAAAGAATTCTGAAGAGACCGAAACAGGTGAAAATCTGGGTCAGGGCTATATGGTGGATGCACTAACACCTCCCAGCCAAACTCTCTTAATTTTTGCTGAGTGGCTAAAGATATGTGTGGTCTAGCATTATCGTGATGAAAGACCACACCCTTATTGTTGATCAATTCCGGCCGCTTTCTCTCAACTGCTTCCTTTAATCTCATCGATTGTTGACAGTAAAGATCCGAATCGATGGTATTGCCGGGCGGTAAAAGCTCATAATGAACAATGCCCTTCCAGTCCCACCATGCACACAGAATCACCTTATTTCGAGTTAGCCCATTATTATAGCCAGTCTGTGAAGCCTGGCCGACCTTAGACCACGACCTTTTTCGCACGTTCTTGTCGTACGTGATCCACTTTTCATCGCCAGTTATCAATCTCTTCAAAAACGGCTCGGTTTTATTACGTCTCAATAATGAATCGCAAATGAGTACACGGTTCATTAAGTTTCTTTCAGTGAGCTCGTGTGGTACCCAATAATAGAGCTTTTTGGTATAGCCGGCTTTCTCCAAATGGGTTAAAACTGTTTTGTGGTCAATTTCCAATTCTTCAGTTACATCGTAACTACTGAAATGCCGATATTTTCCACTTTTTCAAAAATGGCGTCCATTTTATTCGTAACAAGGCGACCAGAGCGAGGTGCATCTTTAACATTAAAATTTCCAGACTAAAATGTTTGAACCAACTTTGTGCTACTCTTACTGACACTGCATTAGGTCCATAAAAATCACAAATTTTTTTCGCTGCTTCAATTTCATTTTTGCCATTTTTGTAATAATATTTTAAGATGTATCGAATTTCTTCATTAGATTCACTCATTTTTACAGAAAGAAACCCAAATGAAAAATAGCGGGAATTAACTTTTTTTTGTTTATTTTTAATGTTACCAAAACCAGCCAGATACAAATAGTACAGCCAAAGAAATATTATAACAAGTTTATATATATATTATGCGAAAACACTTTTTCCCCGACCTTATACTATATGAGTTAAGACCCTGACTTGAAACGATTTAAAAAAAAAGGAGGTTCTCAATTCAACTGACATTTCGTAGCCTATTTATTGAGGAAAGTTATAGCTATTTAAAGGCACACTACAACTCTAGTAGTTAACTCGATCCTACGTCTTCTGACTATTGAAAGCATAGTGACGAAACCGTTATTATAAGTAGTAAAGCATTTTCTAATACTCGCTTAGCCTAAAACTTGTCATAAAATTGAAAACATTTCGACAAGAATCTATCAGTGTGTTCTGTGAACTGTGCTTAAGAACCAGATCCATTTCTATACTAAGAGTATAACAAACTTCGCCCACATTGTCACTTAACAGCAAGTGAGAATTTGGGCAAAGAACAACTTAAAAAATTACGCGTCCAGCACCGCATAGTTGATAGATGTGAAACTTCTTAAAAAGGGAGACGCTGATAGCCTAAGCTGTGTATTAGATATACAATATCTAATCTATCATTTTCTCTCTACGTTATATCCTTCTTCTTTCTGATGTAACGAAATGTGCCTAAACGCGACATGTCCTTGAAATTTCACTCAATTCTCGTCGCACACCTAAATCTAATATTATGTTCTTAATCTACTAGAACAGACGGCCGGAATCTAAGACATGACATGACTTTCTGCATTCTTGCAGGTACATAGTATGTAATCATAAAATCCCAAGCTGATGGTATGGTCAGCAAGGTGGTATTATCCGAAATTAAATACGAGGTTTGTCCCAAATGTATCCGGCCTGTACCCAATAACTACGCGCCAAAACATCCGAATGACCTGTATGAAGTACGAATGTACTTATTTTTCTTATATACTCTTCACGAAATCATCGGCTATCATGTCTATAGACGAGATTTGTAATTTCGACCGCAGCGTGTCTTGTTCATTTAGAGTTCGTCGGATTTTTCTATCGTTGAAAATGACGGAGATCGGAACAAAGAATTTGCAGAGTTTTGCTCCAAACTCGAAAAGAGTTGTCTAGAGACCATTGAAATGATGCAGTAGACATTTGAAAGTGCTAATATAGACAAAATACAAATAAAAAAAGAGAGAATAAAAGAGTGGATTCAAAAATAATCCCACGAATGTTTGGGCGAGCGGCGATTGGCTTCTCCGCCATGATAACGCGCCAGTGCATTCATCGAACCTCTTACAAGTTTCTAGCGAAACACAATATTAAACAACTCTGTCAGCCTCCGTACAGTCCCGACATAGCCCCTGCTACTTTTGGCTGTTCCCAAAATTAAAAATACCATTCAAAGCACATCGGTTTGACGACAGAAAGAAGGTTGAAACGAATGCGACGCGTGCACTTATGGCCATTCCGAAACCGATTACCAGAACTGCATCAGGATGTGGAAGCACCGATGGGAGCGTCTTATTCAGTCGAAGGGGGACTACTTCGAAGGATGCAATGAGCCGGATGACGAAAAATGATGCCAGTGCTAAGTTACAGGTACAGATTGAATACTTTTGGGACACGGATGTATTTCATTGTAATGTTATAAATTAAGCACAACAATGAATGGTATTAATAATAATCATATACTTAGTGAACTACAGTAAACTTTTATCCATGTTGTTTAGATATTTTTATTTTATACATTAAGTAATATTTATTGTACTAATGTACCAAAGCATTTATTTCAAGAGTTGTTATGGTAAAAACAAAAAAAAAGAAATATTAATTTGGATCACAGGATAAAATATCACATACCTATAAGCACAGGATCAATATCGATTCCAAGGACTGAACGAGCGCCAAGAGTACGTGCCACAGCTATAGATATGTGTCCAACATTGCAGCCAATGTCCAAAATATCCTTATTCTGAAACAGATGTCTGTGCATCTCAAACACCTGTAGGCGGATGTCCATCATGGCATTTAAATTACGATATCCATAGTATCTGGAAACATAAGAACAATTGTAAATATTCAATCCTCTAAATATGTTGTATGTACTGTGTTAAAATGGATTTATTAAAATTAGACCAAACTTCAAATAAAAAAAATTAAAGTGTTAATTGTCTTACTAAGTAAAATGACCACATCATCTTTTTAAATTTGTTGGTAGCAACAAAGTGTAACAAGAAGAATAAGAATTTGCATAATAATAATAGACTTTGCCTTCTAATAGCAATAACCATCATAAATTCATAACATAAGTATGGAAAAAAGTAATGGTCAACATGATCATCCATGCTACCAAAGTAAAGGGTTATGGTATGAATAATTAATGCTTCATAATTTCTACATTGAAAACATTAACATTAACCTTGTTTTTCACATCTATTGGCACTCCAAGCAAAATTAACATAAATCAGTTGAGTAGCCCACGCATGCGATATGGTGTCACTCTCTGTTGTACTGAAATAATGTTCCGTTTCACTTAATTGTTGGCTCTCTATTATGACCATGATCACCTAAGAATGATTTTATGAGTCCTTTAATTTTCATATACATTGCTCATTTGCAAGAAGTTAACTTTGGAACTTACAAGTAAAATGGTAATGTATAATTTAACAATCAAATCATTGTCATACTTATAGTTACAGATATATCATTACAAGTCATGCCAAGCAATCTAGTAAGCTGTAGACAAGTACAGGAAGTGAGGACAAAGAAAGAGCTATATGGGTGTCTTGGTAGCAGTGCAGTGAAGAAATATTATAGTTGAATTAATTTAACGCAGGTGAAACTGTGGCCTAGCTGAACCAGAGGAGACAGGTCGGGGGGCCCGTCTCTTCATTGCACAGGTTCGGCGGACGGAGGAGACGGCTAGGGCGTACTGAGCTGTCTCCTACTTAGGCCAGGGCCCAGTTTAGCCGTGCCGGCCGCCGGGGCGGCGCGGCTGTTTGCCACAGCAGTTCCAGCGTCGCCCCAGTATGGCGGCGGATGGTACACCGTGGAGTTTTAGTGAGTAGAAGTCTCACATAACCACTCATTCCCCCGGCCGGGTGTGTACCCATGAAGGGTTACTCCACGTTAAAAAAGAAAAAAAAAATTGGTGAAACTGTGGAGGTCATCTAATTAGAAATACACACAAGGTAAAATTTTCATGAAACAGTCCACCATGTGGTGGTGCAGGTAATTTTCCATTGTCCTTTTTCATAGGAGTGATATATGTATCATCAAGCCCTTGAACTGAATTATTCCAATTTCTATTTGAGTGAAAAGATAAACAACTTTACAACTGGATTACAATTTAAGTATAAAAATACAATCAGTAGGTATCACTAGAACAACAAAAATTTAAAAAAAATAACATTTAACAATTTCAAAAAAATGTCACAGTAACACTAAATCCTACTAATATTCTACTAATATCATAAATGTGAAAGTTTGTATGTTTGGATTTTTGTTACTCAAACACACAAAAACAGCTAAACAGATTTGGATGAAATTTTGCACATAAATAGTTTATAATCTAGATTAATACACAGGATATCTTTTATACCTGTAAATAACATTTTTGTCATTACTCTGGGGACCCAATTGTGAAGTTCATACAGACGAAGTAGCAGGCAGAAATTAGATTAAAAATTCACAAAGGCTATGTAATATTTTTGTGCCATATTATTCTTTAAGGAATATATATATATATATACATATGTAGTCATTTTCAGAGTAAATATCAAAGTAATTTTATATGGTAATAACAATTAAGAAACTTCCTCATGTTCCACTATATAAAGTGAAAGCAAACTGACTTTAGTAAAAAGGAGAAACAAGAAATGTTACTTGCAGCAAAAGAATGAAATTTCATACTAGAGTGAAAACAGCAAATATTCAATTACCTGTCATAGTTCCCATACTGGTATCTTGAGTTTTTGGGATGAAATGTTGGCAGTTTCTGTTCACCTTCCGGTTTCACCTTTAGTTTTGTGCGATGAGGTGATACTGGCCTCTCTGGCTGTGCACCACGGGTCTGAGGTCTTGCTCGCATCCAAGCACCAGGCTGAGGCACAACAGGGCTCACAATTTTATCCAATGAGTCCATTCTACGTAACTTCTTTGGATCTTTTCCTTTTAGAGATGCATTATCACTATCACTACAAGAACGCTTACGAGACTTTGTTGCAGCAGCTGATGTTGAGGGCTCAGGTGGTTGAGGTTCCTTGATATGTTCAATTACTTGCACAACCATTTCAGCTATTGGAGATGTATTATCTGTTGTACGACGTCTTATCCTTGCCTTCTTACGTGGCTTCCGTTGCTGCATCTCTAACTGCTTCTCATACTCATCATTATCCAGAGGGTCCAGCAAATTCAAAGGATCCCTTATGTTAGGTGGAATTATGACATCTATTTTGCCTTTGTGCCGAGGTGGTGTTGGTAAAGGTGATGATTCTGGAGTCACTGCATTCATTGCTCGGTTTACATCTTCATCTTGAAGGCTATTTAAATTTAGAGGATCAGATATATTCCCACCAAGAAGGAATTTTGTAGGGGGTATGAAGACTTCTTTGGGTGGTCTCTTATGGGGTAAAAAAAATTTTGAAATAGATGGAAAACTCAAAGCTCGTTTCCTCCCTTGTTTAGATTTTGTGCTTGCATGATGTAGTCTACGCAGCACATTTCTATCTATGTTATCTTTGGAGGGAGGATGGCCCTTCTTACCGTAACGAAATTTCTTCTTGAATTTTTTAGAAATAGCGGCTCCGGCACCATCACTTTCTTTCTGCACATTCGCATCGCTCGAAGATTGTCCGACTGTATCACTGGGATTCACTGATAATTCACTGGTATCACCTATTTCATTTTCCGATAAATCACCAGCAGTTTCACTTTCCAGTTCATTTGTATCGCTAGCGATCACGATTTCTTCAGGGCTACCCATCACTTTTAATAGAATTAATAACAAAACTACATGATAGAAAAACTAACGAATTCAAAAGTCAAATTTACCGCCAAAGCAGTATTTGCAAAATGTAAAAGAACATCCGTCAATGGTGATAAACAGGTTAACAATGAAATTTGTTTTTATTATTTATAAGCAAATTTATAATTTATTGCAATAAAAATTCAATTAGGTTTCTTATTATTTGCTGCTTTACACTTGCACAAGACCCAAAAACAATCAGTAAAATAAAATATTCCCTACTTTTCGTGTCAGACCGAAATGATTTAATGTGATTTATTTTAGTTTTCTACATCAACGAAATAATAAGTACTATTTTAATTAATCGGCCGTATTTGTCTTGTGATTGGCTTTAACTTAATATACTTATATATTTTAACCAATCATTGTAGAGAAACATATATCCTTCCTTCAAAGAAAACAATACAAAATGGCTTATTAGCTGGCAATTGTTGCAAGCATGAAAATCATTTAAGTTGATGGGTAACTGTATACGAGTGTCACCTTAGAATATTAAAAATATATAAACCTACGTTTTTACCAAAAATTTAAACAATTTTTTATAATATTGAAAGTATGTATGTAACGTGTTCAAAATTTTTTTATTTCAGTCTTCATTTTCTTTTTAAAGACAGAAGAGGATTGGGTTGCCATATAAAGAAAACAAAGTTACTGTTTAGGTGTCTTTCGTCCATTCGTGTCTAGATTAAAAACTAGAGTCCACAGACTATTATAGAGTTTGGATGTATGCTCTTTCTACGGTCTGGATCGAAAGTGGACCACGAAATAATTCCAAAAAAAATATGATAATTTGCTGCAAAATAGAGGTTGTCACTATTTAAAGTATGACAATGATATTTTTAAATTTATTTTTTCGAATTTTCAAATATTTTTCTGCAGTTCCATTTTTATTGTTTCTATGTTGTAACTTGTATCATATATCTTGATTATACTTTATACTCACCTAATTTATATGGTTATTTTCATATATCTCTATAGATATGCCACCAGCGTAATTCCCATCGATAGATAACAAATATAAGCATATGAAAAGAAATAGGTATACAATTTTAACTCACACAAAAGCTCACATAGCACTGTATTTTCAATTGTATGCTATGTATGACTTGTGGAAGTACGCACCTCCGCGTCGGCAAACATGGTATGTTTAGAGATAGAAACTTTATATCGATAAATTATTTTATACATTTACATGTAAAACGAGTCACAGTACTAATTTTTTTTTGCATTTATGAGTGTTTACGGCGTGTTTGTGTGTGTGTGTGTTTTGGCGGGATCTAGAAGTGGCATGTTGTGGTTTTTATTTTTAATTCAATAACTTAGGTTTTTGACTCTATATTATTTAATAATGGTGGCGTTTTGCGTGATATAGTTTGGTTTTTGTGCATAAGTGAAGTGGATTATAAATATAAGCTGAAAGCATTCATTCTGAGATCCCACAAAATCTTCCTAAAAAGTTCTATCACGGGAGCCACTATCTTGTTAGGATACTAAATCGTCATAAGTCATAACACATGACACTATAATTCACTCGATAATGGCAGTAATGGTCTTCATTAAAGAGGACTGGTTGCCAAGTTAAGAAGAAGAAGACTTTCAATTGTTATCTGATCATCTTAATCTGGTTATTTGTTAATTTTTTTAATACGTAGTGTATGAAATTCTGCCGGTTTTTGTTTTAACAAAATTACTAACATTACTTATGATTCGTCTTGTTGTTTTTGTTTTAGATAGTTATTAGTCAGAGATGAATAACAATAATTGTAGTTGGTGTCGTTTTTTTGAAGACTGCCTTCGTTCTAATTAGTATGGAAAATACATGACACTGGCAGAATTGTGGAATAATACCACAGGGGCCATAGACATAAATTATAGAACATAGCATCATTTTTAAATTTTGAATTGAATGTGTCCGTTTTGTTTGTTACAATTGTTACGACTTATAACAAGCGATTTCTTTATAAAGGAGTTTTAATTAAAATTAAGGTTAGTATTCTTAATAAGTGATGTTATTTTGTAATGATAACTTAAGCAGTAAGATTATTACATTAAAAGGAAATGGAAACGTATTAATAGATGGTATAATACGTCCTAGTACCTATTTTTGCTCCAGCAAGTACTTAGAATAATTTTTGTAACATATTTTGTTTGTTCGTATGCGGTAATAAACATGTATGATTTTTTTTCCAGGAGGACTGTTGTATTTTACGGCTGACATCTAACGTAATAATAGAATTTAAAGGTATGGGCCCTTGTAACATTAATTTACATACTTCATCACTTCCCCAACAAAGGGACACTTGTACAATAAGCTAAACACTAACATCAAATAATGGATGCTTATAAATTTTATTTCAGATGTCTCATTATACTAAACTCCCAGTCTCCACCTCTAAAAATAGACCAGGAATGTTGAGTACTCGGTCTAGAACTTTAGGAAATGGACTGAGTGAAGCTGACAAAAAAGCCTTGATTGTTAATCATACTAAACCTATGAATCCAGGGCCAGGGTCTTCAACAATAGTAGCGGCTCCTCGTTTGAAGAGATCAGCAACAGCACCATCATGTGCAGTAATGCCTAGTAAAGTGACAAAAGTGGAAAAAAAAACAGTAGCACCTAAGATTCCGCCTTATGACTATAAAGCCAGGTTTCAAGATTTATTAGAAAAACATAAAGTGATAAAAACTGAATACACTGACTTGAAAGAAAAACATGTTGAGGTTTCAGATAATTATGAAAAAATAAAGGAAACCATGCAAAGCTGTTCAAGTGAAAGGGATATACTTAAAGATAAATTACTAAACAGTCTTAATGATCTGAGATCTAAATCAACAGAATTAGACAAAATGAAAGTTGACTTTGAAATACAACAACATGAGAATGAAAATCTTCAACATAAATCTAAGCTATTAGAAGAAGTTACCACTACTCTTAAACAAAAATCATCTGATTTGGATTTAATTCAATCACAATTTAAAGACTTAACTGGACGTCACAACAGCCTCAAAGAAGAGACTGAAGCATTGAGAGTACTAACTGAACAGCTAAAAAAAATATCAATAGAATATGACAAAATAAAACTTGATTTTAAAGATGCCCAAGAGACTATTATAAAATATAAAACTGATGCTGAGGCTTTACAAAATATTTTAGCCTCTATGTATAAAGAACAGCGAGATTTGAGGAATACCATACAAGATTTGAAAGGAAATATACGTGTGTACTGTAGAGTTCGCCCACCTTTAGAAACAGAAGCATCAAAACCACTATTTAATCTTAATGTTTTAGATGCCTGTTCCATTGAGGTTGAAAAATTTGAATTATTAAACTCAGCTCGGAAAACTAAAGCTCAAACATTTAGTTTTGATGGTATATTTACTCCACATTCATCACAGGAAGATGTGTTTGCTGAAGTTTCATGTATGGTCCAATCTGCCCTAGATGGGTACAATGTATGTGTTTTTGCATATGGGCAGACAGGTTCAGGTAAAACATACACCATGGAAGGTGGTTCTGGGACTGAACAATATGGTATAATTCCTCGTGCATTTAACATGATCTTCACATGCATGGAAGATTTAAAAAGAATGGGATGGGAGTTGTCAGTGAAGGCTTCATTTTTAGAAATATACAATGAAATTATTTATGACCTACTTAATTCAAGCAAGGATCAAGTAACTCACGACATTAAAATGGTCAATTCTAAAGGAACTGATTTATATGTATCAAATTTGAAAGAGGAGGAAGTGAAGAGCTCCCATGACTTCATCAGGTTGATGGTATTTGCACAACGTAACAGACAAACTGCAGCTACACTTAACAATGAACGTAGTTCCAGATCTCACTCAGTAGCACAGATTAAGATATCAGCTATCCATGAGAAACGTAAAGAGAGATATACAAGCAATTTGAACTTAGTTGACTTGGCAGGATCTGAGAGTGGAAAAACAACTACAAGAATGGATGAAACTAAACATATCAACAGGTCATTATCTGAGTTATCTAAGGTAATTCTGTCTCTACAGACAAACCAATCACATATACCTTACAGAAATTCTAAATTAACTCACTTGTTAATGCCAAGCCTCGGTGGCAATTCTAAAACGCTTATGTTGGTCAATATCAACCAATTTGATGAATGTTTCAATGAAACACTGAACTCCTTGCGGTTTGCCACAAAGGTGAACAATTGCCGAATAATAAAAGCAAAGAAAAATCTTTCAATGATGGACATACTATAATATACTTTGGTAATTATAATATTTAACAAGATGTTTCGAAACTCCATTTTATATTGTATAGTTGTTGAACAATATACAACATATTTTATTAATAAAACATAGGTATGTGAAGGATTCCATGCAAGTTTATTTGGAGTAATAATAATGACTTAAAGGAGGTTTTTTGTAGTATGTAACTTGACATTTTAATATTTTTTTCTCTATATTCTATATTTATCCATACTGAATTTAGTAAACAATTGAACATAAATATTTTCAAGCATCATGAATAATCTTAAAAATGTGAAATATATTCTATTTTTTATTGCACAAATATTTAAGTTTTTTTTTTGTTTTCGTAATTAAACTGTGGCTTGTTATATATAACTACTGCATATCTTGTTTTCTTAAAAAATAAACTAGGAACTTGTTTGTGTCAGGATAAAAGGGTATTTTTCTTTTTTAAATTAAGATATGTACATTCAACAAATTAAAATAGTTTTCTTAAAGAGTGAGGCATAACAACTAAAAAAAGCAAATTGATTTGTTAGTAAATAGTACACTCTGTTTTCCCTTCCTAGTTCTGTCAGCTAAATATGACCAACTTTATCTATAGTAATATAATAAAGCGGAAGAGTTTTTTTGTTTATTTGTTTAAACACTCGTAATCTCTGGAACTACTAGTCGGATTCAAAAAAATATTTTTGTATATGATAGCCAGACTCACAAGGAATAGTATAGCAAGATTAGATTACAACTCTCTGCTAACCTTAAATATTGATTTTTGTTACGTAAGTCCATGCTCTCCCGAACTGCTTTATCGAAGTGCGCTGTTGTAATAATTAAAGAAAAGGAAATACAATGTTCTACAAAAATATTGGCCCTTAGTATATCTGAAAAAAAGTTCTCGATAGCATATGCCTATTTCTTATACATAAGCCACAATAAGGTATTTTGTGATAAAACTTAGTTGAATATTAAATAATTATTTATAAGCATTTATTTTAGGCATGTCGCATATTAATCCTTACGAACAAAAGTTACTTCATCATAAAGACGAAGTTAAACTTTGCCCTATATAGCATGTTATTCGGACACATAGTTTAGTAGATATGAAAAATTAAAATAATTTGTACTTGTGGTTAAAACCATTATTAGGATAGACTACACGAGTACCTACGTCGGCAGCGCGATGTTTATCGGATTAAATTAATACGGGTGAATCCGTGCGGCACAGTTAGTTTTTTTTAAATATTTGGAGTAGATAAATAGGTTTACTTAATTTAAATAAAACATACATGTAAGAATCATTTTTTTACTGGTTGGTCCAGCAGACATGCTGCTATTTCCAATAGGCAATGACTCGATCATAATCTTGGGCGGATCTATATAAAGGCTTTTTGGGCTGCTACCCAGGTCCTCCAAGTATTTTAATTTTTCCACAACTTTCCAATTTTACAGGTAACTTTCCAGTTTTTCATTCTCTAAAACTATTAATAACATTAAAAAATACAATAAACAAAATCGGTCCAGCCTTTCTCAAGTGGTGTACATACTTATTAACAAACATCGTTCAATTTTTATTTATGTGTACGGTATGTGTCGTGAATTTCTATTATTATTTTCTATACAATGGCTATTAAATACCTTATTTTCACTATCCTACCAAAAAATCAAGCCCCATCCGTAACTAATTTTAAATTCCTTATCATGTTACAAGAAGTCTGATAGATGGCGTTAGGAGTTATTAAAACCAGTGAAAGATCATTTTAGCATAATAAGTTTTGGACATAGATGTAATTGTACTACATCTATGGTTTTGGGTGTTATTGTTTTTAACGGTAGTAATCTCAACAAAATAATTTAATATACCACCAATAAAAATTACTATTATATAATAGTGTAATATAAAATTTGGTGACTCTAATAATATAGCAGCAATCTTAAAAAATACAATTAGACATACTTATGTAGTTACAATAGAAGGAAAACGTGGGGTATTATTTATTTTTAATTCAATTTGTTTTTCTTACATGCTCTGTCAGAGTATTCGTTACCTACTATCATTCAATCAATTTGTAAGTTTGAAATAGATAAAATGAACCTGTTTCTAATTTTTTTATGCTTTATAAATGTTGAATGTCCTATTCGAAAGTTTAGTTAAATAAATAAAAACACGCCTTTTGATAATCGTGTAAACCAAGAAAATATTTTCAATTTCAATTCCAAATTATAATTCTTGGTAAATTACTCGAAATTGTATTCTTAACATGAAAAAAATAATTAATAATTAGATACGCTGATTTTCTTCTTTTTTTTTAGTATCAAAATGTTAATATTCAATTATCTGCTTACTTAGTGCCATTTTTTTATCTTTGTTTTTATTAGTTATAATATGTACCTACTTTAATGAATATTCTTAATATATATTAAACATAAGAAACCTGGATATTGTAATTAACATGAATTTATGTAGTTAAATTAACCTTGAAATATGCTTCGTTTTTATTTTTCTTATAATTTTTGGTTCATTCTCATTGTAATTCTTTCATCATACTACAGTTATAATTAAAAAAGGAGTAAAAAGGGATTTAGTCACATTCTTTTCCACTAGCTGTACAGCTCCATATTACGATGACGAGGAGGGATACTTTTTAAATTGTAATCTTTTTGCTGTAGGTATGTAGGTATGATATTTATAATTAATAACTTAAGTATTTTTAAATAACATAACATACTATGATGCCTGTATACCCGAAGGGTTAGGCAGAGGTGTACTAATGTACATCCACAGTTCGCCGAGTACGTTTTTAGATCGCATGTAATAGGGGGCGAGCATATTACCATTAATCGGGCACAAAGCCAAACTCCGAACGGGTACTGAGAATTTAAAAAATTGAAATTGAAAACCCCAATAAACATTGCTCGACCTGGGAATGCAACGCAAGACCTCAAGCATAGCAGTCGCTAGGCTAATGAAGCAGTTTTAAATGAGATAATTGTTAAGTATCTCAATAACCAATACTAAAACACAGCGTCTATCTTCTAAGTAAAAAACGACTGTGTAATCCAAGTTCGGAAAAGAAAAAAGCAACACAGCGGCCAGTGTATATTTAAATTTTGTATGTTTAATAAAAACCTTCCTTGAACACCTAGAATCCCAAACACGAATAAAACTATTATAGTTCAGCTCTTTTGTTGGGAGCCCGAACGTCGTTTTGGCCTCTTTTTAACAGTCTTTAAAAGGAGGGAGTTATCAATTCGGAACTAATTTGTCAATGGCAAATTGTCTTGTTCAAATTTCTTTTTTTAGGTACACCTATATAATAACTTCACTTTACAACTTATCTCATGTAATAGACAGCCACTGTGGAGTTTGATATGTATGTACGTAGTTGAATATTGTATGATCTTATTATTAAATAGGATAATATAAATACCATCAGTTGTATCGGTGTATTTTTCTAGCAAATTAGTGTTTTTTGATAAAATACTGATTTAATAATCTATAATAAAAACATTAATATTACCTACTAGTACAAAGAAAATGAAACAAGCAAGTAAAATGAAAATCATTATGTTACAATTTATTAATAATATTATACAGGTAAGGACTAGATCAAAAATTAAGCGATAAATCGCGTTTCTATATTCGCAATTCATATGCTTAAGTACATTAATTTTTTTGTACATCTTCATGCATCGTCTCTGACGCGACAAGGGCTGCACTAGGACGCAAAGGCCAAGCGAACGGTGACATCGACCGTGGGACGAGTTCAGGGTCCTCTCGCCCTTTATGTTCAACGTGATACATCAGGTTCCGTCACTACTTCATCAACTTGTGCCGGAAGTTTTGCAGTCTCTATTGTATTTATAAGTCTATCTAAGCCATATAGAAATCCCTCTTCGTGATTACCCTGTTGCCAAGGTGCTCGGTGGTCTACTTCAGCACCATTGGGTACACGTCTAGTTTTGGCAAAGTCAATCAACCAAGCTCCGACGCGTTCATCATCATAAATAATAAATATGCTGCTGCCAACGATCTCATGGTTCTTGAAGAATTCAGAACGCTCGAATAAGTTCCTGATCTCACGAAGACGCGCCGCTATAGCACGTCGAGCACGTTCGTCTTCTCCTAAGAAGCGTGCCACGGTCGCTGATAGCTGTTGAGGTTTTCGCACTTTCTGTAGGTCAGTAAGTGGTGGCTGACCAGGCATCTTAACCGCTTCGATGCGAAACCCTTGCTCCGCCGATGAAGACTGCTTTTCGCGGAACTGCATATAACGCAATTTAGTGACAGCTCGTGCTACATGCTCTGCGTCTGTGGGGGCATTAGGATCGAGGCGTACCATCTTTTCATAAAGGTCCGTGCGTGCATGCGCATTACTGACTTCATCTTCGAGGAAAGTGCGTGTGCCCATCTTAACATCCATGACGTGTGGATCACGAAAGCCGTGAAGTAAATCTTGAAGTTCGATGAATCGTTCTCCTCCATATTCCAGTTCACGGTAGTAGCGCGGGATGACTCCACGCATGTGCGGGCAAGCGGCGAGAGCTTCGTACGCATCACGCTCCGGATTATGAACTGCATTATCTCCTGGAGCGCGACGTTTCCATACGGTACCAGGTCCAGCAGGCGCCAGAGAGCCTGGATGACCTGCTAACTGGAACCACTCCGAAGACCTGGATTTCAACAACGCATCTGAGGCAGGTGCTGATAGTTCTAATGCATTCTGAAAAAAAAAATCAATTTTAAGATTTTCTTTTATTTACTATTTCTTTAAAGTTTAAATTGTTGTACTATATAGTAATTCTGTGGTTTGTACATAAAAATATCAATGTAAGAATTATTGTATGTAAAATATTATTTTAAAGTTATGTTTAAGTTAATCGAGAATTTTAAAAATTGGGAAATATTTTAAAAAATTACTAATTATAAAAAAGATTGTTTACTTACAATAGCTAAGAACTTGAGTAGCTCTGAAGGCTGTGCAGGCGGCCCAGTGGGCGTGGGCGTGGGCGTGGGAGTCGTCTCCGAAGGAGATGCGGTGCGCCGCCACCGTTTAAACAAGGCACCATTATTTTTGACACGCCAGCGTTCCTCCTCCTTGCTAGGCACAGCGACCTGAGGACAAGGCAAAATACTCGTTATAACATCTAAAAACACAAACTTGTTTCCGAACAATTTTCGCCCGTACACTTGTATTTCACTTATTCACACTTAGATTACGTACCGCTAGAATTTTATTGGCGGCGTATAATAGTCCACCAGGACCGAGACGGCTCAGCATCGACTGGCGGGAAACACTGTTCATTTTGCTGGTGACTGTCATTTCGACTATTGTACGAGTGCGTGCGCGACTGAGGCGAGAGCAGAAATGAACGATTACGAGTATAGAGCGAGAATAACGTGCAAACGCGTGCGTGAACAAACGACTGCAGCTAGCTTGCGAATGGTATGAGTGGGAGGGACCACGTCAGTTTTATAGAGACCTCGGCTTTCTCATGACGTAGGTAAAGCAACGCCACGCCGCGACCCGCGCTCCGACCGCGCCATTCAGTTTTCCTAACCCCTCCAATAAATTCTACAAGTAAACTGCATTGATTGATCGATCATCTCCACGGTCGGTCGCGGTCGTACAAAGCTACTTTTGATACTACCACAAAAAAATACTCATTGAAAGAGAGCAGGAACTATAAATTTTCAGGTTTTTGTGTGCAACATGTACTATCAATTTAAGTGATTGTACAATTGTTCTTAATTTTATCCTACATCAATCGCTATCAATTGTTTCAATGATGTCACAAACACCTATACGCAGAAATTGACAATTCTTACCGGCCCATTAGACAAATATCGAATTTTCAGCGCGATCCTGTAAAAATTTCTTTATTTAGTAATTAGATGCATTCCCCAATTCATTACTTATTATAGCGCCCTTGTTTGATTTCCCATTAACAGATAAAACACAAATGCTCATTTCAAACCCAAAAAAGGAAAACATTATACTTTAACATAAATTACCCACTTTATTTATTTCTTTCTTTTCTCTTATTACATTTCCAAATTCATTCGTGCTCTTTTTTAATTAAATTGTTTAACTGCTCATTGTATATATATAATCATGTCATAAACTCCTTTAATGAAGATTGCATTTGTTTATTCTTTTTTTTGTCGGTAATCTTATAATTTGTGAGAATGTAAATCTTGTTAAATAGGTTAATAAAAAAATGAATTTTAAAATTAAAGTACACAATGTTCACATTACTAAATAGTCCTATTGTCGAAGAAGCTGATGAAATCATAATTATAACATAATCAAATTAATTACTTATGATATGCTTAAATATTAACATAATTATTTTCAAAATATTATATAAATTTAACTTTTACTCGTAGGTTTCATAGCTCTAGTTTTGACGATTCAGTATAAAGCATGCATTTGAGTTCATATTGAAATTTGTTTTATAAGCTATAATTCTGTGTTTTGCACCACACAAACCTTTTAATTATTAGAGTACTTTATGTAGGTACTTACAAAGTCACTGAACCACTGATAAACAGTTTAAAGAATGTAGTATCTTACTTAACTTTGCCTTCCTAATACATCTTAGAAAATTTAACATATGTTCGGAAAAACTTACGATAAGTTTCAACGTGTAAATGACAGTCACAATTTCAATACTAGAAATACTTAAATATAAAATAAAAATAGTATTCTCTTCTGTTAAACTTAGTAAGATAAAAGTTTTTAATTAATCGTATAAGGTTCTACGATAAACTTCCTAAGCGCATTACCGATATATTTACATTATTCGTTTTTATTATTTATTAAATTTGAAAAAGCGAAGCAATTTTATAATAACTGAGAAAAGTGTTGTGCTATCTTTTCTGCCTACAAGTATCAACACGGCGTGATAATTAATAATTGATAGACAGATATTATTAAAAAAAATAGATTAGTAATAATCTAAAAATCCTGATTTCTCTTTATTAATTGAAATTAATGTATTCGTACGCTAATAAGCGATATTAATGTTGTTTTTTCTTTATTAAAATAAATGAAATGCATCTTATTTATCGGTACCTACACATAAACATTATTTTGTAATAAGAAACCTTAGACCGTCTGTCATCTGACTACAAATGAAGTTACAATGCCTATATATCTTATGCTTATAATTTATCATAATCTTATTTAATTATGCACAGTATAAAATTTTGTATATTATTATAATGTTTGTATATATGTATTACTAAAAATAATAAACTACTCTCGCTAAGTTCAGCTCGTACCTAATCAAAATACAAAAGCAATTTTGTTATATTCTACTGTCCAACAATCACTGTTTTTTCATTATAAAGAGACATATATTGGATAATATAGACCGTAGATAATTGTTGGTCAAGTACACAATTTCAGTTTATTAAAGCACACAGAAATCTTTAAAATTAAAACATTGTTCTTAGTGATGTGATTGATTTTCATAATTGAGTATTCTTTTATTTTTAGTAAAAAATCTAACAAAATGTTTAATATGAAACAAAAATTTTAATAATTACTAAGCATTATTCTAAGGAGCATACGAATGTGATTGTTATGGATGTAGACAGCACTCAGCTTTGTAGCTCTGAAATCTGAAATCAATCCGTGACGTAAAGGACTAGGTTTGTCCATAATGCGTGACGTAAGGGGAAGGAAGACACGCTGAATCAAATCGAGGCACAAACAAATATGACGTCGGGTACCAAGCAGGCGCGGCGCTTAGCCGCTTAGCGGCCGGTATTTACGAACAGACTCACCTCCTAGGCACATGACGTCGACGTACACAGTCTCCCACAATACGGTTCATGCGTTTTATTATGATAGTTTTTTTTAGTTATATTCTTTATCATTACCTAACGTATCTGTATTCTATTAATTGTAATGTAGACTTTATTAAATAATTCTATACTACTTATTCGATGATTTGACGTAATAGTAACTTTTTAATATAAACGTACAATGTATATTTTTAAGTAATTACAAACGACCATCGACCATACGTTTTGTTTTAATTATAATAATAAGATAGCAGATAAAAATATATAGGTTCTTAATTTTCTAACATTTTTATGTGAAACTACCTATTCAGTAACCATATCTACATATGTAGTTTCAATGTTTAGTGGGAAATTTATCACTAATAAATACTGTAATTTGAGACGAAGAGTAGGCGATTTATTACTGTTGAGTTAAAGATATAGTAGTAGTAAAAATAAGAGTTCGGTTAAAAGATAAAATATCGCGTGTTGAGATTACCTTATCGTTTATTCGTAAATCTACATAATAGTTTTAGAATTAGCGTTGTAGGAAGGGACCACTTAATTATTTTTTGCTACTGAATCGATTAATCGGTTTAGAATTAATGAAATTTTAAATTTTTGGAAATGCTTTTTTATGATCCTTAAAAGTGTCATTGAAAATCTTCATAACTTATCATTCATGGAATGGCTTATACTTCCCGTGCACAAAGTTTTATCAAAATCAGGTAAGAATTAACAAACATTTTTTTTTATTTATTCTTTTACGTTTTCTAAAAGTAATAAATATTGAAATTTCTTATAACCTATCAATTGACCAATGACAATAATCCCGTGGACAAAAGTAAAGTTTCATACGAATCGGTAAAGCCTTTTTAAATCCGGACATAGGAAAAGACAGATTTTTAAGGGATATCGTGATCTCCTTCATACTAATTAAATAAAGCGAAAAAAAAAAATGTTTCTTTAAACACGCTAATCTCTGGAACTACCCTCCGGATTCGAAAAATTCTTTTTGTATATGATAGCCAGATTGACGAGGAATAGTATAGGCTATCTAGAATTAAGCTACACCTCTCAGCTAGCCTAAAATATTGATTTTAGGAAACCGTGGGCACAGCTAGTAGTATGTGTATCGGAAAAATTGGACAAAAAATTCACTGTACAGACAAAACTATAGATTTATTAATATAGAGAATGTGCAGATCATATTATAATGAATATAATAATATTTTGGAGAACGTAGACATATTTGCACAAAGACTACCTACTTTTAGAAACATAATTAAAAATGAATTCAACAAAATACACAAAATACAAAAAATAACATTCATAATCACTTATTTCAACCTTTTATATTATTTTTATGAACTAATTTACAGAACTAAGTATTATTTTATGGTCCATGCTGTGTTCAATTTTATTTTAGTTGTTAATATTACTAATATTATTGTATAGTGATGCTTGATTACAATTGTTTTGTGTTGTATGCATGTAGTGAGCGCCTGTATTTGGTTCGCATAAGGCATATCACAACCTATTAGATTTTAAAATGTAATTATCAATGTAAGTATAGTATGCATACTGTTGGCGCTGCCTTTATTAATAAATAAATAGATATAAATAATATATAAATAATTTGACATGTTATATTTTTCAACTATTGTGTGCACTGTAGGAAGGTCAGGTCAAGGTCATTTTGAAGGTAGTACGATTTATGCACCGAGAAGTGCATTATGCACAGACAGCACGTGGCTTTAATGTGATATATTAAATGACCTAAGGTTATTATTACCATAGTGTAAGGACTATGGAATGCACTCAAAATAAATCCCTTTTCCCTCAGTGATAATATAACTTCTCTTAGACAATTTATGAAATAGTAGGTATCTGAACAGAGCCAAGCGCTAAAAACGCAATTATAAATCGGAACTGATTACGTCAAAAATACATTTAAGTTCATGAGGGATTGCAAAATTCGATTGCGTCACACAATCCTCATTTGTCAACTTAACGTATAATAATACATCCTACTCACCAAAAATGTAGCTGTGACGATCGATTCTAAGACGGTAACATGTATTGATTATTTATTGTTGGGTTATTCAAAATGATCCAATCTAATAAAAATAGGAAAATTTACACTTTAGATATATTTTTCCGGGAATAGTCAACATTTGAAAAAATGTTTAATTAATTTATATGTTCATAATAATATTATTATTACTTATATTATATTATTATTACATTATTCATTATTAGACCTTTAAAATGCCACGAAACTCAGCATCATCGGTAACATCTTACAATAAAATAAAATTAAAGTTAAAAGTATTATCTGGGTAATTGATTTTTACTACAACATCTATTTAATTGAAAGCCTCTATTTCCACACTTAGTAATCGTTTTAGAGTCACATAATACAATATAACCAAATAACACTTAACTGGCTATATTAATTTATAGAACGATGACGTCACGTTTTCTGATTTGTGTTTCTAATCATGATTCACAGACAAAAAATCTTAATTTTGCCAAATAAAAATTAAATAAATTAACAATTATTTTATCCAGATTTGTATTGCGTTTTATCAATATACCTACAAATATTATTAATTATTAAACTTTTATTTTTAAACATAGGTACACACTGTCAACTTGGGAATTGTGTTGCAAAATAAAACTTATATTAAACTACCATTGATATAGGTACCAAACATTTTATTATATCAATACCTGCAACACAACAAGTACTTCTCAATCTAGTAAGTATATATATATCATTTTAACATATCCCTTGGGTTGCTGGGCTTAGATCTTGTTCTAAATTTCAAAATAATGAATATCGAAAACTAAGAATAAACCCAATTTTATCCTTATGTAATGTTATTGGGTAAATACCCTTCGCCATTTATGAGATAAAAATTTATCACACTTATCTGTTCATTTTATTACCTTTTTATCTAGTAAGAAAATAAAAATTATGTAAATACAATTACTCGTAATTATTATACCTAATTTGATGTAGTTCATACTCCTCATCATTTTCAAATCAAAAACTCTTTATTCAATTTAGACCCAAAGACGGTACTTATGAATGTCAAACCCAGTTTTTTTTGCACTATATATATAGATTGTTTAGAGTTATTAATATGCAAGCACCAGTGTGATACATGTAAATTCGCATAAAACATTAACCATACATATTATCTGTCATCCGGTAACAGATTTTCCTTCGTGATGAAATATTGTCAAGGGAAGAGTGATTCAATTTTATTTATCAGGCGCGTTTTGCCCTCGATCCCATTATTATTTTTAATTAAGTGAAATTGGCACAAATGTAATAAATAAAAAACAGCATATATAGTAGGTAGGTACGTATAGGTTTGTACTAGATTGACCTACATATTTATATTTAATTTGGACTGAGTTGGTGGCTTCTAACTGTTTGACGAATTAATACTAATTTGATTAATATTTGAATTCTAATGCCGCGTTCATTTGTCCGCTATTCAATCGATATTTTTATTATTCACGTAACACACATTTATTCATACAACTACTGGTATAAGTCAAATAATTTTGTGAAGTATAAAATATTCAATTTATGGCACAGAAAAAGAAAGATCAGTTGCACTGGCTATGTGTTGACGGCCTCCCGTACTTTTCCAATGTTTACGATTCCGCTACAGTCATGTACGTATAATATCCAAATCAAATATGTTTAACGACAACTAATAGATTATGTCTCCAGTTTACTCTGGCGCAGACACGCGTGAACTCTTAAGAATTCGATGGTAAAAAATATATTTCATTGTTTTAAAATTTGATCACAATTTAATTATTGCTTTCTTAACAGATACGCACGAACAATAGTGTCTTTTTCTTCTTATCCTCATGTTACTTAAGAAGGGTCGGCACAACATGTTTTTCTCTATCAACTATCATCTTAATATTCACTCCTTTACACCCTTATATATACTTATCATTTCTTACACAATCTATTTTTACCTTCTTCGGTTTTCCTGTACCTACTCCTATATCCGTTCACCTCCATTCATAGCAATATTTTCCCATAACATGTCCACACCACGCTAGTCTATAAATCCTCAACTTCTCTGTCACTGATGACTGTCACACTGTCTCTGCATCCTTTCAAGCTTCCTCTGATATAATAATTGAATATATTCTACGCATATCATAGATATATACAAGATGCAATGTTTGATCCCATTAAAAGATCCTAATGAAATAGATTACCAATATACTTATATGATTTTATTTAAAATACAGATTCGTTGGCCATAGAAAAAACATCATCTTACCTGCAAATTTTTTAACAGTGAAACTTAAAGACCAACCACGTCGGTCCGCCGACTTCTACTAACTCATAGGACAAAAATACGTTTTTTATGAAAATAAAATGTATATACTACTTATTAATGTGTATACATCAGTAACTCAATAAGAACTACATAGTTATTAACAATTAGTAGTAACAATATTATTGAATCACAAATAATTTTTATAGTCAACCACAGCATGAATCAAATTAAAGTAAGATAATGGTGTTTTAATACATACATAATATGTATCATAAATAATTTTTTTTAAATGCCACCCCATTTAAGTGGTTTTTCAACAAGAACTTTTTTTTTTAAACTAAACAAAACCATGAATTGTGATAAAAATTATTTAATTTTTTATTTTATTAGAAAGAGTACATATGTAAGTAAATTGGACAAATGTGCACCACGCCCACGCTTACAGATGTCGATTCTTTCATTAAAATTTTTAATCACTTTTTCACAAAATGGCTGGTTTATTTCGTTAATCACGGTACGGATTTTGAGTTATAAGGCTGCAATCGATTCGATTGGCTCTATACGGACTTATGACTCTCTCTTTAACATAGCCGCACAATAATAATCTAGTGGTGTTAAATAAATCACATGATTGGGCCGGCCCGTTAACAGCTGAATTTCGTGAAATTGTGCGATCGGGAAATTTGGTTTGAAATAAATTCATTGTTTCGGTGGCTATGTGACTTGTTGCACCATCCTGTTGTAACCACAATTCAGATATATCCGTATCATCAATAATAGGCCAAAATTGAGTTGTTAAAATCTCTCTACGGCGTAATTCATTTCCAGCCAAAAGTATGCAAAAGCTTCTCAACGATCGATCGCTCTTGGAATTTCAGAAACCTAAATACCGCAATTTTGCTTGTTCCAGTGTATCCAGACAAACGAAAATGGGCTTCGTCTGAAAAAATGCTGTTTTTCCGGAAAACTAGGGGGCCGTTCTTGAATGAATTCAGCGAATCTACGGTGATATGAATGGCCGACTTCAATACTTACAATACAAATCTTTAAGCGAAATTCGCCGTATTTGTAGTTGTAGATAGCTCCAACTGTTGAGAAAGTCGAAGAATTGACAAATTCACTTGAACAACCCGTTCGAACACGCGTCGGTGATGGCGCATTGTGTACCGATTTTTTTTTTTTTTTTTTTTGAGCTTATTATACTATTAGCCTTAGGGGCCCTATCCAAAAACAGAGCCGCTGCGGCTTTTACAGTTTCACCGAACTTGGGGGCGAGCGCTTAGGGCACACGGCCGCGAAAGTTTTTGACTACTCGCACGAGGGTGCCAGATAGGCCGAACCTCGGCTCGGGCGGTCGTCACGAATGCGAAAAGGTCGCGATCTAACTAATTCCCTACTCCTACAAATTCGAGCTAACTAATATATACTCATATGCACGTTCCCCTCCTCCTGGGAGGAAGGAGGGAGCCATGCGTATGTGTATTTAGTGATCGGAATGGTTTTTCTACACTAACTAGCGCATTAGTCTAACTAGCGCAAAAAAAGAAAAAAAAGGTCCCCTAAAGAACCCATGTACCTGTGTGGTGTGCACGTGTGTGTGTTCATACGTTTGTAATGTTGTATGTGGGTAGCTAAGTGTTGCACGTATAGTGTCACTTGTATCGCGCGGGCGGCTGCCTGACCCAAGGGCTTCACACCGAGGAACGGACCTAGGCTTGGGTTGCCGCTAGAAAGGGTGGACGTGACGGGTGTGCGGGAGCGAAGTTGACCGCCCGTCCTCTGCGGAGAGAACGGTGGTTACGCGGGCGTGGGTGGTGGCACGCTCTGTTTGTAGAGGCGGTGGCATAGAACGCGTTTGCTGTTTCGATTTGGTCGAGCGGGTCAGTGAAGATATTACGCGGCCGGCGTTTACTCCGGCAGGCATTGGGGTCGGGAACATATGAAGCTGCCGCTTTGATTAGCGAATTCGCGTGGTTCGACGCGGTGTCGAAATACGAGCGAGAAAGGTGTTTAGCATAAGCATGTATCGAAGGAAGGTCCATATCTCTATGGAGATCTTACCGGTTAGACGGTGAAGAAACCTATTCTGGATGGCTTGTAAACGTTTCCAGTTATATCTTGGCATATGTGCGAACACAACGCAGCTATATGTCATTATCGGTCGGATACACATCTTGTAGAGCGTAAGCTTGTGATTGTGTACCGAGCATGTCGACTCAAATTTATCAACCAAATTCCTAATAACGGCCACAGAAGGACATTATGTTGACCGAATATAATAATATCATGAATTTTACGAAATGTAACTTTTACAGATCCACCATTTTAATAGTGGATTTTAATTATTTTAATGCGATTTTCGAGCAAAATTGAATTCATTTTAACAATTTCCGAATTATACTTAGCTAATACTCATATGTCAAAAAGTCATCTTGTTCATCTTGTTCATGAAAAACCTACTAATTGAAATATTCTATGTACCTACAACAATTAAGTAAATTTTCATATAACTTTATCAATATATATACCACGATATATAAAAAAAATATGAATAAAATTAATGTATGGATTAATCTGTAGGTATTTATTTAGTAACTGCGAAACCAATAGGTATTTTATTCAGTTCTACAAAACATGTGCCATGTTCTAGACATGATGACATGAGTGACATGACATCTCATGACATAATGACATGAGTTATTAGTCTTGTTTAAATTAACACAAATAATAATACTTATAGCATATATGTGAATGATTTTTTTGATGTAGCCGTTTTATTTAAAAAAACGTTTTTATGTGTATGAATAAATTTTTGTCACATCTAATGCAGCTACCATAGATTAAATTAATGATTGGTGTCCGCTGACACTTCATCCAAATAGGCACTGCGCTACCTACAAACTACAGCTTCTAGAATACGCGAAAATCCATTATTTATCTCGTGATCTTGGGTTCGATTCCCAGGTTGAGCAATGTGTTATTATTAGGTTTTTCTATAAAATTCTCAGTAGCAGCTCGGAGTTTGGTTTGTGGTTACATGGGACCTAAAATTAACCCGGCGAACTGTGGATGTACATTACTGCACATCTACCTAACTCTTCAGGGAATACAGGCGTGGCGACTAGTAATAATCAGTCGATGTATATCCATTAATACAGTAGTGTTATGGTTTTTAATGAAAACCCCGTCACAGTAATTTTATTTCAGTTAGTCGCGTTTTGGGATCAGCCAGTTTATATCCAGCTGTTGAGAGACCAGCATGAGAACGACAACCGACTATGGAATTTTGATATCCCGGTGTTTGCCGTTGTTTTTGCATTGTATAGCAACGCCGTCACTATGTCCTGCTACGTTAAAAAAACATGAACAAACTAATGAATATAAATGTGAAGTTCACTGGGTTTTCACAATGTGCAATTGTATTGTAGGTCTTATGTGGTGCGGTTATGCGGTGGGATAAACATTTTAACTGAATAATAATTATTGTGCGTTACCAAAGAATTCGTAATAATATACCTAGTAGTGGGCCCGTTTCAGAGCTTTGCAATCCTGTGCAAGGTTCAACTGTGAGTCTGTGAGAGAATCACCGCCACATCTATTTCTGCTGCAAAGCGGCAATGTTCGCGCTAATGTGTTCCATTCAGAAGTATGTGTTTGGCAAAACATAAGACATACGAACCATAGATTTAGTATAGAACTAGCTGTGCCCGCAGCTCCGCTCGCGTGAACTATAGACCCCATGGAGGTCGCCCTTCGGTTATTTTATAAATAAAGATGCTTTTTTAATTTTTTGCGCGGGGCCCTGATTGTTTTTCTAAAATAAAAGTCCCCTAAGTTACTATCTATAACACTAGCTATCTGCCAGTGAAATTCCCGTCAAAATTGGTCCAACCATTTCGGAGATTACCCAGAACAATCGGACAGACAGACAGACAAAAATTATAAAAATTGCTTTTTTGTTATAAGTAGCATAAATACTTTGATACTTATTCATTTAATAAAAAGCTATTATGTTGACATTATAAACAGACACTGCAATTTTATTAATTGTACATATAGATGTATAGGTAAATCGGCAAAAGGTTGAATAATACGAGACCAAAAGAAGAAGAAGAGAATAAAAAAGAATACACTAGTTTGCGTACCTACTTATTATTTTGTTTTTGTTTTACGAGTTACATAAAGGTAACACGTAAAACAAAAACAAAATAATGAAACACGTTTACTAAACATTAAATTACACTATAAAACCTTAGATTTTAGATAAAATACGTTTAATTTATTTTAGAAAAATAATCTAGATACCTATTCCTTCTTTCATTATCTTCTTCCACGTGAAAATGTTTTCTGTAACTCCAAAATTACGTTTATAAATAACACTGTCATACAAATAAATACTACATGTTTTCTAGCTCACGCACACAGGGCCGCGCGCAATGATGAGTTGATGTCTATAAATTACTTGCGATTATGAAGTTACGCTTCATAGTTTCCCACACACGGTCATTTCCGTACTTATACGGTATATTAACCCAATATACCGTTTACCTCAATTTTGTATTTTATAAAATATATTTCTGTCCTGTCGTCTGTTCGCTATAACAGAAGTTATACTGGATGTATTTAGATACGATTTTCACGATTATAATATTTGACGTTTTGTAACGGTTTTATTTATTTGTTGGTCGGTGTGAATTTTTCTTCTCGCACGAAAACAATATATTATAACAAAAGAGATAATGGAACCACTTTAGCCAACAGGGAAACCTGTCCCAGACGCTAAGTTAAGGGATTTAAAAAGCATGCTACATCTGAATTCGCAAGACTCGCCATTCGTTTGGCCACTTGGCCGCAACCTCATCTGAAGTTAAATAACACGCTAAGCCTAGTGGGGGAACTGGCTCTCAATTGTAGCTGCCAGGACTCCTATAGGTGGTACTTGGCGAAATATATTCAATTTGAGGATGGTAGTTACCCAGGTGGATATTAGAAAATACTCAACCACCATGATTTGGTTTTATCACGATGTTTTCCTTCACCGAAAGCTCAGGCTCATTGTAAGGATTCGAACACACCTCGATCGATGCTGTGACATCATTGCTTTATTACGAGTGTTACTGGCTAAACAGTATTGATATACATTATACATACATACATACATCACGACTCTCTCCCAACGGGATAGCCAAAGACTAACGTCCTTTCATTTACTACGATCCTGGCATACATCTTTCGCTTCTTTAACATTCATCAATCTTTTCACGCAAGCTCGTCAGTTTAGAGTACTCTTGACCTGACCTTTATTTAGAACGTCCCCGATTTGATCGAGGAACGTATTAGTATTGATATATTATTATTAAAAGAAGCACCCTTAAACTTATTTAGCGAGACGATAGTGTGCTATGTTATGTTGTGTCAAAATTGCGATGACGCAGGTTCGCGTTTGACTTGCGTTTGCGCTTATTAGTTCAGCTGGTCCTACTACGTACGCGTCGCAATAAATACATTTAAATTATTTAAAATTATACTCGCATAAAATGAGTCATGTATTGTATTCAAGCAAATGAGGGTTGTATGACACGAGTTTTTGAATAAGTATTTTTAATTTGTACATATTATAGGCTAAAAATTAACAAACTATTCAAAAGATATTTTTGGATATTTGATTTTTAATGATAGAGTTTTATGTATTATAAATGTAAGCAGGTACGTAAATGTAAAAACTTGGTAGCAAACAAAATTTGTTTTACAATGAGTCCTTATATTAGTGCTCAGGAAACTATAATACAACAATGCCGACTCGCCCACGGCCGGCGCACGCCACGTAACGTTACGTGATATACACTGAAGCAAAAACAAAATACGACGATGGAACAAACTAAAGGAGTAGCTGACATAATAGTGTGATAGTAATCACTACGATAATATATACAAATGGCATAAAAAATATTTGGCTTCTATGATAAAACTTACCTAATTTGGAAGTAATTATGTATAATTCTTAACAAAAAAGAAAACTAACTTTGTGATTTTGAAATGTTCACTGCTACTTACCTATATCTTCGAATTCAAAGGTCCAATGCCAATGAACTTAAAATGAAATCAACCTTGAGGTATCCTCTTTCCAACGAAAAAAGAGTCATCTAAATCGGTTTATAAATAAAGAATTGATAGACTCCTCCTTTTTAAGAAGTTGGCTATAAATGTAATGTAAATTTGAAAAGCAAATTTTTTTTTTTTTATTACTTGAATTAATATTATATCTGAGATATAATCAAGCATATTGTAAAAAGTATATCATGAATAAACATTTCATTATACTTTAAGGATTTTTAAACTTAATGTAAACTAAACATTATTCTTTAAATGTATTTTAACCGACTCACTTATTGCTAAGACTTGAAGTACCTCGTTGAAGTCGATTACTTCATTACTATAAAAGGCAGGTTTAAAAAAATACAAGCGGTTTCTGCATCTCAATATTCTACATATCATTACATAGGTAGAGTCACAGCAATCGTGGTTTCGTGGCTGGGGGTCAGATGTTAATAATATCGGCAAGCGGAAATCAACGCTAGCGAATACAAACAAAGTGTGGATCAAAGCGGAAGGTAAATGGGCACACCATGGTTTGAGGATAAATGTGACTCCGGTCATTAAACAGGGCCAAGGTGCGTACGGATGGATTTTATCAAGTGAAGATATACCAAACAATTTGTATGTATCCTCAATATAGATTTCATTTTTGACATGCATTAAAATTAATTACGTATATTACATTATACTAGCGGCCCGCCCCAGCTTCACACGATTACAATTTAGAGCATAAAGCCTGATTTAAAGTTTTTCTCTTTTATATTGATAGTTCATTACTTAATAACTGCCTCATTAACCCTGTGGTCCTAAACGCGACTGGTCCTAGGTTTGATTCCCAGGTGGAGCAAAGTGTTATAGGGTTCTTCTAGGAAATTCTCAGTAGCAGCTTGGAGGTTGGCTTTGAGTATGATTAATGGCAATAGGCTCGCTCACTGTTACACAAAACACGAGACTTAAAACATACTCGGCGAACTGTGGTGTACACCTCTGCCTAACACTTTGGGGATACAGGCGTGATGGTATGTTAGGTAACTTCATAGTTACGAATAGTGCGCTTATTTCGCGACGCGCAATTCATCATACGTGTGGAGTGCCGACCAACCGACCGCGACCGTTTAGCTGAGAGGGATTTCTTTGGTCATAATTTTGAGTTCGTGATATCTTCTATGATATTCATTTAAATGTAAAACTGTAAAAGATAATTTTTATCTACATTACATGCTAAAAGTTAACTAACAAATTTATCTGATAGAGATTAAATACTGAATTGGAGAAAATACTTTAAGATTTAACAATAAGTACCTTATCTTCTTACCTTGCCAACCTCTTTCTTTATTTATCTTACAACTACATTCGTAGCACGATAAATGATACATCTAAGCAATTTTAATCTCAATAAAGGAACGCTTTAGTTACGTCCTTACTTCGTTTTCGATTGTTTTGGTCAGACATTACCTTTTGCCGAACAATCAATTGATCATAAAATATTTAATCAATATTCAGGATACATTGCGGAAGAGGGAAGTGATGATTTATCCTTGTATCCTTGTAGGTATCCTACTCTTCAAATGATAATGTATAAATATACGTGCAAATTTTACTTTCCGACTGAGAGCGGCCGATTCTTGGTGGAATTGTATACTCGGCACTAGTTACAGACAGTTAACAACACTATATAGACATATAATATAACGTTTTATTTAACGACGCATGCAGACAACATTCGACAATTTCGGCAACTTCAACAGCTTAATTAAGTTTCAGAGAAGTTTCTTTCCGCGAACACTCCGTTGAAAAACAAAACCAAAACTACAAAATGAGACTATGTGTAGTTTTGAATAAAAAAAGGTATTATTATTAATGCTAAATATTATAAGCAACAATTGTTTTAATATTTGTATACACAAAACTACCAAAAAGAACTGTATATAGTAAACAAACACCTAGAGCTTTCTGAACACAAATATGGATCTAACACTATTAAGTGAACAATTCTTAATATCTCGGAAATGGCTCCAACGATTTGGATGAAATTTTGTATTTTTACTATAATGTTTTATATTCCAAGTTAATCTAGATAAAGTTGTTTTTCTTTTTTATTAGTAATAACCTTTGCTAATAAACAAACAATACATAGGTACTACAATGGGTTCTGGGAATATTTTTATAGAATACTATTATATTTTTTAATTATATTATTATTGTTTATTCCACTGAATTAGTGTCAATTATTATTTAAATTGCATTTACGTTAGTATTTCTTTTTTATCGTTTACAGGTTTAGCTTTGTGTCCACAATTTCACCTAGTGACGATGTGGCCCAAGATAGTGGCACGCTAAGCTTAGTGGGAAAATTGTCTCTCAAGTGCAGCTGCCGGAACACACCTATAGGTGCTTGGCGACAGATTTTCAACTTGATCTTGTAGCTATCAAGGCGAGCATTACAAAGTACCCTACCACCATGCTATGACTACATCACGATGTTTTCCTTCACCGAAAGCTCAGACTCATCACAAGGAGTAGAACTCCCGTAGATCAACGCGATTTCTGTACACGTTACCTCTGAGCCATCATTGCTTCCGCATCATCCTCATTACAATATCAATACTTTTGATTTTATTGAAGAATATACTTTTGTTTTGTGAAATGAATTTTAGAGTTGGCTATAAATCCCGCTCTCTGCACATCTGAATGACGCGCCCGATCTTTGAAACGTGAAAACTAGCTAGTATCGTTTATTGAGTTTAAAAACTAATATAAAATATATAATTCATCCGTAGGTATTTTAAATTGAAACTGTGTTTAACCAGTCTATTGTTATTGATGTTGCAAAAACTTTGATATGTGATTGATTCCTGCATCCGAGGTGTATGTTCGAGTCATTCACAATGTGACTTTCTATAGCAGCACATCGACATGATCCGACTGAGGTTATGAAATAGGGCGCATCTGGGCAAGGCTAAAACTTGCGTCACTTTTTACATTATACAAAATACGTGTCGAAACTCTTAAATTTATTTAATCGTACCACATTAATATTTATTGCTTTTTTTACTCTGTACACGAACACTTAACACATAACGAGATGTTTTAGAGACTTACATAATTTAAATTACATAATATTTACATTCATGTTTTTTCAACAAAATTTATAGTAAAACAAAAAAAAAATATTATTTAACCAAATATATTTTGAATGATCAATATTTATTAATGATGAAATGAATGATAGATTGATTTGAGAAATATTCTCGTATTTCCTTTATCAAGGAGGGAAAACAAACTAAAGATCGCCTGAACTAAGATAATTATAAGCCATAAAAATAATGCATTAATATGATTATATTATATTATTACTTCACCATAAACAAATATCAAAATACACTTCGTATAGTCTTAAACGTACATTTTCATCCTACTCGTTGCGATTTATATAATTACCAGCCACATGTACAATTCATCTATCAGGATCTTGTTCTAAGTAAGGTCTCATTCAACACATTGGCGAATCGATATTTTTCCGGATCGTGGTTTGTGCGATTCTTTCACGGCCGATTGCCTTTACCGCTCTCTCCCAAGCCCGGTGGAACTGTCAAAGCCTTCTGAGGTTTCAGGGCCCCTAAGGCTAAAAGAGTAGTCAGTTCGAAAAAAAAGTCACGGTTGGTTTTGGAATCGTGAAAAATCACGACTGTGTCAAATTTGATGGTACGTCCATCCTGTTAATAACGAATCGTCAGTGGCGGATGTATGTGTAAATAGACCGTAATAATATACTTAACTTCAAATTACAACTGATTCTTATACGTAGATGTACGTGACAAGAAAGCTTTCTATCTATACTCTCACGATCTAAAAGCTAAACAATATCAATGCCGTATTCAAAAAATATTATTAAATTTGTTTAATATGTTATAATCATCAATATAATACCTATCTTACCTACTCTTAAATGGAATTATTTTAGCGAGAACTCTATATTACCAAGCTCGTAAACTCTTTGCGATCCAACAGTACGTAGTAGCATTTACGAGCTAAATACTCTAGCCTGTGGATAGTCTAGTTCTAGTCGCTGTACCCGAAATATATATAACATAACATATGCTAATTGGAAATAATTAATTGGAATTAATTGGAATTGGAAATAAGTCCCAAGCCTGGACATGGACAATAAAGAAATCTATATAAATAAAATGATAGAGGATTGTTGTTGTGCGCACATCACGCAAAAACTACTGGATAGACTTGAATCATATATATTATATACTTGGCCCATATCAAAAAACAAAATGATCACGATATCTCTTTAAATAAAAAGTTTTAAGAAACAACGATTTTTATAAGCACTACGTGTTCATGTATCGTCCACGCGAGCAGAGCCGCGGGCATAGCTAGTGTATAATAAAATTGTTAGCATGCTATTACATAATAGTTTCACCTGCTTTTATGGATAGCATGAACAAAACTGTTTGTGCCAAAAACAAGACGTCAAAAGGGAAATGAAGATCTTCCACATGTAAAGTTGTTTACGACGTACATTATAGCGATGGCGACATGAAATTATTACCATAAGCTTTATGGTTTTATTATGCAGAGACGTCTACTTGAAATGTAACATCTTGTTATGAATATTATTTGTTATTCCGAAAACGTCGTCCAGAAAATTCATGGATATTCGTATGTTCCCCTCGGTATAATAACCCCATCCGTTGAATAACACATGCACTTGCTATGTCCTTCAAATACTCGTTACGTAACACAGAGATGTAATCTAGGCATTACAACATTTGTAATACGTTTCATTATACTTTTACAGGGGCCATTATGTATGATTTACCTACTTATTCAATGATAAACTAAACATTTTGATTAAAATAATATTAAATGAGATCAAAGTTTTGATTTTCATTTTATATCAACCAATGTTCAAGCGGCGTTATGTAATAGAAGGTATTTTATAATGTATAGGTTAGGTAAAGTATGACGTAAAAAATTTCTTTAAATTTTAGCCAAAGTTTTATTTCTATCTCTTTCTTGAATAGGTATTATTATTAGTTTAAAATTATTATTCTTCATTATTTTTTTTCACAAATATTGATTGATACTTACGTATTTAAAAATAATAATATTTGGGCGATCGAGTTGTACTCGGTATCATAAAAATAATATTATAATCATTTTCTTTTATTTACTTATAAATATTTCTAGAAATAAGTACAGGTACGAATTCATCTTTTTAAAAATCGTTTATAGGTTTTTAGCGTTATGCCCGCAATCTCATCTGATGTTAAGTGAAAATGTGGCCTAAGATGGTGACACGTTAAGCCAAGTGGTGAAGCCTATCTACCGGTAAATTAACAATTTTATCATCAAGAGGAAATGATCAAAGTTTATTACTTTTAAACTCGTTAAAATCCTTAATGATTCTAAAACGTCATGAATTCAATCTTGAATCGTCCAAATGCGTCATTGTTCTGCGAAAATCATGCGATTTCATATTTATAATACGTAATTAATACTTACATGACACATTCAACAACGCACTATTCGAGAAAAACAATAAAATTAGTGCAGCCTTAATATAATACATTTCCATGGGGTGCTAGTAAATACGAACGATTATTAGTATAAACATATTATATAATATTATAATTGTATAATCAGTAAACAACACTTTTTAATCTACTGTTTATATAAGAATCACACGATCGACACGACGTTCATAAGCCAATTTTTTCAATTCTATATTCATGAATTTT
Organism: Saturnia japonica; assembly: GCA_033032175.1. Lineage (NCBI taxonomy): Eukaryota > Metazoa > Arthropoda > Insecta > Lepidoptera > Saturniidae > Saturnia > Saturnia japonica. Next base: position 9,772,940 of record CM065306.1, on the reverse strand, counting down.
ACATGTTTTTAAACTTATTAAATGATTAAGAAAAAATATTACAGGAGCGTTCCTGTAATATTTAGCGTTTAGTTGCGTTAGCGTTAATTATAACGCTTATTGATGAAATACATAAGACGTATATATGTATAGAACATTGGTGTATTAATGCTGGAAGACGATATTCGTAATGAGGTGACACGATGTCTACAGTAAACTGATGACACATGTGTACGGCTAACGACCCAAATGGTTCCATCCGGTCTTGACATATTACGGCATTTAGAATGATAAATTAAACCATCTCTGACTCAATTCTGGATAACAATTACCGGTTTCAATTATATGCTTTTAAAAATATACAAGTGTATTCACATTCGGTGAAGGGTACAGCATAGTGGTGGAGCATTTTCTAATGCCCGCCTAGCTAACTACAACCCTCAAGTTGAATTTCGTTCGCCAACTATACATTATAGTTGTGTTCCGGCAGCTGCACTTGAGAGCTAGTAGGTTTATGGTGTTACCATATTGGGTCACATCGTCATTCACTATCATATGAGATAGTGGCAAAACGCTCAAACTATAAGGCATTAAAAAACCTATAACAAAAGTAACTCATGATACAGAATGCTCCCTCATAAGTAAAGAATAGATAAACTATAGGTAGTTATGGAAAACTTAAGATTTCAGAAACACCAACAACTACTTATGTATTCTAATATAATTCAGTAATATCATTTGTGTTATATTATTTTCACCCCAGCAAGCAAATGAATTGGTGTTTCCAGCTGTATTCACTTTGCGTTTGTATTTGCAAACTACTATATTTCCTAATTTCTATAATAAGGTAACTAATCATCATTTTATTAGAACATAATCATTATATTAATACGCGAAGCAAACACTTTGTACTCCTTTTTAAGCGTATTGCATGCACGGAAGATTGTAAGATTTGGCATGGTTAAACTTTATATGGAGAAAGCTAAAATTATCTATAAAATCTTTTACTAATATATTCAATTAAATTAATACTGCGAATCCTAACCGACCAGTGCCATTGAACTTGAAAAGTGACAGCAATTGATAAAATATTTGTCAGAGAATCGCGTCTATGGGATTATTTAAAATAAGAAATCATGTGTCATAGCAACGAGATAATGGTTTTCGGAAGTACTCAAAAATACGTGGAAAATAAAATAACTGAAAAGAATGTAGAAACGCCGCGCGCTAGCAACAGTAATCGTACTCTGGGGCCCATGCTATATAAACAGACAACGATGGGCTTGAAGGATGATTCTTGCTAGAGCCGCATCGCAACGTGAATATCGTTAAAATTGGATCAAGATTGTTTGAGGCAACCCACTAAGTCGGAACCCGATGAGAAGATTATTCTGGCTGGAGCTTGTCAGATTATGAGGATGATCAAGATTAGTTACCAGGTCACTTACGGACAGCGATAAGCGATAACATTAGACATGCGAGGCTTGGGGAGCTATTTAGGGGAGGTTGGAGGCCACTGGGTGCAACCCCAAATAAACAGACATACATCATTCTTACATGGGTTGAGGGACCGTGTACATACAGCGCTTGCACTTAACCCTGATTACGCTCACAAGATTTGTAATTCCGTAATGAAGATATCAAGAAAAATCCTGGAGTCTCCGATAGTCATCTGTTGTTGTCTCTCTCTTCGCATATTCATTGTTTAAGTTTATATTGCAAATGTCAAACAGAAAATAGTCTATGATTAAAAAGTCGCTGGTCAAATTTCGATCATTGGGCGATCGCTAGTAATTATAAAGACTTAATGCTTAATTTTATTTATTTTAAATTTAAAAAAATTACGTGTTATTTTTTACAGTCAGAACATTTACGATAGCTATGACGCCATAACAAATCATCTCCAGGCATATTTTCTTCAGATAAACATAATTGTATTTTAATATAAGTTCAACACCCTGAAACGCAAAAAGAACCAGTATACGCATAATTCTTAACCTCGGTTGGTTGCCACGCGCAGTGATCATGATTCTGCTTGTATTATTGATCGAAGTGCTGCTTACTATATTTAGACAAACGTTTAAAAGGAATGAAACTGGTTAATATAAATAAGAATTACCTGTATACCTGTCAGTTCATATGATTTATCATAATATTTAAGCATACAGTTAAACTTAATATTAAGTTATATTTTCCTTGTGAAACAGATATAAAAAAACTCTAATGAACAAGAAAAATTACATATGGGTTTACTAAAATGTAGCAATTAACAATTTTAAAAATGGCAAGAAAAATTGAATACCTTTATATAATAAATCAATGAAATTTCGCTAAATATTACAGAGTATAAATTTGTCCTATTTTCTATTTCATTTTAAGGAATTGAAAAAGAAAATGAAAAAAATTAACGGAAAAATCGGACGATCGGCCGTTACAAATGCGAAAATATGTCTAACGCACATTGTTACCAACTTGGTATATAGTGGGAACAACAAACAAAAAGGCAACACATGCGCTGAAAGCTTTACATATACGTGTAAACTCTTTATAACGTTAAACTCCCTATAACGTTGAAGTGAGCCCAACTTGGTTGGTTTGCGTTAAAACCCACATATTGAAACTGCACTCCATGTAACGATAATTCTCTATAACGACAAAAAATGCTCAGTCCCTTGAGTTTCGTTATAAAGAGTTTACACTGTACTTATAAGTATAATTACAAAAAAAAAATGATATTTCACTTTCAAAGCATCTGGGATTTGTATAAATCGAAAATGATGCACTATGAATATGTCGCAAAAACACAATCACCTGCCCAAATGTCACGTTCCCTCAATTTATATGGACTCCCTCGGAACGAATATTTTACGTGTAACATTGACAAACAGACCTGACCGGCAAATAAATTTATCTACTTATGTAGACATCAGTCGTTTATCGCGATCGACATGGCTAACATAATATATTATAATATACAGAACAATTTAGAAATATGAGTTCATGTTTCTGTGTTAAATTATATTTTTAAAGTATATTTTTTGAAAACAATACCAACAGTAAATGAAATGTTATCGATGTCTATAATTAAAGATAACAGACAATATTGCACGAAAAGTTTTAAATATTTTGAGTAATGAATGTGCAATAAACACAATTTAAATGGAAATCCTTCTTTTGTTCTAATATCTTCGTATGTAACTTAAACTATTTTTAAATTAAATAGAAATGTTACATATAATTTCACTTTTGTTTGCCAATTTAATTAAAGACAAACGAAAAAAAACTCCTTGTTTGTATAAACCACAATGAAGTTGTCAGGCTGTTTTTGCGATAGGTATAACGCATGATCTATCATTGAGTTTTTCATATTATTACGTTGTCTTTTGTAGTCATGCCATATTATATTATTTTTTATCTATACTATTTTTTTATTTACAACAAAGAGTTTTTTTTGTTTGTGTGTTTATTCAAACACGGTAATCTCTGGAAGTACCAGCCGGATTCGAAAAATTATTTCTATATATGATAGTCAGATTCACGAGGAATAATAGTATAGGCTATCTAGAATTATCTCAGCTAGCCTAAAATATTGATTTTTGGTTAAGTAAGTTGGAAGACAAAGCGCTCTCGAACTCCTTTATCCGCGTGCACTGGCGTAACGGTTAGTGATACATAAATGCAATGTTGTACAAAAATATAAGTCGTTAGTATACCTAAAAAAAGTCCGCGATAGTATATACTTATCTCTTATACATAAGCCACAATAAGGTATTTTGTGATAAAAATTAGTTGAATATTAAAAAATGATTTAGAAGCATTATTTTTGGGCATGGCGCATATTAATCTTTACGAACAAAAGTTTCATCATAAAGATGAATTTAAACTTTGCCCTTTATAGCATGTTATTTGGACACATAGTTTAGGAGATAATGGAAAATTAAAATAATTTGTACTTGCGGGAAGTGAGAACGATTATGATAGGCAGCTCTGGTACGTTGGCGGCACGACGCTGCGTGGCGCGGTGTTTGTTGGATAAAACTAACACGGATAAGAAACCGTGGGGCACAGGTAGTAAAATGATAAGATTGTGGAGAGGCCTCTGGACGTAAGCGCCAAGTTTAAAGCTATCATTAGCACTGTTATACACATAGATAATTACTTAGTACTGAGGTTATATATGTATGTTGTATTTTACATATACCAAGTTTAACAAAGATACTGTTTTTATTGTATAGCAAAAATAAATACCATAATAGATCGTAATATACACTACAAGTCAATCATCGATGAATTATAAAACCCTTAATAAGACATTAAGTATCATATGTGTTTAGGCATTACCAGAAAAAATATCCGAGGAGTATCTAATGACATGCCACTATTTTATTAAAAAAATAAATTACTATATAAAAAAAAAAATGTTCATAGAATAGGAATAATAAACATGTTTTAAACATTTAAATTTATGTCTACAATAAGTCTCACTGACGTAATACGAATGCATAATGAATTATACTATAGCATACTTAAATTGTTTTTTTAAACTTGTTGTAGCACTCAAATAAATACTCATTAAAATAATTTTGTTCTATTCTGCATATAAACATCAAGGACATTTTGATAGCAATAATTAAAAAAAAAAAAACAATGAAAAATACAGACAGTTTGTTGCTATTGAATTAGTTTAATGTAGACACAAAAAACAGTGAATCTCAAAATTTGTATCAATTTTTTTATTCTGTCTATTTATTGAGCATACTTATTCGACCTCGTCTTTAGTATATCACGTTCCCGTGAATCGCTCGGCCACGTGTTTATGATTTCGTAATTTTTACTTTTATTTTGCCCGCGAAACCTTGCTTTAATCGATAATAACATTAGCATATGCTGAGATCAGAAACAAAACGCAATATAATGGAAGCAAGAAAAAAGTACTGCCCGCTTCGTGTTCCTGAACTTTTATATATGCACTTAATTTATTGATTTAATGTGAGCAAATGCATTCATACATGTAGATAAAATATGTGTGGGACTCCAAGCTTGGCGACCTTTTCCCCCTTTTTTTAACGTTATCTCCATATTTGCTTATATAAAATCTTGAGCAATTGTGAAGTTTTGTTATACCAAGTCTAGGGATCTCCTAGTTACATTAATTGTTAATTGGCCCCACGCTGTCTTATGTCCAGTTTCTGAGGTACTTTTATCTGTTCAATAGGGTTATTAGTTCAATAACTCATCAAATTGCGTTTCTGTAGACACCAGCATACGATAATTATCAGTTAAACTTGGTTCAACTTAACTAACCAAAATGGAGCATTTATCTATTCGATAGTTGTTTTATTGATAGACAAAAATTTAAGTTATAATGAAAAGAAAATATTATTACAATGTTTTTAATCGTAATTTGTAAACAAACAAAATAAAATAAAGATTAATTTTGAATAAGATTTAATCATTTATTTATCTATATTAATAAATCTGTAGTCCTGTCTGTAAATTCTCGATAAACATACTATTAATTTTTTTTTGTCTGTCTGTTTGTATGTCCAGATTTTAACTCAAAAACGGCTTCACCGTTTCTCATGAACTTTTTTACACGAGAAGCGTATCATCAGCTTATGTCACTGGTCAATTGATAGACCTATAAGAATTTTCAATAATACTTTTAGTATTCGTAAAAAAACAAAAGAATGTTACTGAAAATTCTTACTTTTGATGTAATTTTGAACATTGGAAGTAAAAGTTATTCCATAATTGATGTACTATAACGATTTTCAATATTACTTAAAATTCAATGTTACTTTTTTGCACAAACATTTTCTGGTGCAGTGCAGACCCGTTGTTGGCCCCAATCTTGGCGTGGCGACGCTTTAGTCCGAACGTTGGCGTTGTGGAGCTGAGTTCGTTTTTTTTTTAATCGACAGACTGAATCATTTCCAAATTTCATGTTAAAACATAAATAGATTAAAAGCGGTTGATAGGGATCGCGACCACTATACCAGATAGTAATAAAATAAAAATCTTCACAGTGGCTTTCTTTTGGTTTGTGTCGTTTCGTGATCACCCAGTGTAGTTTTTCTTATTTTTTTTATTCTTTAATATTCACTATGATGTTTCACATCTGCCGAGCGTCCTATAACGGCCAACCTTTTTTTTAAAGTTGAATAATATAGTGATGTAATTGTTACTTAATACATAAACTTCACTAGTGAAGACTTAGGTATATCAATATCGGTCTTTTAAACACTATCATTAACTATTAACCTTCTTAGGCTTTACGACAAATTTAGCAAGGACGGAGTTAAAAACAATAATCGGAAACAGAAGAATCGATCAATAACTTCTTAACTAATTATGTGGCATTGTGAAATAATATTAATGTGTCTAATTAATAGGTACATTATTATATCTAATCTAAGAAGATTATATTATTACACATCATTTAAATGTATTCAGATAACGATCAAGTGTGAACTGGGCGAGCACTGCTCTCTATACAAAACTTATTGCCAACCCGTAATATACCGTTTTTATTCTTTACATCTTGAGAAAAAAATATTAATTAGCTGACTGACTGATAATTCGCTAATTACGCCAATGGGTGTTACACTAATTGTGTAAAAAATTGCACTAAATTAAAATATAACTGATTATTTGTGTTCGTAAGCGCGACTGCTATGCTCGTGTCCTGCTTGCGATTCCCAGGTCGAGAAGCGTTGTTGGGTCTTCTATTAAATTCTCACATTAGCAGCTCGAAATTTGACTTTGTGCCCGATTAATGTTCGCCCCCTATTACATGGGACCTAAAAATATACCTGACGAACTGTGGGTGTACATTAGTATAACTCTTAACCCTTCGGAGAAACAGGCGTGATGGTATGTATTTTAAAAACTACTAACTATTTAAAGCACCAAAAATGATGTGTTATTCGAATAGTACATTTTTATATTATTTATATAGTCAATTATGAATTTCCATATTGCTATCTATTGGCTGAGTAAGTTTTCATTAGTTTTGCGTGATATCGCAATCTGCGTCACAGACAACGCGAGACAACCTCATCAAGTTATCAGCATTAAAAGATAGCCCTGTTCTGCGTAAATAAATCTTAAAACCGGCCATTAATATCGTTTTGATAACTTTTTTAATTCATGGAATCTAACGTATGCTATGCCCATATTAGATTACCATCGTCGTGGAGACGTGGTTTTAGACTTGTAAAGATTACACTTTTTTCATTATTCCAGTTACTTTCCAGCTGTAAAAACCAAACTACCAAATCGGCAATGAACTAATTTTATCTATGTATTTAAATTAATTTCCGTTTTCTGTATAAGTATTTCCATTTAATATAGAAGACTTATTGAAAAAAAATTATCATCGTATATTTCTAAGCGAAAGGACAATATCAAATAACAGTAAAAAGGTTACACGATGTATCCCGCTTCTAAATATGTATTCTACAATTTTTTCTTAAAAATCGAAGTAATTTATAACAAAAATTCGAAATATAGAAATTAACAATAAAAAGGTCTAGTACCTTAAATTATGAAAACATTTCCTTTGATTATACATGTAAGTATATTATATGTTGTAGTTAAAGACTATTTCATTTGTACGAGTTCTGACAATATTTTAAACTAGCGACCTGCCCCAGCTTCGCACGGGTACAATTAACAAAATAGTGTATTTTATGTTTAAAACAGCCTGATTTAGAGTTTCTCGCTTTAATATAGGTAGATGATAAGTTCTTAACTGCCTCTAGCTTAGTGGTCCTAAACGCCACTGCTATGCTCGAGGTCCTAGGTTCGATAGGTCGAGCAAAGTGTTATAGGGGTTTTTTAGCTCTCAGACCAAAATTGTCATATGCTAAAGATATATAACATACTACTTAAAGGAGTTTGGCGTGATTATAGTGGGTACTACGTACGTACGTACGACGTATCCCTGAAGTTAGCTAAGTTCAAATGCTTGCAATGTCGAAATTGGACACCATTACAATTTGCAATAGCAAATCTTACTCAACAATGTTATCAGTAAGTTTATAAAGTGCAGACAACTTCAAGGGTTATCTATGTTTACATAAGCTTATGTATATGCAAATCTATTTTTATAGGATAACAAAGTTATTTCCACACGTTAAACAATCGTACGACGCGACGTTTTAGCTGATAATGTTTTATACCTACCTACTTTTTTTGTTATTTGATGATGAAATATACCACTCTAATTGTATTATATATAAAATTCATATATGTAAGACTATATTAGTTTTGTCACGGAAATGAAGTTTGTCGTAGGTTCGCAAATGATCATGTTAAATGAGAAAGAAAGTATCCGAATATAATTTGTATTAAACTTTAATATGTTAGGAATGCCATTAAAGAAAGGAATGTCACGTTGCGTTACAAACACCCTGTTGTATTTATTTACAAAAGTCAGTAGGAATTACGATACGAAGAGAGCCAAATTGAGCAGATAGAATTCACCTTTATTTGTCACAATTTATCATATTGTACCTACCTACTTATATCTAAGTGCCAAATTTATATCATCTACTTCAATCGTTGAAGAATGTACCTACGTCTCTGCCTCCTAAGCAAGTTTTTTTTAAATATGTGTGTAAACTTATATTATTAAGTCATAGAGTAATAAAATCCGCCAGTACTATACTGATTCATAATTCTGTGCATTATTAGTAAATAAATAAAAAATGAATTTAGTTTAGGGTTATGTTTTATAGATATTGGTATATTTCACTATATACTAGCGGAACCGATTTCTGATTCGGCTGGTATGCTGTGGAACTTTATTATTAACTAGTGGTGTGCCTGCGGTTCGGTACGGGTTTGTTACTAAGCAATAATTGTTCACATCACGTAATTTTATTTTTACTCACATTGTTGACAATTCATATGCCGTATCAATTCGGGAATGACATGTATTTCCCGTGTACAATTTTCATAAAAGCGGTTGAAAATTCTTATTTTTTTCTACAATTTCTAATGTATTATTAACGATTCTTATAGCCTCTCAATAATTATGGAATGATGTATGCGTCCCGTCTACAAAATTTAATCAGAATCGGTTGAGAATTAATGAAAATTTAATTTATTAAACTTCTTTTTTTTAAAGATTTTTAGAAGTAATATTGACAATTGTTATATATAGTCCATCAATTATGTAATTACTTATAATTCCCGTGTACAAAATTTCATCAAAATCGTTTAAGAATTAACGGAATTTAAATTTTTTGGAAGTTCGTTTTTTTACGATTCCTAAAAATAATATTAAAAATTTTCATAGCCTATCTGTCATTCATGGTATGTATATACTTCCCGTGTACAAAATTTCATCAAACCGATTTTATGATTTTTTTTTCATTGGTCATAAGTTACATAAAAGGTGGTCCGGTCCCACTTTAATATCATTGGCATTGAACCTTTGAATTCGAAGATACACAACGAAACTCCTCAAAACCTTGGAAGTTGATTTTCTTTTTTGTTAAAAATTCTCTTGTCATGTTTTCTTCTGTAAAATTTGGATGTGCTCCGGTGGGGCTGGCATACACCAGCTGTAATAGCCCCCTTAAAAAGAATTATATTATATTATATAATAATATTATAATATGAATGAAATAAAAATGAAATCATCGATAAAATATAATAAAATAAAAATTCGTTATTTGCTTATAATATCATTAGATTAGATTAACTGAATATTTATAGCGAATATTTTCTTTATAAAAGTAAAAATATATTTCCGAACCAGAAAGTATCTACTGACACCCTGAGCAAAAGAAAAAATTGAGTATTAAAACTGAACCTAACCTAGAGTGGTGTGCTTTAGTGACCTTTATATCCATCAATTTCGCCGTAAAACCAACAATGACAAAATTAAGACTACAAAAAAATAAGATTTTATATTTTACGGCCTTTACAATTTCAAATGGCAAATTAAAAACTTTATAACATTGTAAATTGGGTAATTTAAGTAATCTACTTATTACGTCTGTGATAACTCAGACTGTAATGTTAAATTATGGTAAGTCAAAAAATTGGTAAACACTTCATCAATATAATACTATGAAGAAACTTTTCGTGTTAATCTTAGTATTTTTACAAATACAAGAACCTAGTGTTTCTTATTACATAATCAACTCACGGACAAAGAAAGTCTCATATTTAACCAGTAGCGTCGGTGGTGAAAGTGGAACGAATGCAAATTTCTTTTATATTTAAACATCATACCAATAAAGGAAATCAATTAAATTCTGGATTATTAGTGTGCATTTAGCCTCAATTGGAATTATTTAAAAATGTATGCACAACATATTTTTTCGCTTTATTTTTAATTTTATTAAAAAAAGTACAGTATGATTATGAAACATTAAACCCTATTGTTGTTATCTTATATTACGTATATGGTATAGTCCTTTAATGTTATCTTTAAGTAAATTCTAGTTCAACTGATATGAAGTTACGTTTAAGTAAATACTAGGCGACTGCATGCACATAACAGTTTAGTGGTATTTTAATTTAAATATACAAGTAAACGATATGTAGGTCAAATGAAACTTAAAATTATGTTGTAGATACTAGTTAATTAGGAAGTAAAAAATTATTCACAAAGGACGAATTTAATTTGCAGTCAATTAAACTACTGACGTAAACACCCGAAGTCAGTCGGAGAAAATAATATTGAACCAAACCGGGTCGCCTTGGCATTGATTTCAATAAAAGTGTTAATTTAAATGCTTTTAGCAGTACATATTATTTGCAAATTGTTCAAGTAAATAAGCGAATTTGTATCGTCTCGTTACCAATATTTTAGTCAAAAATATTGACGTTGGAACAATTAATCTAATTTTATATCGCGTCAGAATTGACGGGAATAATAAACACGTTGATCACATGGAGGTCCTTCATGGTCTCGGCCAAGACTACTATTTCGTCGACAAACCGAAGGTGGGTGATGTGATGTACTCACCGTTTATATTGATATCTAAACCTCTAAGTCCAGAAATTTGAAAACATTTTCCAGTGCAGCGGTGTCCAGTTTAAGAGAGATAACATCTCCTTGTCTGACTCCCCGCTGCAACAGGATAGGTTTCGAAGTCTGATCCTACAGTCGATCTGACATTGGCGTTTTCACACAAACACTTCTACACTTCGATGTACCGGTAGTCAACTTGGCACTGCTGGAGAGACTGCAGGCATCCGTACAATGCTTAATGATCTCGAGAAAGCCTTTGAACGAGTTGGTCTTAGAATGAATATGGACATGAAGATCATATTGAACGTCTAAGTAGCGCCAACTCCTGTAATGATCAGAAACTATACGCTTGGAATTGTTTATGATTATCTTTACCTGGGACAAACTATTCAGTTAAGTAGATCCAATTTCGAGAACGAGGTCAGTCGTCGAATCAAACTCGGCTTGGCAGCGTTTGGGAAGCTACGTAACATCTTCTCGTTCAAGATAGCGCAGAGTCTCAAGAAGAAACTCTTTGACTAATGTGTGCTGCTCGTGACTACATCATTATGGTACTGAGACGTGGTCGCTAACTATGGGTCTCATAAAAAGTTCAAGATCATTCAAAGGGCAAAGTAGTACTATTCTCGGAGTTTATCTGCGTGATCGAATCAGAAATGAGGAGATCTGCAGGAAAACCAAAGTCACCGACATAGCCTTAAGGATAGCTAGACTTAAGTGGCAGTGGGCGGGACACGTAGCTCGTAGAACGGATGGCCGATGGGGCTAAAGAGTTCTCGCGTTGCGGCCACGTATTTGAAGACCTGCCACAAGGTGGTCCGAAGACCAGGTAAGGGTTGCGGAAAGCCGCTGGGTGCGGGCAGCACCGGACCGGTCGTTGGAGCGATCTTTTGGGGAGGACTATGGATACAGCAATGGACGTATTTCGGCTGAAATGATGATAATGATGAAGCACGCTAATATTGTATTAAAAATTAATCACACTATCAATTTTTAATTTTTTACTCTAATCCCTTATCTCTTAAAGTCGTGGTCTAGTTGTTTGAGCGGCAGAATATCGTTTCGACGTCCGCAGGTTTGAGGTTCCGACATATTATACCAAAGCATATTAACACTATTAGCTGACGATGAAGGAAAACATCGCGTGGAGACCTGAACGCTTGAAAATAAAATTATAATAGTATCCATTGTAAGATTCACACATCGACGAATCGTTATTTTTACCGGACCGTGATTTGACACGATTCGTTTTTATTTGTTCAGTCACACATAACTCCTCATGGGCATAATTATACACACGGTCACAAACAGTGAAAAATCACGAACACGTCCAATTATATCGCAAAGCCATTGCTATGAACTTCGATCAATAAAGGCTATGAATGATAAAATCATAGATGTATATGGATAAAATTAATATTTTTGTGTGAACGGGCAAGTGGACAAATTAAAAACAGTGGATTTCTCGGCATTTGAAATTGCCAATACGTCTTGGACGTGGGCTGACGTGGTGGTTAAATCCATAACCTTCCCTCGGGCATAGGCCTTGAACACTTACAGGATAGTAATTTTTTTAAATAAATAATTTACAAATTTAATTTGCCATTTGGACACGTGATTTTAATATTTACTACTTAAATAAACTAAAAATATTTTCTAAATTGTGTTTTGAAATCTAATATTATAAATGCGAAAGTAATTCTGTCTGTCTGTTTCGTTTTCAAGCCTAAACAGCTTAACCAATTTTGATGAATTTTGGTATAGAGATAGATTGGCCCTTGGGAAAGGGCATAGGGTACTTTTCGTAGCGAAAATAAGACTTTAAGGGAAAAATAGGAGATGAAACTTTGTAAAAGGGAAATATCAGCTTCCATGACAACCGGTCTGTTGATTTGAAATGTAAAAGTAGTTCAAAAAGTTTAATTTTCATCATGTAGACGGGAAACATACATCATACTATAATTGAGAGGATCTAAGAATTGTTAATAATGCATTAAAATTGTAAATTAGAATAATAGTTTTCAACCGATTTTGATGAGAATTGTACACGGGAAATACATGCATGTCACTCCTCAATTGATACGGCATATGAATTATCAATAATATGAGTAAAAATAAAGGGATTTAAATATTAAATCGTGGTAAAAACGCGTACGGAGCCGCAGGTACACCGCTAGTATTTTATAATTTCTTAACAGTAGTTAGGTAACTTAAAATATATCAAGAAATCAAGCAATAATTTGGAAGTCTCAGTACTACATTTTTTTTTTTACTGTAATTTCAACTATACTTATTAATGAATCTGATAAGAAAAAATATTTGAATAAAATAAGAGATACAATTAGCGTTAAGGTATTTTATTACCTTTATTATTATTTTGTTTATCTTCATTATGTAGATAATTCTGTTAGCTGTTTTCCGAATTCATAGTATTGATTGTGATATTTGGTTGCTGACTTGTCAATGATTTTACAACTATTATTCTTTCTAACTATTATTATAATTTCACTTTTAGTATATTTATTACTCAGATTTCTTATTTTGTTATTTTTACATAAAGAACTGTTTACCATATAGTACAAACTGTGGCAGCCTTCAAAGGTCAATGCACTTAAAACGGTACCTTTATTATGTATTAAATATAGTGTAAACTCTTTATAACGAAACTCAAGGGACTGAGCATTTTTTGTCGTTATAGAGAGTTATCGTTATATGGAGTAAACAAAAAAACAACAAAATTAACAAGAATTTTTAATATGTATGTCTTAGATAATAAATGCTTATAAATTATTGTTTACACATATAGTCTGATAACTTTGTCTGACGTTTTTTGCTATGTATGCCATTACTTGTTTTGTATTATTTTATGTATTGTATTCATATCTTCTTCTATCAAACTTTTTCGTCAACACTAATCGCTTTCCGTTTACTGGCCATGTTAACAGTTTCAAAGTAGGTTTACGACTGATAATACGATAGGTACCCAGTATGCTTGGTCGAAGACCATCACTTTCGAGAAAACATTGCATCATACTGCACGTGTTCAAGGCAATTAAGGATAACAAAAGCTAGACCGACCTCGGATGTTTCGGAGCTTCAAAGTCTTTTGTTACCTGATAATAAACAATAATACAAATAATAAATATTTACTGTCTAAAAATATGAACATATTTCTTCGTAATAGAGAATGGCGTATCGCTATAAAGAGTGTTTCAATATGTGGGTTTTAACGCAAACCAACCAAGTTGGGCTCACTTCAACGTTATAGGGAGTTTATCGTTATAAAGGATAACGTTATAAAGAGTTTACACTGTATATTGATGTATGGGCCACTGGCCGTCCTAATTAACTAAATAAATAAAATGTATTTTAAACCAATTTCTGTACAGGCTGGTAAGTTTTTAACATCTTAACAACAGACAGCGCGTAGGCCACATGTCTAAACAAATGTGTAACCTTACATATTGAATTTGTGCTGATACTTTGTATTTATTTTCACAGATTGTTTTAATGACATAATAGATATATCAGGAAATATTTAATTAACAGAATATAGAGACTGTCAGTCGCATGTCAGTTGTTGCCTCGGGGAGGCAGGAGCTTGATTTACCGAGGTGTGGCAACACTGGGTGAACGCAGAGCAGTAGCGCCCCACTACAGGAAGTGGTTCGGACACGGAAAGTCGAGACGTGCTTTGTAGCTGCAATCAATATTCGACACCAAACGATGCGTCTGATATATTTATATCTATACTACAATTAATATAAAGCTCAAAAGAATTGTTTGTTTGAACGCAAAAATTCTTTATGCATTTTATAGCCTAGTTATTGAGGAAGGGTATAATATAGACTATATAACTTCACACTAAGATTCTAATAAGCGGAGAAATAATCTTGAATGTTAAGCAATCTGGAAAGCTGTAGGCAAGTACGGGAAGTTACAAGAATGATAGACGAAGAACGGATTCGTTAGTGGCGGCAAGGATCTGAGTCGGTCCAATAAATGTAACATGGGTAAAACCGTCGGGCAAAGCTAGCAAGTCAACTTTGAAGAATTAATGCACGTACCGAATCATAAATTATTCAAATTTTATGTTAATAAGTTTACCTTTGAAATAATTTAAGACGCTAGAAAAGCAAAGAATAAAAATCATGCACCACGGACTAGTTATAGCGCCTCGTACCGTTTCCTTTTAACAGGTGTCGATTGAGCAAACGACAGAACGAGACGGGCAATTTAAGTGTACTTTATAATTAATTAATTATATTTTTTATGTTAACAATAACTGTAATTAACAGTAGGTACATTAGGTGGCATTTAATAAGTGAACAAGTAGGAGCAATAGGTAGGTGTAGGTAATTTGGGGTAATTTGAAATTTATACTTAGTGATATCTGAATCATACTTTTTAGCCGAAACAATGCAGGTTTAATCTTTGATTATATAATTTATATAATCAAAGGGTTAAATGATAATTCTCGGATATAGTTCGGTCACATACAATGTAAAACACAATGTCCACTTTTCATAAGCGGGATCTTTTCACTGCTCTCCAAGAAAAAATAAATGTTACAAAATAATACTGAAAAATCTTTTCTGGAGTATCCACGTGACCATTAATAATAAAGAAACTACTTACTTAGTTTCATCAATTTATAAAAAAAAAAATCTGTTTAGTTGTATTTTAGACCAACCGTTACACGTGATTTTGTTCCCATTATATTCAATTTAATGGCATATTTAATATAAATATTTCAAATGTGCATACTCATACACCGAAAATACAAATTAAATACTGCTAAACTATATGAAATACAATAATTAGTTAAAACGATATGCGCGCCACCTATTGTAAATAGATTATACTAACTTAAAAACCTTCACAGGTGTGCAACAACAACAAGTCATCAATGTTTGAAGCTAAAGCAATCGGGTGAAGTGTTTATATATGTTTAAAGGGAGTGTACAGATAGCCATTTTGTTTTGAGGACTAATTATGTTAATATAATCATTATAATTTTAATATGATGTTATTGTTGAGATTACAATTTTGGGTCTAGAAATAAAAATCTATTTACTACTGATATATAATGGTACCTATGTAATATCTGCATTTTCAAATATCGATCATAATATACTTCAACCATAGCTCATATAAAAATATATATAAACACGTAAGTAACTATAACGGATACGATAAGCATTGTTACTTACAACATAATAGTTATAATCATGTTCAATTCACTGAATACGTGCAGTGTATTATAAAATGTTACCTCTATAAATGTTACTAAATCAAGGAAAAAGTAAACATAACTTAATGCTACAACATCGCTTAAAAACCCACAAGATTTCAAGACTCAAAACAAAGAAAATGAATTTAGAACTAGATTTAGAACGCGCAATGAATAATAAATTGTATGAAAATTAAGTAGTTATCAAAATATGCAATATAAAGAAGTTGCAATTTTGTGCTTACTTTGTCTTTTGAAGAAAGTCGTTTCAGATCAACCAGTTTCTGGTATTGTCTGAGAGCACGCATGTAGAGTCTGACAGGGAGCTCCGATGGGAGCGAGACGGGATCCGCCTTGCGGGTCGCCCGCGCTACCCCCGCACCGCTCATCGCCACCCAACATACAAACACACTTGTTCTTTATTCATATGCACAAAATTATCCCGTCTCATACACGAGAGCCAATCGCGCGACCGAAATGAACGTAGGTTCCACGCAACACTGACGTACTGTGCGCCCCGCGCATGCGATTGCAAGGAGACTCGATATTCGACACGCGGCTTGCAAAAAAACTACTATTTGCTTACGCTTGAGAAACTTTCTCTGCATCGTTCTTCGTGGACCGCAGACTTGACCCGCTTTTATAGCGTACGACAATATGTACGAATCGAAGATCACGCATGCCAATGCAACCCCAATTTATAAAGCTCGGAGCTTTCGAGAGAATTCTATGGCATAGGTTACAGCTCCGCAAAACAATTAATTTAGTTTTATCGACCTTATTCAAAGTGAATCCATGATTATACACCTCTTTTAAGTATATATTTTTCTTTTAAAGTTGAGATATAATAATATATATATACAGAAAATATTGTATTTCATGTTGGCCTCTAAAATAGCAGCAACGCCTAGAGGTATAACGATACTTTGAATGTTCGTGCAACTTTTATATAGCCGAAATTTCTACTGTACATAGATATTTTAAAAACATTTTTTATACAACGTAGTAAGTACATGAATAAATACAGCAGCTATCTTAAAAAAAATTTGCATGTATCACGGTCATTAAATTTTTTATAGTAGCTCGGTAAGTTGACGGCACTGTTCCTGATGTAACTCAGTACAATCCACACAAGGATGACCACCGAGAGATAAACAATTCACCGGCAAACGCCGCTGTCATATCGGCCTGCATAAATATCTCTTCACCTTACACTTGAAGGACCCGATGTTCCCTACACATTGGCAAGAATGTTTTTCGATATTTTTGATTTCCTGTGCACTTAGTGTACTTACTTCTCGTGTACATGTGTGTATTCTTCTACCGTTTTAAACCACTGTCTACGAAATTTGGTATTTTAGAAAATGAACCAGTAGGACGAGTTCTTGATTTCTGCAGGCGTTTTAGCAATTGCAATGAACAGCTTGAAATTTCGTAAAAATTGTTAATATGCTTTTGTGTCGAATATATTTCCTCTGTCCGATTTATTTTATTGTTATACATAAATGTTATTTTAGGACTTTTTTGTCATTATCTCGGTGTATATTGCTGATTTTATTTAGAAACATAAATTAATTTTTTCCTCAGTGTAATTGGATCATTATATTATATTTTATAGATCACCGGTCAGTCATCACAATTCTACCATAGGTTAAAAAAAGAGAATGATGAAAGATGGTGTCACGCTAACCGCAACGGATAATTGAATTCATTAATATTACGCACTATAATTGAATGAATCTATGACTAAATAATGTAAGGTTGTACGTAAGTCGTACAGTAGTAGTACGTAGCTACACTAGCTACTATACGTGAATGATGGTGATGTCTGGATGTAATTCCCTCTCTGTACATTTACTGAAAATGATAATAACTGTATATAATTAAATATGTACTATAAAAAAACAATTTAAAAAGAAGATAATAAGATGTTGATAAACCCGATTGCGTTTCGTGTCGGTTCTTGTCGATGGCAAGGATGTTTTCCGAACTGGCGGTAGTTTTTTGACATTCATAAGAGCCTTCTTGGGGCCTAAACTGACTAAAAGATATTTTGCTTTGATTTTGATACCTACCTGTAGAGATAAGTATGCAATTCTCTCGCGTGTATACCTACATATTCGCTCCTCACATTATTAATAGTCCACTAGTAATTTTTATTTATATTGCTTCTGTCATCAATTTTTATTGTAATTACAAACAATTTGTAAACAAAATTATATTAAATGAAATCCAATCACTTCAACCTTTATTAGTTTAAAAGCTCCACGACATTTATATTTTTAGTCTTATTTATTGTTCAGTTTTTATTCAAGTTTGACTTTCAGATATGATTTCTCTACATCGATCAAATGAGGAAATACATTGTCAACCAAAATAATTGTAACGACAAAGTGCAACCTATTACGAATTGCTAACATACAAGGTTTTGAATCATAATGTGCGAAGAATACTTACATAACAGGTACCTATTTTTTGTTAACGCAAACATTTTTACCAGCATATACGATTTAAGAAGTTGGTTATCAAAAATAGCTCAGCATTTAGCTTCGCTAGAAACTATGTTGTCCAAATAAGCAAAACCCCTCACATAATTACCATTAAGATAAGAAATTGTTATTGAATTACAATGACCATTAAAATAGGAGAACTATTTTAATTTGTGTTTACCTAAAGATCTGTTAATATAAATATTTTAAGGGTTTTTAAACAGGTTTTTTCATCAACTGTTTTGAGTAACTCTTCCACCTTATGTCTTTTAAGGACTTTTTAATGCAGCGTTTTATTATTAAAACTTGTCAAAAGTATTCTATTTCACCAGATGGTAAGTAAATTAACAATTACTATTGCTGAGAGTGACCATCTATTGGCAGTCGTTTTCATTATAGCGACCTATAAGATCTACTAGGTCAAAAGCCATGAAGTAACTCGTTATAGACCGGTACATTGTTGATTCTGAAAGGAAAACGAACAGAAATATATCGCAATGACTCGACTCTTTCCGCTAGAAATGGCGTAAAGACCATTTTGGGCGAATTGGCTTTTTGACGGACTCTTAAATTGTTTCTTACCCTGTTTCCTTCTGTGTTTTAAAAATTACGCTACAATGAAAATATTTTCTTAAAGCTAAACACCACTTTTTTTTAATACCAGGTCATAAAATAATATTTTTTACATTACGAGAGCAAACTTATATACATAAAATATATATAAATATATTGTATAAACTTGAATAAAAAAGAGTTATGCAAGATATTTTTTCATTTTAGGTTTATTTCGTTGCCAAAAATATGTAGTTTGGATTTACGCCATTAGTAGTGGAAATAGACGATGTGGTCGCGATTTAGTTACCGCCGCGCCGCGCTACCACAGTTTCCTCGTTTGTTTTACTATTCGACAGAGTGTGCCACGTGTAGAAAGAAGCTCGTTGGGGAGTCTTGAGTTATTTATATCCAGTACGACCCGTACTGTGCCAAACCAGGGCTAAAGGAGCGTTGCCTTGACCCACGAATATACACGCATTTAAACGAGTTTACCTGAATAACCTTTAAAAAAACCGACTTTGTTAAAGATCAACAATTGTTATAACTATAAGTATGATCATAAGGGTATATGCACAGAGAGCTATATGTTATATACTAAAAGCTTCCAATAATATAATTATATCTCAAGAGTTTCTAAAAAATTACGTACGTACAAATAATATATTATGAACTAAACCATCATTGACTCGGTTTCTTCTACTCGTCTCTTTCAACCTCTTGCATAGGAAAATTAAAATCTCAATACGAGAAATTACGAGTTTTTAAAATATTTCTTTTCGACTTTATAATAATGAATTAAATTAAATGAATTCCAATAATGAGCGTTCCGACACCAAACACAAAATGTTTGTTCAGAGTATCCTATGTTTTATATCAGTACCTAGTAATGAATTTTGTAAAAATAACTGTTTTTATAATATTTCATTATGACCTGTTTCAAGTTCGTAAAATAAAGTAGATATTTTATTAGCTTACGTGAAAAAATTCAATTCTATACACCTTTACCTTTTCATTTTTACCTAGTAATAAAATTATTCCTAGAATAAATGTAAATAACGTGCACAAATACAATATCGTTATATTTATAAATAACATACACAAATCACAACTGCTTTTTATTTTTATTTTGAAAAGACAGCAGCCTATTGCACTACCGAAAATAATATTTCTTATTCCTCATTGCCGCTGGTTAGCTGGAAGAAAATGCTTTATAGCATTAAGTCCGTGAGTGTATTAACTAAAAGTACAATAAAGTATGTATTCATTAATTTCATGTACGCCAAAAAAAAACAACCGATGATTATATATATAAATAACGATCAAAAATCGTCGTTAGAAACTTTTTTTAAATCAATGTGTTTGTAATATTGGTAGGGTAAGAATTTGTGTATTACAAACAGTGAAGTTCATAAAACTTAAAAAATGAAATTAACCTTGCCAAAAATTAAAAGCCCCTATAACCTAAACAGTCCAAATACCCTGAACTTTATGGTATACTGAAATAGGTACCTACGCCAGTGTCTACTGAATAATGAATCGCATAATTGAACGGCGATTGTCCTAATTAATGTATGGTGCCTAAATAAGAAAACAATTTAAAGTAGGTAATATAAGTATTTGCAATTATGATTTATATTGATCTTCATTGTAATTTTGATTTAAAAAATATCAGTTCTAGGTACTCACTTGTAAACAATACTCTTCTGTCAACATAACCTCTAAAGTTAGCGTGTTTTATTTATCAAAAAACTTCACACAAAACTCATTACACTTTTCTTCACACTAGCTATAGATAATTATGTATTTTAATTGAATATTAATCATACAAATTATTATCTCAGACACCTACATTAAATCATATAAATTAAAATATCTGCCTTGGTTATCGGTAATATTTCTAATATGCGCGTATGCGCTATCTCTTGTTGTCAAACATCCCGCACTCCCGCGTTTGACGTTAGTCTAACGGTTATTTTTATAAATAAACCCGTTGAACGTGTACAGTACGTTGATATTGTACGTTTCAAATTAGTCATATTAATAAGGTTTATGTTTGTGATACAGATGTAACTACTTTGTAGTATTTTATTTATTTTATTTCGAAGCACAAATACAGGTAAGAGATCAAAAAATAATAATAACAATAATAACTTAAATCTAAATACCTCTTAAAATCTAATACCTGACATATATGCACAACTTTCATTGTTAACTGTTTATAGTAAGTTAGTATAAAAATCTAACAATTAAACAAAAAGAAATATATTGAGTGAATTTTTAAATTTAGGAAGACTGGTGAAAAATATGTCGTGTTGTAAGTTAACTTCGATATATCATCTACACTACACATTATATTAATGGGACTATTCTCCGATACATCATTGCTACAGGGGGAACGCTAAACATTTGTTGATGTCTTATGGAACGAGTGGGCACCTTTACCCAACAATTCACTACCACGAGTATACCATTTGATATTTTGTGAAGCGTTCATAGGTTGCTTCAACTACATACCGCGCTTCCTACAAACAATAGCTCTTAGAATACGCCACAGAACACATATACCGAAGGAATACGCCATCTTCATAATCGTTGTGTTTAGCTGAGATAAATATAGTGAGTATTGAGATGATGTTAGTGTGCGTGAACAAAATAGTGTTGTAGACTTCTAAACTTTACCCTATTAATAGGAAAAATATTTCATACAAACCAATGATCAATTAATAAATGTTATAAATGTAGCTTAAAAATACACAAATAATGGAAAATATATCAATATATTCTGTGTAAATTGGTTATTAAATAAAAAAACAAAATGATTAATATAAAATATTATGATAATGCTAATAAAAAATCTTAATATTGGATTTATTTATAAGTGTTTTTAGTATGTGACTTATCAAATTTTGAGAAAAAAAAGATCCCCACAACTTGTGGAAGACGGCAAATAGTTTATTCAGCACCGTATTACTTTGACAATAACAGAATATGATGCTATTCAACGCATAAATATACAGCACAACAGTTCTTAGAAAATGCCCACTATAATAACATAGGCATGAATTGTACCAAATCATATTTAAACATTGACAGCTAATTTTCTTTACTAGTTCTTCCTAGCAGGTTTTACGATGATACAAATTCAAACTCCTTTACATAAATCTCTTTGAATATTAATAGCAAAACTGCCCAAGAAAGACCCGTGTATGCGCTATAGGATTCCGTAGCATTTTAGTACTATGCTATAGTTCAATCAAAGTAACAAAGCGCCAAAGTAACAGTATCCAGAGGAAACATAAAACAAGAAAAATAATAGTAATAATAACTACGCTAAGCTCCTGAAACGAATTTTATTAAATATATATGCCACTTTGAAGCTTTAAAAATATAATAAAAGTGCATCAAAAACTAACAAGCCTAACAAAAATTAATAAAATAAAAATATTTTTGAAAAACTAAGCCGATTCTTTCTTCGTAAGCGAAGTCGCTAAGTTCATTCGATATTAAAATATTACTTATACGAAATTAAATTATTTAGTTCATTTGACTGCTAAGTATGACCTTATTTTCTCGGCAGACTAAAATGATTGAAATCATATTTTAATGCACTAACTGGTGTCAGATAATTTACTAATTCATAACAAATTTTTAAGCAACAATGATTAAATCGAGTATTAATTTAACTGTACTTATCATTGTGCTGTAGCACATATATTATTTAAGTACATAGTACTTAATCAATTCACGGCTAGAAGCTCACTAGTCTAGCGCCGGAAAATTAGCATAATAATCACTTGTTTACATTAACGTAAGTGCAAACGCTTACCTCTTAGGTATGTGTAAACTTTTTAAAACTTTAAACATATACTTCAGTCTAAGTAAATTCAGAGTAGGTGGATTACAAGTAATCACAATATTTTACCTACAAAAATGTTTTCATTTTTGAACGCTGCCATTAAAAAATTATACATGGATAAAGTCACATTTGTATTAATTTTTTTGTATAACTTAAGTGGCAAACAAGCATACGGCCCACGTGATGAGAAGCGGCTACCTTAGTCTATGCGCGATTGAGCGTAGATATCATTAGCGCGTTGCCTACTAAAGTCTACTCACCGCAGAAACACAAAGTTATTTGGCTGCGATTTTTGTAGAGTGAAGATATTCCATCTATATTATCTATACCATACTTAGTATCTGTACTTTATTTCGGGTATCATAAATTGGAAAGAAAAATCAACTTGTTAGCGTATTTTCTAAATCTCTAGAACTTTCGCGTCTAGGGTATGATGTTTCTAAACGGACACATTTATGATTAGTCAATGTTTTATTTTTCGCATCTGAATTACGTTTGCTCTGGTACCTCTGAATATCCAGATATTACCAGTAACGACAGGTTTTTAGTTTAGGGTTATAACAATTAAATTTTTTTGAACAAAATTCATCAAAGGTAGTTAAAAAAAATCTACATAATAAAAATATGTTATATATTTATCATTTACTGATATATCATTTATCAGTATTTAAAAATAAAATTAAAATAGAAAAACACTTAAGGTTGCCTACAAAATGACAGATAAAATCACAGATTTGTATTGATGAAATATAATAAAATTGTAAATCTTTATTTCAATGTTTAAATGTTCATAATTTTACCTTTATTCTAATAATTGATGGGCAATATGACCTGTTTGGTCGTGGTTAAATAATTGATAAAATTTACCACACCATTCTAAAGAACGTAGGTACATCGAGGTGTACAATGATCTATTCATGCTAATGAGTGTATTATAAAATATGTTGGACATTATTCTTGACCATGAAACAGCAACAAATGTGAGTAAACAGTTATGTGTGTCAGTATTATTTATTCACGTGTGTTTCAATGAAATGAAAGGTTGCATAATACCAATATAATTTATTTCCCAAAATATAAGTTATTTAATATAACAATGTCTTATTGTACAAGCTTATAGTATTATTTCAGTATTATACTCTAACTTAATACAGGCTAAGACGTACCTAGTACCTAATTTATTTACTACATCTTAATCTATGTAGAAAACACGGTGGCTCAAATGGATTAGTCAATATTATAATATAGTCTAAGAAATAATTAACTTTACAGTATAATAAAGCCGATGTCGATGAGTTGCTTTTTATACTTAGGCCGGCTTGAACCGAATCCCTAAATCATATTTAATTCCTTAAATCAGATTGATGATCGACAGTTGCATACATATTGACACAAGTAAACTGAATATAAATTTTGTTGGTTCAAGTCGCCCTTAATACGTTAAAGATCACAATCTCTCTCATCTGATGTTATATGACGAAATGGCCTAAGATGGTAACATGGCCTAGAGGTGAACTGGCTTGCAAGTGCAGCTATACTCGAAAGTTTTTTAACTTCATATTATAACTTGGCTTTACATGACTGGGCATTACAAAATGCCCTAGCACGATGCTGTGGCTTTATAACGATGTTTTTCCTTCACCGATAAGTTCAGGGAACAATATAGGATTCGAACGTATTTCGATCGACACCATGTCCGTAGAAACTACCAGCTACCACTGAACCATCCTCGTTTCAAGACATAATTTTAAACATATTATTAAAATACATGCACACTAGCACACTGACACATACAGTCATTAGGACACCATTAATTGCCCAAATAATCAATTATTTGGTAGCATTATTATTATTATTTTTTATTTTATTATTATTTTAGTGTTTCTCTCCTTTTTTGTATCAACACAACTTGTTAGTAATGGGAACGACAACCATGAATATATCTATTTTGGTTGCAAACCGACTGCCAAGATACAGGGAACCCTAGCTTAGCAGTCAGGAGCTCATATAAGTGTTAAGTTTTTTTTTTTTTAATGTATGTTTTTAACTGTAAAATAAGTTGTACTTTGTAATAATAAATTATTATTATGATTATACTTCTTTATTACTCTGCTATGCATGTGCTATAAAAAAAACAGTGTTGATTTATTTTGTTAGTTCGACATGAGTTACAGCACGATTATGGCATTTAGTTAAAGAAATATATCTACAGACTGACACATAAATTTCAAAAACTATAGAAATGTGTCCTGTCCATGTTCTAAGCCCTCCCGTATTATTATTATTTTTTTAAATATTTTCAATGTACAGATTTCGACTCTTTACTCTTTTAGGATTATAAGAAATTCGATGACACTACAACACTAAACACTAAAAAATTGTTTCCATTAGAACCATTACTTCCTAAGATTAGCGTGTTCAACCAAACAAACAAACAAAAAACTCTTCAGCTTTATAATATTACTATAGATAGCAATGAAATTCATTTCACTTTTCGTTTAAAATTAGAAGTGTAGTAGATGCAGGTACTTTGTACAAATTAATTTATCTCAAGTTATTTCTTTAAAGTAACACAGAGCTTATGTCTCAATATATATGTTCAATACCATGCCTAAATCTTCGTTAAACATCACAAAATAAATCACTAACTTTACATTATGTCAATATAAATCAAGTAATAAAGAGAAAAAATCATAAATATATTATGCAGACATATTATTATAAAATATTACAGGAATTTCTATAGTTTAAAGATAATACAATCAAATACATATCAAAAACCAGGATCGCGAAAGCTACCGTTTTAGGTTACACTAAACTTTAAACCACGCGCTTTCAAACGGTAATTATATAACGGTAAATATAAATAAATCTGTAGTCCTGTCTTTACTTTTAATGATTTTCCAAAGTTTCTCGATAGGCACATTATATGAACGATACTGTATACGAATATGCCCTTAAACATTTTTTGTTTCTATGTGTATCTCTCTGTTTATATGTCCGGATTTAATATAAAAACGGCTTGACTATTTCTTATGAAATTTTTTCACGAGATGCTTAAGTCATTGGTCAATTGATAGGGTATAACAAATTTCAGTATGTATTACTTTTAGAAATCGTAAAAAAATAATCGAAAAAATACTATTTTGGTTAATTTTGATGAAATTGATGATATATGAGAATCTCAATAACACTTTAAAAAATTAAAAAAAGAAAATCGAAAAAAAAAGAATTTAGAATAATTTAAAATTTCATGCATTTTAACCTATTTTGATCAAATGTTATATAATACACTGGAAGTGTAAGTATTTACAGAATTAATGGGCTGTATGAATTATCAATATTACTATATTATTTTAATGTAGTTATAATACAAGAAGAAGAGCAATGCTGAGAAACTTGAAAAACATTTCAAACGTGAAATATAAACGATCTCTTTTACAAAATTATTGTAAATTCAATGAAATGAAACAGAAATATGAAATTATATATAAAAAGGCTACAGACAAGGGTTAGTAATTTTTTTTTTTTTTTTTTTTTAACTGACTACACTGTTAGCCTTAGGGGCCCTATCCTAAAACAGAGCCGCTGCGGCTTTTACAGCTTCACCGGACTTGGGGGCGAGCGCTTAGGGCACTCAGCCGCGAAAGTTTGTGACGACCCGCACGAGGGTGCCAGAGTGGCCGAACCTCGGCTCGGGCGGTCGTAGCGAATGCGAAAAGGTCGCGATCTAACTAATTACCTAATCCTACGAGAGGGTTAGTAAATAATTAACGTGTATTTTATTTATGTAGGTACTAGTTTTGTCCCACGGTAACACCCGTGATAAGTTTATTCGACCAACTCTACACCGCACCACTCCGTCACATCTGCATGACCTATCGTTCTTCCCCAACCGTACTTGCTTACAGCTTACCAGATCGCTTGACATTCATAGTTACTGATCCCGTGCCTTAGGATCGTAACGTGAAGCTATATAGCCTTCCTCCTTATCCTTAGCCGTATATAACCTTCTTCAATAAATAGGCTATAAAAAGCAAAAACAATTTTTCAAATCTGACCAGTAGTTCCATAGATTTTAAGACTAGATATTTATTATTCTGAATATAGTGTACGGTACCTACTACTATTACTGGTTATCAGAGAATGAAAATATCATATAGGAACTTAGACGATTTTTCCAATCGCCAACACTTCGTGACTTTGTCCCAGTAAGAGGCTTTGCGCCCGGTAACGAGACATTTATAGGCTTTTCATTTGATGAAATCTACATCTACATTATTATTATAAAAAGGTAAAACTTGTATATTTGTGTTTGTAGAAGATAATCTGTGGGACTACTGAAAGTTGTTTCACTGATAGGAAGCTACATTATCCGTAAGTAGTATAGGCTATTTTTACCTGACTGTGAAAATCGAGGATTATTATTGGAACGAAATTTTCTTAACGCGGCTTGCGGTAAGGGTTGACTTGTAGAAATCTTCATGTATGGAAAAAGTGTTATGCCCCCTCCACGCTACTTTCTCTTTCTTATTAAGCGCGCGACTATCGAAATTCGGGCAAATTACTAACGAGTATCATGCGCAGCTGATTGTATATCCCTTCCACAGGCGGTCGGTAAATTACAAAACATTGCATATCAAGCAGGGTGGTCTCTTGAAATAGGCCAGCGTTCAGTAATCAATGGTTTATCAGTTATTTTGAATGGTAAATAATTATAATTTATAAAACTTAGGTTCATCGATGTGTTCCTATGAACTGTACCTATGTGTTATGAATTGAACTAACTGTTTTTTAATATAATATTCTACTAATTTAATTTGCAGTAAGTTCGATCCTGACAGGCGCGTGCGTGACCTGATCGTACATGTTTCTTTTTCTTATAAAATGTTATATTTTAATTAACGCGAACAAACTCGCGGGCGGTTGCTAGTTGGACATAATCTCGAGTGCGAGAGCACGCTCATTAAAAGAGTCTTTTTATTACTTAATACAATTTTAAGTACACAGTATTTCTGGTAAATATAAAATTGTCGTTAGAAGACAATTTCATTAATGATGAAATTAAATTATAAGGTCGTGATAATTATTTTTTTATTATTATCGTTACCTAATTATATTTAATTAATTATGCTTTAAAGGCTACATTGGAACCGATTTATAGATTGACCCTGTCGACTCTGACGTCAATGGCATACCTTGATCCACCTTCAGATAAACGTGTGCGCATGTATACAGCCTGACTTGAATGTAACGAACCGATATAATAACGTTCTAATAGGAGATATTTTAATACATTTCAACTTAATTATGTAAATGTATATTCATTTGATTTAATGTAAATTACACTACGCTATTTATAAAAATAACTATTAAAAAAAATGACATATTATCCTTAATACGTTACATATTTCTCCTATTTATACATAAAATATATACCTCAAGAGAATAAAAAAATATGCGTTTCTTTTCGCAGACCGTAGCTTATTAACAACAAGCATATGGATCAAAACACGTACTTATAGTAATTTTGAACAAAGCCCAACGTAATATTATATTATATTCCTGAAGCTACGGTCTGCGAAAAGAGACCCTATAGTATGTTATTACTTGACAAAAATAAGAATCAAAAAGTGCTATCATCACCATGACATTTGTTCGAGACTATCCCCAGGATTTAATCGGTATTTTACAATTAAATAATAACTAAGAATATATGGAAAAATCGGTCAATTTAGAACATTTCACACACATATTTCATGTATTATTTTATTTATAGATTTAGAAAATTGTTTTTGAATGAAATTAAACATAGCTTTATGGACTTTGATTTTATTATTACAGTGTAAACTCTTTATAACGTTATCATTTATAACGATAAACTCCCTATAACGTTGAAGTGAGCCTAACTTGGTTGGTTTGCGTTAAAACCCACATATTGAAACACTCTTTATAGCGATACGCCATTCTCTATAACGACAAAAAATGCTCAGTCCCTTGAGTTTCGTTATAAAGAGTTTACTCTGTATTTGTTGTCATAAATATTATAGAAACATAAGAATCAACAATATGTGAGACTTGAAATATGTTCCAATTTAGCGAACTAGTCATTTTATTCGATCACCAAAGATTAAGTTAAAATAAGTTCTACATTACTATTTATTTGTTTACGCAATTAATTAATGCAAACATTGTCCGTTTTAATGTTTTTATTAATAGATCTTTAGAGTACATTTAAATGATCTATATAAGAAAACAGGAAACATTTTAAAATATCCTCATGATTCCGAGTTAGTTAATGCATAAAGAATTTAAAATCGCGCAATGGGTATAACCCAGCTTCGATCGCTTCACATTTACAAATCTGATTTGCTTCCTTCCGACAATTATTTTGAATTTAGAAATAATACCTATTATATACCTAAATTATACCTATTATTATAATATAGTAAAATAATGTTGAACTATATAAAGAAGATTGTAATTTGTGATATCTAAATCTAAAAAAGGATGATATAATAATAATTTCTGAACATGAGGACATATTGACGTTGTGGAAGGTACTCTCCTGCGCTTAATTAATTAAGATCAAGTTCTTCTTATTCTTTCTTTTTATAGTAGCAAGGCAGAGCGATAGCAATGTGCCTGACAGTAAGTACAGTACATTCAGAGCGACCACAGAAATATAAGCAATTTATCACCGACCGTCGCTACCATGCCTGCCTGCAAGCCTCTCGGCGCTGGATACAGGTACATTGAACACTTGCTAATCCCGAAACGCGGCAAACCAAAACACAGTTACTGTAATGTGTTTATCACTATGAGCATGGTGGTCGCGAAACAATCCGGTACAGATCCCTACCATGGATGATTACACTGGCTGACTCTGGAACGCGACACGCATAAGCGTGTTACTTTGGCGGGTGTCAATCCTAGTGTTTTGTATGATCTATTCAAACATAACTGTCGTGTTCTGCTACACATCCAGGACCGGAGCCAATGATCCTCCTACATTTCAGTCGAGTCCGCTCCTGGATCCTGGAACGAACTGTAAAACTTCATCAAAACTACTGGGCAAGTTTACATGACTGTTGGCAGTCGAAAGAGTCTTTCCCGGTTTAAAACCCGAGATACTCCTGAAGACTATTCAGCCTGAATCATGACAAACTCTGACGAATAATCGGTATTGTCACGGGGCACTACCCACTTAATACAGACAGACAGACAGCCCTGTGTGTGGAGGGTGCATGACTGTAGATGTGACTGCTACAGTGCTACACACGTGCTCCTGTAGTGCAGTAGAGTGGCGTCATGGGACGCCGAGGACGCCCAGGGAGGTCTGCCTTAGGCATTAGCGAGCTGTTGGCTTTCCTGGACAACTCCGGGTGGCTGGAATAACAAATCCCACCCGTCACGCAAAAAAGGCCCGTTAGTAGCCTAGCTGCGGAAACCAGTCCGTTCACCAAGTACTAAGTATCAAGAACCAAGTCTTCTAAACAGCAAAAGTCCAAATTCTTAAATTTTTTGTTATGCGCAACTTTTGTACAGTTCATATTAGTTTCAAATTACACGATTTAAAAAAAAATGGTTTGCATAACTACAATATAATAATAAAAATGGTCGTATCATACAACGTTTATTTATAAATACTTACCTGCTTAATTCATAACCTGATAAAACCGCACTCAGGTTATCCCAAAGTTAAACGTATTAAACTCTGTGACCATCGTGTGTCTTATGTGCAGATAATTATCGCCACTCCGATAAGCATAGGTACATCAAAATGATTGATTCTAAAGGCCATCCTTTTTACTTTTACTACTAGCGGCCCGGGTATTTAACAAAAATTACAAAATTTAAAATTATAATACATAAACCCTCCTAATTGCGTCAGGTTACTAAAAAAAGAAAATTATAAAGAAAGTTTGAATATTATTATTTTAATGATCATTTATTATTATTTTAATGACTATTTTGTTGTTTTTTTTTTGTTACTTTTTATTAAGTGTTTAATTTATTTTTCTAATTTTTGTAAAAAGACCATATATGTTGTTTTATTTTGCTGCTTTTTAACGTCAATTCATGTGCTGGCAGTACAGAACGGTTTACACAATTTAAAAATTCCTGTGGGTAATGGACTGCGTCTTCGATATTAGTTACAGTGTCGATCGATTTGTAATTTTTTATTTGGCCGGGAACTTTTTGAATAATCAATTTGTTTATTTCGTTCACCGTATCATTCCTAGGTGTCACTATTGCCCTAGAACACAACCAACGAAAGTCCTTTTTGTGCAACGACGATAAACTGGATATCCGTCCTGTTTGGTTTGGGTATCGTTGACAAAACGTCGAGGATACTTTTTTGTACAGATACCGTTTTTTATACATGGCGCTGTTAAATTATGCTCTCCGCATGGTCCGTGCACCATATTTTTTGTTACGATATCGTATAATATCGAAGCGTTATGTCAATTAAATTTTTAAAATAAAGAACACTTATTGTGGCATAACTATTATTGTTAGAGATATACTGTCCCGACACTTTTTGTAAATAATGATGTTTTCTGCAAAGTCATAGTACATTGTTTTATTCTATGTTCAATAGTTTTCGTAGCGCACGCGATGTAAAGAATATTTTTTAGGTAATTTCTTTACACCTTGGGTTACATTATTGGAGTTTTAGTAAGGATCCCTAGATTATTTGAAAATTTAATATAGCCTATGTTACTATGGGATAGTGTAGCTTCCCAACAGTGAAAGAATTTTTCAAATCGGTTCAGTAGTTTCGGAGCCTATTTAATGCAAACAAATAAACAAACAATTAAATCTTTCCTCTTTATAATATTAGCATAGATGTAGAAGCTTGGCAAAACTATATAGCTTAAGAAATCGGCGAGGGCCGCTGATAGATGAAAATGTATGCTCAGTTCTTTGCACCATGCCGTCCTAGAAGTTCCTCGGTATAACGTCAGTCAACACACAATGGCCGATTTCTAAATGGGTTAATCAACTTTTTTGTTCAAAGTGACAAATCATTTGTTTTTTTTTTTGTAGTAAATAATATTGTCATAGTACAATAAGTACAAAATTTTGCAAAAAAATGCATCGAGTTCTACTTGAATTTGAAGGTTGTTCGACGGACGTAAATAAAATACATTTGTATGTATTGCAAGATACTTACCCGTACTTAATAAGCAACCTCCTTTTTGAAAAAATTTCATAGAAATGTTTAGGACTAGCGCTGAAGAAAAGAAAGTTCATTTACGAATCGCTAAAGCGTATCGGTACGACGACGTCGCCCGTGCCATGTCTTATTAGTCGTGATCTACAGTACCAGTCTACTATTTTAATTTAGTCGTTTGTCGTTATAGTTGCATTTTTAAATAACCTTGGTTCGTACTTCGTCTAAATGTGAAGAATGCGATAAGGTTCAAGATATGCATCGAATGTGTCCGGAACAAAACAGAGAGGAAAAGTATGTTAGGGCGCCTAAGTGTAATCTGTGCTGTTGTACCTACTGCATGGGATGTGTATACTAGCTGATTGCCAGTTACTTCAAATAAAATGCGTGAAAACAAATAGACCGACGTAACTCTAAGTATTAAAGGCGAAAAAAACAGAAAAAAGAATGATTAAGTTAAGATACTAGAAAAGCTAAAAGAGAGATATTAAATTGCAGAAAAGTAAAGCTATTTTCGAAGGAAATCGTTACAATAAATAATATCTATTAAACTATTCTCAGAAATAAAATTATATAAATGTGTAGTATTTACATAATAATTATATTTACACCGGTAACAACTCGGTTTGATCATGAAGAGCATAGGTTATCTTTACATATTATATAATAAACATAATTAATAAACCAAAATAGGAAGACTTATATTCAACAAACAATAGGTACTTATAAAAAGAAAACTTTTTAATGATTAAATTGCTATAGAATTTTTCAATTATTGCAATAATTTAGATATTAATAAGTTAATGTCAAAATTGAAGAAAGGATGTTATGAAAAAAACTGGTATAAATATTATAATGAAAGGAACAAAGAAAAAGGTGTTTGGTATAAAACAATACAGTGTCGGCCTCCTGATAAATCTGGTTTAGTGAATGACATTTAAATCGACAAAGTGTAAAGGTATCATTAAGAGTTCGTTCAGGGCACTCAATATCTATCAGGAAGATTGCATATAATCTGATGAGAAAAACGGAGTCACTTACTGAGAGAACTGAAGGAAGTTGCTGATTAATAGCATTAATTTAAATGTCCAAAAGATATGTAGGTGTTTTCTTACAGCATTTTAATAGTACCCTTTTCGAAGGATACTTAGATATTGTATGGACTAGTAGTACTATCTTATCAGCGATACTCTTGATTTGATCGTAGAAAGTTTAAGGTGCAATGGGACCGTTATGTTCTATGGAATAAAAGTCCCTAAAACAAACAACAATAAAAAAGTATATATATTTCAATAGTCTGATAACTTTATTTGAGGAATAGTTTTTATGTTTTGACGGATAAAGTATGGAAAACTTATAAAAATTTAAAAAAAATATTCCTAACTGTTGATTGAAAAATCGGCTCTTAGTAAAGTTTCATTATTTGTTACTTGTTCTTTATTTGCTATTATTAACTCTTTGGCTCTAGACATCACAAAAATATATGTACAATTGGCATATATTAACCATATAGTAGCTAGCTATATATGTAATGAATAAACTACATACTATATTTTTAACAAATAGATAATACGTACTGATATCAAATATT
The DNA here is from genome assembly GCA_033032175.1 of Saturnia japonica. NCBI lineage: Eukaryota > Metazoa > Arthropoda > Insecta > Lepidoptera > Saturniidae > Saturnia > Saturnia japonica. The sequence goes on along the minus strand of CM065306.1, from coordinate 9,739,060 downwards.
AAAAAAAAATCAATATTAATATGTACAGGTGTGGCACGACGACGGCGTGGCGCGGCGCGGCGCAGCGGCGTCGTTTGTGTTGCAATGTTTCTAAATGCTGAATCCGCACGTAGAGGTCACTTGCATCAGTTTAAGGTAGATTTAAACTGGAAAACTTCATATATTTATTTTAATTTTACGTACATTTTTTTTATTGCTTAATATGGAAAGTATAAAAATTGCTTATGAGCATATTATGAAGAGCCGAACAGAAAATATATAATTACTGAGACGTACTTGAAATATTCGAATTCTAGAATAACTACCCAAAAATATTTTAGTTATCAAAAATAACTTAGATATTTAGGTCCTTTAAAATGTAACTGAATTTCAAAACCGTTATAAGATTTGAATTTTACATTTACAAACCATGGTTATTTCGAAGTAATAATGAAAGCACATTAAAACTTTCTGTAACTATCCCTCTGTCATACTATATTGTATAAAATTGACATTAACAGTTTTCCATTTAAATGAATACCGTAGAAGATATCACGAATTCAAAATTCCTCTCAACAAAACGGTCGTGGTCGGCTGGCTAGCACTCCGCACCTATGATCTAGAGGTGGGCGATTATGAAATATACTAATGTAATCATTCAATTATGCAGATATCTCGAAATATCTCTAATATAGCCATTAGTAATTACTAATATTAGTAGTTCGTTTATGAGTGATAATTCATAATCGAATTACGAATAATGATCATTTATAATGACGTCTTTGATGTAATACCCAGAGGTGGGCGAGAGCGGAAAGCTAAGAAAAAAGATCGTGCAGTCGCAAACAAAGTTCTTCAAGAAAACTTAACAATTACCTAAAAAAAGGTTTTTTTGGCTTTCCGCTCTCGCTCTCCTCTGGGTAATACATCAAAGACCTCCATTATGAATGATCATTATTCGTAATTCGATTATGAATTATCACTCATAATTGAAATATCTCGATTACGTAAATCATTCATAATCGCCTACCTCTACTATGATGCATTGCGGTCGCTAGCTAAGCGTACTATTCACAACTACTAGTATGGAGTTACATAACAACCTTCACGCCTGTATCCCCGAAATGTTAGGCAGAGGTATACACCCACAGTTCACCGGTTATGTTTTAAGTCCCATGTAAAAGGGGCGAGCCTATTGCCATTAATCGGGCACAAAGCCTAACTCCAAGCTTTTACTGAGAATTTCATAGAACCCAATAGCACTTTGCTGGACCTGAGAATCAAACCTAGGACCTCGAGCATAGCAGTCGCGTTTAGGACCACTAGGCTAATGAGGCAGCTACGAACTGTCAATATTAAAGCGATAAACTCTAAATCAGTCTTTTTTAAACATAAAAATACCACTTAATAAATTAAACCCGTGCGAAGCTGAGGCGGGAGGCTAGTCAATATTATAACAAATACTATAAGATACCAGACCTATTAAGCAATAAATACCTATAATAATTTTTCATTCAATTTATCAGTAGGTATGTAATGCAATAAATACATAAAATACATTGACGTGGTAATTTATACTTCAACGTATTATAATAAAACAATATTATCAAGTTCAAACTACATGTTCTGTCACTCAATCAACAGATCCAAACTAAGGCTATAATAATATCATGAGGTTAATAAATTTGTCACCATGACGTCACAAAATAAGCTATCGTTTCCTTTTATTATCATTTTAAATGTGATTTTAAATATTACGTCTAAAATGTTAATGAAATATTACAAATACCATGATGTAGATAAATATTATTATGGGTTATAGTTTTTACTACTAGATTATTTCTTTTAATAATATACGACTTTTTTTATTTAACTGATGATTCTATGCATGCTTTAACTATTTATATTTAACAAAGTACATAATGATAGAGTTGGGAATGGAACTGCATGATAATTTATATAAATCGTATTTTTTTTCTCTTAATTTAAAATAAACTCTCACTAAATATCTTCTCATATTATTCTTATCTTATAATCATCTTATTGTGACTCGTATTATGGTTCCCGAAACGTATATATGTTAGAAATAAATTAACACATCAGTACTGTGCTAATGGTGAAATGACTGTTTACAAATTTATTAGTATCTACCTATGTACCTACGTCAGCATATGACAATTTTATTTTTAAATGTCGTTGCTAAGAACATAGTAAAGATGTTGATTCAAATTATTAGCGTATTTTATTATATTCTAAAATTAAATTAAATATTTAATTTGTCATCGATTAATCTTACCAATAAGAAGTTAAATTTAATCTATAGTTACATAAGTAAGCAAGCAAATAAATAACCAAAGGAATAAACTATTTCTTATTCTGTTAAAACAGAATTTCTAGCCTGGGATCCATGTCATTTAAAAAACCGAACACAAAAGCCGCAGTGTTTCTTAGGTTGTAAAGTGCAAATGGCTGTATGAAGGCATCAAAATTGTCAGAACACTTTACATCTGTCCACCATATCTGATTTCTCCGAAACACTCGGTCTGAGAAAACCGGTACTTTACCCAAACTAAAGATACAAACAGCGAAACGATCTCACTAAAAACGTCCCGCGGTATATCCTTACTTTCCTTTGGTAATAAATAAAAAGTTCTTTTTTTACAAAATACCTTGTTTTCTTTCCCAATATCTAAAATTAAGTTCGAAAGGGAACCGTCAGTATTTTGATATGGGTCCGTATCCAAAACTTTCGATTAGCATTTCTACCCTGGAGCATATGAGATTTCTAGATGCAAGCGAAATTCCTTAATAGAGTCATACATAATATTCACTACAATACTACATACATACAAATGGATATTAGATAGTACCTGCCTTGATTTTTGTCGCTTTAGAGAAATATATGAATAGCATATATGATTTTAGCTTCCCTTTTAATTTACCGTATCCTGGTTTGCCCACCCTTCTGAATCCAGAGCTACTAAAGGTTGACAGTAAGCCCTTTGTATCGAATCCTTAGTAACTTACGTCGTTGGACTTAACTAACTTGGAATTAAATGTTATTAATAGATATATTTTGTATTCTCCCATGAACACTTTGCACCTTAAAAAAACAGTATTACTTTTCCTTTTTGTCAATTTAGGATAAAACATAGTACAGAATAAAGAATATGAGCAAAAAATGGATTTATTAATTAAATATTCCATGTTCATTTATTTTCTTTTGTTCACTTACACGCTGTATAGATCAATAAGAAGTTATTAACATACCATAAGTGTCTACTTCTTCAAACCGAATAACTCCGAGTTCAATTATCGACATGAAAGTTTCAAGAGTTATGAAGTTGTCGATTGTACAGGGTGCGGCTAGGACATACAATCCCAATACTTTCGCCTTAGATATAACACTATACATTAATTAATATACCTACACAATAACTACTGTGATAAAAAGTTATTAATAGCATTAAAATACAAAAGTTATCTTATTGCAGCATAACAGCACGTTGTATTACCGTGATAATCACTCCACAAAACTCAAAAGAAAAACAATAGTTAATCTGTGAGATTCTCACAGAACTAATTACTTTTTATTACAAAACCAAGTTAAGTGTTTTAGTTTTCGATCCTTATAACTAATAAATAAGTTATACATAGTCGTAACATATTTATTTACAGTTGTAGATAACAATAAACTACTAATTTCCTGTTAAAAAATTTACTGTTATAAAATTATATTTTAATCAAGACTATATAAATCATCGTCCTTCTTAAAATAGAAGATACAGCTGGATTCGACCAATTGTATTTTAATGAACTTTTTAATTTTTGTATTAGTTTACCTTTATATAAAACTAAAAGGTTTTATAGAAAAAATAAAATGCATCCAGTATCTCTATATTTTAAAATTAATGATTCACAAAATGAAACTGCTTGGGTCTGATTGTGGAAATTGGATTTATAGGTCAGTTTTCGCAAGCCCTGAACTATATTTCCTTTCTGTGTTTTGTGTCCAAACTTTATGAGATAAAATTACCATAACAACAAATGTTATGTTATGTTAATCTACGTATAAAGATAAGATTTAATTATAATTATATTGGTTATAAATTAGTGTTAAAAATGATTAATAAACATTAAACAATATAAATACAACTGCGAAGCGATGTGCCTGTGTCTACCGCGTGCCAGACGACGCCTCGCGACGCCGCATCGGGTTATCGCTGTGCTCTCCGGCTGTTTCCACTGAACAAGCATACTTCCATATCAATATCTATCGAATTTCACAATCGGCTACAGGAAATATTATATCCTGTTGTAGAATAAACTTAAAAATCCACACCAGGACAAAGAACACATCTATACGTTACGCTCTTTGATTATATCATATTTAATTAATTATTATTTAATTATTCAATAATCAAAGGTTACGCTAATCTCTGAAACTAATGGATAGATTTGCAAAAAATATTTTTGCGTTTATAGCCTATTTATTGAGAAAGGATTTAGGATACATAATACATACATAAATAGTCTACACGGTATGGCTACAATTCACGAACAGCGGTGACCGCCGATGTCATGCTGGCTTACGGTGAAAGCCGCAGCGTGTCGCTATGACCAGTTCTTCAGGACTATTTATGCGATCCAGTTGGGCAGGCGATAGCTTTACAGTACAACCTTTCTGAGTAATCCTAGTTATTATGCCGTTTAATCGTAATGCATACCGATCTATTCTATTTATATTCATTCTCGCTATAATTATCAGATAATACCAATTAAGAATTCGAAGATATTTTAATACTACTTTACTAATAATACTATTAATAATAATAATAATAATAATAATACTATTAATACTACTCTTATATTACAGGTAACTTGCAAAACCGGTCACACTTGCTGTGTCGTTTTGGAGTTCAACATTGGAACATTGATCTGATGGCTACGAAAATTTCATCAAAACCACTCCATCATTTTTGGAGGCCATAGAGAACATACATACAAACATCAATTTTTTTACATAAAAAGAAGAAGATAGTTATATTTTAACTATCTAATTATATACACACTTGCGGCGTGCCCGCGCCTCCCCACACGTTTTTTACGCAGTATTTATTTTCATCTCGTAATTTTATTTGTCCTCATATTATTGCCAAGTCATATAGCCTAACAATTGAGAAATTACATGTACTTTTCGTGTACAATTTTCATCTCAATCGATTATATTTTTTATGATTTCTAAAAGTATTATGACGATTCTTATAGGCTATAATTTTTTTAAGAGTATATTCGTGATGAGTGTCCTTTATACAGCGTGTCTATCGGAAGATTTTAAAAAATATTGCACAGACATAACTACAAATTTATTAATATAGATAAGTTAATTATATAAAGTTATTAGCCAACTGCGAAAAAGGAGGACTATGTTTTGCGAGCGTATGTACCTATCTAGTATAATGTATATACATCGATTTTTTTGGCACGCTCTGTAGCCTAAGTGGCTAGATGGATTTTAGCATACGAGGTGTCGTTAGATTCGTTTTAATTATGAGAGTTACACAGGCTATCGTCTGGGTATCAAATAAAAAGCAAAAATAGAAAAATATTTTTTAGTCGTGTTTCTTGTGCAATCGCGTTTTTGTTTCCTATTTAAATATTTTGCTTGTTTCAAAAAAGTTTTTTAAATGACTAAAATATAACTTTTACTTACATTAAACACAAAATCTTAATTCCATTTACAAAAGAATATTAATTATGTATCGTTCATCATAAAATATACCACGTATCTATATACTAAATATGCAAGAGAATAAAGTTTACTAAAATAAAATTAAACATAATATGATGATTATATTATAACAATGCTATTAATAAATTATCTAAACACGTTTGAGAAACCTTACAAAGATAATTTTATACCTACTGTAATAAGTTTTAACACAAGAATGTGTTGTCCTATCATTGTTAGGATTGAAGATATACAACAGGATTCTTTACAAGGCACAACTTCGGTCGTGTATGGAATACTGTTCGCATCTCTGGAATGAATCCGCAAAGTACCTCCTCGATGCTCTGGACAGGTCGCAGAGACGGGTTTTTCGCATTGCTAATGATGCAGACGTAACGAAATACATCGAGCCTCGTTGTGCGTGTTCTATCGTCTATATCATGGTAAGTTCTCTGAAGAGTTGTTCAATCTAATTCCATCCTCTCCTTTCCACAACAGAACCACACGCACTGGGGCTTCGTAGTCACAGTTTTACAGTAACCTCTATCTCGGTACGAACAAAAAAGTTCTTTGTCGTACCGTGAAGTTGTGGAACCTTGTCCCGGCCAGTGTGTTCCCTCCTTAGGTCCTTTAAGCGTAATGTGAGGAGATATTTATGCAGGCTGGCATGACAGCGGCAACCGCCGAGGGATTAAGATCTCTCTGTGGTCGCCGTTGTGTTTGGATTGTGCTGTGCTTACCATCAGGGACTATACCGTCAATATGCCGAGCTATTATAAAAAAATATCTTATGGCGTATATTTCTATATCCTACTTTGTTTGTACTTTGTTGCCAGCAGCTTTCATTGAATTATATTATTAAAAAGTAGGTACCTATGTATTATCAGTATGGAATAGTGTAAAACCTGAATTCTGACATTTCGTTAAATTTACTATAATATGTGTCTGCAAAGGCCTTTCCTTTCAAGGATCTCTGCATTAAAAAACATAAACAAATCCCTTACAAGGTTTTTGTTTGTATAATGAATGTTCTATAGACTGCAAATATTTCAGAACGAAGTTTCTTACCACGGGATGGGATCTAAACTGAAAAAATTGTCCCATCCGACCGACACTAAAAAGAGACCAATACATACATTTAAAGGACTTTCAAATTTATGATCGTCGTAGACTTGACCCAGCTATGTTATAACCTGATTTCTACGCACTGTTATATGTACAGTACGAGTGATTGGCGGTTCGAATCCCGCTGATTTGGGATTTTTTATATAAATTTTATTTTTTGTTTTGTATAAAAAGTTATAAAAATAAATATTTTGTTATTAATTACTATTATGAAAATATAAATTTATTCAGTACATTCAATTTTGTTTATATAAAAATCGGCGGGACTCGGACCATCGACCACTTGTTCTGTAAATAAATACAACAGTGCGTGCAAGTCTGGTCATCACATAATATTTAGCGAAAGGAACTTCCTACCTACAGGGTCTCGTCCCACGACACCTCTCGAGATTTTTTTTAATTCTTAATAATAGGTATAGCGCTTTGGCTACAATTTCACCTGATGTTAAGTGACGATGTGGCCCAAGGTGGTATAACAAACTAAATCTAGTAAGAGGAATGTCTCTCAAGTGCAGCTGCCGGAGCACACCTATTAAGTGCTTAGCGACAGATTTTCAACTTGAGGGTGGTAGCTAACAAGGCAAAGCCCTATCAGCATACTATGGTTTCATTACGAAGCTTGCCTTCACCGAAAGCTCAGGTTCAATGCAAGGATTCGAACTCACGTCTAACGACGCGATTTCCGTACACGGTACCACTCAGCCATCATTGCATCATCTAGAAGATTATCATTGTAAATAGTTTATCCAAAATTTCTCAAAAGCGGCGAAAGTAGCAAAGAAATTTTTGATAAATTATTGACGATGAAATTCCGCAAAGTAACGCCTTCATCAATAAAATAGATTATTGTTGTGTTGTTATCATTAACAGTAATTTAGATTACACCGCACGGTAATTTCATATTTCTATTTATAACCTTAGAGACATAGGTGTATGTATACACATTACCTGGTCAGCCAAGAAATCATTACCTCATAGAATTAACGTTCATTCCACAATCAGTACACGTGATATACTGCAAGATGATTGCGACTACGGCCCACTCATGTAAAATAATAACAGTAATACATATAAACTGTTTCCTACGTCATGACTGCGGGTAGAGACCGTTACAACGGTGAGGAAACATTTTTTAAACGGCACATAGAAAATTTCTTTAATTTTTTAACGACATCTGCACGTGTCATGTAAAAATTAAATCAAAATTCAATACAGGTAATTTATCGAAGTTTATAATTTATTGTCCAATATTTCATACGTATCAAGATGAGTCGGTGCATAATTATTTCTATATACGCAGGTCGGCGAGTGCTGGTAAGATATTGATTGTTTGCTAATCCGATAGCATGGATAACAGTAAAAAAACAATCAATTGTTATCGATGATTGGCGACTGGAAATTGTTTGTTAGATCTCTCGATGTTCGCTACTGTGTTTGGATTATACTGTGCTTACCATGAGGCGACGGCCATAACTTTGCCGTGCCACTAAAAAAAATAATTGAAATTAATTATTTATGACAATATGTCAAGATTAATAATAATGACTGTACTTAACTTTATTACAGCGGGAATATCCCTGTACAAAAACTCAAATAACATCATGGAACAAGGAAATATTACAATAATACAATGAATCCGACCTCAGCCTAAGTTATTACCGTAGGTATGTACCTACTTTAATGATTTCATATCCGGGCGAACGAGCTGAGCTCGGTGTCTTATAACCATAAAAAGAAAAACACCTATCTAGGTAATTTTGGAATGTAAAACATTATCTAAATGCAAAGTTTCATCCAAATCATTAGAGCCGTTTCCGAGAAACTAATTACATAGTATATACAAGAATTGCTCACTTAACAAAATAAAAAATATATAATTGTGACGCACTCGGCTACTAACAGTATAATCAGTTAGTCGTTACATTTAAAATTAATGAAGACATTCAACGAATTAAAAGTTCACACATTTCAAATGACAAAAGATGACTTACAAAACTCAATTAAGTCCTTAAAACTGTAACAATTAAATTAATCTTATAAATATAAATATTGCAAGTATCCATTAAATATGATTGTGTAACTTCTGAACGACTCGACCGATTGAGCTCATAATATACTTGTTTTACCGAGACAATGGTATAAAGATAATATATTAGGATCAGAAAGGTGGCGCTGTGGTCGAACCATTAACTTTCAAAAAGGGCAGAACAACGTTTACCGGCTTAGCAAATTGTAGTAACTGTACGAAGTTATATAATTCACAAAAATCTACATTATGTTTAATAAGAATTCCATTCGTTTATTAAAATTAGTACTTTATTTTTTGTGTTGTTTTATATGTGTATCTCTTTCTGTGTACAGTTTTATGTATCTGTTGAGTGGTAAACAAATAAATTTTCATTTATTTAAAATGAGCATATAATGCGAATATGTTAGTCTTGTGTTTTATTTATTTGTAATGTATGAAGTAGCTAACAGACACACAGTCCATTTGATGTTAAATGGTCATAGTAGCCTATAGCTATTTTGTACCAATTAAACTCAGAAAGACCTGAGGACTGAGTTGGAACGGACCGTGTTCCGTGTTGGACCGGGACTTCGGACCGGAAGTATTGTGTACGCACTTGATACGGCCATTTATTTATAGACGAGGTTCGACTTTGTTTCTAGATTATATTATATCTTACAGATCACTTATCTCTAACAGTTATAAAAACATATTATAATAGTTATAAACAAATAATATATTATTACGTCATAAATGTTAGTGATATAAAACAGCTGTTTTAAGTAACTAACTCATTTCATTCATAATGAAATATTGTTTATAACCTGACATATCTCCAATAAGTAGCAGTGGACTTACTTTCCACTTTGGTAATCAAAGCGTAAAATAAATTTATAAATAACGTTTATTACCCAAACAACAATGTTAGGAAATTTGAAGCATTTTTTTATCTAAATTAAATGTACAGACAAGTCGTCAACAATGATGATAAAGATAGTGGTCTTGGTATGACCAGTGTAAAACGGTTTTCTAGACAGGGCATGACCTTTTATCAGCAGGCACCGTGTACGCCCTCGCTGTCTCGCAGCCCTGACATCTTCCAATGAATTCGAACATTTGTAATAAATGCATTACGTTTAAGAAGCACATAATTTTCAGACTAATTCTGAAATTAATGAGTGCTTGACATAATTACAGTAGGTATCCTATTATTTGGTAACATAATAAGAAAGAAAGAAAGAAAAAATGCGTAGTTAAACAAAGCTGATAAAATAGCATCCATACCAATGACAAAAACGTCATTATCCACACCTAATACTATAAAGCCCAAGATTGATTATTTAGTTGCTTGAACGCGCTTATCTATGGAAAAATTGTGTTTTACATCCTATATCATAATTAATGAGAGACAGGTTAAAGACTATATCACTTCAAGCTACGACTCTAAGGACCGGAGCAATAAACGTGAACGTCAAGCAATCAGGTAAGCTGTACGCAAGTACTGGAAGTGAGAACAACGATAGGTTACACGAATGCGTTGCCAGGCAGTGCAGTAGAGAGTTTTGAATAAATTTAAGAGGAGGGGGCAAACTATGAGGCGCAGGCGCACAGCTAGTAATAATATATAGGGGAAATTCTCCTATACAACCACGTGATTGATTACCATAGTACATAAGCATTAGTATGCTTATGTACTATGGTAACCAGTAACTACAAAATTGATCTAAACTAAACACATAGAACTATAAATAGTGTCCTGTAGGGGAATTGAACACGTGATCTAACACCTCAGTACTTCATTACTTTTATGAAATTTTATATGTTCAATTGATAAGGTACAATAATTTTCAATATTACTTTTAGAAAACGTAAAAAAAAAATTTGCCGATATTGATGAAATTTTGTACACGGGAAGTATAAGTAATTACCTAACTACATAATTGATGGGCTATAACAATTGTCAATATTACTTCAAGAAATCGTAAGTTCAAAAATTTTAATTTTCATCAATTCTTAACCGATTCTGATCAAAATTTGTAGACGGGAATCATACATTATACCTTAATTGGAAAGCTACTTATAAGAACCGTTAATAATGCATTAGAAATCGTAGAATAGAAGAATAATTTCCAACCGATTTTGATGAAAATTGTACACGAGAAAAACATGCCATTCCTCAATTGATACGGCATATGAATTGTCAACAATATGAGTAAAAATAAAATTAAGGAATGAAAATAACTACTGCTGAGAAAAAAATTCGTGAGGAGCCGCGGGCAAACCGCTAGTATTTTATAAAATTATTATGGTAATACTCAATTAGCCTTACCCACCTGTGTAGTACAGAGAAATATTCTATGACTAAGAATTAGTTTATTACGTTACTGTTGTTTTAGGTGTTTGCTTTAGTTAATATATTCTTTTAAAACAATTCCTTGGGACACAATGTCGGCATCATTAAAATATTTAAATTAAATCATTGTCAATTAAATATAGGCAATATCCGTTGACGCACAACAACACGTTCCTAAACTATTTATACGTCTAGCTGTAACCATGAATAAAAGACTAATTTTAATCATCAGCAAATTTATGATTTACATTTAAGTGAGTTTCAACTATCTCTAGCCACACATTAATTAGCTTGAATAAATAGAAAACATAAATTAATTTATGGATAAATTAACTACAAAAGACCACCAATATCCGAGTAAACGAGTGCGGATGTTATGAAAGCTGTAAATAGATAAAAACATCGATTAACAGTAGTGACATCAGTATCGTATTTTGTGTCGCACTGTAAAAAGTTTCAACGACAAATATTATGTTTTATTTGTTGATATGCTTTGAATGTTTAAACGAATTTATTTATTTATTTGAACACTTACATAATAAACACTAAAACAAGTAAAGAAACATAGACAAAGAACATTGCTTAGTGCTACTATAATTAAAAGTGTAGACTACATGATAAATAGAATATAGCGAGTAACAAGAAACAGACGAGAGATCAAATTAAAGGTAATAAACAACATAAATTCTAATAAATAATAAACTACTGGATCAAAATTATTCTTCTAAGTGAGCGAAATATTTTTTGATTGCCGGAATGTCGTCATTTAAAATGTCTAGCTTGTTAGATTTATGGAGTATGTTAACAAGTCTTGTTATTGGCGCTATGGGAGCATTATACCCCAAGTTTGAAACAACTCCTTCTGTTGCAAACAGATTAAAACTAGCTGGCCTTGGCAATTTTCTTGGAACAGTAAATGATAAAGACGATAAAAGATTCGGTGCCTCTATGGAGCCTTTAATCAACTTGGTGAGAAAAACAACGTCTAGCATGAACTACTGCTTGAAAAAAAATTCGTGAGGAGCCGCGGGCAAACCGCTAGTATTTTATAAAATTATTATGGTAATACTCAATTAGCCTTACCCACCTGTGTAGTACAGAGAAATATTCTATGACTAAGAATTAGTTTATTACGTTACTGTTGTTTTAGGTGTTTGCTTTAGTTAATATATTCTTTTAAAACAATTCCTTGGGACACAATGTCGGCATCATTAAAATATTTAAATTAAATCATTGTCAATTAAATATAGGCAATATCCGTTGACGCACAACAACACGTTCCTAAACTATTTATACGTCTAGCTGTAACCATGAATAAAAGACTAATTTTAATCATCAGCAAATTTATGATTTACATTTAAGTGAGTTTCAACTATCTCTAGCCACACATTAATTAGCTTGAATAAATAGAAAACATAAATTAATTTATGGATAAATTAACTACAAAAGACCACCAATATCCGAGTAAACGAGTGCGGATGTTATGAAAGCTGTAAATAGATAAAAACATCGATTAACAGTAGTGACATCAGTATCGTATTTTGTGTCGCACTGTAAAAAGTTTCAACGACAAATATTATGTTTTATTTGTTGATATGCTTTGAATGTTTAAACGAATGAAATCCAAAAGGACTTAAAGGACCAAACGTTCATTGTAATATATTGCAACTACTAAACTTATATATAACAACAGTTTTCTTATACAACTAGTAGAATATCTCGTACATCCATTTAATTTTAGTAAATTCTCTTGTAAATCCTCATTATAAGGTAATCTACAGTTCAGAAAACTGTGAACTGAGCACAAAAGAAGAAAATCCGTTTGGTGTTCGGACGTAAAACACGCAGAAATATCTTTGACATTAAATTGAATTACAGATGACGAACACGGTATAACCACAAGAGTTACACAAGGGGTCAATGCCTACAAAAATTAGCCGTCCACGATGAGCACTTGGGCAGGAACGCAAATGACTACTGAAACGCATTCCTGATATCCGTATAATTTGACGCAATCCAAAAGAATAATGGAAGGTTGTTTAGAGTTATAAAAATACAAGGGCAATCGATAAGAAGAACATAACACTGGATCAAACAAAGGTTCTTAGGCGGCTGTAGAGCACCAAATTACAATGATAAACTATAAGTAACCACATAATATGACACATTGCTATATAATTACTTATACAATATACCGACATATTTTTGTATGTGTGGTATTCGATTGACGTCAATGGCCTGCGTTGTGCACGTCCCCTCTACAAAATCGGTTATGTTCAACAACCAAAACGCACGTCTACCTATAAACTATGTTATTCATGAATATTTTAAGCGTGTTTTGTGAAAAAGCAACCTTTTACATATAACATAACATAAGTATACATATAGAACAAAAAACTGTACGAATGTTAATAAAAAAATTAAGAGGGATGAATGGACATATATTTTCCGATATAGAAGATCACGTGTCAACTAAAAGTAAGCTTAAATAGGTGTAACATTCAAATAGGTTAGTAAGGGGAACTCTGAAACTATAAGAGATAGAGAAATATGTTGTAAAGGACCATGACATCGATTTTAAAGGCAAGAAAAACTACATTCATAAATTAAAAAAAAAACCTATACATGAGTCGGGAATGGAACCCAATAATTTTTAGAAAAAAAAGTATATCATTTTATTACGATAATTGATAATGTAAGTTGTAAGGAATAAATGTTGGTAGGAAATCCCCTGTATAAAATTAATAGAAAATGTTGAATTTAATTATTTTGTTTTGAAATGTTCAATCAACTCTTTTAGGTAACGGTTTTGTATGTTTTATTGTTTCAAGTGGTGAGTTTTTTTAAATGGTCTATAAAGCCGCTGTTAGACGCTGTTTTGTAAACTTCCAGTTTTATCGCAACAGTTAAATGTGGTGACTTCGTTTGTAGTAATTGATTTTTATAGAAGTTATCATTTAGAAAAAAAAGGTAATAATAAATAAGATTCGAATTATGGGAATAAAAATGAATGTCAGGGGTACATGAAATGGGAATATATGAATAATTTGTTGTAGACAAAAACCCTGATTTGCGTTAGGGGAAATGTGTATGGAATAATAATTAAAAATTATATTTCACGTAGCAATTGTAACATATCTTAAAATATTTCGATGTACATACTGTTCAAACGTCCATCATAAATTTTACGGTAGTATGCTTAGTATATAAAGTCAAATTGTAGTGAAAGTCAACATAATTACATTAATTTTTAAAATTAAAACATAATTTTCAATAAAAACAAGTTCGTAATTCTATCGTAAATAAAATTCTACAATAATATTACAATACTTTCCTGTATAGCTATACAATATAAACTAAGTAATAATTTACTGAAACATAAAAGAGTTACTCGCAAGCTTTATCTAAGCAAAATATAATAAAAAAATAAAAATGTCTTATTCATTTGTGATTAGAAATACTAAAAAGCAAATCTTACAATACAAAGATAACAGGAATGTAACATTTTATAAAACATACAAAGTTCTTAGTAGGTATGCAATCGAACGCTTGTCGTGTTGTTATTACTTACAGCTATTTTGCCTACGGGTTACATATTCATGAATATATTAAAACGCTACTGAAACAACAGCGGGGAAATCCATGAAATATAGAGAAAAACAGCTGAATTCTCAGTACAATGTAATATCTGATTATAATAAAGCCAAAAATAAATAAACAGCATACAAATTCGAGGATGTTTATGTACCTAGTTATGCAGTCTGTACCCTCTCTTATTACGTCTTGTTAATTGGTACATACGTTAGAAATGCTGATGTTACGTTTTTAACCCATATTATGTCTGCAAACTACTGATAGACACCTGGTGTTTTGACTGAATGTATTGCGACATATTTCTCATTATTTCATAGTAAACAGCCCCACTTTGTGTTTATAGAATAAGAGTTTATAAAAGAGACATTTGTAACAAATAAAAGCATTCTTAATAAAGCTTCTTGAGAATCAGTCTTGTCTTAGACTTCTTAAAAACCCTCGGCAGTGCTCCCGAAATTTAACTGGCGCAGTCGGTAGGATACTCAATCAACAATAAAAGTCTGTGTTCGAGTCTTACAAATCGGTCTCATGTGCAGATTTTGAGTATCTACGAACCAATAAATAAGTTAACGTCGGGTTACACATCTATTTCCGAGAGATCCTGTCCTAAAAGCGAAAGCAGCTATACGGCAAGACATGGGAACGAGCAGACTGTAAGTGACCATTTTTACAATCCTTGTCTCGTCCTTGTTATTTTCTGTGGTTGTATTTTTCGTTGGACATTGTTATGATTTTCAAACAAAAATCGTTGAAAATTATTTAACAAATTTTTATAATTTTCAAACAAACATCGTTGAAAATTATTTTTCATAATTTTCGAATAAAAATCGTCGAAAGTTATTTGACTTCATAGATTATAAGATATTGAGAAATATTAATAATAAATATTAATTTTGAGAATTTTAATTTGATAATTTTAATTTCGATAATTTTAATTTTGAGAATTTTGATTTTGATAATTTTGTTATAAGATTTATTTTGTGAATTTTATTTTGAAAATATTATTTTGTGAATTTTAATTTTGTGAATTTTACTTTGTGTGTGTTTAATTAAATAAATACAATTCAAAATGCAACGCAACAATGAATCAACAATTCAATTAGTATCAAAAGAACTTTTAAGTTTAATTCCCAAGTACGATGGTGATCAAAATACTTTAAATTTATTTATTAAAAAAAGTGAATATATAATCAGAAATTTTAGCGGATCAAACAATGTTGTTCAAACTACATATGTGTTTCATGCTATAACTAGTAGATTATGTGGTAAAGCCGCTGCTCTACTAAGTGAAAGAGAAGACATAACAACTTGGGAACAATTAAGAGCTGTTTTGATTCAACATTTTGGTGATCCTAGATCGGAAGAGTGTGTGGCAATTGAGTTGGAAAATTTAAAAATTAAAGTTGGTGAAACATATACGCAATTTTGTAACAGGATACAACAAACACGCTGCACCCTCTTCTCCAAGGTCAATTTATTAACTGATGAAGGCCTCAAAGCCGCTAAAATGATTATCTATAATAATATGTGCTTGAATGTATTTTTATATAATTTACCAGAGGATTTAATTCGAATTGTGCGACTTAAAGGTTGTACCGTTTTAGAAAACGCACTAAGTGTTGTCATGGAGGAGGTCAATTTTCAATATCAGTACAATTCTAAAAATAAAAATAAATCTAATATTAAACCAGTTCAACAATTTTTCACGCCTACTTTAACAAATAATTTTAATAATAATTTCAAACCTCAACCTGCATTTGTGCCAAATACATTTAATTCCGGACAACAAAATTTTAAATTCGGAATTCCATACCAAACACAAAATAATTTTAAACCGTATAATAATAATTTTAAATTCGGTATTCCAAATCAAAATGTACAATTCAGACCTAACCTAAACCAACAAGGATATAAACCAAATTTTGGAAATAATAATTTTAAATTCGGTATTCCTAATCAACAAGGGTTCAAACCACAATTTAACAATACACAAAACCGACCTAATTTCAACATGCCAAATCAACAATTTAAATTTGGTATACCACCACAAAATCAACCTCAACGTAATCCACCTCAATTTCAGGCAAGCGATGTGTCAATGCGCACAGCTCGTCCTATTAGACAAAATATGATAGAGTCTTTAGAAATGAACGACCCTGAAATTGAATACCAAGACTATCAACCTGATTATACAGAATATGAAAATCATTATTTCATTGACGATAATCAACAAACTGCTTATGACGATTATCATGAAAACATAGAACCTGTTGAAACTGAAGAAGCTGAAAATGAATGCGTAAATTTTCCTATAAAAGCCTCCAAGAGCGACCCCCAGAAATAGTACACTTAAATTATGACGGCATAAATAAACTACCGCATATTTATATTCCTGAAATTGATGCTCGTTTAATGATTGATACCGGAAGTACCAGAAGTTTTATTAGTCCCGCTAAAGCTGATGAATATTTTTCAGATTATAAATATATTGATCCTTTTGAAGTTATTAGTACACATGGACGTAGCCTACATGACGAAGTTATAGATATACCTTTATTGGAAAGTTTTAAAAGTCCGATGAATCATAAATTTTATATATATAATGTAGATGGAAGATATGACGGATTAATAGGTTCTAACTTATTAAAAATATTGAACGCGACTATAGACATGAAAAATTTAATTTTACGGACACAAAATACAGAAATTCCAATAATTTATAGTCCCCCGTGGGAAATAACGCTAGAACCACGCACTGAAACCCGTGTTAAGGTGCCTACAAATTTAATTAATGGTGAAGCAATAATTAATTTTAAAAATTTTGGAAATGAAGTACGTATGCCTAGCGCTATAGTTACTTGCAAAGATTCATTTGCAACAACAGTCATGCAGAATGCTTCGCAAGATAGTGTGACTTTAACTTTTAACGAACCATTGAATATAACCAGCCTTAATAATAATACTTGCAAAATAAATTTATCAACCGGGCAACAATTAAATGATTTTGAGATTGATGAATTACTTACACAAAATTTATCGAAACTCCGATTAGATCATGCTAATCAAGAAGAACGAGAAGCAATAGAAAAACTTTGTTTTGAATACAGGGATATATTCTATTGTGATAAACTGCCTCTTACATTTTCTAATCAAGTAAAACATCGAATCCGGACTAAAAATGAAGATCCAATTTTCATACGGCAATACCGACTTCCACCATCGCAAAACGATGAAATACAGAAACAAGTTGAAAAATTACTAAAAGATAATGTTATACAAGAATCGTTTTCACCATGGAGTGCACCCGTACACCTAGTTCCAAAAAAGATGGACGCCTCCGGTGAACAGAAATTTAGAATGGTTGTAGACTATCGACGTATAAATGATATTACTACTGATGATAAGTATCCTTTACCAAATATTAATGATTTATTCGACAAGTTAGGAAAATCTACTTACTTCAGTACATTGGATTTAGCAAGTGGGTACCACCAAATTGAAGTTGATGAACAAGATAGACCCAAAACTGCATTCACTACACCAATGGGACATTTTGAATTTACACGGATGCCATTTGGACTTAAAACAGCACCTGCAACATTTCAACGCGCAATGGATAACGTGTTACGTGGGTTGCAAGGTATACATTGCTTAGTATATTTAGATGACATCATCATTTATTCTAGTAGTATACAAGAACATGTAGAGAAGCTAAGAAAAGTGTTCGATCGTCTCAAACAAACCAATCTTAAAGTAACTCTCGATAAATGTGAGTTTTTTAAAAAAGATGTACTCTACTTAGGACACAAAATTACGAAGCATGGTTTACAACCAAATGATGATAAAATCAGGGCAGTACTTGCCTTCCCACTCCCCAGAACATCCACTGAAATTAAAAGTTTTCTTGGCCTGATAGGCTACTACCGAAAATTCATAAAGGATTTTTCAAAAATTACACAACCCCTTACATCGTGTTTGAAAAAGAAAAATAAAATTGAAATTAATGAATCATATGTTCAAGCTTTTCAAAAATGTAAAGAGCTACTTGTGAATGCTCCTATATTACAGTTCCCTGATTTTTCTAAACCCTTCATTTTAACAACAGACGCGTCAAACTACGCTTTAGGCGCTGTCCTTTCACAAGGATCAGTTGGAAATGAAAAACCTATCGCATATGCAAGTCGTACTCTTAATGATGCAGAAACACGTTACAGTACAATAGAAAAGGAACTGTTAGCCATCGTTTGGGCAGTAAAACACTTCCGTCCTTACCTGTATGGACGCAAATTCACAATATTTACTGACCACAGACCTTTAGCATGGTTAAATTCACTGAAAGAACCTAATAGTAAACTTACTAGATGGAAATTGAGACTAGCTGAGTTCGATTTTGACATAATATACAAGAACGGTAAACAAAATAGTAATGCTGATGCTCTATCACGAATTAAATTAAATATATTAAAGGACGATATGTCCTTACGAGTAAACGTGAGTGACACTGAACGATCTGAGAGTCCAATACTAATTTCAGACTCATCAGAAACGTTAACTATTCCTTCAGATTCCGATAAGACTTTAACTCACCCAATTCGTTCTCCTTCATCCAGTACTATTACTGCCTGTTCATTACCGGAAACCATACATTCTGCTGAAGATATTGATACGAATGGTATTCCCATTATTGAAGAAGCCATCGACACAAAACCTAATCAAATCCTTATTTTTACTTGGAACAGAAACCAATTATCAATAAAAGACTTATCACATGAAAAACAAAAAATTTTGGAAGTACATTTACCTGTAAACAACACTAACCTTGTTAAGAAATTTCTTTTAGAATATATAAAACCTAAAATTAAATATTTCTTTTACTTTGAGAGCGAAATTCACCGTAAACAATTTACAAATGCCGTGATAAAACTATTTAAAAAAGATACCGTCAAAATATATGAATGTACTAAAAGAGTTATATACTTAGGTGATGAAAAAGAGCAACGTGCCACTATACTTGCTTATCATCAAGGTAAAACAAGTCACCGTGGAATCAAAGAAACTCTTATGAAATTAAAGCGTAATTATTTTTGGACAAATATGGATATAACAGTCGCTTCTGTAATCAATTCTTGTGAAACTTGTAAAACTCTAAAATATGATCGCAAACCTTTAAAACCAGAATTAATGTTAACGCAAACTCAAACAAAACCTTTTGCTGAAATATTTATAGATATATTCTCTATAGAAGGAAGCTACTTCCTTACCATAATAGATGCTTTCAGTAAACTAGGTCAGGCTTTTGAAATATCCAATCGCTCTACACCTGAAGTAGTTCGTGCCTTAATTAAATTTTTCTCATTTTATGGCGTACCAAATAAGATCAGTGCTGATTCTGGTACTGAATTCAACAATACACTTTTAAAAGAAACATTACAATTTTATAAAATAGAATTACACATAAGCACTCCACATAATCCTAATTCTATGGGTTTAATTGAAAGATTCCATTCAACTATTTTAGAAATATATCGTATCGCTAAATATGAACATAAAATAACTGACGCGGCTAACGTTATGACTTATGCAATTATGTCATACAATCAAACCATTCACTCAACGACTGGTCTTACACCATTTGAAGTAGTTTTTGGACACACTGATTCTAATAGTACTTTTGAAGTAAACTTTAACAAACAATATACGCAACAATTAGTAAACGATCATATGAAACGAACGAAATATCTTTATAAATATTTAACAGACAAAGTAATTGAAAATAAAGAAAAGATTAAAACAAAACGTGGTGGTGAAACATCATTTGATATTCAAGAAGAGGACACTATATTTGTAAAAGGTGTTAATACAAGGCGAAGTAAAGATAAACCGCGTTATCAAAAAGCACAAGTATATGGTAAAATTGACAGAAATATCTGTCCTGTAAAAATGAAAACTCGAAAAACAAACGTGCCTATTAAGGATATAAAACGACCTTCGCAGGTACCTCCTCGGGCTCCTGGCTCTGATCATCAGGATTCACGCCCTTCAACTTCACAGAATCGATAAAAATCCCGGTATAGTCCTTGTGAAACAAGGTCAAGCTAGTGTAAGTTATGATAAGTGGACAATAATTAAGATTTTAGATTTAAGTCTGATACGTGAGGATTTAGAATTCAATATAAAAAGATATACTAAATTTAATCAATATTTAAAAACACATTTTGATAATGAAACATCTAATGTTCAACTTTTTAATGTAAAGCTTCAAACGAATTATGTAATGAATATTAGTATTCAAAAATTAGAACAGTTATCTCCATCAACTAGAATTAAACGTGGACTTCTCAATCCTCTTGGATCTATTATTAAGCTTATAACTGGTAACTTAGATCATAATGATGCTTTAAGATATGAAAATATGATTGATTCTCTAACGACACGCCAAAATACACTCATTAAAAAGGTAACCTTAATATCAGATATTTCTGAATCAATGATAAAGATAACAAATTTCACGAAGGACAATTTCATTCGAATAGATAAAGAGTTACGAGAAATAAAAAAATTAATAAATCAAACTAATATTGATATAACTACCCATAATTTTATTAATGTTTATAATTTATTTTTCCATAATTTTCAACTACTCTACATTCGGTTGAATGAAATTGAAACTTCTCTGGCATTCAGTAAATTAAAAATATTACACCAATCTCTTATAAACTCAAATGAATTATTAGAATTGTTAAAAAAGATAGAGAAATTCTACAAACTTGTGTATCCAGTAAGTTATGACAATTTAGTTAAAATAGAGCAATGTATAGAGCTTAAAGCTTATACAAAAGGAAGTCAAATAACATTCATTTTAGATATACCAATAATTAGAGATGAAATTTATACATACTACAGAGCAATTCCAATACCTATGACCAATCCTTCTAATCATACCACCATCATTATTCCTAAATTTCCTTACCTATTAGTAAAAGGGTCTAAATTTGTCTCGCTCACTTTACCTTGTAATGAACTTCACGACGAAATGTTCCTGTGTCACGAGGATGATTCTCGAACAACTTCAGAAGACACTTGCATAACAGCATTAATTCAATTTTCTTCGAATACGAGTTCTTGTCATCCAGTACCAGTTGAAATCAAGACCATTAAGATACAACCAATTGGAAAAGAGAGATGGATTCTTCATAGTAACGCTGAGAATATATTATCAAAAATTTGTAACGACGAAATAACGAAAGAAAATATAGAAGGGACATACTTCCTCGTCCTAGATGACCATTGCGATGTTAAAATTGGTGAAATTACGCTAAAAGCTCACCATATTACTACGAGTAATTTGAAGATGTCAAAATTACCGATTATTAATCTTCCCGAAATAACAATTACTGAGCAACAATTGCAACGTGAACCCATCAATTTGGATAACAGTGAATTAATAAATCTTCAACATTTAAATAATCTTTTAAAAATCAGTGAAAGTGAACTAAAAACATCAAGTGAAAGAATTATTAATGTAAAAAGTGTTAGTGCCGGAACTTTATTGTTATATGTGATTATATTTCTATTAATTCTTGTATTCTTAGTATATAAGCTCAGTTTTTGTAAAAATTATTGCTATCGAAATAATCATAGTGATAATCATCCCTCTGATAATTTCGAACTTGAGGGGGGAGGAGTTATGCAGTCTGTACCCTCTCTTATTACGTCTTGTTAATTGGTACATACGTTAGAAATGCTGATGTTACGTTTTTAACCCATATTATGTCTGCAAACTACTGATAGACACCTGGTGTTTTGACTGAATGTATTGCGACATATTTCTCATTATTTCATAGTAAACAGCCCCACTTTGTGTTTATAGAATAAGAGTTTATAAAAGAGACATTTGTAACAAATAAAAGCATTCTTAATAAAGCTTCTTGAGAATCAGTCTTGTCTTAGACTTCTTAAAAACCCTCGGCAGTGCTCCCGAAATTTAACTACCTACCCACTTAGTTTAGGAAACGCCATGTGTTTTTTTATTAAGCTCATGCCATACTTTAATATAGTACTTACAATATTGTTTTAATCGAAAGAAAGGTCATAGAAACTACTAGAAATATATTATACTGTCAATATACATCTAATACCTATAAATTAAAGGGGTAGGTATATACCTAACCTAACCAAACGACCTAACAAGCGCCTGACATCACAGTCAGTACGACATTTATTCCCATTAATTCACATAACTGCTTTAAGTAATGCAGATCCCATTTTAAAACTTCTAGTGTTTTACAAATGTACTTTAAGCTATATTTTGAAATAAAAAAAATATAATTGATCGAAGTTAGTTAAATTTTGTTTTAAAATATTTACTACCGATTTCGTACATTTTTTTTTAACGAAGTTTCAAACTATTTCCAAATAATACGAATTTCAATTTCGAGTATTCTTTAGAAGACCATAATTTGAGAAATAAACATCATAGAAAAAAGTTGTGTGCTCACACTCACACCTCCTAGAAGTACAGTTCGGCCGAAAATGAACGAATTTCAGAACCCCAGTTTTCTTTTTCGTTGCCTGTTTCACATGAAATGCCTCAATAATTAATTCTATAACTAAAATACTAAGTATCTAAATAGCTTCCGAGCCTTAGAATCTAATATTCCCCCTTGCCACATAATAGCAATTATTTCAAAAACACATTTTTGTTTGTAAAACCCTTCATGTGTTTGTTTACAAAGCCTAATAATCCTTTATTGCTTACTATTGTTCTTCGAGTTCCCACGTTTCGCATTTGATTACCTTTACGTTCAGTTTGTTATTGTTGTCGCCCGGAAATTTATTTGAAATATTCCAAAACAAAAGTTGAATTCTTCATCAGCTTGTGAAAATTCTTATTACTTTTTTACCTGAATAAGCATAAACTGAATAAGTGAGAAGTATTTACTTATCCTTGGTTCACTCTATGTATATTCGTAGAGTGACGGCATGAGGTGGACTAAAGCGTTGATGGTCACCTATGGGTAAACGAGGAGTCGGACGCCCACCAGCTCGTTGGGTGAACGTTAAACTAAAAAACGCAGGTAAAACGTGGATAAGATTAACTCAGGATCGGGATGAGTGGAGTACAAGAAGAGAGGCCTAGGCTCAGCAGTGGGAAATTACGGGCTGAAGATGATTATGATCATGTTATTCCTAGAGTAAGTACTTTCCTAAGGAGAGCTCTACCATAACATAGGTACTCATTTTAAATACTCTAAACGTTCTACAAATGCTTGACCGTTTATGGTTCTTGGTAATGGCTCCAACGATTTGGATGAAATTTTGTATTTAGATAAAGTTTTACATTCCAAGTTTACCTAGATAGGTGTTCTTCTTTCTTTTATAAGACACCGAGCGTAGCTCCGTCGCCCCGATATTATAGTTTTATATTCTAATATCTGATAACTGATCACCTGAAACCACATTTCCTACAGCCAAGAATTAGTCTCACAATGATGATTAAAGTACCTATTATTTTTATTAAACTCTAGGGATCGATAACGTATTATGTTTTATTATTTTACTAGACTGTAAAAATTAAAACAAAATCTTGTAAATCTGTAAAAGTTCACTATGTCCTATAATCTTAGTATATCATACATATGTAAGTTCGTATTATATAATATATATATCGTATCATATATATATATTCTTTGTCATACCGTGAAACTTTGAAACCAGCTCTCATTGTCCAATGGTGCTCCCTCCTACTTACGACATGAACCGTAACATGAAGAATTATTTATGCAGGGCCGGCGGCATTAGCAGCAGCGACCGCCGATAGAATGCGCATCTCTTGATAATTGCCGTTGTATTTGGATCGTACTGTATATACCACCAGGGACAATACTGTCAACTTTCCGAGCTACTATAAAAATAAATTCGCCTCAAAAACGGACTTTCTAACACAATTTTTTTTCCAGAAGCGGTGTAAGACATAGGCGTCAATGCTACTGTCTACGGGTACATGAGCCAAGGGGTGTCGCGTCTCGAAGGTATAAGCAATTTATGAGATCATTAAAATAACTCTGTATAAAATTCGTCCTCTTGCGCCACCAAAGAACATCGCGAACTTTTCAGAGTTTAGCGATGTTCAAACATACACATTATTTGGTTCATAATATTAATACAGATAACTCTCATTATAGTCCGATTGGTATTCTTAAGAAGTGTTCATTAGACGTCATTAGAGTCATTTGCATAGGATGGATCTGTCGCAGTCGACTCATCGGCGTCTTGCATCGTGGCCAGCAGAGTAAAGAAGCCGACGTGAGCAGCCTGCTAGTAACTTATTGTGCGTAGGTCTCAAATTATACAATCAGTTAGTAATTTATTAACGTAAACCGTTGCCAAGAAGGAAGAAACTAAGGATTGGTTCCGTAATCTTTATAAACATTATGTGTCTCTTTTGCTTATTTATTTTCCAGAAATATAAACGTGTTATGCTTTATAAGCGCCACTTCCTTTAATTAATTACTTGATAATACTAATTATTTACTATATTATTAAGATTGCTCTCTCAAGATGTACAGCAGCCATTAAGTCGCGGTGGGCCCTTATAATGATGCATGTTCCTCTCAGTATAAGAATTATCGTATCCAAAATTTTATATAATAAAAGCTTATAAAAATAGCAAACGAAAATCTAACAAAATTCTAATATGATTTATACAGTAAGATTCAACGCATTTATAAAGTAACGAAACCGGTTTTATACAACCTATTTATATGTGATCATTAATCATGTGCCAAAAACGTCTATGATGACGTATATGATTAATAATTTCACTAATAATATAATATAATTGTGAATTAATTATTATATTAAGTGAGCAATTCTTGTATATATATGTAATTGGTTTCTCGGAAACGGCTCCAACGATTTCGATGAAACTTTGCATTTAGATAATGTTTTACATTCCAAGTTTTCCTAGGTAGGTGTTTTTCTTTTTTTACTTATAAGACACCGAGCACAGCTTGGTCGCCCAGATATTTATGAATTAAACATGTAAAATAAATATTGACTAAAGCACAAAAACACGAATGTATAAATAATAATAACTTTTTTTAATTTAAAATCTCCAAAAACTAGGCTCAATATAAGTATTTTGTTTGAACTATAATGGCGTAAATAATTATACGTCTGTTACGTTTTCACGCCTAGACAGCTGAACAAACTTTGATGAATTTTGGTATAGAGATAGATTGGACCTTTGAAAGAACATAGGGTACTTTTTGTAGCGAAAATAAAACTTTAAGGGTAGAAAATAGGGGATGAAAGTTTCTATGAACAAAATATGGGAACGCCAAATGGGCATGCGCGATAATGGTGAAATTACATCGGCTGTCATACCAACCAGTTTGTTGATTGACAATCTGCTTTGTTGATATATTGACATTGTTATACTTAATAAGAAATGTATTGTATTTGTAACACTTACCTATTACCCAGTATTCAAGATTGGCTGGAGTGTTTTTAAACTGTTTAACTACGCAGTACGACATAATTACTGTTATATTTATATTTGACGTGCTCTGTCAATTGTGGCTCGCGGGAGTTTATATATTCTAACCGATATACCTATTGTAAATTATCTGGATTATACAGTTTTGCTAAAAGTGAATCATTTCATTGTGTTATTCCACATATGGTGAAAATAAAACTTGGGTGAAAGTTTGTTTGAAGAACCCGTCATGTCTCAAATTAGGGATATTCATATTTATGCTTTTGGTAAGAAGGAAATAAAAAGAATTATTTGACGAAAATTATACACGGGAAATACACGCCATTCTTCAATTGATACGGCATATGAATTGTCAACAATATGGGTAACAATAAAGTTACGGGATGTAAATAACTACTGCGTAACTATAAACGCTTGAGGAGCCGCGGGCACACCGCTAATATATAATTAATATTCAGCGTCAATGTTTCTTTCGGAAAACGTACATAACGTAGACAAATATTGAGAAGCAAAATACTGTATTGCACTCACAGTTTAAAAAGGAATATTCATTCTTTATATTTCTAGACACGTGACATAAGTAGATATTTTCCTTTAGCTATATTTATTTTACATAATATATTTATTTATTAGCCATATAAATCATTACATAGGTACCAGGTTTAAATAGGTATACTCTATAACTAGCGGTGTACTCGCGGCTTCGCATGCGTTTGTTATTAGGCAGTAAGTAGTTATTTACATCCCGTATTTTTATTTTTACTCATATTATTTACAATTCATATATTCTATCAATTGAGGAATGACACGTATTTCCACTGTACTATTTTTATCAAAATCGATTGTGAGTTATTCCTTTTTACGATTTATAACTATAGATTATGTACTTGTTCAAAATTTTTGATGGTCATATTTGTAGTTTTAGAAATTGTAAAAATTTTGTTGTAAAATATTGCAGATATTGTATATATATGTATTTTTGGTTTAACTGTAGGTATTATATGCAGTGATTAGAGTCATTCATTTTCCTAACGCTTTTTTGAACAAAATCGTAGTATGTAAAGTATATTTTGAGTAGGTACATACAGCAGACAAAATCGTATTGCAATAAATCATAAACAAGTCTAATTTAAATAATTCTATAAACCATATCAATCCATTACACGCACATAGCCTAATTCTTTTAATAATATTTTCTTCACTCTAATTGTACTGTAAAATAACAGTTGCATTATTTTTCGTCGCACCACGTCCAGTTATAAGTAGGTACGTTATGTTTTGAGAACTGTGACTAATTTTTCACTATGTGTAAGTTTAAATGATGTATTCAATAATACTTCATACAGGGAAACATCCTTAAACAAAATCAACATTTTAACTATATCTACAAAAATGTAGTTAACTTGTTTTACGAAAAAATGTTGTACGATATTGTATGCGTGTAATATTTTTATTAAAGACGGTAAAAATAAAATCATAGATACACAACATACAACGTGGTCACAACATACATGTGGCGTAATGAAATACAAATTAATGCACTGATGCACTTATTATATCCCAACTTATAGGGGACGCTTATTTATAATATATCGAAAAATATATGTAGTTAACAGAATTATTTTCTCTTTAAGTGTCACCAGTAAGTGAAGTACAATAATTTGCAACTTGTTCGCATGTATTTTTCACTTATCGCAGAGTCGTGTTTCATCGTGAACGCAACGTGGAATTACGAAAGAGATGAATGACGTCAATGACGACCGTCGCACGTCGGCAGTACTTTCTCCATGAATCCGAGCGAACCAGTCAACGCGATACGCGTGGGAAACGTGTCGTAATGGTCAACAACTCACATTAATCGGTTACTAGTCATAATTCCAATGATTAACTGATTTATGTACATAATATATATGCTTATGTATATGGAAAATCCGATATTTCACATTTCTTTGTCAATATTCGTTATGATTGTCTTTCTATGATATTCTACATAACATATGAGTTTGACGAACCTAGTAGTTTCAGTTCTGTCATAACTCTAAGGTTCGAGTAAGAGTTTTCATTCTTTTAGTATTTATTTATAGCACTGAGCGTTCTTCAAAGCAACGCAACTTCAAATCAACGCAATCAAAAAATTCGTCCGTTTATGCCGCATATTTTGATACTCGCAAGGGAATATCTTATCAAGAAGCAATATCTTAAAGCACAATTATAAAGGGGAAATCCGAAAACCGCAAAGTAGCTTTATCACAAAAACTTTTTTACGATTATAAATATATTTGCATTAAACTGACCGTGATATATGTCGATGTATGGGGACAACAGGTTTCCAACACCAAAGTTGACGAACTATTTACTACTTACAAGTTTGTACGGAACCCTCATTTCGCAAATCCAACTCGCACTTGGCCGGCTTTTTAAATCATTTGTGGCAAATGTACCAAGTAGTATGTGTGGCACTTTTTATGATTTAAAACATTTTTTTATACTTTAGCTTACTCGTATGAGCATTGCTCACGAGTAATTTCAAATATAGAGTCAACTTAATCGCAAAACTATTTTAAAAATTGCTTGACCGGTTTAGCTTTCTACGCCTGTTTATTTAAGGTTTATTATCCGACTAAAGCAAAACCAAAAGGAAGGGTTATGTTTTTAGCGGTCTATGTAGGTTGTATTTACGTATATTCCACCGTAGCGTCTAAAATACTCATCCGATTTTAATGAATGTGTTAATCGATTTGTAATTATTATAGTAGGCTATAATTTATACGAACAAAATCAATATTACGGAAGTTAAAACCAAAAAAGTAGGGGTTATTGTTTTTTTTTTTTTCAAGTGGGCTGGACGACAAGTGAGGGAGGAGAATATTCTGAGCTCATAAATATAAATATAGTACAATATCAAATATAAATACAATATACCAAACGACAATAAACTATTTTATACTATAACTAGCTGATATCCGGGACTTCGTCTGCGGTGTTTAAATAAAAATACCACAAGAAAACACATCGCTGAACGCTTAGTGCATATAAAAATCGTAGTTTCTTAAAATTTTAATAACTTTTTATTGAATGAAGACATTGCGTTTTTTTATACTTAGTTATTTTTTTATGTTTTGTAAAGAGTAAAACAATTTTTTAAATCAATATTATGAAGTACGTGATGCGCGCATAACGGCAAACCTCAATCCACAGATCTTCTATATCAATTAAATAATTATATCAATACTTCTAGCGCAATCTAATGGCAGTTCTGAATATCAATCGTAAAAAAAACTGAATCATCACACCACCTGTTTCGTACTTTTTTCGTAGTCGGTTTACATACAGTTCTTAAAAAGTTTTTCTGATTTTTTTTAAATACATTTTCTTTTGTAAGATATCTTCACGTGACTGATTCGCTACCAAACCTATGAAATCGTTAATTAGTCATTGTGTATTTATCTACTGAATGACAGAAGTGACTGTGATACCGTCAGGTAAAGTGCAGTGTTCTTGTTCTTGAGTGGAACAACTAAAACACGTCCATACGTATCTTCAATATGAGAGCCGTAGCTAGCTAGATAGGCACTAGAAAATACAAGGTGTCCAGAAAGGGTATCGGGTATTTGTTTTCGCGCCATATTCGAAACGGGGCGTCTAAAGGGTGCGGGGAGGGGTTCGTCGCGTCCGCCATTTTGTGGAGTTTTAGTCACCATGGAACAGTACTCGGGGACGCATCGCGCATTTTGCGTACGAGCGTATTATCGTAATGGTGATTCAATAGTGACTGCTCAACGTCTCTATCGTGCGGAATATCGTACACGCTACGCGCCAAGTGACGATAGCATTAGGAAATGGATCAGGATGTTCGAGAATACAGGTGCGACAGTTAAAATTCAAAACTCTGGTCGTCCTCGTTCAGTTCGCTATGAAGAAACAATTGAAGAAGTTGAGGTGTCGGTTCGTCAAAATCCGTCTTTATCCATCCGAAAGCGAAGCCAAGCGTTGAACATCAAAAAATCGTCTTTACATTCGATTTTAAAGAAAGACTTCCATCTAAAAGCCAATAAAATTCAATTGGTTCAAGAATTGAAGGATACGGACTATGCTAATCGACTGAATTTTGCGAACGAAATGCTGCAGCGATTTAACAACTTTAACAACATACTGTTCAGTGACGAAGCAAATTTTCACCTGAATGGTCATGTTAATAAGCAGAATTGTCGGTACTGGGCAGTGGAGAATCCGAGACGAAAGCATGAACGACCCCTGCATAGCCCAAAGGTCGTTGTTTGGGCCGCTATATCTGCTAAAGGCATAATTGGTCCTTATTTTCATGAAGATCAAAGAGGCCGAGCAATTAATGTGAATAGTGACCGTTATTGCGATATGTTGCGAAATTTTTTGGTCCCAGAGTTGCAGGAGTTTACAGGTTTCAACTCAAGAACGTGGTTCCAGCAAGATGGGACCACTTGCCATACCTCAAATGACTCAATGGAAGTTGTTAACGAATTATTCCCTAATAAAGTCATTTCGCGAAGGGGTAACATCAACTGGCCTCCCAGAAGCCCCGACCTTAGCCCGCTTGACTATTTTGCATGGGAATACCTTAAAAGTAAGGTTTATCAAAACAATCCGACGAATCTAACCCAGTTAAAGCAAAACATCAGATCAGAAATGGCAGCAATATCGATAGCTATGTGTCAACGTGTTATCGCCAATCTTCGTTTCCGTTTAGAAGAGTGTCAGCAACGTAACGGTCATCATTTGGATAACATCATCTTTTCCAAATAATTCTCCAATTCATATGCTAATAATAAACAATAAACTTTTTTATTGCATACAAATAATTTTTGTTTCATTGAACTTACAAATACCCGATACCCTTTCTGGACACCTTGTACTTAACCACCAAGCTATTGTGTCATCACGATGTTTTCCCTCATTGAAAGCTAAGGATTCTAATCATGATATCACTGAACCATCATCTTTTCAAACTCTACAACTTCGCTCAAACTAACTACAGTGACACAACTATATTTATGGAATACATTAATTTTGTGATTAATTAATCCATGCCATACTTAAAAATATCACGGCGAAAATATTACCCATTTAGACGTGGGAAAGGCTAACATTTTAAGGTAAAATGAAAACATATTATTAATAAAACATAATTTATGTTGATAACCTTGTCCTTGAGAATTATATTAATATAAATTACTGTACATGTAACAGTAATTAAGAGTTAAAATATCACAAAAAAAATGAAACCTAGCTATTTATGGTCAAGAAGTTATCATATATTTTAATACCCGCAACCAGTTTATGACGTCAATACAGAGAAGCCGGTTTTAAATTAAAAACAGTTCTTGTTTTATACTTATTAGTCGTATTGATACTTTTGGTTTTAATAATTTATCCATTTGTTTAATCATTAGCATCAGGCTTATAACAACACCGTCCTGGACGAAGTTCTCTATTTTGACTTATTTTATGTTTTCTATTATTGTTTCTGTTGTCCACATATTATAATTTGTCTGTTAAAATTTACAGTCAACAAAAATGTCCTCACCTCAATGATTGCTAAAATTCTGGCTAACATGGAAGTAAGCAACACTTTTCTTAAAGCTATCTCTCAGTAAGTCAAAAAAAAAAAGAATACAATTAAAAAAAAAAACAATATTATTATTTATAAAAACAATATGAAATTCGTAAGCTATTATTTAGGTATTATAGAACTATAGAATATGTATTTAGAATTTATTACATTAAGTATAATTTAATATGTAGGTATGTGAATAACAAGGTATTTATGTATTCAATCATTATTTAGCAGACAACAATATCACTAAACGTACGTCAGGAAGAATACCCGATACTATATAGTGAAGCTATAAATATTATTTTATTGTTTTTATAAGATTTTTTTGAGTATATATTTTTACCAGTGCTTTCCCCGCGGCTTCGCTAGTGTTCTTGTTGAGTTACGTCTTATGTCTCATCTTTTTTACTTTGTAACTGAATTACTAAATACGAATTTTCATAGATCTATCATCAAAAATGAGAGATGAAAATACAAACGTTCATCCCTTTCTTCACCACGTTAGGGGTTGAATTAAAAAAAAATCCTGTCTTAGTGCTCACCTACAGTGTAAAAGGAAATTGCATGCAAATTTTCAGTCCTTGCCCCAATCAATTATCCTTTGACCAATACTATATTGTAATAATATATTAGTATATCTATACTTATTTATTAAAGCGGAAAAGTTTTTTTGTTTCTTTGTTTCTTTTATAAATGCTAGCCAGACTCACGAGAAATATTAATAGTAATATTAGGCTACAACTCTCTGTTTGCCTTAAATATTGATTTTTGTTAAGTAAGTCGAAAGTGGAAGCCCTTTTGAACTGCTTTATCTGCGTGCGCTGGCGTAATGGTTAATTATACGTAATTATAATATTATACTAAAATATTAGTCCTTAGTATATCTAAAAAAATCGCGATAGCACATGCCTATCATACATAGCCCACAATAAGGTATTTTGTGACAAAAATTTGTTGAATATTAAAAAGTGATTTATGAACATTATTTTTAAACATAGCATATCAATCATTACGAACAAAAGATACTTACTTCATCATAAAGACAATTTTCTTTGGCCTATATATTATGTTACTTGGACACATAGTTTAGGAGATAATGGAAAATTACAATAATTTGTACTTGCGGGAAGTGAGAATAATTATGATAGGCAACAACTGTGATTCCCGCGTTATTGTCATACCAAATATAAATAAAAACTGCATGCTTACTAGCTCACGCACACATATAGTGTCACGTGCAAAGATGAGTTGAAGTCTCGATACCTAGCTAGTAAATAGTAACACTATATTACAATGTGTTATTTGATCATTTTCACTGTGCCACTGTTACGCGATAAATAATTTTAAACAAAATTCGCGTTTATCACTGACTACTCCTGACTGTTCTGAGGGTTAATTTGACTTGGAACGTCTGATGTTCCGGTGCGTGATATCAATCACTTCCAACAGACATAAGCACAACATCGTGAGCATTGCAGTAGAAATATGTTTGTCTGTTGTGCTTCCGCAGTCGAATCTTGCATAGGTTATATCAATCCTTGCTGATAATATGTATAAATGCGAAAGTGCGTTTATTTGTTTTCAATCACGCAGAAACAGGAACTGAAATTCAGCACGCTGATAGCTTATGACACGGATTAAGACATAGAATACTTTTTATCCCGGTAAAACAATTTTTTTTTTGACCACGCAAGTAAACACTAAATACTATTTCTAAAAGGAAAACGAAAACTTGGAAGTTAAAAATGAAATCTGTGTATAAACAGATAGAAATGGATAAAAGTAATTAATTTATCTTTGAAAATCAACACTCTTTTATTATACGTTTATTATTTTTACTAGCTGTGCCCGCGGCTTCGCTCACGTGGACTACAAAATGCCATCGAACGGTCACACGAGTGAATCTTGTTTCCCCGCTCCCGACTATTTTAAAGACAAAAATCCTCATTGTGGGTGTTCCTTAGAAGATAGACGTATACTCTCAGTGACTTTTTTGTAGGTCTTTATAATGTCTACAATTATTTAATTTATTAATTTGCTATATTTTATCTCTTATGGTTTACTCAGCGCAATTCATTTAAGCTTTTCAACTGAGTCTCCATGACCCGTTTTGTTATATTTGCTGGGAACCATTTTTTTTTCAATATAAAAGTAGCCTACGTTATCATCATC
Source organism: Saturnia japonica (assembly GCA_033032175.1). NCBI lineage: Eukaryota > Metazoa > Arthropoda > Insecta > Lepidoptera > Saturniidae > Saturnia > Saturnia japonica. The sequence continues at coordinate 9,705,008 of CM065306.1, read as the reverse complement.
TATCTAGCAGTGAAAGTTCCGTCAAAATCAGTTCAACCGTTTCGGAGATCACCCGGAACAAACAGACAAAATTACAAAAATCTTAAAAATGTGGTTTTTGTTATATTACTATATACATACTTTTATATGTATTTAGTAAAAAAGTGTCATTGTGACATTACAAAACCCAATTCAATTTTATAACTGTGTAGAATACAATACAAATTGTCTCGTATTTTATGGTTTAGGTAATCTATGAAAAGGAAAGGATGCATTTTTTTATTGAACCTGATTTACTACTAGCGTCATTACGTATTCCTTGTGTAAGTTGTGTACATAAAGTAGTAAAGTATAATATATTACAACCTTGCCAGAGAACAGGTGTATGAATGTAAAAAAATCACATAAATGGGATAAAAATTCTCGCTTAACTATCATCTATCATACAGAAAGACAAAATAGATAGATGTTGCATTTTATAATTTACATTCAAACCCGGTGAAGCTGTCAAGGCCTCTAATTGCTCACGGGCCCTTAAGGCTAAAGGTATAGCCAGTTCGAAAAAAAAAACTCGGTTTATCCTCAAAATTTGTTTTATGTAATAAGTACGAAACACGAAAAATTTAATGTTGATTTCATGTACAACAACGTCTCGCCGTGTTCCAACAAGTTTTTCGGAATTTAAGAACATATTAATTTTAGGCCTTTAGCATTTGCTACGTCTGCTATACATCTCATCATCTGCACACCCATGCACCCTCTCCCCCCTCCCAAATTAACCCTAGATACGCCAATGAGTATTAAAACATAAATATGATATTTTCTTGACAGGCATCCAACAAGTTAATCTGTCAACTTTATCCGAATGAAAATTTATATTTTCCATTCACGGTTACATAAGAATAAACCATTATTTTAATTTTAATTTATTATACAAAAGATAGTGTTATAAACTAATGACATCCAAGGTACCTAACAAACGTCGTGTTATATTACTACATGCGAATAAAAGTTATTGCACATTTCATTAATAGTTTTCAGATAGTTTCGCTACCGATTCCAAGAATTAGTACTAAGACTCTCTTGTATCCAGTTCAAAGAATTTCAATAGCTCTGTGGCTTGAGAAATGTCGTCTTAAATATCACCTTGATTTGATATCGCGGTATGGGTGGTCGTAGTTATCAAAGTGGACGATAGAGGTGGCACTAATCGTACCTACCTGGATGCTCGAATGAAACAATCAGTATGCGTAATCTGTCTCTATATAGTTATGAATCTTAAATAATTATGTATTTCGAACTAACTATTGATACTCGTATATACATCCTTTTAATTAAAATAACATTTTTAAAATTAGAATATATAAGTTTAACGTTTCATCGCAATCTCACCTGATGTTAATGGACTATGTCGCCGAAGACAGTAACACGCTAAGCCTAAAGGTACTTACTGGCTCTCATGTACAGGTGCCGGAAGGTGAAATTTTTTTTTTTACTTTTTTTAACAAGAGAATTGGCGAAATTCTGCGTTTTCTATTAAAATTTTCACTTACTGTTATTTTCTTTCCTTATGAGAACATATAATATGATATTCTAAAAATTCAAAGAGTTTTCTGTGGTATACGGTTGCTCGGCGAACCCAGCTTACAATATCTCGATATGTTGTTAATTAAAACTGATACATTTTCCACATTTTGAAAACCTTTTTTCGATTTAAGAAAAACAAACAAAACCGGTATAAACGTGTACAAAGTATCAGCAATAATAATCCGTAATTTTGATTCTTAAAATGGGTGCAGGTTACTTTTTGAAAATGCTTTAAATTCTTTCAGTTCCAAGTACAAACGAAAATGAAAGCGGTACAAACTGGTAAAAACTAAGCACTACCAAATAATAAAATTAATTATTTTTTACGTCGGGTGCCAAGTATACATTTGTTATCGCCATACCATGGTTTCATCACATTGCTCATTGTAGTTCCCCAAATTAAATTTTGTCTTTTTCCTCTCGCTAACAGGATGTAATAATTACCCAGACAATGAAAGTATCAAAGAGTTCGTCCGCTGGCAATATTGTATATAATTCACACATATATAATGGTTCATAATTGAAATAATATTTATACAACATATCGACGGTTAATACCTCTGCTCTCGCGGATGGCATATATACCAATATCACGTTGCATATTTTTTTAGGGAAGCAAAAGGAGAATCAATAGCGAACGAAATACCGAACGAACCACTTACCACTACAAAAATACATTGATACAAAAAACATAATATTTAAAAAAAAATATAAATGCAAAAGTACAATTAAAACACTGGATGGATGAACACAAACAATATGCGAACAAGCGAAATTTAATTTAAAATCACACTGCATTATAAAGACAAAAACTATAAAATTTGAGATAGGTGATCTTGTTTGTTTCTTAGTCGTCGATAATACAAATCATTATATACAAGTACACAATTGCAGGTAGTTTTTAAAATTTCTTTTATAATAATAATTGAATACTTTAAAAAATCATAATATTATCAATGTGGTTATTGTGATAAAATATTAATATATTCAATAGACGTATAAGAATAGCTCGTCAATCTCTTCGAGTACCCTAATAAAGAATTGCGAAATTACATGACCTCACACATCGCATCTAAAAATATTTTACTACTTAACTATATTAACAAATCTGTGGTCCTGTCTATACTTTTAATATTTTCCAAAATTTCCCGATATGCACACTATATAAACGATACTGATTACGAATATGATTACGAATTAAATTTTTTTCCCTATGTCTGTTTGTATGTCCGGATTTAACTGAAAACGATTTGACAGATTCTTATGAAATTTTATATACGAGATGCTTATGTCATTGCTCAATCGATAGGGTATAAGAAATTTCAATATTACTTTTAAAAATCGTAAAAAAAAAATATCCAAAAAAATATATTTTCGGTGAGTCTTGACCGATGTTGATGAAATTTTGTACACGGGAAATATTATAAGCCATTCCATGAATGATGACCTATGAGCATTATCAATAACGCTTTTAGGAATTGTAAATAAAAAATCCGAAAATTAAATTTTTTATTAATTCTAAACCAATTTTGATGAAATTTTGTACACGTGAAGATAAAGTAATTATATAATTGATGAGCTATAAGAATTGTCGATATCAACTCTAGAAAAAAAAAGAAGTTTAAGAAATTAAATTTTAATCAATTCTCAACCGATTCTGATTACATTTTGTAGACGGGAAGCATACATCGTACCATAATAATTGAGAGGCTATAAGAATCGTTAATAATGCATTACATATCGTAGAATACAATCATAATTTACAATCGATTTTGATGAAAATTGTACACGGGAAATACATGCTATTCCTCAATTGATACGGCATATGAATTGGTAACAATATGAGTAAAAATAAAATTACAGCATGTAAATAACCGCGAATAACTATTACGTAGTAACAAACGCGTGCGGAGTGATTGTGATTGTGTATTGATATATACAATATGTATTAAAAACTCCGTCGGATCCGTGAAGGTGTTATTAGGTATCAAGATTATATTCTGTTTACGTTAACTATCTCAGATTATAAGTAAAATAAATTACCCCTAATAAAATGTAAAAAAATTAGTTAAATGAGGAAACTTACTTACTTACGCGAACTTAAGCTGGCGACGGTGGCATTACGTTTTAAAAATTTGCTAAATTTTAGGGAAACTAAAACTAAATATGTTAATTTTAAATCGAAATAACATTTTTATTTTCATAATAAATAAAATTTTAATATTTTTTTTGGTAATGTCATTGGAGTACTCGTGTACCCTTTTCGGATTCAACGGGGATTTCAATACATATTGTATATATATATATATATGTATTACAACCACTATTTTTTTTTGTTTTGGTGGGTATTTGGTAAATTTGGTGGGTAGTCTGCATTAATTCCACCCTCACTGGCTGACCAATCTTTTCACAAAAGCACGAGCTATTTATATTTAAGATAAGACTTGAGCCAACACGAGGCAGAAGCAATGATGGCTTTGTTGGTAGCGTGTAGGGATTCCACGTCGATCGACGTGAGTTTGAATACTTGCAATGAACCTGAGCTTTCAATGAAGGAAAATATCATGATGAAACCATAGCATGGTGGTATAGCTTCTTCTAATGCCCGTCTGGCTAGTTACCACCCTCAAGTTGTAAATCTGTCGCCAAACACCAATAGGTGTGTTCCGGCAGCTGCACTTGAGAGCCGGTCTTCCATTAGGGTTAGCGTGCTACCATCTTGGGTTAAATCCTCACTATTATCTTTTATTTGTATCCATAATAACGGGTAGCGCAAAAGTAATGACACAGTTTCATTTAGCTATATTTTTTTTAATATTTTTTAATAAAGTAAATATAATAATTTTAATGAAATGCATGTACATAAACCAGTAAAACAGTTACTATTAGGTTTTGAATATGGCGTCCTTCAAATGTTGGCCTCCAGCGTCAAAGCAAATGTAAGCCCTTTTTAAAGCATTTTCTATCACGCATCTCAAAACTTCCGGTGTTATGTTTTGAATTAAAACACATTACGAATATTATACTAAGAATTTTACTGAGTAATAAAATTGTCATTGTTAAAAACAGACAAATACATAATAAAGCTTAAGGAAGATATAAGAACCCTGTGCTTAAAAATAGAACTGATACAATGATGTAATCAGACCTATTGTCTTAAAATAATAAACACACATTATCTTTCTCCAAATACAGTATAGGGAAAACTTCATACAACTAACTCCCTGTCAGATTTCATAATAATAAATGACACAGGCACAGAAAAATATAAGACAATTTACCTATAGTGTTCTGTGGATATACGTTTCAGAGAAATAATGGCGGAAAGGTTATTCTAAATTTACTTTTCTGAAGGAAAAGCACTTGTCAGTCTTTTTACAGCCCTTGTCCCATTAACACAAAAATATTAAGCAATTTGAATAAAATAATCGCAAGTAACACTGAAGTAAATTATTCTAAATAACTTCCAGTAATATCTCCAAGTTACATATGACTAGCTTCTGCCCGAGACTTCGTCTGCGTGGACTACAAAATATCCTATGTGTTCATCTAGGCATTCAAATCCGTTTAGCCGTATTTGCGTTATTGAGTCTGAAGTCTTGACTTAGCGAAGGCTTTTGATAGGGTGTGGCGCCGAGGACTTCTTTCCAAGCTTCCAGCGTACGGACTTCCCAACAACCTTTGCAACTGGAACTCCGAATTTCTACATGAACGCAGAATGTGTGTCCTTATTATTGGATGTAATTCGCAGTTCATGTCGATAAACACTGCAGTTCCTCAAGGCTCTGTGCTTTTTCCCACTCTGTTTCTTCTATATATGAGTGATATGTTACCTTTAGGCCATGGCAGATGATAGCACCATTCATAGATGCTATTACAGAAAGCCTTCACGTGGTCGGTGAAAAACAGAAAAGAGACGGGAGGAAATTGACATAGAACTTAACCAATCCTTGCACCGCATATCTATATAGTAACTTGGTTGAGATCAATGACAAGAAAACCCAGGAGTACGCGTTTTCTTCAAAAAAAATCCCCATTATCTCCCCTCCCCACTCTTCGGAACGTCTCGCTAACACTGCGTGACAGCCTCAATGTTCTAGGTGTGTATATTTGTAACGACCTCAACTCCAGGAACATAGGATGTATCATCTCCACTACATCTTGGCGTCTCGGAATTCTGAACAGGGTTCGACGGTTTTTTACGTCCGTCAACTGTATCTTCTTTATAAGGCACAAGTTTGGCCGTGTATGGAATACTGAATGATAGAGTCGCAGAATATCTCCTCGATGCTTTGGACAAGTTGCAGAGGCGAGCTGTACGCATTGTTAATGATGCAGACGGTACCCAATACATCGAATCGCTTCAGCTGGGAAGGTACATTGCTTCGCTGAGCGTGATCTACAGTCTAGGTGAGTGCTCTGAAGAGTTGATCAATCTAATTCCCTCTTCTTCTTTCCACAACAGAACCACACGCGCTAGCCTTCAGAGTCACAGTTTTACGGTAACCTCTATCTCGGTATGAAGTAAAAAGTTCTCAATATCTTATCTTTGTCGTAACGTGGAGACGTGGGACCATCTCCCGACCAATTTATTCCCTCCTTCTTATGACATCGGCTCTTTCAAGAGTAACGTGAAGAGATATTTATGCAAGCCGGCAGGATTTCGGACTCCCGGTGGTCGCCGTTGTGTTTGGATTGTACTGTGTTCACCATCAGAGACAGTGTCGTCAATTTTCCGAGCTATCTACTATTAAAAAAACTTAGATACTTTCACATTTATAGAAATACCTATGTTTGAATAAGTTAGTTTTAAACGTTTAGTTATGATTTACCGAAACGCTAAATGATTATTTAAAAACTGTAATGATATTTATTCATTAATCCTAACCACCAAATAGCTCATCATTGTATCTAATTAAACTTTAAATGAAATATTGCGTTAGTTATATTTAACTAAATATGATCAGTGTGAATCAACCTGTAGCGAGTTATTTATTGTTACACCACCAGCATGAGAATGTCCATTAAACATAATGTTTTATAATTAACTACTATAAATTATAAATAACAACTTATGCGATGCCTTCTCAGCGTCTACCATTTGATAGCAACCGATGTTAATAATATCATAAAAACGAAGTAATAACTTTAATAAGTAAAAAAATGATTCATCTTTATAAATTAAAATGAGTACCTATAAAACTCTGGGAAACAATTAATTCACGTGTTCCAGAAATGTAACACAACTTCGCGGAATAAAACAATAGATTATATCTGGACGTTGGTAATGGCAAAATAAGACTTGTAATGTAATCTCGACCTTACTTATTTAGTCGCAGTAAGTAGATTAGATCAGTGATCGTCAAACTACCGCCGCGCCGCGCCGGCAAGCCGCATGTGGTCAGAATCCAATCTTTTGCGGCCCGTGTTGGACTCTAGTTGACAGACTATTTTTTAACTCAAAGCAATATTTCATAATAATAACAACATCAGCCTGTAAGCCCGCTGCCTGAGCAAAGGCGTCTTACCAAGGGAAGGGATTTATTTATATATTTTACATTGTTAGGAAAACTAACTGCTGATAGAAATGGTAGTATAGATAATCGAAATAAAAGGCCAATTATAAGTTTTCACAAATAGAAAAGATAAGGATGAACGAAAAAAAAGACAGCCACGAAGAGAAACACAAACTAAAATTATGTATTACAAAAATTTGTGTAGTCTCTGTATAAATTGCGCCTTAGGGACGACACTTGTAGTAAATAAATCAACACTATTGTCTAAAGAATTAAATTGTTTGCACGCCCTCATTAAAAATAAACTAATGAAGCTTAATGACCACGCCAGGCCACGACGTATTAGCGATATCAAGCGCCAAGAAATCAACAGTGGCATGCAAATACATTTTTCAAGTATTCAAGTTTCCTCACGATGTCTTCCTTCATCCCCAGCCGATAGTGTTACCAATTTAAATTAGCCAATATACGCGAATTCCGAAAAATTCGTTCGTACATGTAGGGCATCGAACTTGCGGTCATCGATACGATATTCCGCCTGTCTAAACCACTCCACCACCACGATAGCCTTACAGGAATATTTCATACATTTATTTAATATATTGTATCGGTATATACTACTTACTAGTAAATACTAAAACATATTCCTTAAAAAATTACCATCTTTGCTACACCCGATGCCTGTGTTTATGTATACAGCCCAAGGTGTTAACTGACATTATTAATATTGGTTCGCGGTAACAAAAGTTTGACGATCACTGGGTTAGACGTTGTCTGCAATTCCAGAGGAGGTACGTCACTACTATTTTAAGTTTGCAGGACACGTGTACGCTATGACCGTATTTTTAAAATGAATACAATATAAAATGGTCACGCTTCGGAGCGTAAATATATTTTCAAGTGTAGAGAATACAATGGCTACAATTATTTGATAAAAAATTAAACAAAAAAAAAATTGGATTAGATCATCAAATGTATAAATGTTTATTGTGATAATCAATAAGTCTGGTCATCGGTAGCATTACAACACAATTTACAGAATCATTATTTTTAACCGTGTCTTATCCTGTCTTTGTTGACAGAAAGTTATATTATACAATGATAGTACTTCACTATATACTCAAAAATAAACCTAAATTATGTATACAAATTGGCTTAATGTAAATTCATCTGTCAAATTCACATTACTCTTACAGCCGCGGCAGTTACGGCCCGTTCAGATATATAGTATTCGTCATTGACGATTCTTTATTAATAGCGAAGAATTCACAAATCACTGTATAAGAATTGGACGTATTCATGATTCATGAGCGTCTAAATACGGTCATAAGAAAGTATGTACCACTGAGCAAAATATAAACGAACTGTATCACGATCCGGAAAAAATAACGGAGCCCAAAAAAATCGAACGTGTTGTGTACTTTATTTTTAAAGGCTCTATGTTTGATTACTAATTTTAATAATAATTTTAAATACAACCGCCAAATCAAATCAATAGTTATTTAGATACATATTTACAATTTCCGGGTGTTAGTCATGCGAACAATAAATGCGTAGCCACTCAATAAACCACAGCATTTCTTATGAGAAATCGTACACTAAAATAAGAAATGCAGAAATATTTAAGCAGGCCGGCAGGATTTCGATCTCCCGGTGGTCACCGTTGTGTTTCGATTGTGCTGTGCTTACCATCATGGATAATACCATCAATGTCCCAAGCTACAATAAAAAAAAATACATACTCATAGCTCAATTTCCTAAAGTTCTGTGTTGTGTTTGTTAGTATTTAAGTATAATGAATTATGAACTATTTAACTTTTCGTCCATCATTTATTACTGAATATGTGTAGCACAAATAAAAAAGTATTAGGCACGTATATTTATCTACAAAAAAAAGCACAAATTAATAACATCTAAAAAAAAATCTTGCCATGTATGTCAGTTTACGCAGCATACTTAATAAGTTAATAACAGAGACACAACGTAACATCTTTATACAAGTTTCTATTCTTTGTACAATACTGTGTCTCCAAAATGATTCAACAATGCTTTATATTACAATTCCTGTTTATCAAAAATATGTACAAATAGCATGCCGAAACAACTTGGCTTCACTATAATTCAAACCGGATACAGCGACTGATAACGGAAGTCGTTAGTATTGAACAATGATATTTTATAAATAGATACGGCATTGGCGCTCTTTACATTGAATCGTGAACGGTGGGCAATTGCCTTCAGTTCACTTTCGACTTGATACCGGCGAGAGCAAGAAGAAACTTTCGTCCTTTTTTGTCAACAGAGTTTCCGCCTTACGTTGTGATTTTCTATCTCTTTTGTTTGAACATGCTGATAACAAAATTTGTACCGTGTTCAAATTACTTTTAGTGAGAGTATAACGCGTCTATTTATAAAACTTCATTGGTATTTAATAAGTGTTGTATGAAGCCTAAAATTCCTTATTTCATATTCTATAAGAATTGAAAATTAGAAGACAATTAAAAGACGAAAATAAACTGCGTAAAAACTGGGTAATAAATGCGTACGGACCCGCGGGGCAAATATTTATATAACAATTAAGCGTACAACGTAATATCATATTTATACCACAAATGTGTGATTTGCGATAAAATAGTGACATGGACACGACACGCGAAACTACCGAAATAAATTCTGAAACACTAAGATTCATTCATATTAATTGTAAATAATAAATACAAACGTATAGAATTTTAATAAATTTCAAATACATATGTATTTCCTAGAATAATACATAAATAAAGTGCGACACGAGTGCAATTTTAGAGTAAGTTTAAGTCAGGAATCGTTGAACTCGATAAAAAGCCACGAGGACGCGACTCACAGTAAGCATTTTCACAAACATTTTAGTAAAATAATTAATACATTACATCAATAATTACGTTGAGTATTGTCTAGCTATTATCATATTAATCATAATCAATTCTTAATCATCCATCTATACAATCAATAAAACTGAAGTGTCTTTATGATATCTCAAAATAACATCTCTTTACTAAATGTATAAGAAAGTATATACGGTACTTATAGAAAAACCCAAACTTTTAAATTTTTTGTCTGTGTGTGTTTCCTCCGGGTAATCTCCGAAACGGTTGCACAGATTTGACGGGACTTTCACTGGCAGATAGCTGATAGTTATAAGGGTAATACTTAAGGGTAAGAATTAGGATTACGCGCAAAAAAAAAGCATCTTTGTCTTTATCAGGCAACCTCCGTGGGTGGAAGCGGGGTCACTACAATACTAATATTCTGTAGTCCGCTCGAGTGAGCCGTGGGCACAGTTAATATATAATATTAAGAGATAAACTCAGATACGGAAATTTGAACCCAGTCTAAGTGTAAACTATACTATAGCATCTATACAGCTTTTATACATACTTATTTATATACAGACATTAAACTCCAAGACGAAACACACAATTCAAAGGACGGTCATATACAGGAATCGAAAGCTGTGGTGTGGCTCAGCAGTTTGTCAGCATAACGGTCGAGTTGGTACCTCTGCAGTACTGAATTATAAGGCCTATTTTTCAATAGTTGTAATACATTACTTGAAATCTTTCTTAGATACTTTTTTTTGACTAGCTGTGCCCGTGACTTCGTTCACGTGGATTACAGAGTGCAATCGATCGGGAATACGCGCGAATCATGCAACTCTCGCTCCCGGTTATATGCTTATTATGGGTGATCCTTAAAAAATATACATATTATTATGCTCTTGCTGATTTTTTGTACGCCTTTTTAAGATCTAAAATTATGTAGTACATTAATTTGATATATCTCTTATGGTTTACTCAGCGTTTGCTAAATATGCGCCCGAATTGATTCGCCGGTACCAGTTTTTTTTTTACATTGGACGGAACCCTAATTAAAAAAAAGTAGCCTAAGGTACTCCTTCTAACATAAGTCATCATATGCTAGTGAAAGTCCCGTCAAAATCCGTTGAACCGCTTCGGAGATTACCCGGATTATTCAGACAGACAAACATTTTGAAAATTGTTGTTTTGTTATAATTATCGTATCTATATACATTCATATGCATTTAGTAAAAAGTTGTTATTTTGACATTAGCATTACAAAGAGACACTTCAGTTTTATTAATTGTATAGACTATAGATAATAAATACATCAAAATGAAAATTCAGTTTAAAAGAAATACTTTCTATCCATGAAATGTCAAAATCACGCGACTGTTCGAATGTGTGTAATATGATCTTCAAGATATTTGCTGCGAGAGCTCGAACGACACAGCTCGCCGAATGACCGGTCTACGGCCGGAGGTCGCGCTGAATATTCAGTACCATAAACCACTTTAATATTAATGGGAAGCTCCTGAAAATACTCCCTGGTGGACAATCAATGATAATGAAATATAGATACGATATGTTAATTTCTTCGTGGCGGTAATTGACCTGTCCAAGAGTCCACTGTAGGCTGTTTATATAAATTTAAAAAAATTCTGATACCTAACGTTCTTATTTATAAATTCTTACCTTTGCCGTATCCGTGCAGATGTGGAATAATCTCCCGGCTAACCTGTTCCCTGCTTCCTATGATATTGGGTCCTTCAAACGAGGCGTGAAGGAGCATATCAGCAGGCTGACCGCAATATGCAACCCACAACTGCCGATGAAAGTGTCACCGACGCGACGGTTGTCGTTGTTTGTAGACGTACCGTGCTTCCCATCAGGTGATATACAGTCATTCTACCAAGCTATTATAGTAAGTACTCGTGTGAGCCTGCACTTCCTTACAAGGCAACTTACTCTATAACAGTTATTATTCACGTGACTCATATTATTATTATTTTTAAAGTTTGACTCTTTAATTACAATGATGATGTACATTTTACCAAATATTCAATACAATTAAATGAAAATTTCAATAGAAATCATTTAACTCTGTTTTACATTTCCATTTAAATTCATACTACAATAATTGTAGTCGTTAATATACAAAGACTAACGGCTAAAGACTTAAAATTAAGACTTAAGAAATAAATTTTGTCTATTACCTTGGATACAATCAATTAGCTTACGACTGATGAACAGTGATTACTACTTCGATACCACAAACTTACAGGCAGACAATAAGAATGAATAAGTAGTATGTAGACAATAACAAATAAAAACAGAAATTTATGAATACTGGTTAATACCTAATTTACAAAATATAAATTATTCATCCGACCGGATGCCATACAAATAAATAGATAGAATATACACACGTATCACACTAATCAGATATATGTAAAATAAACCGAAATGCGTCAAACCCAAAAATTTAAATAAATCAAAATAAGTAATGTACAAACCAAGTACTTTTAGTAGATAATGTGTATGATATTTCTAATTAGGGTTTTATATATCGTTTCACAGTTTCGAACCCGGAAATTTGTCTAAAATTAAAATTGGTTTTGCGATTGATGATCTCTTCATTTTTTATTAAAATCTGAAAACTTTTTTAATAGTCTTATGTATAAGTTTACAGTACCTATATATTTAATACAATCACTTTTTTCTTGGATACTATTTTGAATTGATAGCTAATTTCTATACAAATATCTTTGGCGAAAATCACTGACTATCTATGTGCACTAATTTCTTAAATAATTTTAAATATTTTGAATGTCACTCTTCTTTTAATTACAACAGTGGAAGTCTCGCGGGAAGCTTTTCATGCTATGATTATAAACGAGGGTTAACCTTCAAGGAATCTCATGAAAATTCACAAGCTACATTTGGGGAGTCTACTCCTGTGTTAGCATCAGCTACTTATTGGTTTTGTGAATTTAAACGTGGTTAACGATGCCCCCAGAACCGGTCGATCCTGCTCATCAACAGTAACTCATGAAAATGTCATCAAGGTAGAGTAGCTATTGCGGGAGAATAGACATATTACACATCAAGAGATTTAAAAGAAGAACTGAAAATGGGATCACAGGCAGTTTCCACCACCCTGCATAAACACCTTACAGTTAAGAAACTTGCTTCGTGATGAATACCTGATTCTCTTACCGAAGAGCAAAAATCCTGTCGTATTGATTGGTGCAAATTTATGCTAGTAAAGTTTGAAGGAGGAAAATGTATCCTACATCCTTACAACTGACGAAACTTGGATCTACAGCTACGATCTTCTCACGAAGCAACAATCCATACAATGGGTGTTTGAAGAAGACGAGTTGTCCACAAAAGTTGTTTGCGGTTAGAGCGTTAACAAATAAATGATAGCGAGGTCTTTTCGATGCAGTGGACCAGTAGCAGTAATTCCGTTAGAAGTTCGCAGAACAGTAATTACTAGTGAATGGTATTGCGAAGTTTGTCTGCCTTAAGCATTCGGGGGGTTAAATAGCGAGCGACTGATGAGTGGTGTCAGTAGCATTCTTTTTCACCAAGATAGCACGTCCACTCTCACAGCAGCTAGAACCATGGACTATTTGAATACTTCAAGGGTACAAATGTTACTACATCCTCCGTACAGCTCAGGTTTATTCTCCTTGCGATGATTCTTTACTTAGCACATAAAAAAAAATATACTGTGTGAGCGAAAATTTAGCAATGCAGAAGAGGCCTTCGAAGAATTTCGGCGGTTATTTTTCGACCACCGGGAACATGCTTTATTTAAAAATTTCATAAGCTAGTTCACCCAAATGCATAAGTGCATTGGGGTTGGAGGGAATTATTTTGAAAAGTTATAAATAAACTTTAGTCATATTCAAACCATTTTTCATTTCACTAACCAGTTTTGGAACAGCCCACGTGCCACGTTTTTCGTCGAAACGGTTTCGTCCAAGTGAGTAGTGACAACCCAAAACTTCTTTAATTTTTTACATACCTACTTATCTTTAAAATGAAATATATTATAACATCAAAACAAATAAAAGAAATAGATTAAAACCATTAATTAATTAAATCTTAATTTCAAAATACTTGCGGTTATATTTTGATTGGCAACCCAGCAGAACCGTATTTTGTTTATCTTATGTATACAAAAATCTCGTGTCACGGTGTATGTTCGGGATAAACTCCGAAACTACTGAACCGATTTTGATCAAATTTCGTAACCATCTGTAATTTGGTCCAACATAGAAGATAGAATAGTTTTTATCGCAATTATTGTGCTCAATGTGTGTTTATAGCAAATTAAATGTTTATTATACGACAACAATGCTGTGTATATAATGGTTACTTCTATGAATTCGTAATTTATCCCGATAATATTTTTTCTGTTCACGTGAGAGGAGCTGCGGGCACATCAAGTTGTATGTTTAAAAATTGTAGGTGTTTTGAATAATTAATAGATTGACGTAGTAGTCACGTGGTGGGATCTCTTTTAATAATATTTTCATATCCAAAATCCAGTCAGATTCGAAAAAAACCTTTTTATATATGATACCCAGAATCTCGATGAATAATATAGGCTATTTAAGATTAGACTACAACTCTGAGATAGCCTTAAATATCGATTTTTGTTACGTAATTCGGAAGTCGAGGTTCTCTCAAACTGCTTTAGCAGCGTGCGTTGGCGTAATCGTTAATGATACAGAAATACAACATTCTACAATAATATTGGTTCTTAGTATATCACAAAAACATCTATCTTATCTCATATACATAAGCCACAATAAAATATTTTGTGTCAAAGGTTTGTTGAAAATCAAAAAGTGATTTAAGCATTATTTTTAGACATGGCATGTTAATCCTCAGAAACAAAATTTACTTCATCATAAAGACAATTTTATGAAGTCAAATTTTGCTCTTTAGAGTATACTATTTGAATTCATAGTTTAGGAGATAATGAAAAACTAAAAAAATTTGTACTTGCAGGAAGAACATTTATGATAGACTACATGGGTGCGTTGGGAAATGTTTTGATCAAATTAAATTATACATAAGTACATGTATGTAATGTACCGCGCGGCGGTTGGTGGCCGGAGTTACCAGCATGCGCGTACAGCGTGTTACCGCACGCAATATGTTTCTTATTAAACTGAGAGCTTGTCATGCCCAATTATGATTTAACCCATGTTTAACCCCAATTGGCTAACAATCACTCATTTTCACGCGCCACTGTGGCGGTCACCCATTTAACGCTTTAAATTTTATTGTAAAATCTTATATACAAAAATCTCGTGTCACGGTGTTTGTGGTCGCACCCCTCCGAAACTGCTGACCGATTTTATGTATATTTGGTAAGTATGAGTATACTTAGGTCGTAAAGTAAATTTCATACCGCTAGGTGATTAGGATGTCCGTGGATCCAGAATTTTTTTCTATTTTAAGGGTGAAACCGCGGTGCACAGCTAACTTATAATAGACCATGTTAGTTTTGCTATCAAAATTTAGCAATTTTTTGACTGATCGCTTTTATGTGCGATTTTTTTTTTAATTTGTTAATACATATATACTATTAAATAACTTATAGGTTAATGTATGGATACCTAGCATTATAACAGCTCTTAAGAGACGACATGATCAATGATGATATATATCGTTCAATTCATTTGCGCGCGCGGCCTTATATTTGTGTAAAGCGTGTAGATACAGTGACTACGTGTGCGTGTCAAAGGGTACAGTCAAGTACACAAGAGAATTCTATTAGTTGTTTGACTTATATTATGGCGAATTTTTTTACATGTAATTACAATCTAATCTAATTAAAATAAATCAACAGCTCAATTCGGTAAATGCATGTTTATTGAACATACTAGCTGTGCCCGTGGCTTCGCTCACGTGGACTCCAGAATGCCCGCGCGAATCTTGCTCCCCACTCCCGGCTATTTTAAAGACAAAAATGCTTATTGTGGGTGTTCCTTAAAAGATAAATGTATATTCTCCCGAACTTCTTTGTAGGTTTTTTTAATGCCTATGATTATTTAGTACATTTATTTGCTATATCTCTTGTGGTTTACTCAGCATAGGTCATTTAAGCGCCCGAATTGATTCACCATGATCAGTTTATTTAATTTATGCAGAACCCTAATTTTTTTTCTAAAATAAAAGTAGCCTAAGTTACTCCCTATAAATTCAACTATCTACCAGTGAAAGTCTCGTCAAAATCGGTCCAACCGTTTCGGAGATTACTCAGAACCAACAGACAGATTGACATAAATTGAAAAAATGTTTTTTTTTTTGTTATTGGTATCTTATATACTTTCATATGCATTTAGTAAAAAGCTGTTAATTTTATTAATTGTGTATAGATTATAGAAAAAATTCTAAGATGGATCAAGGTAAATTAATACAATGGTTTATATGTATGTTGCATAATTTAAAAAAGTGTTACGGTTCAAATTTTGCATCGTAGCTATTTTAAAAAGTGAATAAATCTCAGCAGTGCCTCTTTGTTCCGTCACAGCGGGAGCTACCGAGTTGCACTGTTACCCCGATACAGTGCATTAGCGACAATTCTATCTAACCCTAGCCGACAGTGTGCAGACATAATTATTACATTTTTTAAATAATATGTTGGTTTCAATCTAACGAAATTAAAGGTGAATAATGTAATCATTATGTAAGTGTTCAAATTAGCAAAGAAAAATAATGAAATTTAAAACATTTAAGCATTTGCTACGTAAGCACTAGTATCAAATAAAACAACATGATATTCCTCATTTAAGTTTTTCTTTATAACCTATTTTGCAAAGGGATTGATATACCAACTTTAATACGATCGAACGCAGTCGGATGACCCGGGATATCAATGAAGTAATCATTGAATAAACATGTTCTGTGGACAGGAGTGCGTTTACCTTCTATTGTCTGCATTTTAAACATTATCCCGGATGACAGAACGTTGCCCTTTGCCCTGTACACAAATAATCCACGGCTTCCAAAAGTTTTCCTGTTGCATCAATATACAATACTGAATAACGATTCTCGTATTACTGTTATTCCTAGACAAAGTTAAAACATGCTTGAAGGATTGTTGGAAATTGACGTAGTTGACGTATGATTCATACCAAAACCAAAGGAAAAAGGAAACCCAAAAATGCCACCGATAAATGTACTTAAGTACACATAGGTAAATATCAGGGATAAGGAAAATCTTACACGAAATTCTGAATAGGAAGATAATTAATAATCAATTAAATATAGATCAGCGGCCAAACCTTATGAACTTAATGAATTGACACACTTGAATTTTGTCACGTACGCTGCTAGCGAATTAATTATGTTGTATTAACACTATCATGGACTAATGAGAGCAACAATAATAAAATCACACTGGCCCTAATGTCATTCAGCAATATTTGTGATATAACCGCAAACAAAATCCAACTTATTACGGACATTAAGAATTGACGTATTCGAATTTGGATTATTTTATGCAACATATAGTATACCATTAAGTATATATTTTGATACTTTGACGGATATAAATTTATATCCGCAGTGGTATCATAATTAGGTTGAAAAGATTGCAACGCAGCAACGGGTTAATAATTAACATCAACAAGTTTGGACCGAATGAAGGATGTAACGATACATAATTTTGCCGATACGATACACATAAAAGGCCAGCAGGCTTGTTCATTTTAAAGCTTAATTTGCCTCCTCAGGTAATATCAGTATATATATTATTACGACCTGAATAAAAATAGAAAAAATCACTTTTCTCGAAACATCTGGAAATGTCCAGTACATCGTTATTTTATTCGTAGGACTAGGTGCAATAGACAGTGTATTTCGTTCACACGTTCAAAGCTTATCGCTTCGGTGGCGTTATCCAACGAACAATATCTAAAAATAGAACACTTTTCACTTTAAATGATGACGTAAAGTTCAAGGCTTTTCTAGTGATTTTGATCCCTCGGTTTATTTCGTATATAGTGAGCTATATTATTATATTTTTTCACATATTCACTGTACTGTCCCTGACGGTAAGCACAGTACAATCCAAACACAACGGCGACCACCGAGAGTTCTAAATCCCTCGGCGGTTGCCGCTGTCATACCAGCCTGCATAAATATCTCCTCACATTACGCTTAAAGAACTTATACTTAAAGGTATAGGTAAGAAAGAGGGAACACACTGGCAGGGCGAAGGTTCCGCAGTTCCACGGTACAACAAAGATATGTCATAAAGAACTTTTTAGTTCGTGCCGAGATGAGGTTACCGTAAAACTGTGACACCCATGCCCAGCACGTGTAGTTCTGTTGTGGAAGGGAAAGGAGGGTATTAGATTGAACAGCTCTTCACTCACTATGATATTTCGAGATTCGATAGCTCTGTTATAGACAGCCAAGTAGAAACAACAAGCTTATCTGGAAGAGGACCATAGAGAAAGATACTGTAAGTACGATCACAGTATAGTCAAGATCAGAAAAGTAAGTTAAAAAAAACCACACTTAGTACGAATAAATATTTACGTAAAATCGAACGACATTTTCACTACCCACGAATATAACAATATCAATATACATCTATCAAACGGAAATTCAAGACACCCAAGTAGGCTTAACAAGTGTTGAAAAACGTCGCAACATGTTATTTCGGTACCTCAGGATTCAGAATCAGGCAGAGCATTCCAATGATTTAGTTTTTTGCCGTTGGAGTCTTTCAACCACCTGACGCACTACAGTGTTACTCATTGAAACATTTAATAAAATTATCGAGAATATTTTGCTATCTTAATATTAATTCATAATGGACGTTAATCAGCAATTAAAAGTAGCTAATATCTTGTTAATCTACACTCACACTTTTTTTACCTTACCAAAAATTACCTTTTCAAAAATGTATTTAAATAAATATTGTGGTTTACTATTGAATAAATCGTTTACCTCGAATAGTGACGGCATTGATTAATATTATTTAGACTGGGTCTTACTAACTGTATAATAAATTATATTGGTAATTTATAAAGGCTGTAGTATTGTTGCATAAACATTCTGGTGATTAAGATAGGGCACGCGCCGACCTGTACCTAAAGCCTACGTGACTCGAGACGGAGCTGGCCGCCCACCTACCTAGCCCTAATTGATTTGCATTTGGAATCGATTTGATGACCGTATTCTTAATTGTGATGAATAATTTAATATCAATTTTCGATGCGTATTTATACCAAGTGGAGAGAAGAATTAAGTCAATACCCTCGTTTATTAAACTAATTCTTAGCTTTAATAATATACATTATTCAAGATCCAACACGAAGTTTAAACTGAACGTACGTACCAATACGTACTTAAAACATGTATTACCAATAATGACAATTAAATATCAAGAATTTTGAAATAAAATGAAAGAAAATGTTGGTTCACTAATTTATATTTTTTACTATAAAGGCCTTTTAAATATTTTTACACCGGAGAATAATTGATTTAAGTAAACGCTTCTTACCAGCGGTTTCCGGTATAACATTTTTGTAGCGAATTTTACATAAGTAATCCCTTTTATTCTTTAATGGACTCAAAGGATTTCATGGACATATGCCATTTTAAGTGTAGAGAACAAGTAAGTTACACTGGGTTATATCTGGTGAATATGGTCCTTAGTCGATAATGTTAATGGAATTTTTGGGTAAAAATTGCCTTACAGTTATATAGAAGTACTAGCTGTGCCCCACGGTTTCGCCCGTATTAATATTATCCGACAAACACCGCACCGTCAACGCACCCGTGTAGCCTATAATAATTGTTCTCACTCCCGTAAGTACAAATTATTTTAATTTTTCATTCTCTCCTAAACTGTGTCCAAATAACATACCCTAAATGGCAAAACTTAACTTCATATAATTGTCTTTTGTTCGTAAGGGTTATAGGCAACGTCTAAAAATAAAGCTCATAAATAAATTCTAAATCTAGAAAAAAAAAATTTCGCAATATTCCTTATTGTGGCTTATGTATAAGAGATAGGCATATATCACTGCGGACTTTTTTTTTAGATATACTAAAGGCCAATATTTTAGTACAACATTATATTTACGTATTATTAACCATTACGTTAGCGCACGCGGATCAAGCAGTTCGGAAGAAGTTTCATTTCCGACTTAACAAAAATCAATACTTAAGGCTAGCTGAGAGTTATAGCCTAATATTAAATACTATTCCTCGTGAATCTGGCTATCATATACAAAAAAATACATAAAGAATTTTATGTGAACAGCATAATAAAGTCAAAGAAAACAATCAATATGACTTTAAGGTTTCAGTGATGGTGATGGTTGTTTTGGTTTTGGTTCATTATCAAACCCGTCCGTCCCATGCTGCTTGTATGCTTGCATGTTAAGTTCATGATGACCTATTTGATACTATTTGTGAACATTTGATCTGGATTAATCTTGTTCGTAGTAAATCGATTGAGATTATCTTTTTGAAAAAAAAAATTAACGTTTCACAACTCGTTTCGAACATGTTCTGAAAGATCATGCCATCCTGCGTCACATTTTATTCTGAGAACAACAAAATGTTACGAACAGATTCGTGGATTCATCTTTGACGTATCTCTTTAAAATTTACATGACGATTTATCATCACAATTTCCTGCACTTTGTTTATATAACAGATGTAGTTATACTGTTTTGAGTGGAAATTGTTAAAAGTCAAAAAGGGCCTTTTCGTGATTCAACACAAATATTTTGCTTGTGACACGAATGGCAAATGCTTTGTTCTACAAATTTATCTACGATAACGCTAGTTATCTCAAGCAACTATTTCACAAATCACGCCAAATAATTTCACATTAGCAACTTACATATGCTAAAAGAACAAGATAATCAACCTTCTGTTTTAATATTCCATTAAGGAAAATTGAATGATAAGCTAGACGCTATACAAGATTAAACTAGTATAGAATAAATAAATAAAAAATAAATAATAAGTGTGTTTACAACATTAATTTGTGTAAAGACATAGTTGCTCAATACTTTTTCATAAATGGATTTCTTATTAATTTTTTATTGTTTTATAGTAGCTCGGCCAATTGACTGTACTGTCCTTGATGGTAAACACAGTACAATCCTAACACAACAGCGACCACCGAGAGATCGTAATTCATCGACGGTTTGCATTAATTTAACTGGTTATGCACAGGCTGATCCTGAAATGCGACCCACAAAAAGCGAGTCGCTATGAAGGACTTCACCACATTGACGTCACTGCATAGAGTTAAGAAGGTCCAGGCTGATTTTTTTTTTCATGGTGCAATTGAGCGAGAAATCTACCCTTGACATTTCAGACATATTGTGGATTTATAATTCCAGTAGTATATATTTTTATTATTTATTCTATAAAATGGATGTCAAGTAATCCAGTGTTTTTGTAATAAATAAAATGAACTAGTATAGCAATGGTGTAAATGCCATAACAAAATTAATTTATTGAAATAAGAAAAATAAAATGTGTTGTAAGGTTTTAGTTAAGTAAAAAGAAAATTAGATATTAAAACTTGTATCGAAGCGAAGTCTAAGAAAAACTAAGTAATTAATAAATTATACGTGTAATTGTTATTGCTTAGTTTATTATGTGCTGACATCATACGAACTACTTTAATCGATGCAAGAGAGAATTGAACATGCGAGTTCTGTGCTTTTAGTCAGACGCCTTAACGACTGGACCACGGAAACGGTCGGGAAGATAGACTTAATAATCATAGCAAAAATTTTGAAGTTAAATAAAGATTCAAAAATAAAATTCAAATAACTTATACTCTACGTTCCCTTGAATAAGTAAAAAAATAAGGGTTCATATAAGCCCCAAATATCAAAAAGTACTAAGATTATGAGTTTGATTTTTCGATAAGTGTGAACTGAACATAATTATGAATGCAATTATTGTAAAAGCCGAAACACGATTATGACACATTTTCTCCATAGAAAAAATCTAAAGTAGCCTCTATTTTTAACGTTTAGTGCTTGTAGCTTCTGATCACCGATTCATAGAAATTCGAGATATGATTTATAGAAAGACATTGGTATTTTCTAGATTTTCCAAAAACAGAATTTCAGTTATTTAAATATTATAACCACAATAAAATAAAAACTGTTTTGGCGCTTATGTTGGTCTAAAATCGTCGCGTGCGCGGGCCTCCGTCTCTTTCTCTTGCTTCAGTCAGTAATATACGCTATCACTATCTTGTTGCCGCGCGGAGTTCCGATTTGGTCACTGTTGCGAACGGACGTGTCGCTCCGTTTTCAATTTTGACCATCACGTGACTTAATTGTTGCGATCTTATATTTGGAATTTATTTCAAATATATTGTTGCAATTACGACGTAAACCAACTGGTGTCTAACGCTCGCGTGGTAAACCGCACTTTTCGGTGCGACTTGCTTGTTTTTTTTTTTTTTTTGTAAATCCACGGTTTTGTGGTCACTTGCTGGATACCTGACGGTGCCAACGAAGGCAAGTGGGGCGTGACCCGAGCAGCCCGCTGGTTGTCTCCTTCAGAGGCAAACAGCCAGACTCGGACGGGCCTGGGAACCTAGGCCTTTGCGGTTATCGCAAAGTCTTGCCCCAGGTGTCTCCTGCCAAACCTTCCGATCCTGCACACTCCATCCCCGGGAACCTGTTTGGGCCTAGCCCGGTTTAATTACCGGTCTGCGTCCTCGGCCCCGGGCTTGTTAGGGCTCCTTAGGGTTGATAGGTCCTTCCTGTGTGTCATTGCACCTTGACAACAGGTCTCTTGCCGACTCCGATAGTCTTTTAAATATTTTGGCGCACCACCCTGCCCCTAAGGCAGGGAGGCCTTTAAATTTAAAATTAAATAAAAATGTCCCACTGTCCTCCCTCTTCTGCCGCCATGGCAAATAACGTTGCCGACCTGGCCACTTGCATAGGCAAGTTGCAAGCCAGGATGAAAGCGCTGGAGTTTCAATACCAGCGCTATCAAAATTTCGTCGTATTACGGTGTCCCTCTCTAGACGAGGAATACCGTAATCTACCTGAGAACGCCTGCGTGCGTCGCACCGCTGCGACCGCGACCCGTCATGAGGCCGTTTCAGGTAGCGAGGCGGCCGCTTCAGGTAGCAAGGCGGCCGATGACGTCACGGCCGCGACCGTTACATCCACTGGCGCCGCGCCAGTCGGCGTCGCGCCCAAACGTCCCGCGCGCAGCGTTACGCGCCTGTCCGCCGCGTCATCCGGGGCCATGGCCGCGCCTACGGCCACGCCCCCTGTCCCGACTAGCCAATCGCGCGGGTCAAGCCCCGCCTCCGTCAGGCGAGGGCCGCGAAATTCGCGGTCACAATCTAGGGTTACCAAAAATAGTCCGTACGTCCGTCCCGCGCGATCCACGGAAACCGCGTTAAAGACGAAAAATTCGTTTTCGGCCCTTCCGGTCGAACAAGACTCGCCCGCGAATCCGGATCCATCTCCGGAGATGGATACCGAGAACGACGGCTTCACCGTCGTGGCGTCGCGTAAGCGAACGGCGCGTAGCAGTCCGACTGCTCAACCGGCGCCTAAGGTAATAGCTAAGGCAGTAGTCAGGGGCGCCGCCGCCCCCGCGTCCTCCCAGCTCCCCGCGCCCGCCGGCGGGAAAAAAGAGCGTGCCCCACCTCCAATCATAATCCGGGACAAGGCAGCCTGGATGGGAGTCTGCAATGAGATGCGCAGACTCAAACTCGACTACCACAAGGCTAGAAACATAGTCAACGGGATTTCTATTTCGGTGAGTTCTTCGGAAACTCACCGTAAACTAACCACCCTCCTCCGGCAGAAAGGTCTGCAATTTTATACGTATTCGCTCGCGGAGGAGCGCGTCCTCCGAGTGGTCATCCGCCGCATTCCGGTGGAGCTCGACCCGTCGGAGGTGTGCTCCTCGCTCAAGGAGCAAAGTTATCCCATCCGGGAAGTACACCGGATGTACAGTAAAGATAAGCGGCCACTACAAATGGTAGTGGCCATATTGGACCTTTCCCCCGAGGGAAAGGCCATCTTCCAGCTAGAGACGGTGTGCGGGCTCTCCGGGATTAACGTGGAGCCCCCACACAAAAACCACCAGCCTGCGCAGTGCCACAACTGCCAGCTGTACGGGCACGCTGCCCGTAACTGTCATTCTCGTCCGCGGTGCGTAAAGTGCCGAGAGGACCACCCCACACGGGAGTGCACGCGCGAGCGTGACTCCGTCGTCCCCCCGAGCTGCGTGTTATGCGGGGAGGAGGGGCATCCCGCGAATTATCGCGGTTGCCCCAAGGCCCCGCGTACCACGCGGCCACGCACGCTGAGGCAGGCGGCCCCCCGGGCGGCGCCCCCCACCTCAGCCATCAAAGCGCAACCCCCGCTGGCGTCAGGGGAATTTCCCGCGCTGCCGGTCCCGCGCCATTCCCCGGCCACCGCCGGCCTCTCCGCACCCCGCGCGGTGCAACCGCAACCCGTGCGTTCATCGCAGAACGCATGGGGCCCCCGTCGCCCCAATCCACAGCCCCTTATGGCTATGGATATTCCCGCGCCCCGCGCGCCTGCGCCCCGCGCGCCTGCGCCCCGCGCGCCCGCTAACGCTGTCGTTAATAGTAACGACTTAATGATACTGCTCCTTCGCGAGCACGATATCCGCGAGCTCATTGACTACAATGACCATCTGGAGCGCTTCGGTCTCATCAAGACCGCTTGCGCGTTCCCCCGCCTCTCAGAGACACTACAACGTCTCGACCGTGAGGCGTGTAATAATAACTTAGGGCCTTTCAATGGCAAAGTTTAAACCGAAAGCGTTAAATCTTTCGTTTTTTAACGCACGGAACCTATATCCGCAGCGTGATCTCGTCGCGACCTTTCTTAAAGATCACCAAGTAGATGTTCTTTTAGTGCAGGAGACGCTCTTAAAGCGTGCTAAACGTGATCCAAAAATCGCGAACTACAATATTGTAAGAAATGACCGGGCCGGCCGCGGGGGCGGCACTCTCATTTATTACAAACGATCGTTATATTGTACGCCGGTAGATCCTCCGATACTTACCAATATGGAAGTATCCGTGTGTAGACTAGGAATGACCGACCACCCGTCCATAACGTTAGTCTCAGTTTATCTCTCGCCGAGGAAAGAGCCTCTCAGGTCTGACCTAGAAAAGCTACTTTCGCTCGGTGAATCGGTCATTATAGCGGGTGACCTCAATTGTGGACACACTTCGTTTGGCAATTGGAGAGACTCCAGTAATGGGGTTAAACTCGAAGAGCTAACGAACGTGCTAAACTTTGATGTCATAGCGCCACCCACTCCCACCCACTTTCAAGACAACTGTATGCCGACAGTGCTTGATGTAGCTCTCATTAAAGGTATCGCGCTTCGGTTACGACTCATTCGGGTCGTACATGAGCTCGACTCCGACCACCGTCCGGTCATCATGCAGCTAGGTCAACCAGACGACTCTAGCCCTCCTTCGGTCCAAGTGGTTGACTATGCCAAGCTAAAACATTATCTTGCGGACAGGCCGTCCTCGTCCAGCTTAGATAGGATCCCGGACGTATTGGGGTCCGTTGCGGACGTAGATCTCGCGATCGATTCCCTGGTCGACCACCTGCAGGCCGGCATCGGAGAGGCCTCGAGAGAGGTCGAAGAGGCGAGCGATCGCCGCTTCGTACTCCCTGCCGACGTGCGGGCGTTGTTGACGGAAAAGAACGCGGCGACTCGTGCGCACGACCACTATCCGACCGAGGAAAACCGCGCACGTTTACGCGCACTTCAAAGATCGGTTAGAGCCCGTATATTAGAACTCAGAAGTCACAGATGGGACGCCCTCGTCGAAGGGCTAAGGCCGTCGCATCTGGCTTACTGGAAATTAGCTCACAGCCTCAAAATAGAGGCTTCTTATCTTATGCCCCCCCTCGAGAGGGGTCCCGGTATACCGCTCGCCTTCGATAGCAGCGACAAGGCGGAGTGCCTCGCCACTTGTTTGGAGAGCCAGTGCTCTCCGAACAGTGTCGATGCAAATACCGACCGGGTCGAGGGTATCGATGGATGCGTGCGGGAGCTGGATAAGCTCCCCGCGACAGACTCCCTGTCCCCAGTCACGTCTGAGGAGGTTCTTTCCATTATAAAAAGCCTTAAGCTTAGAAAAGCACCAGGTCCCGACGGGATCAGGAATGAAGTACTTAGACTTCTTCCCGATCGCCTCATAGCTCTTTTGGTCTGCATCTTCAATGTAGCCATAGCCCACTGCCATTTTCCAGCCGCCTGGAAAAAGGCCATAGTCATAGGTATCCGTAAGCCTGGCAAGAGCGCGTCGCTTCCCGACAGCTATCGCCCGATCAGTCTCCTAAATACTTTAGGGAAAATGTACGAGTGGATCCTTCTGAACCGTCTCAAGTCAGTAATAGAGGAGAAAGACCTCTATCCGCCTGAGCAATTCGGTTTCCGTGCTAGATATTCTTGCACTCATCAAGTGCACCGCCTCACGGAGCACGTTGCATTTAATTTTGCTGAATTATATAAACCCCGCCGTACACTTGCGGTCTTTTTCGACGTTGCCAAGGCCTTCGATAAGGTCTGGCACGAGGGATTGATCTACAAGTTGTATCACTTTGAAGTCCCCGATAGGCTAATTAAAATAATTCGCGACTATCTAACAGATCGCACCTTTCGCTATAGAGTGGAAGGTGAATTGTCCACGCCCCGTCCAATACGCTCAGGCGTTCCCCAAGGTTCGATCCTGGCTCCTAGCCTATTTAACCTGTACGTCAGTGACCTACCTCGACTCCCGGAGGTCGAGGTAGGGCTATACGCTGACGATACAGTCTTATATGCCTCAGATAGGAATAGATCCCACCTCAGACACAAAGTCCAACGCTCCGTGACCACTCTCGGGAAGTGGTTTAACGAGTGGCGTATAGCCGTTAATCCCTCGAAGAGCGCCGCGATGCTCTTCGATGCGGATTCGTCACAGATACCGTGGAAGCTTAAACCTGTTAAGCTCTACGATAATCCGATTCCGTATGTAAGAGAGACCAAATATCTAGGGGTAACCCTAGATAGTAGGCTCTCCTTTAGACCCCACATCCGTAAGGTTAGGAACAGGGCCGCGTGGGTCCTGGGCCGGTTGCATCCTCTGTTGTGTTCGGTGAGTAAAATGTCCACGCGACATAAGCTCACGCTCTACAAGACGTGTATTCGACCAATTTTGACATACAGTTGCGCCGTGTTCGCACATATGTCCGAGTCGAGTTTCAAACGGTTACAATCGATACAGAATAGGTTCCTCTATCGTCTCACCGGGGCCCCGTGGTATGTTCGAAGCGTAGATCTCCATAGAGATATGGAGCTTCCTTCGATACATGCCTACGTTAAACAGCTCTCCCGTTCGTATTTCGACACCGCGTCGAACCACGCGAATCCGTTAATAAAAACAGCCGCCACTTATGTTCCGGCACCCACGGACATCCGGTGCAAACGCCGGCCGCGCAATA
This sequence comes from Saturnia japonica, assembly GCA_033032175.1. Classification (NCBI taxonomy): domain Eukaryota; kingdom Metazoa; phylum Arthropoda; class Insecta; order Lepidoptera; family Saturniidae; genus Saturnia; species Saturnia japonica. The sequence continues at coordinate 9,677,549 of CM065306.1, read as the reverse complement.
TTTTTATTGATCCCGACGATCACATCGAAAATTCGAATAAATATTACACATCCGTCTCTCCAAACAGAGCGTGCCAGCGCCCACGCCCGCGTAACCACCGTTCTCTCCGCAGAGGGCGGGCGGTCAATTTCGCTCCAGCACACCCGTCACGTCCACCCTCTCTAGCGGTAACCCAAGCCTAGGTCCGTTCCTCGGTGTGAAACCCTTGGGTCAGGCAACCGCCCGCGCGATACAAGTGACACTGTACGTGCATCACTTAGCTACCTACATACAACACTACACACGTATGAACATACACACGTGCACACCACACAGGTACATAGGTTCTGTGAGGGACCTTTTTTTTTCTTTTTTTACGCTAGTTAGTTAGCGCTAGTTAGTGTAGAAACATTCCGATTATTGAATACACATACGCACGGTTCCTTCCTTCCTCCCAGGAGGAAGGGAACGTGCCTATGTGTATATTTAGTTAGCTCGAATCGTAGGTGTAGGGATTCGAATAGATCGCGACCTATTTGCGAACGCGACGACCGCCCGAGCCGAGGTCCGGCCACTTTGGCACCCTCGTGCGAGTCGTCCACAAAACTTTCGCGGCTGAGTGCCCTCTGCGCTCGCCCCCAAGTCCGGTGAAGCTGTAAAAGCCGCAGCGGCTTTAGGGCCCCTAAGGCTAACAGTGTAGTCAGTTCTACAAAAAAAAAAAAAAAAAATTGTTGCCGCGCATTGGGCTCGTGATTATCGTTCACGATACACATGTGCTCGGCATTTTCAACTCCCTGTTTATGACCGATCCAACTCGTGTGTAAATATTATTAGATTTATTATAGTAAAAATGTTGTGAACGAAGCGTGAACTTTATTTTAGTATATATTTTTAAAATAATATATAGGTGCCTAACTACTATTCGAAAACTTTGGCCTTTTTTAGTTTTACTCCTTCTTGTTGCTTTCGGTAAAATCTTATATTAATATTTCAGTCTGTTGATTTATAAAAATTACTGACACACGCCAAGCGCTTATCTACTAGACTAAAAAAAAAGTAAGAGCATTATCAAGTTATTAATAGATCGACATTTAATTACTATATTGTAAGTATTTGTCAAATAGAAAGGACCTAGGCTTTTTTTTTAGATTTGACTACACTGTTAGCCTTAGGGGCCCTGAAGCCACTGCGGCTTTTACAGCTTCACCGGACTTGGTAGTACCTAGGTAGGTACTAAAAATATTTTAATAGCGAAACGTGTTTTCTGCATTTTGAGTGATTTGAATATTGTGGGCATATGCGCGACGATGTTTTATAGCGGGGCGCTCCGCACTTGCTACGACTAAGAAACGCCCCTTACGCTTTAATTATTTTTCGACATAAGCCCATAATCCACCGCTAAGCATCTGTATGCTTAGTTGTATTCCTACAACTGCGCTTGAAAACCAGTTCCTATAGATTAAGCGATTTTTATTATAAATTTATAGGGTATAAGAAAAACGTTTTATTTCGATTGCCTCCCATCTTACAATCCATCTGTTTATATCGTCTTATTTATTACTGAAATCAATGCCTGTTTACCAAAAGCAATTCACAGAACACTGATGTTTGTTAGATAATTTAAAATTATCCTTTGAAAATTACAGCTTAATAAGCGCCTAACAGAATCTACAGTATTGATTCAATATTGTATAGTGTTGCTTTTAAAATGTTTGAAGGGACAATTGAAATAAGTTTATGACAAAAAGACCATATAGTATTTGTCGCTGATTGTATGATCCTAATGATGTCATCATTCCCGTAACTCTTTTAGCACATTTCCGAAATTCTACCCCTAAGGGGGACAAAAGGGTGGCAAAATTTGTATGGGACAACGTGATTCCTTGGTCCAATCTACTTCAAAATTTGCATAAACCTTTTTTAAGAGAATTGATGGAAGACATGTTTCGTATTTTATTGAAATTCATCATCTCATTCATCATCATCTAAAAAGGAGTAGAAAGTTAATTTGGCGGTGATTTGCTTCGAAGTTAATATCAATACTCCTTATTGCTTTTGATTTAAATTACATTTTATTTTGACACATGTTTGAAAACTGAATACGATTTTATTCAAAAAAGGTTGAACTCACTTAAAAATATAAGCAAATCTATACAATTAATAAAACTGAAGTGTCTGTTTGTAATGTCAAAATTTTTTTTTTTACTAAATTCATATAAAACTATATACAATACCTATAACAAAAAGCCCATTTTTAAAATTTTTGTATGTCTTTATGTCCGTCTGTTTGTTCCGGGTAATCTCCGAAACGGTTAGACTGATTTTGACGGGACTTTAATTGGTAGATAGCTGAATTTATAGGGAGTAACTTAGGCTACTTTAATTTTAGAAAAAGAAATAAGGCTCCGCCCAAATAAAACTAAAACTGGTCATGGTGAATCAATTCGGGTGCCTAAATGGCTTATGTTGAGTAAACCATAAGAGATATAGCAAATTAATGTACTACATAATTATAGGCATTAAAAATACATACAAAAAAGTCCGGGAGAATATATATCTCTCTTCTAAGGAACACCCACAATAAGCATTTTTGTCTTTAAAATAGCCGGGAGCGGGGGAGCAAGATTCGCGCGAGCATTCTGTCGACCACTTGAGTGAAGCCACGGGCACTGCTAATACTCTTTAAAATTGGAATGTCTCGAAAGTCACCGTACTATATTAGTACCTCATTTGAAGGTTTCTAAGCTTAAAGAGGTTGTGCACTTTTAGGACACGGCCTCATAGGGACGTAGAGTTCGAAATTTGAAATGGTAAGGACTAGAACATTTCAGTTATAAATTATACGAATTATTCCTATATTAAAAAAAAGAAAACATGTAAAATCTATACTAATATAATAAAGCGGAAATGTTTTTTTTTTATTTGTTTGTTTGTTTAAACACGCTAACCTCTGGATCTACCAGACTTCACGAGGAATAGTATAGGTTATAATATAACATTAAGCTACAGTTCCCAGCTAGGCTTAAATATTGATTTTTGATACCTAAGTCGGCAGTCGTAGCTCTCGCGAAATGCTTTATCCGTGTGCGCTGGTGTAATGGTTAATGATACGTAAATATAATGTTCTACAAAAATATTCACCATTAGTATATCTAAAAAAGTCAGCGATAGCATATTTCTATCTCTTATACATATGCTGCAATAAGGTATTTTGCATTTTTTTTAAGATTAAAAATTAATTTATGAGCATTATTTTTAAGCATGGCATATTAATCCTTACGAACAAAAGTTACGTCATCATAAAGAAAATTTGTAATGAAGATTAACTTCATCTTTTACAGCATGTTATTTGGACGCATAGTTTGAGAGATAATACAAAATTAAAATAATTCAACACTCGGTTCGGGTCTATGTCTATAGTAGTTAGCGGCGCGAACGAGCCCTGCGATGCCGCGATGTGACCATCTGGCCACCCGATAAAAATATTGTCTTTATTGAAGTATTATAAGTTATAAGTCATAAATCAGAGTGATTTCTTCTAAATTATATGCGGGTGAAACCGCGGGGCACAGCTAGTGTTAAATAAAGAAGGATAAACAAATATTTTTAGCAAACGCAATATTAAAAAAACAAGCTATACAGCTGTGTGAGTTTTCTGTTTGTTTTTTAAATTTATTTTAAAAGCAGTAGACACTTATTTTAGACAAGCAACAAACGCAAATTGAAATGTATCCCTATATAAATCAGACCCATAAATATAACTAGCTACGCAACTTCTTACGCAACATCGTCATTTGAAATTGTAGTCAAACGTTACTTATTTATTTATTTATAATAAAACCACCAACAAGATTTACATTCTGAAAAATTATAAGATTACCGACAAAAAAAGACTCTAAACCAATGGTCCCCAAACTTTATTGTCCCTTACCAATTTTTACTGTCTTGGTTGGTCTTACACATTTATAAAATTCAAATGTTTTTGACTGGTGAAATTGTTCTTGACTTTTTAGTAAGTTTTAATAAGAAAAAAGTAAAAAAAAAACATTATATTAAATTTTATACATTCATTTATGACTTTTTTTTTATCGTGGGGAAATCCTGCATTGGATCCACCTCCCGAGCTGGGCCGCTCAAGGGAGGGGTATGTCGGACTCTTACCGACTAAAACCCCACGGTGTTCTTTCCGCACCTGTTGGCCGGTGAGCGGGAACTGCTTGCGCATGCCATCCGCTCGACCCGGTAGGTGTGGCCCTACCCCGGGGCCCCGTCACGTTGGAAGGCAATCGGCACCTCCAACGAGCCTCGGAGGGCGCACGAACACCAGTGCGCCTCCTCCATTTCGGGCCTGCATTTACGCGGTGACGGACATGCCCAAGTCCACCACCTGCAGACCCATTTAAGGCGGCCGGAGATCATCACGTGGCCTCCGGCGCCTGGCTCGTTGACCGCGAGAGGGGAGCAAAGTGTTACGCTCCCTCTCCTTCTCCGCCTCCTCTTTTGCAAGCATGACTTGCTCGCAAAACGAGGAGACGGAGTTTCACCCGCTCTCGCTCTCGACCATGGACAGAACCACGGCCGGAAGCGAGAGATCAGTGCCGATTGTCGCGACAATGTCGCAACGCGGCGGATCCTATGCGGGACAGACGGCTAGAGAGTGCTGCGCGGTATCCTCGGCGCAGCCACAATGATGGCACCCAGGATCGATCTCCCGGCCTATGCGACGCAGGTAACTCCCGAAACAGCAATGTCCCGCAAGTACCTGCGTCAGCCGGAAGGTGAGGTTACCATGCCGCCTCCGGAGCCATTTAGCCAGAACTGGTCTGATGGCTTCTACGGTCGCCACGCCTGAGCTAGGGTGGCTAAGTCGCAAGTCCCACGGTTCCACCATGGGTATTTGGCGGAGCTCCGACCTACACGCCGCGATTTCTCGCGTCGTTGGTCTCTCGCCCCGCCTCAGCGCCTCCTCGCACCACCTGAATAGCAGCGCGAGGGCTTTCGCTTCTAGATCCCATGGTGGGGATCCGGCACATTCATTGAAGACTGAATCAAGTTAAATTATTATAAACGAATAAATGATTTTATAAGGTCATCCCATCGTTGATCCCGAATTTTACCATGAGTAATGCAAGTAGTCATTTCTCTCAATCTAGCTCCATATCTTCATCAAATGTCATAAGCCTTTTAGGACTATTTATTTATGTTTTAATTAAAAAAAAAGTATTATGTAAGTACAAAGGCAAACTATTACATTTTATTATTATATTTATAGAAAGTTAAAATTTTCGTCACGACTTGCTTAAATGGAATTCACTATTGGCGACCCCTGTTTGCAGCTCTCGGTACCCCCAAATTTTGTTCTCTCTAACGTGGACCCCCAGGGGTCCATATGGACAACTTTGGGAACCTATGCTCTAAGCAAACAAACACATAAACGCAATTATGCTATTGCCTTTTATAATATCACAGTCTATACGTATGAAACGTAACGCCTAAAAGTATAAAAAGTAACCTTAAAATATATCATATTTGTAATATATATCAATACACTCAATCGACGGAATATAATTAAATAAATTTAGGAAGATATGACCTCCCCCGTTAGTGGAATATTCTAATTACGTACCTGTAAGTGTGGATATCACAACAGTCTTGCATTTCGGTCACGTGATTGTATTGACGTCAACACTGACCTCTGGCAACGGCGGCATCGTCTGCCTTCTGCATGCTTATCCGACTCGAAATACCTTGTATATATCAAATTTATATGTACACGACCAAACTTTACATTAACTACCCAGTACGCTACGCTACTTCCACTCAGTTCGCATGGTAATTACCTTTATTCTCTTACAAATTTTACTTACCATAACTAAAGGGAGGAAAGATATATATAAAAAAATTGAATTAAAAAGAATAATTAAAAAATTGCCAGTATTAATACTGACATTTTTGTAGAATTTAATGAATAAAAAATGTTTGTTATGTTGGCTTTACAATTCACCATCATATAACAATTAATCCCTCAATGAGGGAAAACCCAAAGTTTTGAACACAACATAATTATCAAAATCTTTAAAAAATATATATATATATATCGTTGATTTCCAATTAATTCAGGGATTTCCTATCATCCGACGTAATTACAAATTTTTCTAGGTAATTTTGTTAACTGCAAATTCACACATCCTGTTTATAACATACCGCTCGACGCTTGGCCTCAGTGAAGCGAAGATGAGGCTGAGGATTGTACCTACACGTTCTTAGTAAGATGAAAGCACTCGGCCTACGATTATATTATTATGTTAAAGAAATGTTTAGTGTTTACGTCACGAATCGCTAGCAATGTCTTAAAATAGAGGATAAAACTAGTTCTAGTGAGAACTTAACGGTAACTTAACATTCCACAAGGTTGTATTTTAGTGCCAACCCTCTACTTATTTCATAAAATGGCTGCACGGATTCTGATGAAATTTGGATTAACACATAGAGTATTTTTATTTAGTAAAAACAGTTTTTGTAATACACACGAGCGGAGCCGAAAACCACGCAGACGAAGTCGCGGGCAGAAGCTAGTTGTTCTATATGTACTTAGTAAAGTGATTGATAGAAATTGTCGTCCATTGTATCTTGTTAAAATAAATAGTTAGAACCTGGCTTTATGGCCTAAACTATACATATTCATACTGAAGACCTTCTTAAACCATAGCATGCAGCCAACAAATCTATTTATTTGTGTCTAAGAACAAAATAATAATTCACAGTTCATGCCCATAAACACTGAAATACCTCAAGGCCCTGTGCTTTCACCCACTCTGTTTCTTCTGCATATGAATTGCATGTTACCTTTAAGCCATACTCATTGCTATGCAGATGACAGCACCATTCGTGAATGCTATTATAGCAAGCCTTCATGTGGTCGGGAAGAAACAGAAAAGAGGCGAGAAAAACTAGTCATTAAACTTAGCTAATCCTTCAACTGCATTATGGGGTATTTAAATCTACGTGGGAAGCAAGTACTTGGTTGAGATCAATGCAAAGATACTCAGGTGTGCGCGTTTTCTTCAAAGAAATCTCCGTTTTCTCCCTTCCACATTCTTCAGAATGTCTCTCTACCAATGCATGACAGCCTCAGTATCCTAGGTGTGGATATTCGTGGCGACTTCAACACAAGGGATTACATCGGGAGTGTCATCTCTACTACTATATCTCGGAGACTCGGAATCCTTAACAGGGTGTGACGGTTTTTCACGCCCGGTCAACTGTATCTTCTCTACAAGGTATTAATTATAATTGTAGGTATGTATGTAGTTGAAACTTGCAAAACCAGCGTTAAAATTCAATAAATAATATGACTTAAATGTACTTATTATGTATTTGAAAGTACCTATTTATTCACACAATAAACTGTAATTAAATAGTTGAAAAAGACTAATGAGGCATTTAATAGACTTTAGTTAAGCTCATAAGTGATTGAAAAATATTAGGATCATTCATTGTGCGCAAAACGATCCAAATTATCATAATTTATGCTCGAAACACGTTTTCCAAGCGAATTACTTCAATTTCTAGTATACACTTTCCCAAAAAGTAGAAAATGCCAGGTGACTGTTGGAACTTTATTATTAATGTGCATATCATATTGTTTTATTTCTTTTGTAATCATTAAAGTAAAATATCGCTTTCAGGAGGTTTTATCCAACTAAAACAATCTACTTTAATAATGATGATGATATATATTTAAACTAGCGGTGCCCCGCGGCTCCGCACGCGTTTTTTACGCAGTAATTATTGCCATCCCGTAGTTTTGGTTTTACTCATATTATTGACCATAGAGATAAAATACTTACGATACTTCATTGGATTCGTAATGAGATCCAAAAATATGTGCGAAAATTTTAATTCAATATTTTGGGGGGTCTAATTCAATGGCTCTGGCAGAGTTCGGATTCGCAGTATTAATTTATTTTATTTAATATATTAGTAACAGATACAATACATAATTTTTAACTTTCTGCACTCCTTCTCCATATAAACTTTAACCATACCAAATCCCAGTCTTCCGTGTACGCAATATGCTTATAGGTACCGAACGCTTTATATATATATATATATATATATATATATATATATATATATATATATTTTTTTTTTTTTTTAATGATATTATTTACTTTTGATGGTCGTAGGCTAATGCTACAAATATAATCTACATAATGTGGACCTGTGTATATTACCCAAGTTAAGTTCTTTTTTATTTTCTTGCAAGAAATATTATGCTTAGATATTAAACTTTTAAAGGAGCTAAGGTTCCAAAATAGATCACATAAAACTCGTAAACTATTGGTCTCTTAAAAAATTATTATGGTTTGGAAAACGTGGCAATCACGTACAAATATAATAAGTATTTTACATTAATTGTATTAAAATTTGAAATACAATAAGAACGATAAGTATAAAGTTTAAGGATAGGTCTCTGGTGTTCTAGATATATTACTCGGGTTTAACAAACTTTAGATCGGGCGCGGGCGGACGTGCGGGCGGACGTGCGGGCGAAGCGCCCGAACCATCACCTATCGGTCGAAACGTTTTATCTAATGTCTATTATGGGAGCGAGGGACTTATTGTAACAGGGGTAAGTATTAACACAACATTTTCACCTGGAAGTAAAATTTTATTAACTTATTTTTCGACTCAATCTTATTCTTACATCGTACCACAACGTTACATTATAACCGACGCGACGCGACGCCAGGAGATGCAGATATGAAATGTGTGCATCTGCTTCATTTTGATCAAATAATTATATAATTGTACTTTCGCAAAATTTTGGTAGTTATTGTAATCATAAACTATTCTAAAACTTTTTTTGTTTTATATACTTTTACATTTACCGATCTTTGATGTTCTATAACGGTTTTTAAGATAAATAAGTTATTTTCGTGGTTAAATATGAAAAATTATACTGTGGGGTTAAAATCTCGGAGCTTGTTTGAGGGCTATGTTTTCTTTGAAATATACCAATAACTTCTCTCAAAATTACGAAATTTACACTTCTTAATTAAGGAAAACTAATGAAAAAGGAGTCATGAGAGTTCAAAAACAAAAAAACATAGTAGCTGCATGTGCTCAAAATCTTAATTTTTTAACGTTTGCTACATTTCCGAGATTGAATTCACATTTGAGTTCATTATTTGAAAAAAAAATCTCAAAACATATAACGTTTAGTTCTATCGTTCAAAAAAAAAGTAAGTAAAGATTAAATATGTTATAATTTTTCTTATTTTTACTATTACTTGCACACACATTTAAATCCAAGCACTGGGTAAGTTTTGCACATTGCACGTTTTTTAGTAAACATATTATTATTATTTATTTAATAAACTGGCAGCTCTTCGAGCCAGTTGTCCAGTCTATTTTTAAAACAATTCAACTGTTGGTGCACTAATGACAGTCTCTGAAAGAGTGTTCCATATGGTGACACCTCTATAGACAAGAAGTGTGTTCGAGGGTTACTATTGCTTGGAATCTTGTATAATTTCATGGAGTGTCCTCTTAAATATGTACTTTGACTTATGAGTGTGTGTAAGTTTGAAATGTCTGGTAAGTTGTAGTAACCGTTTATTATTTTGTATGTTTCGATGAGGTCCCCTTTTTATTATTAGTTTGATATTTTTTCAATTTAGTATAAGACAGGAAGTGTTAAAGTAGCAGTTCAAGTTGAATTAGTGTTAATTCAGTCAACGATTGTTAAGATATATTAATTTTTCTAAAAATTGTTGCAACAAGCCCCACGCTCCCCTACTTTGTGTCTATAACCTATTATACAGTCGCGTGATCTTGCGAACGTTTTATCTTTAATACTTCTCGTAGATTCACCTTAACTATCGCATACGTTAACTTATAATACATACGAATGAACAAGATTACAATTTTTGGTGTCCATCCTAAGATTTCTAAAAAAGATCTAAAAAATGATTGATTTGTGCGTACTTCTGTCCTTTTGTCCATTTGACGAGCCTTTATTCAGATTTAATTGAAACACCTAAATAATACGTGTTTCGAGAATTCCAAACAGAGTAGGCCGTCTCCACCATCCGCAAAGGTTCATTCTTATTAAGGCAGAACAATTATGATATAGACGGGACTCTATATCGGCGTACAAAATGAGGTAATTAAATAAAGGCAGCAGAAGTGCATAATAATAATATGACGAGCTCGTAGAAGGTAACACTGCCCCTTGCAGTCGAAATTGAAGAGGAATGTCAGTTCAATGTTCATCTGCGATTTCATTCCTATCTTATACCTTGGAAGGTATTGCAGAGGGTAGCTTAATTTCCCCAAACAAATTGTTCAGCATTTAGAAAGAATATGACCGCATTACGTCTTAATTGTAACTGGCACATTCTCCAAAATTGTGGCAAAATTTGTAGTTGTAGGAGAATAATTTTTTTTGCAATTTTATTTTATACATATTTATGGAATTGTGGACTACCCTACTTTTTGAAATGTAGAAAGCACTACAAGAAATCATCATATATATCATCTTTCATAGGAAAGATATTTCCTATTCGGTAATGTTTATAGTCATGGTTATGTGAAATGGTGATATGATAATGAGATGGTCGATATTATAATGTGATTTTACGGTCGGGTTTAAGTTCTTTAAGATCTAATTTGCAAACAGAACGAAAATAAATCTATTTCTCTACTTTTAAAGTCATGGAGGAGAGGCGTGAAATGATTCTGCAATCTTCAGGTGATGAGTGTATGTATAAGAAGCTCAATAGGCGCATCTCATGAACGATCCCATAAATCGTAGCCTATCAAAGATAATAGAACGAAACGAAGTGTTATGGGACAAAGCGAGCTAACAAAGCTGTAGACCGACGACAGCATGATCTTAACAAAGAAACCTGAACGTTTGACAGAGATCTATGGAGTTCAACGCAGAATCTCGTTACGAATCTAGCTAAAGATCCTGATCTAGATTAACCCGTGTAGAACCCGGAAATATATCGAAGACATACCGGAGCTTGTGCGACATTAGTATGACCCTCAAATAGGTTAAAAACATTAAAGCTGACAGCGATTACAGAATCACAGCCGAACTTCTGAAGGTAAACTAGTACTTAGTGCCCTTCGGACTCTATTTAATTCACGAAGGAAGAACGCTGCGAGCATGAATCACAAGTGTGAAGGTGCTTTTCTTAAAAAAAGGTGATATTGCCCTACTGAAAGATTATAGGCCATTTCTGAGCCACGTTTACAAGAAGGTGTCAAGAGTTATTACGAACGGTCCCGTGTACAGGTTTGATGATTTACAACCTCCCGAACAAGTCGGTTTCCGAGAAGACTTCAGTACCGTAGATAACCAACATACGCTACGGCAAGTTACACAGAAGACCGAAGAGTGCCTGTTTGCTTAGCATTAGTGGACTATAAACCCCTTAGATTCGACGAAACTTTGTATGAAAACGCCAATATGTGTCAGCCTGACTGTGGAACCAGACTTTTAAAGTCCTATCATTTTGCAGTGAGGAGTCATACAAAGACGCAATGTTACTCAAAAAGTGTTCACCGCAGTACTAGAAGAAGTATTCAAGGTCCTGGAAAGGGAAAGGTTACGCATAAATATAAACGGCGAGTAAATCACCCATCAATTTCCATTTAAAAATATTGTTTTCTAATATTGCAAGTAAACGTAAATATTTCATTAACTCATTTTAAAATCTAATATATATTATCGACATAGAAAAGTTTATCAATTATCTAAATTCAAACGAACCGTACTTAAAATAACAAATAACCCATTTGAAATAAGAACAACAACCAAATGACTCTATTAACAATTGTAATTTGTCTAGTGTTTTAAATTTGAGGTAATTTAAGTTGCAATTATTCTGTCACGTGCTATTCTACAATCAAAATGGAAGAAAGGTAAATAGTTGATTAAATTATACGAAGTAGGGAAACGTGAGCAGTTGGGGCTAAGCACCGCACCGTGACGCTGCTGCGGCGCGCTGGTGGGACGGTCGTTCCCGGTCACTCACCGTCGTCGACTCATGCGTACGATCTCTGGACCTTTCTAGAATACATTAAACTTAAAAGTGACGAATAATATTCAATAATATGTGGGCGCATTCGTTAAGCGCCATTTATTGACAAAACTTAGTACTTCAGAGACAATAAATTGTCGATGTAATAATTACATAATAAAATGGCATAAAATATTCTTGGACATATTATAATTTTCTTTTATTTTTTATTTGTTTAGTTTTACATAATTCCTTCATAACCAACTGTAGGCAATCCGATATTACTTCCGGTGAACCGCCATCTATTGGTAAAAAGTAGCATTTGAAAGAGGAATGTTCTAATTACATAATAATACATAGTAAAATATTTTTAGATATATTACAATTTTGTATGAGGAATATTAAATTCGTACTACGGAATTTCCTTTTAAAAAGTTTCATGAATTTGTCAATTATTGTTGTTATCAATATCTCAATGATTTAATTATTGTGGCTCGTTATGAATTAATATTACAAATATTTGATTGTTTTACATTAATTGCATAAATAAAGTAGTCCTTATTTATTTGTATTTATAATATGTTAAGTATTTATGAAATGTTGAATGAGAAAAGGTGACGCCACCATCAGTAATGTTTCCTTTAATAATTAAAAGGGACGTGTAAAGTCTAATAAACATAGTTATGATGCTTCCATATTTATGTTGGGATTATTATTTTGTGGAAATAGATATTATTGTAACTTTGTTTAATTAATTTAATAATATTTTTATACGCTACTTTCTTTGGCATTTCCGGCCACTAGCTCCAACAGGCATAAACCACCCACTTTATGAAATAATTGTAAAGTATAAATCTTTGTTTGTTTGTTTAAAGTTACCGTTTAAATAATTATTAATATGGGTATATTTGAAATACATAAAATTGGTGTTTAAACAACTGTAAAGTATAAACGATGAATTAATAGAATGAATCGGAAACAAAGTTAATTATTCTATGCTATATATATATAGCTTAATTTGAATCCTGTTTTAGCGGACTATGCAATGATAATGTTTGTTAAACGTAATTAGCGTTAAATAAGTCATTTGGAACTATGTATTATAAAATTCAATTATATATTTCATTCAGTTCATTTGCAATTTAAAGATATATTTTAAGAATTACTATTATTAAATTTACTTATTTATTATTAACAGAGTATTTAGCTTCGAATATAAAAGCCGTTGATTACAAATTTCAATATTACTTCTAGAAATGTCATGTGCATGGTGGTTGCAATTTAGTCGGATCTGTACACCCGACCTGTAGGGATCTGTATCCCTCCCACCTAAACCACGACACCTAAACAAAAAAAAAAATGGAATTGACGTATCTCAATGTTAAATTACATGACCAGATAGGTATGTCAATTCTATACATTTTTACATTTTCTGTTAGCTTTAACGATTGTAGAAAGGCAACTTGTCTAGGCCACCAGGCATAAAATACCTCTATAGTTACACGCAATCCAGTCGAACACAGTTATCGTGTCCTACCACCCAGTTAAAAACGTATTCTGTGTAGTTTATTCCAGAGTCAGTTCCAAATACAACCTGGTAGTTTTAGCGCCAAACAGTATAAATTACCAAAGTGGTATGCAAAGAAGTGTGCGTTATTGTATTCTAAGTTTCTGTTGGCAGCTTTGTTCAGGTTAAGTACACTGTTTGTATTTATATTATGAATAAAACAGACATAACATTTAACAACACATCAGTTCAATTAAAATAAAATAAAAAACAATACAAGTATTAGTCTAGCATAGTTATAGAAAGCGCGCGAGTTCTTTTTCTTCTTGTTTTGGCGCCACAAAAAGGATTTGTCAGGGTCAATGTTTTTAAGCCTTCGTAAAATTTTCTAATAATTATACAAAGTGGGGTCTTCTGACAAGATTGTGGCTATTTTATCAGAACTATCTAGGGAGTTTTTGTGACATCTCAGAATGCATGCTCGTATTTTATATTTACAATTCACTTTACTAATGTACAACAACCAAACTATATCACGCAAAATGCCTCCAATATTACATTATATAGGGTCAAAAAACCTAAGGTAGTGAATAAAAATACAAACCACAACCTGTCACTTCAAGAATGTCTGAAATTTAATCATCATCAGATTCATTTTTCGCCATTTCCCGTGCTTGACGATGATTTTTTTTAACAGGAGTTAATGGACTCGGATCAGTCATTATTAAAAACAAAAAATAACTTGGGGTCACAACTTGAGTATTAACGCGATCAGTAACCGTACAATAATAATTTATTGTCAAAGACAGCACTCGCGTCCCTACAGTTATGATAAGTAATGCTAATTAAGGTTGCGTGAGATGAGAAAACGAGTAATTTTGGCTAAAATCTGGTCTATATTTTTCTCGTTAACTTTTATTCTTTATAGTCTACTATACCTAATTATATGAACACAAAACATTTTAATTAATGACAAGACCATAACCGTGTATTCTTACCATATGTAATGGAACTTTATATAACTTGGTCGTCGTGAGAGCACACAGATTTTATTTTATTTTCTTATTTCCACCTCCTAGACTTAGCTGTATACAAGATTTCACTACTTTTTAAAGACAAACCATCTCAATCGTGGCCTGCCTGTTTTTTACAGCATGATTTTGTTAGGATATAATTTTTCACATACCTAATACTTTTGGAAATATGTATGTTATTTGTTAATGTACTATTATTATTGCATCAAAATATTAATGTTTTCGCTGTCATAGAGGAAGTGTTCAAATTGCTAAAAATCCGTGTTTATTAGAGGACGCATCCTTTAATTCTATATATTATGTTCTGCGTCAAGTAGATAATATCAACTCGCATAAATACATAATATGAGATAAATATACATACCTACATACACCGTCAATAAACTTTTGAATTATTCCGAAATAATATTTGAATTTTTTAGTTTCGTAGTATTTTCGTAGAATGGCATACCCGTGCAGAAGCGTATCGTGTCACGGCCAGTCATTGCCGTATTTGGAAATATCATTAAATGTATACGATACGAAATCGAAGAACACCGCCATAAGAAAAAACTTCATTCACTAATCCACAAATATATCAACGTTCGGTTATTCCACAGGAATTCAAATTGCTATATTTTTTATTAGTAGGTACTATTCGTTTTTGCCATGTTAAGGTCAATATACTGTATTATTTGAATCGTTCATGAATTTCATATGTAATGTATTGAATTACAATCAATTCAGTGCGCAGTACCCTTTTAAACCGGAGTACATGAAGTGTAATTATACAAGTAAATGAATATTAAATAAATCCATCAAACAGAAATCAAAACTATTACTACAATACACGTGTATAAGCAAGAAAATGTCATTTTGATACTGATCATCATTATTTACTAAGTTTGGCTAATTTCGAAGAAAACAAGTAAATGTAATGTTCACATATAGATAATGATTGGTTTCCGCTGGTACTTCAACTAGATACCAACGACGTACCTACTACCTACTATAAAAAATACTATAATTAATTTTGTTTTTTTAACAAGTTATTGCACAGTTTTAAGTTTTCACTTCTGTCGGCAGTCTCCATGACTGCCTATTTTTTATATTTATTAATCAACCTACATAACACTAATTTTCGTCATTTATGCATTTCTAAGCTATATTCATTAATTTAATTATTGGTTTCTATCAAATATTTTTCCCTTTAATAGGGTAAAGTTTTGAACCACACAACATTATTTTATCACGCACAGTAAGCGTGATTACAAAAATTTACTACACACTTATTCTAGGCCGTATTCTAGGTGCTATTGTTTATGTGAAGGGAATCAGTAATCTATGGTATACACATGTTTTTATAATATTATATATAGGCTTGCATTTAATTACATTAACATCAATATCATGTGACAATGTGGCAAGAGACGGTAACATGTTGAACCTTAGAATGGAAATAACTGCAATGCAACAGCAAAAACACATTGTTACAAGTTTGTTAGCGACGCATAGATGGTGTAGGTTCATTACTAATACTTCGTTGTAGGTACGATTGCTAGGCTTATAATATTTACGTAATAATCTTTGATTTGTAAAATTTATGTTCAATGTATGCGAGTATATAGGAATAGTGTGTTTTATATTGTACTGTTTAATGGTTAATATTTACGAAGTTTCCTGTTCCCTAATGTTATATTGTGTCTAATTAGATAGATATTTATGTGCGGAATAGCTTAGAATAAGTTTTGTAGTAGTCTGTTGAGATTCCAATAAGATATTAGAAAAATTACGAAAGTTTTGCGTAATAATAATAATAAGTTAGATATGGAGGGCAATAATGCTTCATAGTGTTACGTAATAACAATAATAATAATTTGCCAAATATTGTAGCGCGCACGGGGGCATTACCAAACAAAGAATAAAACGAGAGGGAAATAGACGCCGTCGCACTCCAACATTGAAATAAATATCGCGTCGCTGCGACCGGCTGTCACACAGGGTGTCAAACGCTAAAGAAGAAAAGAAGCCTCAAGACTCTCAAGACTTTCAAGACTGCCCTGCGTCAAGATACCTCTGAAGCACTGGA
The DNA here is from genome assembly GCA_033032175.1 of Saturnia japonica. NCBI lineage: Eukaryota > Metazoa > Arthropoda > Insecta > Lepidoptera > Saturniidae > Saturnia > Saturnia japonica. The sequence goes on along the minus strand of CM065306.1, from coordinate 9,660,923 downwards.
TCCTTCGTTATAGTGTTGAGCGCGTATTGTAATCGGCCACCCTGCTTCTTTGAAGAGAATACATCGGTTTGACTTTGGTTTTCGTATTTTTCATAAAAGAAATCTTTCACCCGCCAGGGACCAAGTCCACCTGTTCTCCGTAGCTACGCTAGCGCCATGCCTTCGTGTAGGCCTATCACTGCGTGCGTGCCATTATTTCGCTCTCTTCACGCCTGGTAGGTTCGGGTTTGGACAAAGTTGGTCGCACGTAGCGAGATTGGCTTACGCACACTGGTTTGCAACTTTCCGCTTACCGTAGTATAGTATGTATCGTCGTTGTAGTACCGAGTCCTAGGGATTTATTCAAGCGTAGCGTCCTGTCGCGCCGCGCGCTAGCTGCGCGATCCCGCACGGTACTTTTATCGTTGGCCTAGCACTTTGTTAGAAGCGAACCCTTGCGCCCTTTTTATGTTCGACAGTAGATTATCAACTAGAGACGCATGCAAGTTAGGCGAGCAGTAGAAAATACCCTAGAACTATTCTGTTGTTTTTAGTATATTTCCCCTCACTTAAACTAAAGCGTATTGTAGGAGTTTTTTTATCCTATCACGGCAAAGTACAACATCGACACCTGATGGTAAGCACAATGAACATACATCGTAAGATACATCGAAGAACAATCTAAATTAGATTTAGACATTCCTAAAATAATGCTTTTATTGCATTTCTTCATTCCATTTAATAAATAACTAATAATTAATAAATAAATAATATTAACTTTAGTCTTTTATTTCATTTCTCAATTCATTTTACTTTCGAGCCAAAACCTATCATCACTCATCATTCCACAAGTCATTAACTTACAGCATCAAGTTGATTTATCTATTGTTTGTCTAAGTTACATAAAAATATGGATTTCCCATTTTTTATTTCATTTAGTCAAACAAGTAGGCATAAGTATTGGACGAACGTGATATTGTTTACTTTTACTAAATCAGGTAATGTTTTACAAAAGTTAAGTTTATTACAAAAAAAAAAAAATGTATTTACTAAATAACTTAAAACATGTTTTTTATCACAGATTGAATATAACTAGCGATCGCCCTAAGGTCGAAATTCGACCAGCGACTTTTTGATCATAGACTATTTTCTGTTTGACATTTTCAGTATTCATGAACTTAAACAATGAGTATTATCTACATCACTTGCTGTCACTTTTCGTTGACAGACAATGCCAATATTTTGGGGGATCTAAGTTCAACGGCACTGGACGGGTTAGGATTCGTAGTATTCATTTTTTTATTTAATATATTAGTAACAGATATTACAGATAAATTTTAACTTTCTGCACTCCTTCTCCATATAACCTTTAACCATGTCAAATCTCAGTCTTCCTTGCACGCAATACTCTTAAAAAGGGGTAAAAGCTTTTGCTTCACGTATTGATATATAGATTAAATAATTATATGTACAGATCGGCAATTCAAAAGAGAAAGAGCAAAGGTAGTACACGCTTGTGTCAGAACGAGCTAGGCATACGAAACGATTTTCGAATGGTCTATCGGTTTGGATCGGTCTATGTAAATCATTATCAAAACAATTGCGCATACTTTTGTAAAATCTAAAGTTTAAACAGAGTTTCCACTTTAGCCACTTTGTAACTAGATTTGGCCACATTTTGAAACTTGACAGCTAACAAATATTTAATTATGGTTACGTGTACTTCTGTGTGTAACCATTTTTGGTCTCGTCTTATTCAACCTATTGCCGAATTATATTATACTAATCTATGATTTTTATAGACATTTAGTAATATTACTACATTTCGAGATAACTGGCAAAAATTCGCCCTGAATATTAAAAACCGACTATAAACGAATTCTAAAAAATGGTGGGATAAAATCATGTACTTGTATAAAAACATAACTAATAAAATGGTATTTAGTTATATCATGTCTTATAGAATTCCATATAAACTTCTGGAACACCCGTGGATGCCTGTCGTTCTACTCACTTCCTGTACTTGCTTAGATTATAGTTTTTCAGATTGCTTGACGTTCATTGGTTACTAGTCCGCTTTTTAGAGTCGCTATATGAAATAACTACCTATGCCCGCGGCTGCGCTCGGGTGGATTACAAAATGCCGTCGATGGGACACACGCGCAAATTGTGCTACCCTCGCACCAAGTTATTTTAAAGTAAAAATGCTTATTGTGGGTGATCCTTAGAAGATAGATATATGTTCTCGTGACTTTTTTGTAGGTTTTTTAAAGATCTACCATTATGTTCTACACTAATTTGATATATCTCTTAAGGTTTACTCAGTGTAAGCTATTTAAGCCTCCCAAAATCATTGTTTTTCCGAATTGATTTGATTTTTGCGCGGAATCCTGATGCTTTTCTTAAATAAAGCCTAAGTTACTCCTTATAATATCAGCTATCTGTCAGTAAAAGTCCTATCAAAGTTGGTCCAACCGTTTCGGAGATTACCCGGAACAAACAGATTTAAAAATTTAAAAATTGTTTTTGTTATAGGTACCGTAAGTATATACTTTCATGTGTATTTAGTAAAAAGCTGTTATTTGGCCATTACGAACAGACACTTCAATTTTAATAATTATATATAGAATATATAGATTGATAGATATATAAAAATAGATAGACACGCAAGTGATTTTTTAAGTTTCCATATAATATAGGTACTAAGATATAGCTTTTGTATGTTAGGAACCAAAAAACCTTTATTATTTTCATTTTCGAGATGAATCTGAAAATATTACATCGAGATGAATAATAAACGTGTTTTGTTGCAGAAATACGAAACAACCGTTTAAGTTTTTAGGCGGCAGTAGTAAAGAAAATTCGGATAAATTAATTACTACGGTTTTCCGCAAAGTAACGCCTACGTCAATCAAATACCATCTACTGTGCATTATAAAGACGAACTTGTGTTCTCATGGAAATATAGTCAACTAGTTAATTGTTAGTTTGATAGCAATAATATTTGATATCATCTAAATAATTAGTGTTCTAAAGTAAACGATGTGTTTAAGATTAAAGTGTCTAATGTTAATATTTATGTTATTTTTTACTCAAAAAACAGGAAAAAGCCCCTTTAGCTTAACTAGTTGTAATTTACAGTTCGGTGGGAGATTCCGTTTATACATAATTACATTAACAAAATAATCCAATAAAATAAATTAATGTCAAATGAAATAGACATTAATTCCTAAAATACCTAATCAGTTGTGTTCGCAGACAAATTTGACGACTGATATTAAAGTAGGTACTTACACTCATATCACTTCAAATGTTAAAGGACAAATATTAGTTAGATGTGGAAATTCCATGTTTTACATACGTAATTATGTAATGAACAACGTCAAGTCACGCTGTTTTAAATCTATTGTTTACTTTAATATAGGGATGGCCTATGAATTTAATGTATGTAACTAAATGCCTTTATGCCTATTTATCTATATCATCGATATATACATATTATTAAAATATGTCGCTTCCCGCTGTCTGTTACCTATATACGCTTAAATCTTTTAAACTACGCAACGGATTTTAATGCGGTCTTTCTCTACCATTTAGAGATTTTTTACGGAAGGCTTATTATATAAAATACATCCCATTAAAGTTTTTGTATAGTAGAGAAATGTTAATTATTTGTAATCAAGTCGTCAAACTATGATTTTCGGACGCTTACATGGCTTACGCTGACTAAACCTTTTATTTGTTTTTGTTTTTTTAATAGCTCGGCACATTGACGGTTCTGTCGCTGATGGTAAGCTCAGCACAGTCGAAACATAACGACGACCACCGAGAGATCCAAATCCCTCAGCGTACGCCGCTGTCATGCTGGCCTACATAAATATCTCTTCAGATTACGTTTAAAGGACGCAAGTTTACTCAGCGTAAGCCATTTAAGCGCCCGAATTGATTCACTACGACCAAATTTTTTATTATTTGCGCGGTACCCTAATTTTTTTTCTAAAGTAAAAGTAACCTAAGTTAGTCCTTATGGCAGCAGCTAACTGCCAGTGAAAGTCCCGTCAAGATCGGTCCAACCATTTCGAAGATTACCCAAAACAAACAAAAATTTTAAAAATGTTTTTTTTTTTTTAATATTGGTGTCGTATATACTTTCATATGCATTTAGTAAAAAGCTGTCATTTTGAAATTACAAACAGACACTTAAATGTTATTTTTTTAACATAATGAAGTGAAAGAATTTATTGTTCGTGTGTTTTTTTAAACACGCCAATCTCTGGAACTACCACTCGGATTCGAAAAGTTCTGTTTGCATATGGTAGCCAGACTTACGAGGAATAGTATAAGCTATGTTATATTATTTATTTGGAAGATAATCTTATTTATCTTATTTAATATCTACTTTATATTATTCATCATAAGTTCATTTGATTTACCTTATTATTGTTTTGGTGTACCTATTCTTTTATTTCCAGGATACCAATTAATGATAGGTTTATGTATTGATGCGTTTAGATAATTTATAACTTGATAATTTTGGTTTAACAACAGCTTTGTTAATATTTTAGGTTCGTATTGTTTACATTGCAATATTATGACAATCTCTGTCATTGATAATTCTTTGATAGTAATAGAGCATGCGCAGTTAGGAGTTTCTCAGGTATAGACAAATATTCTATCCAGGTTCTAGTTTAGCAAAATAAATCTATGATTAGATTTATTTTGAATTTTTAAAATGAGAAAAGTCTAGTAAGATGAAATTTTGAATTCAAACAAAAGAGAAAATTAGAACAGAGAGTATGACAGATTTTTCAGGACCGATCTGATCATGGAATTCATTGTACGGCAGACTTTTGAATCGTAGTAACGTTTATATAATATTTATCAAATGTATTAATAGAAACCAAATTATTGTACAACAGACCTGGGAGTCGAAAAGATAGTTTATTTTATAACATATTTATATAGAAAAGTTATTTTAATTGTTATAATTTATAATTTTAATATTAATATGGGTGAAATACCCTTTGTCAAAACGACAAATATCTACTGAACATTGAAAGAACACTACCGGGAAAGTATCACCTGGATTTTGTATTTATAATACAAATAATAACTTTTCCTATTACATATGAGGAAATCTCAATAGATAAGATATTTGGTGCTGCGTCGTCTGCTTGAGCAGTGTATCCTGATACGGCCTACACCGTGCTGACTTCTATTCTAGATCCTGGGCAAGGATCTCTACGCTGAACTGTCGGAGCAAGAAGAACGTCTCGGTTATGGACATTAAAATTGTGTACTAATAAATTGTAAAACCCATATTATTTGAAAATTGTAAGGTATGCTGGAAACTTATACATAACTATCCTAAATTAAATTATAATCATAATAGCTATTTAAGATTAGGCTACAATTCTCAACTAGCCTTAAATATTGTTTTTTTGTTTCATAAGTTGTAAGTCGAAGCCCTCCCGAACTGTTTTATCCCCCTTCGCTGGCGTAATCGTTGATAATACGGAAATACAATGTTCTACAAAAATATTGGTCCTTAGTATATCTAAAAGAAGTCCTCGATAGCATATTATGTCTATCTCTTACATAAGCCATAATAAGGTATTTTGCGTTATTTTTTTGTTGAAGATAAAAAAATTGATCTATGAGCATTATTTTAAGGCATGGCATTTTAATCTTTACGATCAAATGTTGCTTCATCATAAAGACAATTTTATGAAGTTAAATTATGCTCTTTATAGCATGTTATTTGGACACATAGTTTAGAAGTTCATGAAAAATGATGTATATAAGAACAATAATATTATGATAGGCTACAACGTCGGATAAAGACGGGTGGATCCGTAGGGCACACTTTGTATGTAAGTATAATAAGAAATTTATGTGGTTGTAATTGCTACATCATATAAAAGTACAAAAAAATCAACACATTATACTTTGTGTAGCCACGTTACAAAAACACAATATTTTGTGTAGAACACGCTTTTAATTAACTTAACCAGTTAATGTTAATTTACCTCCATTGAAAATGCTTAGTATTTACTGCATCAATTAACTACGGTTCGAAGTGCGATCCAAGCAAAACGTACCGAAATTATATAATCAAAGGATTGAAAATTTTAAAGTTTCGAGTATTACTGGCAATTAATATTAAGACGGTATTGTAGTAATTAATGTGTGTGTATGTGTGTGTTTTGTTATTTGATTCGATATTTACCGTATAATATTATTGCACGTATGATATTTATAATTTTATTGAAATTGGTAATAGTACATTATTGCAAAGGCCGTGAAATAGGCAATTGCCGGTCGAGTATGAGTTTAAAGGCCGAGCCGTAGGCGAAGACTTCACTAATACGGGATAGGCAATTGCCATTTCCGCCGAGGCATACATAGTGCTTTTCTCAAACATGCATGGAAATAAAACATACTTTTTATATTATACTTTTAATTGAATTAATATTAAAAGTTATATTAGTCATATTGGGGCAATTACTAAAAGAAAATGTTATTGATTTCACCGGTATATTTATGTTTGTTTGTTGAACTTATGATGAGGTTTGCAGATGGGTATTGGTGTAGTGGTAGATGGCTGAATGTGCTGTTTTGAGGTGGATGGCTGTGGACTTAGTTGTTGGCAAGTGGCCAGCAGGTGAGATTCTGTTTCCGAATTAGGTTGCAATATGATGTTTCGATTTATTTGATTATTTATTTCAGTTTTGATTTCAATTGAGTCCTCAATGTAGCCTTCAGCCACTTTCTCAGACTTCCAGCCTCCGCGTCTTTCCAGAGTCGTCAAATTCGTTTTAGAATCAGCCAGAAGAGTGGCTAAAGACCTACGGAAACAATGTCCAGTGTAACATTCAGGATTTATCAAGTTTTAATAATTTCATATTTCTTTAGGTATTTCAGGTATTTTGTGTTTTCCAATGACCTGCTTCGTGCACTTCCCTTCCTGAATGTTAAGAAACCCCCATCTGATGTTGTGTTCGCTGGACGAAGATTATAATATTCTTTTATATATTTTAGGAACTCTCCTCGGATTACAAATATCCGGTCAATCTTTGTTTTAGTGTTACGCAATGTTATTATTGCTTTTTCATCAAGAAATTCTGTCCTTTGTCGTAATATTATAGAGTTCGATATTCCGACATGCTCCGTTAACGCCTAATCTCATAGCAACCTGTAACAAACAAAACTAAAATATCTGGGCGACCGAGCTGTGCTCGGTATCTTAGAAAAAAAAAACACCTATCTAGGTATAGTTGGAATGTAAATCATTATCTAAACACAGAGTTTCATCGAAATCGTTGGAGCCGTTTCCGAGAAACCAATTACATAGCAATTTTTGCTACAGCCACGGACACTATATTTAAAATAAGACTCATAAATCCTGTGTATCAAAATTCATCTAAATCCATCCAGCCATTTTGGCTTAACTGTGTCTCAAATATATAATGAATAATTATATTTACCTTTGTCGCTATATATATATATATATATATATCTGGGGCTTTATATAAAAATTGCTTTATGTGTCCGCCAGTAAAAAATTTCGATTTTTTGCTTTTGAATCCGGTTGATTGTCGTTTATGTAAAGTAGTTAAATTCTTCATAATTTTTCTAGTTAATGCCGTTTTTAACATGAACTGTACATTTCAGCATGGAATAAATTGCCCATAATGTAGATGGCTTTTTACTTTTAGCAAGCTCATTAAAATACACCAAAAATACTGTTTCGGAGAAAATGTTCACTTTTTTCTCTTTTTTCCAACTCATAAAACTTTAATATACTTTCATGTATTTTTCTTTTGACTTTGCTGGAAGCAGGTTTTCCATTGCCAATTTGGCTTCTGATCTTAAATCTGGTGGAGTACAATCAATCTCAATTTCACTTTCTGAACCGTTGGAACTTATTTTAATTATTAAATTTATATTCATTATGTATGTAAATAACAAATCAAGACGAATTTTCAGCTTTGCCGCCAATTTTCTATTTATCATCTGTGCCGAGAGGCAAGCGCATTTATGGCCATACAGCCACGTGATCGCAATTTGTACTAAGCAAAGAGACTTACTTTGGTATGCCAAGAATGATAAAAGAGATCCAATCAAAAAGTATTTAATAACCCCAGCACGCCGCTTTATACAACATTGCTGGAGCGTTGTAATGTTCCAAATTCAAAAAACCCTCCTGCAATGGATTGGATTTTCTTTGTCCGTAAATTCGATACATCGTGTGTTTGTTTTTTCGAAAATAATGAGAATATTTCCATGCATGTTTGAGAAAAAATATTATGTCTTTACATAATAAGGGAAACAATGATGGCTACGTGGTAGTGTGTACGGAGACCAAGTTATCGACGTGAGTTCGTATTCCTGCAATGAGTTTAAGCTTTAGGTGAAGGAAAACATCGTGATGGCTTTTTCTAATGCAAGCCTAGCTAACTACCGCCCTCAAGTTGAAAATCTGTCGCCAAGCATCAATATGTGTGTTCCAGCAGCTGTATTAGAAAGCCAGCTATCTCCCACTAGGTTAAGCATGTAACCATCTTGGGCCACCTCATCACTTAAGATCAGGTGAGATTGTGGTCATAACGATAAACCTTTAAAGGAGCTTTACTTAACCTAATGCAATACTTATTGTAAAGTTATACTTATATTTATCGCATTAATAATCTAGTCAACAAGTTACAAAACTTGTTAATTCTTGTTACTTCGAGTTATACTACGTGCGATACCTCGTTAGATTCGTAATAACATCTAGAAAAACTTCAAACCCATTCATGAACAAATGTAAAAGTTATAAACAATTAAAGGTTTCTAAAAATGGGGTCGAAATTACTGGAAAACTGTTGGTGCTAAAGAAATAAATTTTTATATCTTTAGCAATCTTATAGAAATGAAGAGTGTGTTCAGTTACGCGCTAATCTCAAGAACCACTGGTTCGAATGGAAAAATTATTTTAGTGTTGGATAGCCTATTTATCGAAGAAGGCTACAGGCTATTTAACATCACGCTACGACCAATAGGAGCGGTGTCTATTACGTTATTTGCGAAGCCATTTCTCCAATTAAGAATTAATCTCTGTCCAGAATAGTTTGTTAGTTAACTGGGACATTTAATGTTTACAGTTTTTCATTTAAATGAATACCGTAAAAGATATCACGAATTCAAAATTACTGGCGATCTAAGAAATTCCTCTCAGCAAAACCGGTCGCGGTCGGTTGGCCGGCACTCCGCACTTATGATGAATTGCAGGACGCGAGCTAAGCGCACTATTTGTAAATATGAAGTTACATTATATACCATCACGCCTGTATCCCCGAAGTGTTAGGCACGTGTTAGTACACCCACAGTTCGGCGGGTATTTTGTAGGTCTCATGTAATAGGGGCGAGCCTATTGCCATTAATCGGGCACAAAGCCAATCTCCTAACTTCTACTGATAATTTCATAGAAAAACTTAATAACACTTTGCTTGGGCTGGGAATCGAACCTAGAACCTCGAGCATAGCAGTCGTGTTTAGTAACACTAAGCTAGAGGCAGTTATGAAGATATGATCTATCAATATCAAAGCGATAAACTCTAAATCAAGCTTTTTTAAACATAAAATACACATGTTTCTAAATTGTACCCGTGCGAAACTGGGGCGAGTCGCTAGTAATATATAAAATATTATATTAATCATTTTTAATCATTACATTTACTTATCGTTTATCAATGAAAGTTTTAAGACAGTTTAGAAGCCATAACGGTCGACAACAAAGAGTTAAAGGTGATTCTAAGCTGATGATTCTGAATCTACAGCTGAGCTAGCTTAAGTTTTCTACGTTAGCGTCAAAACGAATTTTATTCCATTTTCGTCAAATCGGCAAGGTTAAAAAAAGCTTGATAAATGGCTGCTGCACGGACTGAAAGATCACCAGAACGACTCACGCGTTGAGGCATGACTTAGTTTATTCAATTTTGATCAGTATGTTTACTTGCAATGAAAAATTATTTCTGTACGATATTAGCAAGCGCACAACCTATTGGATGGACCCTGACTCTGGCTCTGGGCTCACTATCTATGCAATATTCTAAACGAAAACTTCCCCTGGAAAACGTATAATCGCTGTTCGGTGGCCTAGTACCGGTGTTATTCAAAATTTAGAGGAATTATTATAGTGTATGTATTATATTAATATAGTTTCAGTAGTAACCGTTAATATCTGTACCTACTAATGGTATGTTGGCAGAACTTCATCTATATTAAAAAATTACTTAATACATTTAATTAATCACCAAAAATACTTATTTTTATATACGTTAATTAATTAATTTTTTTATACTATACAAGCAATGTATCTGTATTTAATTGACGTCAATGGATGCGTCATCGTGAACAGATAACATCATTTAATTTTCTTTTTATCTGTAGGTACATAGCATTGTACTTTAATTTTATGATGAATTAATTAATTTTCAAAACAATATTAGTTACATAAAAACTCACCTTGTTTTGTGTTGAGTATTTTTGTATTTTTTGTTTCTCTTTTCGAATGACTTTGATACCGTTGGGGAACTGAAATACGAAAAAAATATTTAAATATAAAATACGTACAGACATACATAACAACGAAAAATAAGAACGGATCAACCACTTATTAAAGAAATAATTATCAATGACAATTATATGTGTCCCATTTTTAAAAAATTGAAGGGATTTGTTTTATGCTCTATACCAACTTTTATTTATCTCCATGATACAAACAGTAAAATTACACCAATAAATTTTTATTTGTAACCTTAAAAAATATTGGATTGAGTAGTAGTTTTTCATATATATTTAGGAAAAATTGTCATGTCTCCAAAAAACATGAATGAGGCTTGGGCATAAATTTACTTCGTCCTCTGGACAATCAGAACTTGATCAATATCCCCTTTTTTGACTGGACCTTGCTTTATGAGGCAGTTTTATATGTACATGGATAATTATGTAGGTATAGTGATGAATATAAATAATTGATGTCACCTTTATAATTATTTTTATTAAATCCTATAGGCAAAACTTGTCTGGCTTATATTTTGTAATTTTTACATTTACTTTTACAGATAAATGGTTTATTACTCGCCTAATATGTACTAATCTATTAATTAAATATGCTTATATACATAGTTCAGAATTTTAAGAAATCTTCTAATAAGTTATATGACACCTAATCATAATTGAACTTCACAAATATCATAACGAAATTTGAATACTTGGGGTTATCAAAAAACAAACATATAGTGCAAGAAAGGGGAAACATCGTGATAAAGTCACAGCACGGTGCTAGGGCATTTTCTAATGCCCTCTGGCTATCTAACACCCTCAAGTTAAAAACCTGTCGCCAAGAACCAACATGTATTTTCCAGCAGATGTAGGTAGGTACTAGAAATCTAGTCCTCCCACTAAACATACCGTGTTACCATTTTAGACCGCATCGTCACTTAAAATCAGATGAGATTGTGGACAAACGCTATACTCTATAAATTATAAAAAATAATAATACATTTTGAGTAGATATAGATTATTATATAAAGTATTACTCACCGCACAGTGAAAACAGCTAAATAACGATGGATGAGGTCCGACATCTGTAGACATGGACTCCGAAAGGTCATAAGGTTCACGTACATTGCAATTTTTCACCACCTGTTTACATATTAATAAATATTAACTTTCCATGTTTAATATCATACACGGTTAGCAGGTAGTATGAATGACCCGTCACTTGAGCATTAATTACCAAAATAGGAAAATCGTCCATTTTAGATATACCTACTGTCCACAAGAGATTTTTTTTTTAATACAGACCTTAACAACGACGTAAATCTACTGCTAGTTTGGGTTGCCTAAAAATTTTTTGTTAAGAAATGAAAATGACGCACGATAAATATTCACAAATGGTACCATGATTTTTTCAGGTCTCTTGCTCGTGTGAACAAGGTGTTTGTTCCGTCTTAATGTTTGATGATTATTTTACTTGTTTTTGGTCACGAAGGCAATCAACAACTGCTATATTGTAACTAATAATGGAAAACAATATTTTGTACTTTGTGACTTTTATATTAATAATTCGGCTTCCTAAGGTTGACCATTATTGACAAGTATTGGTTTAAACATATTTTATTTATTTATACATTTTATAATACTATAGTTATATTTCTCTAAGTTTTATAAATTGTGGCAAATTTTTCAATAATTAACCACGCTGCTTTTGCTTTGGTGATAAAAATATGTACTTAGATATCTTCAAAATTTGTTAACCTCATAAAAGTGTTATCTGGCTGCGTTCATCCCAAACATTTAAGAAAACTCTATATTTCTATAACACGGAGTAGGATGGACTCTGCCAGTTTCTTATCAAACTATAAAGAGTGCAGAATCAAGCTTACATTCTTATTTGCTAACCAAGCTACATATGACGACGGTATTCCGATACAGATACCTCTATCCATAGTGAGTATTATCTCAAATGAAATCTTATTGTAAAGATATGTGGAAGATGTACTTTGATATGAGATCGATATAAGACTATATGTATAACCACAGCCACATTTTGATTTTCCATGGTTCGATCAAACAAAATATTCTTCAATTCCAAACTTTTAAATGCTTCTACTGAAAAATTACCTACTAAAACGTAGTTACGTCGTTGTTCTATTGGATGAGCGATATGTTCAATTATTTGTCAGTTAGATGCTGATAAGCAATACAGTGTCAACCCTCAAAAGCTAAAAAAATAAGTTTTTGATGTGAAACGCAAGATTATTTATAATAAAGTACATTTCGCAAAATAGTGATATTTAATATAAATTCATATTTATTATAAAAAATATCAAAAAATTAAAACGAAACCAGTAACCATTCAACAATATTTTGCACTATCGTGTTACGTACCTTGACATTTTTCTTTCGTTGTAAGAAGCACGCACCATCTTTCGTTTCCGTAAAGTGTCAAACAACATAACACGATATTGCAAAAATCAAATCACTCGTTTCTATGGAGTGTCAACTACGAAGCTACAAGTTAAAATAGTTAAAGATGTATTAAAGAATCTTTTAAGAAAAATACATCAGCACAAGACTAATTATACGTCGTTGTTGTGTGATCTGGAATATGTAAGAACAATAAGGCAAGTCTGAATATATGATTTTTTTTGGATATTTTGTTAGTACAACATTAAGATACTATGTTACCGGTTTAATAGCTATATCAAATAATTTTAAAAAGATATTGTTTCAATATAAGATACTTTTTATCAATGAAATCAATCAAATAACTATCAATTAAATAATTTATTATTGCGTTTAAGTCAATTGTTTAGTTTGACATGTTATAGAACTATAACACAAATATTATCCAATATTACATGTTTTATAAACTTACGACACATAACACTTTATTCCAAATTGAAAACAGGCTGTATTAGTTTCTTATTAATAAATCATAACTCTTAACATATTTTTGCAAATTATACCTATATAAAAACTTTATATCATTTTTATCCTAGAAAAAAGATTTTATAATTTATAACTGTGAAGCTTTCATATTCGTAGAAAATATTTTTTGTTGTTATAGTACATTGTTTATATTTTATAATATTTTTGATTTAATTGAAATTCAAATGTAGGGCCTTATTTTTAATTTAACTTGTTGTAGATTGCCGCCGCTGTAATGGCTACGACACCTGTTAGGTAGTGATTGAGTTGAAAAGAGTGAGTGCAAATAAGCCCAAAAACTATTATCACTAACTACTTCATAACAAATCAGGATTTAGAATGTTCTGTACAGTTTTAGAACAACATATAATGAAGTAACTGAGAATTCAAATAGATTCACCAGTAATTTAATTCATTACCATACCTGAAACTTCTCTGCCCTGCTATAATAACATAATTTATATTCTTGAAACTGAAGTAACCATTACGATCAATAACTTCTTTCAATTAACTATACTTTATATAGATAAAGTTAGTGTTCACCCTAATATTGATGATTATTTACCTGAAATGAATACTTTTGGGAGTAATGTGTACGCTAACCATAATATTGTAGTGATTGTCACCAAGAGAGGGCTTATCAAAATAGGAATATAAGAAAGAAAAAAATCAAATAATAACGTGTAGTATGTCAGTGCAAAAGGAAAAAAATAGTGCTAAGAACTTTAAATGAGATAATTTTGTTGTAAAACAATATCTATTTTGCTCTAACTAAACTCTGAGTACGAGGCAGTTAACGATAATAGAGGTGTCAAATCAGGAAATAAAAATTGTATACCGTCTGAAAAACTACAATAAATTAAAAAATATTGAAGGGCTGTGAAAATACTCCACGCATTACTGCAAGAAGAACACGTCTCTAAAATTTTTAGCGTCCAATCTGAATCTTACCTAAGTACCTATAAGGTTTATTTAAAGGAACAAACGAAAACTCCGTTAGTTTTTACAAAATTTTGACTGCTTTTGTATAAAAACTACAATCCAAGATTTAAAAAGGCACCTGATTTTATTGCAATTTCTACAAAGTTAGCACAAAAACAGCAACTAGCACAGAAGAAGCAGCGTCATTTGAGAAATACCAAGGAACATTTGGGGCCTGCCAAATGAAAAAGGACTTAGCTTAGTTTAATAGAGTTTTAAAAATTTAATAAGACAAACGGAAATGTTACAAACAATGCAGAGTTTGAAATAAGACAACTTAGGTACTAAGACTTTATAAAATTTAGTTGTCAAAATATTTACTTTGATGTGTAGACTATGTATTGTTTTGTTATTTTGAAAACTGTTTTATTTTCTAAGACGTGAATGTATTGAAGTGATGAAGTTGTATTATTTATGATATAGCATTTGAATATATTATTAAATCCTAGTAAGAATAATAAAAATAACAAAAGAAAAATTGGACGTAAATAAGTTTTTCCTAAATTGAGGTTATAAAGACTTATTTATTAAGATTACCTATTTTTAAGAACTATGTTATTTTTAGCGAGTTAGGTATAATTCTCTTGTTGTATTTTTATTTTATAAGAAATGCAAAAAAGTTTTAAAATTTACCGGTTTGTGGGATTAGTGGTAATTTTGATTTTTTTGTAAAGGAAAGTATTTATATTCTTTTACTTTCATTAAAGATCCTTGAATTCGTTTTGATAATCATTTAGTGCTCTAAGGCTATGTTTTGTCTTTAATGACTTTGTACCATTGATATTATGCTCAATTGAGTGATGATTGTTACATTTTGACATTTTCAGATAAATAATTTTTATTTATTTTTTCCTTCTCAAACAATTAAGCGATGTGTACTACACACTAAGTTTCTTAACATTCAAACGATTTAATAGCAACTTTATTTTTTAATTAGACAATATGAGGTTAAGTTTAATAACATAATTTTTGGAAAACTATATCAAAAATTCCTTTTTTGGAGAAAATTGATTGCAACCAATGTTTTTAATAAAATCGTTCTATAACCACATAAAAAATAATCAAAACGAGATACATTTCCATAGTAACATATCATCTATACATATAAAATGGTTTGTCCTGAATGACTGACTGACGGATCAACGTACAGCCTAAACCGCTGATCGCAGAGACCTGAAACTTAGAGGGTGTGTTCTTTGTATGACGTAGGCATCCGATAAGAACAGATTTTCTGATATTCTACCCCTAAGTTGGTGGAAAGGTGGGGGGGGAATATGTATGGGTCAACATGATTACTTGGTCCAATCTACTTCATATTTTGCATAAACCTTGCAGAATTGATGGAAGACGTGTTTCGTATTTTATTGAAATTCATCCCCTCACGGGGTTCAAAAGAGGTACACAGTTATTTTGGCGGTGATTTACTTCGAAGATCGAAGTTGATGGCAATACTCCTTAGTGCTTTTGATTTAAATTACATTTTATTTTGACACATGTTTGAAAACTCAATCCGATTTTATTCAAAAAGGTTGAACTCACTAAAATCATAAGCAAATACTCTTTAAAAATGGAATGTCTCCAAAGTTACCGTACTATATTAAGTACCTCATTTGAAGGTTTCTAAGCATAAGGAGATTATGCACTTTTAGGACATGGCCTCATAGAGACGTCTACGTCATACGACGTTCGAAATTTGAAATGGTAAGGACTAGAACATTTTGGTTATAAATTATACGAATTATTCCATGTTAAAAAAAAACATGTAAAATCTATACTAATAATATAATAAAACGTAAACGTTTTTTTGTTTGTTTGTTTAAAAACGCTAATCTCTGGAACCAGTCGGATTCGAAATTTTTTTTTTTTTTATGACAGCCAGATTCACGAGGAATTGTATAGGTTATATAACATTAGGCTACAGTTTTTAGCTAGCCTTAAATATTGATTTTTGTTACGTAAATCGGAAGTCGATACCCTCGCGAACTGCTTTAGCCGCATGCGCTGGCTTAATGGTTAATGATACGTCAATACAATTGTTCTACAAAAATATTGGCAATTAGTATACCTACTTTAAAAAATCAGCTATAGTATATATGTATATCTTATACATGAGCCACAATAAGGTATTTTGCAATTATTTATTTTGTTAATATTAAAAATTAATTTATGAGCATTATTTTTAAGCATGGCATATTAATCCTTACGAACAAAAGTTACTTCATCATAAAAACAATTTATAATGAAGATTAACTTCGTCTTTTACAGCATGTTATTTGGACGCATAGTTTGAGAGTTAATACAAAATTAAAATAATTCAACACTCGGCTCGGGTCTATGTCTAAAGTATTTAGCGGCGCGGTGCGGTGGCGCGAACGAGCCGTGCGATGCCGCGATGTGACCATCTGGTCGCCCGATAAAAATATTGTCTATACTGAAGTATTATAAATCATAAATCAGTGATTTCTTCTAAATTATATGCTGGTTAAACCACGGGACACAGCTAGTTTTGAATATTATTATTCAAATAAGCATGTTAAACTTTTAACTGAAATTTTCTCAAAATGGCTAATCTGTACGTTGACACTGTATTGTTTATCACCATCCAGATATATATGTGTAGTATCATAATGGTCACCTTTTGAGGTTTGATGGTCGATCATTGATGAATGAATGAATACTTTAATGCACTTTTAGATTGTACTCTGGCGAACTTAATGTTTAAAGCATTTTCTTCCAGTTAACCAGCGGTAATGTGAAAAAAATATAATTGTCGGTAGGACAATGAAAAAACAGCAAATTTGCTTTCAGAGTCGAGTGCCCGAGGGATCGATTTTCTACTGCCTACCTAGTGATCATTTAAATTAAATCTATGGTGGTATCTGAATGACATCGAGCAATATCATCTAACCGCCAACCACAGAGTAGGTACATTTGTATTTAGGTGAACCGCCAACGCAAAAACATTTTGTTGAAATACAAACAATTACCTAAGTCAAATGTTCATTGAAAAATAAGTGCCTATCGTATACAGGTTTGGTTTTATTTAACCTATTGAACGTGTTTGCAAACATATTTAACATTATATTGCAATATTATCAAACTGACATAGGGGCGCACTCTGGGAGATGCAAGCATATCTAAATTATGTCCAGCACTGGACGAATACAGGCTAACGAAAAAAAATACAATCTTCACCACTCATCCGCCTGAGAGTTTTTGCAGGTCAGCAACATCGTAGTATCGGATGATGTAATTAAATATTAATTATTGATAGTTATTGATGATCACGTATCAACTGTTCATGACAAAGCCACATTTTATGTCATACATGTATAGTGCAAACTGCAAATATTATTTATAGAGTTGAATGCACCGGCAAACGACATCGCGACCTTGTCACCGCGCGGCGCACACGCATGCCATGCAGCGTTGCGCCGCGCACCCATCCGACACGGCGCGGCGTATGCGCACTCCGATAAGGCTTTCGCCAGGCTTGCCACGCACCTATACTCACATTCACATTCGCTGCTGCCCCAGTACCAGTATACACAGCCGAATAGCTCTCAGGTGGGAAAATGAATCGTAACGACGACATGTTTGTTCACAGTTGTAACACAAAAATTGAAATATATTCACGTGATATAAAACACTAGAAAAAACTTGGAATGCTTCACAGCTTATGGCCACTGTTCTGCGTATTCATTTTTCCTAATCCTTATCGATAATAAGCACGAGGTTTGCGAGACATCAGCGCAATATGCGGCGGCCGGGACTCGTAAATTCACTAAAGCGAAGGCGTCGCGTACCGGATCGGCTCGGTGCCTTCACCTACACGATTATGAGTCTTTGCGTTGATAATAAGTAACGTAAACTTCCCATATGTATAAATTTGTATTGGCCCGCGCGTCGTGTGCGCCAATAGTACCTACACTATCGACACTGAACCTTATCGCGGAACCGTCCGCGTTGCGACTGGTTCACGGAGCCATGTATTTGTTGTCAGTTTTAACACTGGGGGCTGCGGGTACGCGTTCCTCCTTCCATTATTTTATATTATACATATCTACCTACACAGTGTTCCATAAATAAACAATTGACGTTACTGCAGATGGAATTAGCCTCATGAATACACACAATGGACGTTGTTATGTATTTATCTCATAATTAAACACAAGCAATTAATAATTGTTGATGAATTCAAATGAAAGTCACATACCTACCTACGATTAGAAGTATGTTAATTACATGCAATTTCACTTTAGTTTTTATTGAAGTTATTCTAATAATTATACACATAGATTTAATTTAATTATACCTACATCTATTATGTATAAGTACCAAATGTCCATAAAGCCAAATAGCCTAAACTAAAACGAAACATGTAGAACAATCGAAAACAACAAACGCGAATGTTACAAGTTAATTATGGTCATATTATAGGATAATGCTTCGCGGATATGAAATCAAACAAACTCATAACTTTATTCCAATCAATACATTTATTTAATCATCTTTCAAGTTAACCATTATCATGTTATTATAGAGTAGTGATTCACCGATAAGATACTAAAAAAACATAATTCCATTATTTTTTTTTATTAAATTACATGTAACATACATATTTTATAAAACATACATATGTATGTATGTATGAACCAAATAATTATTTATAACAAAAAAGTGTAATGTTTCGGTTTAACAGATTTGATAACAAACTGGGTAGGACGATGTATAACGTCATTTTATTTTCATGTCGTTTACAAATATTTTTTATAATAGTTTATATAATTCACAATAGTTTTTAAAAACAAATCGAGTTATCAAAAGTCATGAATATGAGTCATCTAATAATATCTTGCAATACTGTTAGTGCGTGTTAACTATCGTAGCACGTGATTTTGATATCTAAATTCTAAACTGTAGAATCATAATATATGCGAGTGTATGAAAGGCGATGTCACGTGGTTTGAAGAACGGTGTTTGTATAGGTGACCAGTTGCAGAGCACGGCGGGTCGCGGGCTCACTGGCGTTGCGTTCCAATCTTTGTAAGGCTGATAGTACAGCGGCTGCCACGCCTGCACTCCTCAAGCAATAATTTTGCCTGATAGAATTTAGAAAAATATTTTTGTAAGCAATATTTTATATTCTATACTTATAATATAAAGAATCACAGATTTTTTTCTCTGAACGCCTTAATCTCTGGAACTCCTAGTCCGATATGGAAAACTATTTTTGCATTTTATAGTCTATTTATTGAGTAGGTTATATAACATCACGCTACGACATTAAGGGGCGGAGCAGTAACCACACACGTCAACTAATCTGGAAAGCTGCATATATGGGAAATGAGAACAACGATAGACTACAATGGTAGGTTGGTGGCGCGATGGTGGCGCGGCGATGGTGTGGTGGACCAACTGGAAACGAATAAATTTAACATGGGTGAATCCCTAGGGCACATCTAATAATGTATGTATATATAACCATAAAATTATCATTATCCTCACATAGTTATAGAAACAATTGTGTAAGGATAACGAGACAATAAGATGTCTTCAGCTCTTATTCTATTCTCTCACAAAAAAGTTTGAATCATGGTGAGTGTTCTAACACGGATAATAATAATTTATTTATTGCTGATAATGCACTCATACATAACAAAGAAAAAAATTATCTGTATAATTTTGTTTATAATATACAAATGACACTTACTGGATTTATATTTTTTATCGGAGACCACATAATTATGTTGTAATCATTACTAATGATATGCCTATAATTTATAAGCATGTATCTAATACATTAATTATTATCTGAAATCAGCACCGGGTTAAACTTAAGTCGAAATTACCAACTGAAAATATAACTCTTAACAGATTTCTATATACTATACATCTATGATGCATAATTAAAAATTTCACTGTCAACTCTCGTTTCTGCGGTCAATTTTCACATTTATATAACGCTAAATCCTTAATTGTTATTTATATTATAAAGTTATAATAATACAGGGTCGCGCCTGCCGTGTGTGTATACTATACTCAAGTCAATAAAAAAACCTAAACTTATAGAAAACTATAAGTTTTTTCATGTTCGTGAATGACAGACAACATTAGAAGTTTAGCACGTAACCAATGTTTACTTACCTTGTGGTTGTTCGAGGCGAGTGCCCACACAGCGCGCGACGCGCAAATTATTTCTGCAGTGTCGCCGGCCAACAGTGTGTCTGTTAGCAGTTCCAACAAATCACCTGTCAAACAGACCATTATTAAATTAATATTAAGTTAAGTCACTTTTATTTATTTTATCGTAGCACGGCAAAGTGACGGCACTGTGCCTAACAGTAAGTACAGCGCAATCCCACAAACATCGGCAACCACCGAGGGATCTACAATCCATCGTCAGTTTATATCCATTGATACAAAGTATAATCTCTTTAAACGCACCCAGTTTATTCTGTTACATGGGGCATTTCATTAGTAAAGAGTATAGAATAATCAGCGATTTAAAAATTAAAGTTTTTGGCCGGGTTTGTCATGTTGTGGTATTTTATTGTAGTCGAATATTATTTATTGGTGGCACTTAGCGTGATATAGTTTCATTATTGTGCTCAAGTGGAGTGTACTTTATATAAATAAATAGAAGCATGAATTTTAAGATGTCATACAAACTACCTGGAATGTTTTAACAAACGAACCATCTTGTTACAGTGTTGCTTGAACTCTGAAGATTAGAAAAGTATTCTTTGCACGTGACATTGGCATAAATGTGTATAAATAAACGTTGAATTTATGTAATAAAAACATTAACTAATGTTAATTTAAATAGATTTTTATTTATAACTAGCTGTGCCAGCGGCTACGCTCGCGTGGACTACAGAATGCAGTCGACCGTCCACACGCGCGAATTGTGCTACTTCCGATCCCGAATTTTTTAAAGACAAAAATGCTTATTGACAAAATTTAAAAGATAGACATATTATGCTCTTCCTGACCTTTTTGTAGGTCTTTTTAAGATCTACAATAATAATATACCGCATTAATCTATACTTATAATAAAAAAGGAAAGAATCGAAATCTGTATCTTGAAGATATTTGAGAAAAAATTATACGGGGGGTTTAGCATCATGGACAAAACACATTTCGATGGTTTTTGAAATTTTTGTCTAACTGTCTGTCGGTATGTTTGAACGCTAATCACGCAAAAACTACTGGACCGCATTAAGCCTTAGTAAGCCAAAGAAAAAGAGAGAAGCTACCCACCTTAAACGCTAGAGCTATGGTAAGAAGATAGAAGGCAGATGAGGCACCACACAGTTGCAGATCAAAAATAAATAGAAAAAAAGTTAAAGAATTAGTAAATTCATAAGAAAGGACTTAAGAAAACGCAACACTGAAGTGACAATAAACACAATTAAAAAAAATATAGAGGTACGAAGGTATTTAAAAAAAACCAAGAACAGAAACAATAGAATCAGCGAAGCTGAAAGACGACAATGGCAATTTAGTCACAGACCGAGACGAAATTGTAGAAACTGTGAAAGACTCCTACACCAAATCATATGCATCACAATCTGCAGACCCTAAATCATCTACTAACAGTAAAATAGCCCCACCTATTACATACATCGATAAGGATTGCATACCTCCTACCATAGCAGATGAAGTTAGAAAGGCTTTGCTCCATATGTAAGGAGAAAGGTCTCATCACAGCACGGCATCACAGCCGACTTACTTCGCACCGGTGGTGACCCGGTCATAAAAGTTCTGGTAAGGCTTTGCGAGAGCACCCGCACCCCAGAACAAAAGAAAAACGCCATCGTCACCATCATAATTAAAAAAGACGACATTGCCAAACTATCCAATTATCGCCCCCCCCCCCCCCCCCATAAGCTTCCATTCGCATGTGTACAAACTTCTTACCAAAATGATCTGTAATCGTTTCACTCTAATCCTTGATGAATGGCAACCGTTTGAGCAGGCCGGCTTTCGGAGCGGATTCTCGACTGTTGACCACATTCAATCGGTAAAATAGCTAAAAGAGAAGACACGAGAGTACAATACGACAAGGAGATACCATATCAACTAAACTTTTTACGACGGTCTTAGAAGACTTCATAAAGACGCTCACTTGGGACAAGACCGGAATGGAATGGAATAAATGGTGTATTTTTTTGCACTTGCGGTTTGCCGACGATCTGGTACTATTTGCCGAGACACTGGAATAATATCTGCAAAGCATGATTGAAGACATATATGCTTCTCTTCGAATAGATCTCAAGATGAATATGTCCAAGACAAGGGTTATGAAGAATATTTCTTGTGGCTCGATTTCAGGCATAAAGGTTGGAAGCGAAATATTACAGACGGTCGAGCAATACGTATATCTTGGAGATATTCTGTATTTTGACAAAGAACTTCAGATGCAGGAGATCTCCAGAAGAATTGATTGGGATAGGCGGCATTCAAAAAGTTAGACGATATATTAAATTCGTTGACGTTTCACAATGCCTGAAGACTCGTTTGTACAATCAATGTGTCCTGTCCACCATGACATATGATGGTGCTAAGACATGGACCCTCACAGTTGAGGCTGTCCATAAAATGCAAGTGGCTCAGAGAGCCGTGGAGCGCACCATGCTTGGCATCAAATTACAAGACCAAGTCGAAAATTGGGGACAACATTGCTAAAATCGATTTGAGGGGGTACGGGTAAGCTATCATTTTAAGATTGGCTGAAGTGTTTTTAAACTATTTAACTACGCAGTACGGCATAGTGACTGTTTTATTTTATGATAGAAATATGACGTGCGCTGTCAATCACGGCTCGTGGGAATTTAAGTATACTAAGCAATATACCTATTGTAAATTATCTGGATTATACAGTTTTGTAACAAGTGAATTATTTCATTGTCTTATTCCATATATTATGGTGAAAATAAAACTTGGGTGAAAGTTTGTATGAAGAACCTCGTCATATCTCAAGTTAAGGATATTCATATTTATGCTTTTGGTAAGAATGAAATAAAAAGAATGATTTGATAAAAATTGTACACGTGAAATACACCATTCCTCAATTGATACGGTATATGAATTGTCAACAATATGTGTAAAAATAAAGTTACGGGATGTAAATTACTACTGTGTAACTATAAACGCGTGCGGAGCCGCGGGCACACCGCTTATTTTGTAGTTTTGCAATCTTACAAAGAATACTGGGCTATCATTTCAAAGGTAAGTATAATAAATAGAATACATTTCTTATTAAGTATAACAATGTCAATAAATGAACAAAGCAGATTGATAATCAACAAACTGGTTGGTATGGCAGCCGATGTTATTTCACCATTATCGCGCATGTGCATTTGGTGTTCCCATATTTTGTTCATAGAAACTTTCATCTCCTATTTTCTACCCTTAAAGTTTTATTTTCGCTAAAAAAAAGAACCCTATGTGCTTTCCCAATGTCCAATCCATCCCTATACCAAAATTCATCAAAATTGGTTCGGCGTTCTAGTCGTCGAAAGGTAACAGAGAGACAAACCGAGTTACTTTCGCATTTATAATATTAGTATGGATTACAAAATATTATATTAATCAATAAAAACCGTAGATACCAAACTACAATGAGTTAAACGTTAATTGGTTAATATAATAGACACAATATTTCGGAATTTATAATACAAGCCAAAGACTTATGTGTGAAAAATAACACACTACTTTTTTCTACGTTTAAAAAAAAGTAAACATTTACAATAACACTAACGTTTTTTTTTTCATTGTCATGTTTTGATGTTATGAGCTTGTCACACTTGGTCATTCAATTCCAAAATAAGCAAAGCTTATATTATAATAACTAAACGGCTAATGCGTATATGGATATTTAAAACCTTGACATATATTGATAAATTAGGCTCATCACACATAGCTCAGTCATGACATGTGCTTTATTGTACTTTTTTGTTTGGAAAATATTCCCGGCACCGAAAATCGAGAAGAAACTCTATTGGGTTTTTTTTACCGTGTAAATAATGTATAAACTGATGTAATCTTTATATTATTTTAGTGGAGGTAAACAGAGAGAGAGCTACTTCCAGACATCACTATCATTCACATAATGATCCACCCGCGTAATAAAGATTTTTTAAGTTGATGATTTGGTCCGGCATCACCTGCTGACAACCTCATTCAGTTTGTAATAAGCTATTGTTCCGCACTTACGCGACTGTAAGAATGTGACGCGGTGATAGTGCGCCGCATGTGCGAGTGCCGCCATTAGTTTCACCCGCAGTGGTTGCGGTAACGCGTCCAGAGCCCCTTTAGGAGCGAGGAGCACTAGCACGGCTTGCGCGCCGTCCGCGTGCCGAGACAACGACTCCATCAGCCGGCACCAAGCCACGCCCGCCGCGGCGCACGCGCCACGTACGCGCTCTCGTACGCACATTTTGTACATTGACGATAACGCCTCATTCTGCGTAATAAACCGTTAAAACAAATCAAAAATACTTTATTCAATTTAGACCAGGGGTACTCGAACTTATAGTGACGGCGATCTCACACAGAATATTTAGGCAGCAAGTGATCAACTGCGAACCCATTACTATAACAGTAATAAAAATGTTTATGAAATAGTTTTAACTACACATTAAAATTAAATAAGTACAAATTGAATCCACTAATCAATGACTTGTTGATGTAAGACACCTCTCCATATCAATCGTGTACTTTTTATAAAACGGCACATAATTACTACGTGCAATAACAAGTAAGATGAGATAGATATTCGTTAGTTAGCCGATTAGGATATTTGTATTTCTTTAAATTAATTTCTGAAAATGCTGACTAGGACAAATAAGTAGATCCGAAAAAAAAAAACGTGGCTATTTCTCTAGAAATATTTGTTTTTTATAATCTCAGTTTTAATTAGAGACTTTTGTCACTAAGGATATCTTGCCAGTCCTATCATAACGTATACCTAAGTACTACTTATACAAACAAGAACTATAAACAATTAAAAAAAATAATACTACAAATTTCTCAGGAAGAAGACTTAATTCATTAACAACAGAATTTAAAAGAACTATATAGCATTCGGTAAGCATCCGTTGTCGGTTCTGCCAGAATACTGTGATATACATCCACATCACATACATTAATTTAATATTTATTGTATAAGGCTATCCTATAATTATTATTATTGGAACACTCCATCAAGAAATGATGGATATCGTTAATCTTACCACACTGGTTGCAAAATGGTGAATCAACTATTTTCATGAGATATCCAAATTTTCTTGATGGAATGAGTCCAGACCTTATCCTTCTACGAACCAAGGTACAGGAGGAGGCTGACATTGTATTGTCTACAAATATAAATATCAAATTAAAACCAAAAACAAAAAGGAGTCGTTGTACGAGTGAACGCAGCCGCATCGCGAGAAACACATGGTTAAGTACTTTTCGGGAATTCCTGCGATCGACTCGGTAAACTCTTGCAATCGACTGTTGAGTACCCCTGATTTAGGCCATAAGAAGGCACTCATAAATGTCAAAACACTACCACGGGTTCGGAAAACATTCCAGTCGTCGAGGTTAGTTAGTACAATTGTCCAGTAACATAATATATCATGTAAGTTTTAAAGTAGCGCACATGTAGACTCTGGAAGACTTAGTTCAGTTTTCATCAGTGCACACACTTTAAATACAAATACATTATTCAATCTATCATCATTGTGACAGTTGATTCGTACGACCTATTTGATGATAATAGTTTTTCAGTTGTATACCAAGGAGACTATAAAGAACCTTTATAAGTATAGTACGACAGTGATGATTGTTGAGGCAGTGGCGCAGGGTGTGCAGCGCAAGTGTTAGCAAGCCTTGCGGGCGCGGTGAGGTGTGCGTGGAGGCGTGGCGCACGACGAATGCGCACATTTCGCCCATCAGCGTACGTCCACCCACACATGCGCACATAGCACTGTACGCTGATAAACATAAATCTCCATTAGCAACATGACTCGGTTGAAATGACAACCAATGTAAATATTTGTGTAAACACATGTACAGTGATGTATTTCTACATCAATAAGTTTTTGCAATTGTATTTTTTTCAAAGCGATATGATTTTTTTTATAAATAACAAAAAGGAAAACCTAGACTAAGTTCTGTCCAACAAGTAAAGGTTAAAGTGGGAATCATGTTATATCAAAAGGTCAGAAGAAAGGCACAGGATAGTGAACAATGGCAATTGCTCCACCGACAAGAGCTGAGCTCTTAAAGAAGAAAAACTGATATGAATACATATAGGAATAGTAAAAAATAGTAAAATGGTTATAATAGCTCGAATAAATATTTTACAAAAGAACTTATTGATGTAGAAATGTATCACTATGCATTTCAGAGTTATACCGGTATGTATAAAAACATGAAATTATTTACAGGAGATTCTTATATAACACAGGTGAGCATATGAGATATTTCATCGGACACAATGCTAGTTTATACTAATATTATAAAGAGGAAATGCCAATTTTTTGAGTTTGTGTTTATGTGGAGGGTAATCTCTAGAACTACCGGCCACATTTGAAAAATTGTTTTTGCATTTTATAGCCTATTTATTAACGACGGTAATAAACTACATAACTTCACAGTACGACTCTAAAAGTGTAGCAGTAACCATAATCTTCCAGCAATTTTGAAAGCTGTAGGCAAGTACGGAAAATTCTAACGGTAGACTACACGAGTACGTTGGCGGTGCCGTGATGTAGAGTTGGTCGAATAAATTTATAACAGGTGAAACCGTGGGGACATCTATTGTATAATCAAGACGTAAATTTTTCTTATGAAAACAAACATATCTTAAAAACTACTGAACCATATTGAATATACTTTTGGTACTAGAACGAGGACGAATTTAGGCCACATAATATAATATCTAAAGCTAATCAGTAATTATGAAAATAAAAAGCATATTCACGTGAACCAAACTGCGGGCAGAAGCTAGTAAATAATTAAATATAATTCTGATACAAACTTGTCAATTTACTATTAATGAGTTGTATGTTGAATGTGGTGGCGCTAAAGTGTATCACGCAGTATTTAACTGCCTAATAAAATAATTTTGCTATTGCGATATTTGAATCGTATCCTTTTTTTTTTTCATATTTAAATCATTTCGACAAATTTTTAGTTAAATTTGTATTTACTACATAACTATATCCATAAATATATTAAAATATGTACTGATAACAATTACCTTTAGGACAGTTATTAGTAAAGTTATAAATGAGATTCACGAGGGCGTGACGCATTTGATCGGTAAGCATGCACCACGGCCACAGCCGTAGCAGTGACATCGGAAGACCATCCTCAATAAAGTATTCTTTCGATGATATACAATCCACCATGAGGCAGTTAATTGTCGTCAACAGCCAGTACAGCGTGCGTAACGGTATATTCTGTAAAAAAAAAACCAACATCGAAAATTTGTAAACATACAAAATAATCCACAACAAACAAACTGTGGCAACTAAATTCGTATAAATTTCATTGAAAACAATGCAAAATACAAAAGACAATTTTCGTACAAGGCGTGAATAGGTTCACAAGTCAACTTTCATCACAACACTATTCGAAATTGGATTATGAGTTAGCTAAATTATATGATGAATAAATTAGTAAGTCGACATGCTTACTTATTGTTGGTACACCACATTTTTTTTTTTAAATAGTACTTATACAAACGTAAAATTTAAAATGGCTAGTCTGAAAAAGTAGCTCAAAATGGTTCGTGAAAATATACACACTGGCCGGTGTGACCCGTTCCGAACTTGGCTAACACACTATCGTGTCTAGATCAAGTCGAACGTGCAAGCTTTTTCAACTTGCGCAATTTATATAGCTGAAAGTGTTACTTGTTCCATTCCACTTGTATTTTCCTATATATTTCACTAGCTGACCCACGCAACTTCGTCTTCGTCACTTATGAGAGAGAGAGACTTAGGCAGAGACAAATAACAATTGTCGTAGGCACCTCAATACATTTTATAAGCGCCGCCCGCCTGCCATATCATTCCGCTAAAATACACGCGCGGTACTGATTATTACTTTGCTGCGGAGTTATTTTAAAACTGTGATGTCTCCTAAAATATTCGTTGAAATCAAATGATGTAAAGGGTAAGTTTGTCCAAAATGAAATGCTTGTGATGATTAACGTATTTATTTCGATAAGGATTAAAATACCATGTTTATAAAAACATTCGCAAATAATGCATTAGCGGACTTTTTTTAGAACTTTTTAAGAGAAACAATTCCTTCACACATAACTGTTAAGCAAATTTTAACCATTTACGCAGCGCACGCAATGGAAACTTTCAAAAGGAATAAGTTTTCCGCGTTTTTGCAACATTTTCATTGTTGCTCCGCTCCTATTAGTCGTAGCGTGATGTTATATAGCCTATAGCCTTCCTCGATAAATGGGTTATCCAAAACTAAATAATTTTTCCATTCCAACCAGTACTGCCCTCAGGCAGCGCAATCTCAATTAGCGCGTGTTCAACCAAACAAACTCTTCAGCTTTATAATATTAGTATAGATATTATTCTGTGTGTAATGACAATAATTTCATAATTTTTTTCCGGCAACATAGGAAGTATTACTAACGTGATTAGCATTCTTGATAACTTCAGCTGGTTTGCCCTGCATAGACAGATGATCGCGCACGGCCTGGGTTGCGGTGAGTAGCAGACGCGGCAGACCACGGTGCACTGCATACAACCTACTGCGAGAGCTCGCTGCCAATACTATTGAGAGGCATGTGCTAACGCTGATCCAGCGCTCATCTATTATTAAAACATATACAGGTTATAACGTTGAGATGGGTCAGTGAGAGGAACTCTGAAACTATAGAGATATAGAAATATGTTGCCAGTAACCATGGCGTCAATTTTAAAGAAAAAAAAAACTGCATTTATAGGTAACTTAAAATGAAATATCTACTTAAAAAATTCAGAATATTTACTTATAATAGCAACATTATGTGATGGTTTTTTTTTCAATTTTAAACCATTTTAGAACTAACTTAAAAACGAATGATCTTTTTAAAAAAATTAATCGAGTTTATTTTCGGTGAGCAATCTTAAAACGTGTAAAAATACTATAATATTTTTATGTGAGAAGTAAAAAAAAACGTTTTTTGGGTCACCCTAATATACATAATTACATATTTGCATGTCATTAATAAACAAAGAATAGGCTGTAGTTTGCAACAAGGCCTAAATTATCAATTTATATTAAAATATGCTAATAGATGAATCCTTTTAATTTCAACATGCAAAATATCGACATTACGCCAACAAAATCTGTTACATAAAAATCTTGTTATTAAATGATTATTTAACATTTAATAAAACTGAAATGTAACTATACAATAATATCAGCTTAGTACACATTTTTAAAATGATACCACTGCATAGGTAGTAGTTCGTTTTTTTTTTCTTTCAATTTATTTATTTGATACATAATGCTTCACAGCACATTTAACAAAAAATATACATTTGTTATGTTTTGCAATCATGTGGTGCCAATTACGAAACAATTATTATTAAATGTTGCTTGTAATGCAGCGGTTAAATATTTATATACATAAAAAATATCATTACGAGGTATTATGTGTTTCTATATCTCAATGTGAATGGGTGTGAGACTGCGTGTAGTGTGCGTGTGCGTGAGAGTGTATAGGTGTGGGATCATATGCTCCTGAGTGAACGCATATGTGAATTGTATATGTATGTATGTTATAAGCAATAGAGAGTCCTTTCTGTGTTCCTGTTTTACATCCATGATGACTATTTCAATGTGATTTTCGATTTTAATTTTTTTATGAAAAAATTCCTATTTCACTGGAATAAATCAATATGACTAAACTAATATTAAAACATCTTTGTAAAACAGAGTTCTTAGCATAATTGTGTTTAACTGGCCGTGGTGCAAATAAGTGCGGATTTCGAATAATTTTTGTATTTGTTTTGAAGTTGATCCTATTCACTAGTTCGGGGCAATCAATATTGTTGTTCAAAATATCGTATAACAATCTCATGTCGAAGATAGATCGTCGTTTCGATAAAGAAGTTAAATTGTAAAAGTCCAAATCAATTAAGTATGACTTATGCTGGTTATTAAATTTATAATTTAGATATCTCAGGAATTTACT
Organism: Saturnia japonica; assembly: GCA_033032175.1. NCBI lineage: Eukaryota > Metazoa > Arthropoda > Insecta > Lepidoptera > Saturniidae > Saturnia > Saturnia japonica. Next base: position 9,630,271 of record CM065306.1, on the reverse strand, counting down.
TTGAATGTTGTCTAGACTAGTCTTATGTGTGATATAATCTGGTGACCATATTGGCGAAGCATAATCGAGATAGCTCCTAATGTATGTAAAATATAATATTTTTAGTGAGTTGAAGTTTCCTAAAGACCTTGCAACTCTGCAAATAAATCCAAAATTTTTTAAAGCTTTCTGACGTATGTAATCATAGTGATACGAATAAAGCAGTTTGGAATCCATCATCACCCCCAAATCACGAATGACAGAAACCCTCTGCACTGGCAACATGTCAAGTATATAGATATAATTTATAGGTTGACGTTTTCTAGTGTATGTTATTACATTACATTTCTTTACATTTAAATTTAGCTTATTTAACTTGCAATAATCACAAAGTCGCAAAAGTTCATTCTGTAACATGTGGCAGTCATCAATAGTACGAATAGCGCTGAAAATTTTGGTATCATCGGCATACATAAGGTACCTGGCGGAGGTGAAGCAAGAGTATATATCGGAGACATAAATGTTAAAAAGCAATGGGCCTAGGTGTGAACCCTGCGGTATACCTGAAGGAATAGTTTCAAAGCCAGAGAGAAATGCCCCAATTTGAACCGCTTGATTTCTATTGTGAATGTAGGATTTAAACCACCTCAAGAGATCACCGTGTACACATATCCTATCAAGCTTCAGTAAGAGGATATAATGATTAATACGATCAAAACACTTAGAGCAATCGGTATACATGACATCCACCTGATAACCTTGATCCATAGCTGTAGCTATGTAATCTGAAAATACTGCTAGATTGGATAGTGTTGATCTTCGTTTCGTAAACCCGTGCTGTTCCAATGGTATAGACAAAGAAATTGAGCTGTATATTTGATCGTGCACCAATTTTTTTAAACAACTTACTAAAAACAGACAATAGGGATACTGGCCGGTAATTCTCAACATTACTCTTAGATCCAGCTTTATGTATAGGAACAACATATACTTCTTTCCATTTACTAGGAAATACGCCTGTTTTTAGTATTATATTATTATTTTGTTAATTACTCTTCTGAAATGTAGATTTTTTTGAGAAACATTGCAAGCACGAAAAAACATAAAGTGGTACATCATTTAACAAAAAACAATTTATTTCAGAGGAAGAGCGTCGCGGTGTGGCGATAAGACGCGACGTCACGGAGCTGCTCATACTTTGTACTGTACAAGCAAAAAGATAACCATCAATACTATTCAATACAACATGCGAAACTTAAACATGGTAACTAAGTATTGAGATAAGATATCAAATACTGAAAATAATCTATATTTTTGTAATGTTTACAAAGCATTATCCTCATAAATTTATAAAATGCATCCATCAGCTGTCCACGTTTCTAGTTTTGAATGTCATGCAAGTCATCTAGTTAAAAAATAACAGGAAAATTTACATTGTGATTCCAAAACTCACCTTGACTAGCTTCGTATTTCTTAATCTCTGTAGACAATCTCTGATAGAGATTTATCAAAGATTTACACAATTCTTCACACATATAATCCGGGTGACAATCATATTTTCTATCAGCGTCTCCGGCACCAGACCGGCCACTACCCTGAGTATCACTTGCAAAAGGCGATTGTAAATTTTCATAGAGTTCTATATTATATGATTCGTCATTTGTTTTGTCTCCGTGCTTCTTAACTGCCGCAGAGTGAATTAACTCTGTTAAGCAGTACAATCCCGCATTTTGCAATTCTGGAAGTAATATTTAGTCATGTTAACAATCTCTTTATATTTATTACCTCTATATAACTTTTTTTTTTGGCAACGCCATATATCTCGCCCTTAATTCTCAATCAAAGTTAATAATTCAAGCCTCATTTGTAAGCTTATGATCACCGCTATCAACGAAAAGTAATTCAAAATTAATGTTTTCGTTCAAAAAATAACTTTAACTAATATGTAGAATACGCCATTTATTAACAATTTATTTAACTAACATAACAGCTGTCATCTTGATTACATTCTTTAATGTGGGAAATATTCGCATGGGTTAATAACTACGTAAATTACTTATACACATGGAATTTGAAATATGTGCGTAAAAGCGTACGGACTAAAAACACATAATAAACAGGAAATAATAATTTGCGTTTGACATTATAAAATTGAATTTTTAATTATAAACTGTAAACATTATACATTTAAATAATAACGGATTATCACACTTTAAACACGTTTAGTTTGGTATCTTTTCACTATGTTTCACTAAATATTTAAAATTTATTACAAAATTACATATACATACATTCTTATTTGTATTTACATAACCTAAACGAAATTTATAGACCATACAAATGTCCATACATCCTAAATGTACCTTGAAGCTATAAACTAGAACCATACCAAATTTCATTAAATTCGGTCCAGCCGTTTTTGCGTGATTGTCAAAAATAATTGAAATGTGTTCCCCAGCCTCTCGCCCACGTATTATTTTTTCTCAAATATCTTCAATGTACAGATTTCGACCCTTTAGTCTTTTATTATTACTATAGATTATGCCACATTTATTTACTTTCATAAACTCCCTTTTTTTGGATTTTCATAATTAATAATAACATTTTTTTTTATTACAGCCATATACAGGATGCCCCAGAACTCAACGTCAAGCCGAAACGGGGTGACAGGATTGATTGTAACCAACATGAGAAAAAAAAATCTATCCCATGCAGTTTGGAAATTATGGACATTTAAGAAAAACCTAGAAATTTGGTCAAACTGTAACCACTTTTCAGTTATTGTGGTTAATTTTTATTATTTTTGTTCATTTAAACTTTGGAACCGTAACCCTAAATAACATCTCTAGAACCATAGTCAAAATTAATGACACAACTGCCCCAAGTTTTCCAGAATTAAGACTATTTGTTAAACTATAAATTTAAAATTTTCAAAATTTTCGACTTTGAAAGGCCCTCCTTTAAAAAATATGTACTAAAGTGCCTTGACAAGTGCCATTAAAAGTTTGCGCATTTAATCAGGATTGTAAAATGGTACAATACTTGTTAGTTTCATACTAAAAAAAAACCCTGGAGTAACCCGATTTTTGCTAACCCATTTTACTCAGTTCAAATGTTTTTTATTCGCACAAGCTCTGGGTAGGTTCTTAATTTTACGGCAAAATAATGAGAGAGATGGATAGTGGACATGTTTGCCATGAGCGAACCGAGACAGATAGTGACGCCACGCAGTGAGGCGGAGATGCGTCTGACACCAGTTATTATGTTTCGCCATAAAAATTAACCACAATAATCGAAAAATGGTTACAGTTTGACCAAATTTCTAGGTTTTTCTTAAATGCCCATAATTTCCAAACTGCATGGGATAGATTTTTTTTCTGATTTTTCTCATGTAGGTTACAATCAATCCTGTCACCCCGTTTCGGCTTGACGTTGAGTTCTGGGACACCTGTATAAAAGATTACCTATAGATAATATAAAAATACTACGGGAAAACATTAATAACATAACATATATGCATTATTTTACCGAATTCATCGCTCTCCAAACACTGATGGACGAGTAGGAAAAGATCTCTCGATGAAGTCTCTCTCAGCTGGTTCCATACAGTTTCAGCAGCTGTACGCTCTACGAGCAGAGATGCAACTAAAAGTAGTGCACTGTGTACGCGCTTCTATATTAATAGTATTCATATCATCTGTAATATAAAACAATTGCGTATTATCATCTCAAATTAAACACATTAAAGTTTTATATCTTTAGGGTGTAGAAAAAGGATCCTCTTCAGTACTCACGATGAGTCCACTCACATACATTTACTCATACGTTACTACACACGGGTACTATTATACAGATATAACACTTAAAACAGCGCCCACTCAAACATGGACATGACACTCACACATGGGCATGATAGAAAGTCGATATTTTTCTGCAAAAAATTATAATTAATAATGATAATTTATGCTTGTGGGTCTTTCTTTAAAGTGAATATATTTGAATTTGTGAATAAAGTTGTTGTTTTGAATATGCTAGAAACTATCATGGGAATAGCATAAAAACAGCCAATGACTCTTAAAATAGAACAACCTAACCTAAAAAGACTTTTTATTGTGATAGATACTCGAGTGTAAGTTGTGTAAATATTTCAAGTAATAAATAATAATTGTTGTACGTGGACATATATTTATGGGATTCCGCACCCTCCAAAATTATTTTCATTTATACAAGTAATTGACTAAATTAGTAATTGTATGCGGGTTGTGAGTTTCTATAGGTCAATACTGGAAATGACGTAATTACATAGATATCGTTTTGATAACAGATAAAATATTATATGGTTGTTACTTGGCATATGAATTGCAATCAATATTGCATTAAATTTGCTTTAAAACAACTCTTAGAAAACCAGTATATATTATATAAAGCAAAGTCCCCCAGTCACGTATGTGTCAGTCAGAACACAATTAACTCAAAAACGGATGTTCATACGGATTAGTGTAATATTACCTATGCATACGGTATTCATCAATGAACGGAGTGACTCATGAGGAAGGTTTAAACTACTAACAATTTAATTACAAATAATTAAAGTTTTGTGTAATTTGGCTGAAATATGTCGGGAAAAAATCATAACGACGGGGAGCTTCACTGGAGTGCGCCGCGTAACTGATAGAGATACATGTTAAACCTACAGGATTAAAAAAAGTAGGCATATATGCTCTACTACCCGTGCGAAGCTGGGGCGGGTTGCCAGTATTTAAAGAAAGAAAAATCCACACAGTATTTGTGCAGTAGGTCCGGGCGCGGGGCGTGTTAGTTGCGACCTATCTAATTTCAATCTCTTAGTAACACCAAGTCATGCATTAATGAGTCAGATCTCAAATAATTATTACATGCCGTTTATCGTCGTATATTTTACTAAATAAAGAATTACTTCGTAACTTTGTTTGTATCAAAAACGCGCACGCGGACATAGTTATGTACTATTAGATCTTTTTTAATTTCCTGAAAGCATTATGCGCCATTTTCATAGCAACGGAATTAAATTACAAAAATACTCCTTTAAAATTTTATTGTTTCCTGGTTTTTTTTTTAATTTCTTCTAATTGTGTAATCTATACTTGTAATAAAAGAGTAAAGAGTCGAAATCTATACATTAAATATATTTGAAAATAAAAAATACCCCCGTATATTATATACATCCTCATATATATACATATTTAAATTTTGTAATATATTTAAAATATTTAGTGAAACAAAATTAAAGATACCAAATTATTTAATCTTTACATAATTTTTAAAGACAGCAATATATGGAAACGTGTGTTTTTATTTTTATTTCCCAGGAGTATTCATAAATAGATGGCGCTTTACGGCTTAGTTTAAATTATCTTGAAAAGGATTTGATATTTATTGTCACACGTAAGATATTTTCTGTAAACTTATATTAATAACTAGTTGTGTCCGCGACTTCGTCGGCGTGGTATATTTCGTGTTTCAAAAACAGCAACTAAATAAAAAACTCCCCTAACTTTATCTCACCCTACGGTATTTGACCGGTAATAGAGCCTATGCACACGACGTTTATTGAACGAGCTGACGACGTACGTTTTTGATGAGCGCATCCTCTGCGCGTTTCATTTGCGTTTGTATTAGAGATGAAACAGATAGTGGTTTAGCCGGCTACCGGATATTCGGCCCTTTATTGCGTTACATGACGCGATCATTTTGATTTGAATATTGGCGCGGTGAACAAAGTTGGAAATATTCGGACGTGTTCAGGTGTTATTGCACGTGAGAGGAGATTGGGACAACTGTGGGCATTCGAGTGTTATCGCGCGTATCAGTTTGTTTGTTTATTCCATTGTCAGTTAATTTGAATCAGTACCCGCAATTGTCAAGGTATTGCTAGAATTTATCTTTCAGCACCTGGCAGTAGCGTTTACAGCGAAAAGCTATTTTCAGAAACTGGTCTGGTATACGAAGACAACAAATGCGGAAAATTTGGTATTTATTGGTCACAACTTGCGACTTGTTAATTTTGAGTACTAAACTAATTAATAAAACAAACATTTTTGACGTGCGATTATAAAAATAAATGTTGTGCATAACCTGCTGTGGTATGATTTGCCTAGTGTAAGATAATGAGAACTTTTTGTATTTGACTATCCGGTATCCGTTTCATCTGTAGTTTGTATCGACACAATCGCGAAGATATGTCAATACGGACGTGCTGTAAACGAGCGTTGTTACCTACCGAGTTGTGCCACAGACACGATAATGCAATTTGAATGGTATTTTGAAGGTGGTATGACAGCTGCAGCATTAAAATTGTACTATGAAATGGTTATCATTGAAGGATGTTTACAGTCGAGGTGGTGACTGTCCACATATTCATACAGACCGTCGAGATGAGATGGTGACCGTTATATGGCGATAGTCAAGATCATGATAGTTGAGAGCTTATATTATTAATTTTAAATATTTTTAGATAGATTTTAACGTTATTTTTACACGTTTAAAAATAATTGATAATAATTGACAGGCCTCGTGGCGCAGTGGTATAAAACGCTACTATTGAGCCGGGAGGTCACGGGTTCGATCCCCGCCCATGACAGACTTTGTGTGATGAGCATAAATGTCAGTTGTGTGTGTGTCTCAGTGTTAAATAAATATCTATATATGTATGTATATCAGCTGTTAGTTACCATATTACAAGCTTTGCTTAGTTTGGAATTAAATGGCCGTGTGTGAAATTGTGTACTCTCATATTAAAAAATAATAATTATCTATTCGATCTAAATTTTCTACGATAGATATTATTGTTTGGTGTTAGCGCTATCAAGATTTTTATTAAATTACATTAAACAGACATGTAAACCGTTAATATAATGCATATACGTATGTATATTATGATATTAAAGGTTTATAAATATAAAGTTATTAGATAAAATTAGCTTTTCGTAAAGGACGGTTAACATATATAATGATTTTAGTTGGGTATTCTCAAAGCTACCGGTGAAATACCGTAAGGTGAGATCGAGGTGAGGGGAGGTTTTTATTTAGTTGTTGTTTTTCATACACGCATACTACGCAGTCGAAGTCGCGGGCACGGCTAGTTCTAGCATATTTTTATAAAATCATTCTAAACAAAATGAAAAGTCAATAAAAATTTGTTCCAGATTTCGACTTTAAGATAACGTTTATCTTAACTTGTTTACGAAAGATACATATGGGCCAGCACAAATAACAAGTGTTTATTAGTATTGTTCACTTTACAGTTTACAATTCCCATGATATATAATTATAATTAATAATAAATAAATAAATAAATATCACTGCTTGTAACATGCTTATTCATAAAAAAGAACCAATTAAGTTTGTTTGCAAATTCATTAAATGTTTCATTAAAAACCTTCTCTAAAAAATTAACTTTTAAAAATGTCACGATTTGCGAAATAATTAACCTCTATAACAAAATCTATTCACAGTTAGTTCTCTATATTATTTAAAGTGACAACAATGGCAAACACCGTAAACTGACTAAAATAGGCTATTTTAATTACTTTAATAGGAAACATTTAATATTAATAACATATTTTATAGTAAAACTCGAAAAAGACAAGTTTTTTTTCGCATACCCAATTTGCTTAAATATAAAATAAACAAAATAAAGTGAAATAACGAACGAAAGCGTTTATTTTTAAAGTATTTGACATACAAACAGAGACAAAAAATTTAATGGCATATTATCAGTGTTATATAAATAGTATGTCTATGGGCAAATTTGGAAAAATAATTACATGTTACAGATTTAATAAAAAGATAATGTGTAATAAGTACCTTTATAATTAACACTAAATTTCTAGTTATAATATGCTATAATATAATGATTACTCTATTGTTATCATTGTTATGTACAATCATAAATATGTAAAACGCATGTTCCATACCAGTAAATTTTAAGGTAGCACTAAATTCCTTTTAAGTTATATAGGTGCACTTATCGATAACGCATCTTTTACTATATACCTCTTCATAAAATCGTCATCGACGAAAATAATAAACCAGATAAAAACGTAATTCCGGTTGTAGCGGATATATATTATAATTATAAAATATACCTTCACTTTTATACAAGGTGTCCAGAAAGGGTATCGGGTATTTGTAAGTTCAATGAAACAAAAATTATTTGTATGCAATAAAAAAGTTTATTGTTTATTATTAGCATATGAATTGGAGAATTATTTGGAAAAGATGATGTTATCCAAATGATGACCGTTACGTTGCTGGCACTCTTCTAAACGGAAACGAAGATTGGCGATAACACGTTGACACATAGCTATCGATATTGCTGCCATTTCTGACCTGATGTTTTGCTTTAATTGGGTTAGATTCGTCGGATTGTTTTGATAAACCTTACTTTTAAGGTATCCCCATGCAAAATAGTGAAGCGGGCTAAGGTCGGGGCTTCTGGGAGGCCAGTTAATGTTACCCCTTCGCGAAATGACTTTATTAGGGAATAATTCGTTAACAACTTCCATTGAGTCATTTGAGGTATGGCAAGTGGCCCCATCTTGCTGGAACCACGTTCTTGAGTTGAAACCTGCAAACTCCTGCAACTCTGGGACCAAAAAATTTCGCAACATATCGCAATAACGGTCACTGTTCACATTAATTGCTCGGCCTCGTTGATCTTCATGAAAATAAGGACCAATTATGCCTTTGGACCAATTATGCCTTTACCAGACATAGCGGCCCAAACAACGACCTTTGGGCTATGCAGGGGTCGTTCATGGTTTCGTCTCGGATTCTCCACTGCCCAGTACCGACAATTCTGCTTATTAACATGACCATTCAGGTGAAAATTTGCTTCGTCACTGAACAGTATGTTGTTAAAGTTGTTAAATCGCTGCAGCATTTCGTTCGCAAAATTCAGTCTATTAGCATAGTCTGTATCCTTCAATTCTTGAACCAATTGAATTTTATAGGCTTTTAGATGTAAGTCTTTCTTTAAAATCGAATGTAAAGACGATTTTTTGATGTTCAACGCTTGGCTTCGCTTTCGGATGGATAAAGACGGATTTTGACGAACCGACGCCTCAACTTCTTCAATTGTTTCTTCATCGCGAACTGAAAGAGGACGACCAGAGTTTTGAATTTTAACTGTCGCACCTGTATTCTCGAACATCCTGATCCATTTCCTAATGCTATCGTCACTTGGCGCGTGGCGTGTACGATATTCCGCACGATAGAGACGTTGAGCAGTCACTATTGAATCACCATTACGATAATACGCTCGTACGCAAAATGCACGATGTGTCCCCGAGTACTGTTCCATCGTGACTAAAACTCCACAAAATGGCGGACGCCACTAACCCCTCCCCGCATCCTTTAGACGCCCCGTTTCGAATATGGTGCGAAAACAAATACCCGATACCCTTTCTGGACACCTTGTACAAAGAATAGCGGTGTGCCAGCGGATTTGGTACGAGTTTGTTACATACCGTTATTTTATTTTTACTCATATTATTTACAATTCATGTAGTCCATCAATTGAAGAATGACATGTATTTCCCGTGTACAATTTTCATCAAAATCGGTTGAAAATGTATTATTATTTTCTACGATTTCATAATGCACGTTGACGATTCTTTATAGCTTATCATTTATTGAATATACATACCTATACTTCCCGTGTACAATATTTCATCAAAATCAGTTGAAAATTTGTACAAATTTATTTTTTTCTAATTATTTTTTACCTCATTATCTTATTATCTTTACTAATATTATAAAACTGAAGAGTTTTTCGTTTGTTCGTGTGTTTGGTTGAACACGCTAATCTCAGGAACTACAGGTTCGAATGGAAAAAAATGTTTCAGTGTTGGATAGCCCATTTATCAAGGAAGGCTATTATAGGCTATATAACATCACGCTATGATCAATATGAGCGGAGCATCAATGAAAAATGTTGGGAAAACGGCCAAATTTTATTTCTTTTGAGAGCTTCCATTACGTTCGCTGTGTAAATGTTTAAAGTTTAACAACAACAGTGTGATGTAATTGTTTCACTTCAAAAGTTCAAAAAAAAGTCCGTGATAGCATATGGCTATCTTTTAAGGTTTACCAATATAAACTTTTTTATGGTAATAAAATTTGTTATAAAATAATGAATTATTTGCGAAGGTGTATTTATATACATTTTTTTTTCGATCTTAACTTACTGTTAGTCTTAGGGGTCCTATCCAAGAACAGAGCCGCTGATGGCTTTTACAGCTTTACCGGGCTTGGGTTTTATATATATAATCCTTATCGAAATAAAAACGTTATTAATCACAAGTTTTTAATTTTGAACAAAATTGCCCTTTACAGTAATCGATTTAAATGAATAGCTTAGGAGATATCACAGTTTTAAAATAACTCGGCAGCAAAATAATTATCATGTAGCGCATTTTGATTATGCAGAATAATGTGGGAGGCAGGCGGTCATGTGGGGAGGAGAGGGCGTTTGTTGTTCAAATGGTTCAAGAAAGTTTCAGCTCCTTTAGAATTGTATTAATGGTGCCTTCGACCCACTCTCTCTAACCCTCTCTCTCTCTCTCTCTTATGTAACGCAGAAGATGCGCGGGTCAACTAATTATTTAATAACATGAAAAGTTTACAATTAAATATAACTATACTCTTTTTTTATTGCCTCGAGGTCCTGGTTCGATTCCCAGGTCGAGCAAAGTGTTATTAGATTTTTCTATGAAATTCTCAGTAACCACTCGGAGTTTGGCTTTGTGTTCGATTAATTTAATGGCAATAGGCTTGCCAACTATTACATGGTACCTAAAAAATACTCTCGAACGAGAGTCCGCAGTCTCGCAGTCCGAGAGGACTGAGGGTGTAAATTAGTACACCTCTACCTAATCCTTAGGGGATACAGCCGTGACGGTATGTTATGTTTTTTACTATTTCTAAAAGAATTATTGACAATTCTTATAGTGATCCCGTGTACGAAATTTCATATGAATGGGTCAAGTCGTTTTTGAGTTAAATCACGACATACAAACAGACAGACAAACAAAAAAAAATTTGTTTTAATCTGAATAGTTTATTTTGCAATATTATAATCGTGTAGCCAGTTTTTTAATACATATATGTGTTTCGGGGGCATACCCCGAAACGAAACAACAATCCTTACAATGGAAGCTTCCATCTGAGCCACGACCGAAAAAAGCATGTCAGAGTACAGCAACGTCAAGTCCATGTTAATTGCTTTCTTCAATTTTGAAGGTGTCCTGCACCAATAGGTCAGACAATCAACAAAGAATACCTAATACCGCGAAGTTCTGAAAAGATTACGTGACGCGGTGAGAAGGAAATTACCGCATTTTTGGGTGAGCTGAGACTGGCTTCTCCACCATGATAACGCGCCAACGCATACGTTGAACCTCGCGCAAGTTTTTAACGAAACAAAATATTAAACAAGTCCGTCAGCGTCCGTACAGTTCCGGCATAGCCTCTGCGACTTTTGGCTGTTTCCATAATTAAAAATGTCGCTCAAAGGACACCGGTTTGACGACAGAGAGATGGTTGAAACGAATGCGACGCGTGCGCACTCATGGCCATTCCGAAAATGGATTATCAGAACTGCATCAGGATGTGGAAGCATCGATGGGAGCGTCTTGTTCAGTCGAAGGGGGACTACTTCAAAAGATGCAATGAGCTGAATGACGAAAAATAATGCTAGTGGGAGGTTACAGGTACAGGTAGGATACTTTTGGGTCTGTGACATATATAATATTTATTTGGTTTGTCGGAAACGGCTCCAACGATTTGGATGAAATTTTGTACTTATATAATGTTTTACATTCCAAACTTATCTAGATAGGTGTATTTCTTCTTTTTTTTACGACACCGAGCACAGCTCGGGCGGCCAAGTATTATTTTAAATATGACATAAGTACTATACAGTGTGTATTAAAAACTCCGTCGGATCCGTGAAGGTGTTATTAGTTATCGAGATTATATTTTGTTTAAGTTATCTATCTCAGATTATAAGTTAAAAAAATTACCCCTAATAAAATATTAAAAAAATAGTTAAATGTGGAAACTTACATGGCGATACACACGGCGCGGCGCAAGGTACCGCCATAACATTAAAAAAACCGCTGCGCCGCGCCGGGGCTGGCGACGGTGTTATCACGCTTTAAAAATTTGCTAAATTTTAGGGAAACTAAAACTAAATATGTATGTTAATTTTAAATCGCAATAACATTTTTATTTTCATAATAAATAAAATTTTGATATTTTTTTTAGTAATATCATTGGGGTACCTATATACCCTTTTCGTATTCGACGAGGTTTTTAATACATATGGCATATAACACTCTATTCTGATTCACTTAATAATGATTTTCCGTCTGAACATAACCAACAACTATTATCTTACGACTATAAAGTACGTACATTGCGCATTTACGTACATATAAATTAATGTAAATATTGTATTCAATAAAATTGTTACCTTTTTGTAATGGCTTCAAATCTTGTACTAAATTATGCAAACAGTCCTTAGTATTAGCGAGCGTAGTTCGCACGCATTTATGTGATGTCACAACCAAGAGTACGCGACAGGCAGCAGCGCGTACGTTCTGTATTTCATCTGCTTTGCCCCTCGACCATGAGGTACACCTGTAAACATTGTAATTTTATACTAAAAGCTTTATTATTATATGCCCGCGGCTCCGCACGCGTTTGTTATTACGCAGTAGTTATTAACATTCCGTCATTTTATTTTTACTCATATTGTTGACAATTTATATGCCGTATCAATTAAGGAATGACATGTATTTCCCGTGTACGATTTTCATCAAAATTGATTGAAAATTATTATTCTATTCTACGATTTCTAATGTATTATTATTAAAGATTCTTAAATCCTCTCAATTATCTTATGATATATGCTTCCCGTCTACAAAATTTAATCAGAATCAGTAGAGAATTAATGAAAATTAAAAAGTTCACAACTTTTTTTACGTTTTCTAAAAGTAATATTGAAATTTCTTATACCCTATCAATTAACCAATGACATTAGCACCCGTATACAAATATTCATAAGAATCGGTCAAGCCATTATTGAATTAAATCCGAACAAAATATTTAAGAGCATATTCGTGATCAGTATCGTTCATATAGTATGCCTATCGGGAAATTTGGAAAGAAAAATTAAGTGTACATACAAAACCACAGATTTATTCATGTAGATTATTAAACCTTTCTCAACCTAATGTTTAGTTGTTTTAGCTGATTAATGTACAGAAGATAGGCGAACGTTTCAAATTGAGCAATACTTGTAATTCTGTAAATGGTACATGCATTAAAACATCTGGAAGTTTAATCATAAGCTTTGCTTTTTGCTTTGTAGCGCCAATGTAATTTTAGCGGATGGCCTTCCTTTGCCTACGTCATTTATCGGCCGTGTCAATCTATACTAATATTATAAAGTTGAAGAGTTTGTTTGTTTGGTTGTACGCGCTAATCTCAGGAAGTACTAGTTGGAATAGAAACATTATTTTAGTGTTGGATAGGGAGCGGAGCATCAATGAAAATTGTGCAAAAATGGGGAAATTTTATTCCTTTTGAAAGTTTCCATTGCGTGCGCTGCGTAAATGGTTAAAGTTGTGCAACAATAATGTATGACGGAATTGTTTGACTTAAAAAGTTTAAAAAAAAGTCAGCGATAGCACATGTGTCTTTTAAGGCTGACGCAATATAACCGTTTTTATGGTAATAAAATTTGTTGTACAATAATGCATTATTTGCGAATATAAACATAAACATGGTATTATTCCTTATCGAAATAAATACGTTACTCATCACAAGTATTTAATTTTGGACAAAAGATCTCCGCAGCAAAATAATAATCAAGTAACGCGCGTGCATTTTAGCGGAATGATGTGGCAGGCGGGCGGAACGTATAAATTGTATTGTAGGTGCCTACGACAATTGTTATTTGTCTCTGCCGACGTCCCACTCTCTCTAACCCTCTCTATCGCATGTGACGCAGACGAAGTTGCGTGGGTCAGCTAGTATTATTATACAATAAGTAACTTTCTTATTAATCCTTCATATAAACCATATTCTTAGCTCACAGTGATGCTAAGATACATCTATATTAATAAATAATATTTTTCCGAAATTTCGAGATAGGCACACTACATAAACGACAGTGATACCAAATATACCATTAATTTTTTTTTGTCTGTCTGTCCGTATAAGAAATTTCAACATTACTTTTAGAAATCGTAAAAAAAAAATATAAAAAAAAACTATTTTCGTTAATTCTAGGCCGATTTTGATGAAATTTTGTACACGGGAAGTATAAGCTATTAAATGAATCATGAGCTATGAAAATTTTCAATAACACTTTTAGGAATAAGAAAAAAAAGAATAATTTCCTAAAATTAAAAATTTATTTAATTCATAATCCAATTTGATGAAATTTTGTACACGGAAAGTCTAAGTATTTACATAATTAATGTTCTATAAAAATTGTCAATTTATAGAAATCGTAAAAAAAGAAGTTTAAAAAATCTAGGTTTCATCAATTCTCAACCGGTTCTGATCAAATTTTGTAGACAGGAAGCATACATTATTCCATAATTGAAAAACTATAAGAATCGTTAATAATACATTAGGAAGCGTAGAATAAAATAGTAATTTTCAACCAATTTTGATGAAAATTGTATACGGGAATACATGCCACTCCTCAATTGATACGGTACATGAATTATCAACAATATGGGTTAAAAAAAATTACGGGATGTAAATAGCTAGTATTTAACACACCACTAGTATTTAATACATTTTTTACCAATATAGTAAAATGATTATTATATGTATTAAAACGTGGACTGACATTAAAAATTTATTGTATTGAATAAATATACATGTAGGTAGGTACCTACCTACTGGTGAAGAGTGGCGATATTCGTATCAAGCAAAGTTCGCTGTGACCGGCTTGTTATCTTTTATCACGGGTTTTATTTGCTATCCTTAGTTTGAAGTATTTTTCTAGAATTATAATTCATTAAGAGTAATTATCTTACCTAGCAATATTCAACAGCCTCTAACATATTTTAAAACATTTTGTAAGTTCCCATTAAGTACTACTTATGAGTTTACAGTTCCGAAACGATATCATCTATTATTGAAGCCACAGAGTTACCTGAATAATAAACGATATAATCCCTTGTCGTTCCACTCCTGGACAGGGAAGTCGTTAAAACCGCTAATATTATGCAGCACGTCTGAAACGGTCGTCACCAACGAAGCTGCAGGCGGCGGCCGCTGCCGGCCTCGTTGCGCCATGGAAGGATATATACGCACGTCGCCATATTTTTGTGCACGCACTTCTAGTTCCGAGAGACGCTCCAACAGTGATATGGACACATTTGGTTCTTAAATTAGTAAAAAAAAACAATCACAATTAATTCATAGAACAAAAACCCGATTTCATTTAGTATAATACCTACAGCGTTATAATTAGTTATTTTAAGTTTCATTAATCAAGTCATGAATTCACTATGCACATTGATATAACTACGTACGGCAGGGGAGGAGGCAGCTACCCAAGCAGGGTGTTGATAAGCGCCCAGTCGGATGCTCCCGATAGTAATAATAAAGAATTTTGTCAAACTAGTAGAGGAATTAAAGAAATTATAAAACTTTAATCTTCCTTTGCATGGATGCCTGCCTCCTCCGTCCGCCCCCCGCCAAAATTGTGATTTGACCATGCATCAATAAACACAGTTTATTGAAACAGAACCACATAAGATGGTTTCAACTATCATTCATAATTAAAGCGGTACATAAATTAGTAAAACATTAATGAGTAATCAGTAGGTACGTTGTTATTGTATATATATTTAACACAACCTACCCAGCTGATATATTAAATATAGCAGGTACATAATATGCCTTCACTTTTATTATTGTTTGTTTCATTCCATTGTATTAACTCGATTGTTCGTGTCGTTCTTACGCAACACCTGCCTACGATATTATAAATTTTACATAATACACACTAACAATCGCCTGTGAATTCGTTCGCGTTAATTACAATTGAAAAGAATCAAACATATCCTCTATCACTGAGGGATAATCCGGATAATAGGTATAGCCTTTTATTAGTAAAATTAGTTATTTTCAGAAATTGTAACAATAAATATACACACTTTACCTCTTTAAAGCAGAATAGAAGGATAGACTAAAGTGTAAGTGTCCAAAGAAAAGCCTAAGAAAATAAACTTTTTCGACAAAGTGCAATCAAAAAACTAATATTTCTTTGTTATAATGGTTATTGCTACTACCATGAAATTATGTAGGTACGTGATATCTTTAAAAAAACAGCCGTTGCCGTATCTCAAACAAGTCTTTAAAAAAAAAAAATATTGAGGTACTCACCTAACGATTGTTTATACTCCTTTGCTGTACAAAATTCACCGAAAATATCCAAACAGTCCTCCAGAAAATGATTTTCTTTTAATTGTTGCAAAACCTCCAATTCATGGGCCTAGAAGAAATATAAATAAGAGTGCACTGTGTTGGTACGTAGCAACGTAAAAATTGTAGTTTTAACTAAGTAGTTACGGGTCATTAATGATAAAATTACTTCACGTCGCGGTCGCATTGAACATAAAGTATTGTTGTTGCTTTAAATTATGATAATCAGTTTCTTTTGCGGCAGATACATTAATCGGAATCAGTGAGACGCACTTTATACGTTTGCTTGATTTGCTGTACAACTGTTATTTGTTATGATAGCCATATCGGCAACGAATATAAGTAGTACGTAGTTCATATGTTTATCGACAAAAAGGTCATCAATCAAAACGAATCATGTTATGCAATCACGTTAGGTAGGTATGAGAAGTACATATAATATATCAATGAGCCGACTTTACCTAAGAAGCTTAGGTAACTCTGAATAACCTAGAAAACCTAGGTTCACTCTTTCTTTAGGCATTTTACCCGTAACAAATACACATAAATTATTATATTCCAACGAGGCGTAAAGATAAATTTCTGTATACCATCATGACAGTGACTACTATGGAAGGAATTTCTCAACGGCGTTCGCCGTTGTTTCTGTACTGTACCGCACTTTCCATAATTTATTGCATAATTTTGGCGAGCTTAGTATTTTTTTTTTTTTTTTTTGTATACGGTTTTCTGTTTTTTTCGATTCTCACACTATTAATCTTTTGCCTTTAATTTCAAGTAAGTTTTTGTTTGATTTGTAATTTATTTTTGCTATTGGACGTTATATTAATTCCTATTTATTATTCATCCCGCGTTCATAAAGCGTAGTGCTGAATAGTCTATGTCGTCTAACACGGTCTTCAAGCTAATATTACTATTTAAATCCACTCTCAAGAGTAATGTCAGCTAGCGTCGTGTTTAAAAAACTTTGTTTTGATAGGACCTTCTATTTTTCACTCATAATTTATTGTTATTACTTAACCATTATACAGAATAGTGTATATAGTTTAAATTCTAATAAGCATTAAAGTGAAGATGGTTCTGTAGTCGTTCGAGGTAGATAGATGGCTGGAGGTAAGTCTCAGCTTATAGACGAATGAAAACATCATTACCGCGTCGCGTCGTAGCGTAGCGTACGTACTTGTACATTTTCTGGTGCTTGTCTGGCTACACCCCTATAATTAATAATCAGTCATCAAGCACCTTTGGATGTATTCCCTCAACTGCACTCGAAAGATAGGCCACTTTTCTAGGCTAAGCGTGTTATCTCATAAAGCCACACTGCCACTTACGAGTAAGAGATGAGATTACTGTCAAACCCTAACCTAAATATTAGTAAAAAATGATAAAGCTTTGAAAACAAATTTGACACTATTTTAAAATATTCCCATATCTTGAAAATATCTGTCTTCCTTTTATTGCTCAAAAATCTGGTGCTAATAAAAATTAAAGTACTTTTTCTGTTTTTAAAAGACTAACATCGTTGCTCGAGGCGTGAATTCCATGGAGATATAAAACATGTCCAAACATTGCAATATACATATGAGGAAAACTGAGGGAAAAATTATATGCAGGAAAAATATAAATCTAGGTTAATTTCACAATATTTTTATGTCTAGAATCCTACATAATGTATCATAAAAATATTAAACAATTGTGTCCAGAGATTTTTTTAAACAAAAAAATACAGTAAATCCGCTAAGAGTGTTAGTTTCATACAACGAGCCGCTCAAGTTGAAGCCAAAAGTAATTAAATGTGTGTAAGTGTGTAAATAATTACACTTGCAAACACAAACGTATAATATTGCAAGTTTCAGTGAGTGTTGGTCTCATTCGTCCTATGGTCATCCAGATTTAATAATAAAGACAATAATTGACATTGTTAATTATAAGTATTGACAACCCAAAAGAAAATTAGTATTGGATTTATGAATATAAGTATGGTACAACAATTATTGTAACGAAGTTACTTATCGCGGGGTGGTAGCTAAACTATTAAAGTGACCGACCCCACCGACACTAAAAAAACAAACACATACGTACATATATACGATTTTACCAGGATCGTTGCAGGTGGAAGGATGTGGTCTCTGCCTACCCCGTTGGGTAATAGCCGTGATTTATGTATGTATATGTATACGATTCTCAAAACTATCACAGTCGTAGAATTGGCTCAGCCGTCTTAAGACCAGCTTTCTACGCACTGTTGTACAGTACGAGTGGTCTATGGTTCGAATCCCGTTGATTTGGGATATTTATCTAAAATTATGGTTATTTTTAGTTACAATTTTCAATGTACTGATTATAAACAAAACCTAAAAAAGAATTACCAAAAAAATCCTAACTTGGCGAGACTCGAACCATCGACCACTCATACTGTACATATACAACAGTGCGTACAAGTCTAGTCATCACATAACATATAACGAAAATGTATTGCCAGTACATACATATGCCAATAT
Source organism: Saturnia japonica (assembly GCA_033032175.1). Lineage (NCBI taxonomy): Eukaryota > Metazoa > Arthropoda > Insecta > Lepidoptera > Saturniidae > Saturnia > Saturnia japonica. The sequence continues at coordinate 9,611,294 of CM065306.1, read as the reverse complement.
AAATCCAACATATTTACCGTCCCAAAAAATTGACGGTCCGACCTAGTATAAACCAGTATTAAGATATACAATGTATAACCGTCTTTCTCCTTCTCTTTACGTTATATCAATCTTCTCTGTCGTGTAACGAAATGAGGTTAAATCTGACGCATCCTTGAATTTTTACTCTCAATTCTCGTCTAATTATCGAGGATTCCCCTCCAAAAGTGGGGTAAATATTTTCCAATAACCAGCAACATTTCATTGTAATGGCGTCTGTGTATTTTAGGAATATTATTACTTTTTTATTTCTGTTTGCCGTAAGAATATAAACTGCCGGGAAATTATTTCCCGTGAAATAGGATATTTAAATATTTCTGGTTATTATGTGATATTCTTTCACTGCGCAGTAAGTCATATTTTGTGAAAATTGAGGGAGCTGTTTGCATTATGACTTCAATTTCAACACTGTCGCGTCTAGATTTAGGGGTAGGTAGCCTTTAAAGTCTAACTTCAAATGGCTTCACTCCGCGTGTGACTAGTGCCGTACTGAGCATTTTAATTTTATGACTAAATCTCAACTTTATACAATAAAATATTATACAGTAATATTTTCGAAAATGTAACATTAATAATAGTTTATTTGATGATTACTTTGATAATTCCGCTGGAGAAAATTGATATCTGTTACTTCCGCCCACAACAGAGTTTAATATAATTAGTTAAACTTGAAACTAATAAATGAAATAGAAAACCCGCAAAGAAATCGAACCTGTAGATATAATCATGCAGAAGCAGAAAAATTATTACCCTAAACGAGTACCTAACAACCATACCCGATAAGATCCCATTCACACATCGACGAATCATATTTTTTTCCGGATCGTGATTTGATACGATTAGTTTTTTTTAGTGGTACATACATAATCTCCCTTGATCGTTTTCGTCCCTACATGAAGCATCTTCAGACCAATGTAGATTTCTTGGAAGCTAGCGGGCGTGAAGTGTTTTCAGGGTAATATTATTTAAACCCCTTCATCCTTGTTTTTAATATTAGCGAACAAATCCCGTTCATTATTGTTCGCTCAGTAGTGTGTGGTCTTTATTACGGTTGTATCTCTAATGGAAATAGAAAAACATTTTGCCAATTCTGTAAAATTGCGTCCGAAAGTGTATGAATGAGGTCTACAATGCGTTTACAAAATTGGGACTGATTATTTTGACATAACGAGGTAGGTGGGTAATCTTTAGCTTACTTTGAGTCGGTGGCTATAATTTTATCTAAATACCTACAATTTATTTTATTTGTTTATGTATAGATTATTTTTGTGTACCTACCTACGATATTATAGAACGAGATGAATCACTGTCTCGGCATAAACCAGTTCTTCTTTTTTGGGGCATTTCAATAAAATATTTGTGTAATTTATATGTTAAATAAATTAAAAAAAAGGTATAGTTAAATCGTCACCGTAAAATTAAAAACTCACCAAAATGTAAACAGTATTATAATTTTATACAACGCATTGGCTCATTGAGGGACTATAAAGTTAGTTTGGTTTCTTTAATAACAGTTATTTATTTCAAAGTAGTTAAATTTATTGTTAAATCTGCCTACATCGTAAACTAAAAAGTTCCGTTTTTTTTCATTCTTTAGTACTTAGCTTTAATATCAACGTAATAAGTATTTTCAAAATTAGGCTACATGTCACCCTTCGGCTCTCAAGATCACACAAATGTACGTAAAAATTGGCATATACCATCCACGGGAGCAGAGTTATTAAAGAAACAACGTGAACGCGTATTTCATTAATTTCTACATTATATTATAAAAGCTTTTATTTTATGAATACAATGCCTAACTTTATGCCCATTTTAGTTTTCTTATTAACAATTTCACTATAATTCTATAAAATTATACACAGCAAAGATTATTGCATTTTTAATACTTCATGAAAAGAACATTTGAAAATAGTTAAGTACATAAAATTATTTTTACTTATAATAAAATCTTAGAGTGAATTGAAACACATGTTAAACAGAACATAATTATTTTTATTTTAAGATAATACAACACTATTTAATTTTCAGTTCGTCAGTAAAATGAATTTAAGCCATATTCCACCTTTGTTTTTAAGCATCACACTACGAGGATCATAATGAATAGTTGTTGTTGTTCGACCACACGGTTCCACCTCAAACGTGCTTAATATAGCCGCTAAACCAGCCGCTACAGTAAGTTGCGCAAAACGGGCACCTGAAATTTAAAAAATCGCGTAAGTCTTTAAACAAAATCATTGTATAGTTTCAGTATTAATATGTACTTAATGTTTTATTTATCATCTTTTATAAACTGTTACAGCTTGAGATTGTGAATTATATAGTTAAAACTATAAACAATAATTCTGCTATCCATTCTTTGAAGAATGTTTTAATAACATCGCTCTATTCATTAAGTAATGTTTTGGCTTCGTATTAAGCTTTGCTTTGATTTAATCATGTCTGGTTTCAAACACTTCTCACTTTTCATAGAGCTTTAGCCATTTTTTATTTACAAGAATTGAAATTACTTATGTACTTATTACATTTCAGCTACTTTTGAATCACTGCTAATTTTAATAAAACTTTAGAAGTTTTTTAAATATGTATAACATTGATATTAATTTAATTATTTTTAAATTTTAAAAGACTCAATTGGGTACATAGTTTATATGATATCGTTTAATTTTACTACTTCTGTAAATTGCTACACAATCGAATTAATACCTTTCATCGTCCAATTTAGGTAATTAACTAGCAGGGAAGTGGAAATAGTGGACGTCCAAACTTTATATCAGCCATCCAACAAAGAATACTTAATTTATTTTTTTACTGGTTTAGTATCTTTGGTAGACCTAGATGGATTTTAGAAAGTGTAATTTCCCATGAAAATCATACATTAATTAGTAATTTAATGTAACGCACCTGGACAGCTTCTAGGCCCATCGCCAAAGGCAACAAATCCGGGTGGATTGGAATCATCTTTGAACCGTTCTGGGTCAAACTTGTCAGGATTACAAAAATTTCGTGGATCCCTTTGAATACAATACAGTGGTATGAGAACGGGATCTTTAGTTTTCACTGACAACTCTGTTCCATTGAGCACACAAGGCGCAGTACACAGTCGAGTAGTCAAAGGCGTCGGAGGATGTAATCGTAAAGTCTCAAGTACAGCCTGAGTCACTAAACGCATCGCACATACAGACTCATAGTTTAATCCACCATATCTCTTCATAGATTCTGTTATCTCCTTCCTCAAACTATCTTGAATTTCTTTGTTTTTTGCCAATTCATATAGACAAAAGGATAGCGTAGTAGCCGTCGACTCTAATCCAGCCAACATGAATAATAAATGAATTAGAAGTTATTAACGCATCGGTCATCGTAAAACTACATTCAGTTTTTTGCACGTTCAACATAAGTTGAAGAAAATCATGTCTCTGGCTGCCGGTGTTTCGTCTATTATTAAGTACCTGATTAATTATATTAGTGAAGAAAGTCTCCACATCCTGGGAGTAGGATTTGAGATTCAAAAACTTAAATAATCTGGGAAAGAATGTACGACAGTAGCGTTTTAGTACAGTCGAACGATCAATCTTAAACATTTTTTGAGACATCTTTAAAAATGGTGATTCTGGATTTTTCAATGAACCTGGATCGACACCAAAGGCACAGCTACCTATTACATCAGTGGTAAATCGAGTCATAATATTTGGTACATCGACTTCATTCAAAGATTCCTCAAGCAGAGTGGTTTTCAATGTTTGTGCACAGTCTGATATTAAAGGAAACATTGCCTTCATTTTAGCTGACGAAAAGGTAGGTGTAACAATCTGTCTCATCGCTTTCCACTCTGACCCACTCATATTCGCTAAATTCCGCAGCAACGGCTCCCTGCGCGTATCTGTCGATACAGATACACGGTCACTGAAGTTTTGAAAGTCCTTCGAAAAAACATTTTTTACTATATCTAGATCTATAAGCATCAAAGTCGGTCTGCGAGCTTGAAAAATTCCGACATATTTCTCATGTCGATAATTATCATAAAAAAACTCCAACATTTTTGTATAACTCCGTCTCATTGTGAACGTCGCTCCAAAATTTCCGAATATTGGACACGGTTCTCTATAAGGTACTTTTTTGAACAGCCAATATTTTCTTCCATTAGTAACATAATGGAAAATCGCTAATAGAAAAAATTAGAAATAGTAACAACACTAATAAAAAAACACTAATCCACATTTTCACACGAGTTTTGTTTAAGTCTTAATAGAATGGTTTAAAAACAACTGATATTAGTTATATGAAACCGTCGCGAGTCGCATACCGGCACATTCGAGTGTAAACAAACCGGAGCGCGAGCATGTGCATCGACGTGCGGTGAACTGCGAAAACGCCGGCGGTTGTGGCTCCGGCCAATTCTCAAGTGATAAACATGAAGTGAACTGCAAGTGTGAAGTGAAGCATGTCACTAGCCGCTACTCGCTACACCACGACGCGGCGCGCGGCGCTACGTCGCTAGTGAGTACTGAGTAGTGCTCGCCAAGATAAGCCCTCCTACACGTCATACAGTCAAGGCCACGCACGTTGAAGGTTGAAATACTGCACCAGTGACTAGAATTATTAATATATGTGTAGTACATCCACGAATCTTTTTTACGCGTCGATGATGACTATTATGATACACTAAAATATTTATTCTACTGATACAACATTTGCCTGAGTTCTAAAGTTAATTTGCTTTTGAAAACAAGGTAAATTGAAAATTTATTAAACCCCGTCCATCACAAGTAACCTATTCATTGAGGCCATTCCAATGAGCCCAAACACGATATCTCAGCTGTAAGTTGGTGAGAAATTAGGTATCCTAAAGATCCCTGATGAAGCTGCAGCATCAAATTTAGTTTTTTCTAATGTCAATGAAGTAACAAAATACCAAACCTCGAGTCAATCAGATCTGTTGAAGATGCTCGCAAATATTTTCAACTAGAAAAGAACTGATATAATCCTTAAACAGCAGAACAAATTTTCTTCAATTATAATAGCTAAGAACACTCTCGATTAAGTGTACGCCAATTTTTTACTGATTATTTTGCCAAATGAACGAACTTTTATTTTGAGTATATATAATAAATGTTCGAACAAAGAGCCCTTCAGCGGAAGCAATAAATTAACATCGAGTATACTTTAGTTTAGTTTTGTATACATTACGCTTACGCATTTCTTAAGTTTAAGAGTAATAAATACTTCGTTGTTAAGAGGTCGTTTTATTCTCATCTCATTCGTATTTTGTAAATCAGTGAGTGTAGCTGGCGCAACGATACTTTGTAATTATAATAAAGTAATAATAAATACTTTTTTATTTGAAACAAATAATAGCTTTACAAGAGAGTTTATACCCCTCCTACACATCACACACGTATCATTTAATCCGCCGCAACGGATTTTTTATAACACTATATTAATAAATCTGTAGTGATGTACTGACATGTAATTGTTTTTTCCAAATTTCCCAATGGGCATACTATATGAAGGATATTGATCACGAATATGCCATTAACATTTTTTGTCTGTCTGTTTGTATGTCCGGAATTAACTGAAAAACGGCCTGATTGATCTTTATGAAATTTTATCCACGGGATGATTATTTTATTGGTCAATTGATAGGGTATAAGAACTTTCAATATTACTATTAGATACCATAAAAAATTATAATTAAAAAAAAACATTTATTATTAATTCTTGACCGATTTTGATGAAATTTTGTTTAGTGGATGTATAAGTCATTCCATAAAAATTGATAGGATATAATGATTGTCAAAAATATATTTAATAAAGTAAAAAAAAATTGTATTAATTCTCAACCGCTGTTCACAAAATCTCGTAGACGGGATGCATTCGTGATTTCACAGTTGATAAGCTTTATGAATCATCGACAATAATTTCTGAAATATATTTAAAAAAAACAATTGGTGTAATTATCAACCAATTTTAATTAAAATTTTACACGGGAAGTAGGTACACGTCATTCTGATGCTCAATATGAGTAAAAACAAAATAACAGGGTGAAAATAACTAAAGTAAAAAACGCGTAGGGAGCGCGGGAACACCGCTTGTGAACTTAAAGACTGCGCGATTGTATTTTCTTGCAATCGAGTTGCGGTAACCGCGTGGTTAGAACCAAAACACAGAATTGTGATGTATTTGTACTAAATTACATCTCAAGATGTGCTAGATTGCTATGGATTTTCAAAAATATTGCTAAAACCTTTTTATAACGAGAACTGTGTTGGATATGAGGGCACGGCTCTGTAATTACTCTTTTGTTTAGAGGGCAACACACACAATAACGTAAGTTTACGTTTCGGTCACGACAGACCTTTTTTCTGAACAGTGCTTTAATTTTATTAGACATTAAATATAATAAATTAGTCAACAATATTCGAAAACGACGGATAACAGATAAAAAACCAGTTCAATTTTGGATTTCTGATATAATTATATGTATCAGTGTAATGTTTTATTTTGCTCTATAGTTGATTACTGTGACTTTTACAAAGTTATGATTATATCTAAGTAGTAATTAAACACACATGAAATTATTAATGGTTATCAACAATAAAATGCAATACCCATATTAAAATTTTCAAATCTATCAAATCAATTCAGCAAATAAGGTTATACCCAATCATCTTCACCGCCATCTGTTTTATTTTATATTGGGGAATATTAATAAAACAGGACAAACACAGCCCTATCTTTTTTGTGTTTTAATTTCTCTGGAAATCCCCTACAAAAGTGTAGTGTTTTGTTCTACCAGAAAATAATAAAGATGATTACTATTTAGTGCTAGGAGATGCTGTATGTTTGATTTCAGTGCAAGACTTGTTTAAAATAGTGCTAAATCTAACACCGAAAGTACAAAGTTGGTAACAGTGCTTCCGTTTTCACTTTTTCCATAACAACCCGCCTATTCAACGGTTCAGCGAGAACTATCAAATATCAATTAATATTTAATTGAGTGAGGCGTATTTATCGGAACATGTTAAAATAACAGGTATTTACAAGTAATAGTTTGGAACTGTTACCTAATATTATAAAAAGTTGTTACTAAATACTAGGCTGTTCGATTGTGTGCCTCTCACTCTTATGAAACGATACATCATATACCGGTTTTTCTTTCTCTTTTATACATGCTTCAACAACGCTAAGAAAAAAAAACGTGTGCGTCTCGGGACGCTCGAAAGAAGTGATCAACTTAAACTAACCTAAGTTAAAATATTTAATATTGAAATTGTTTAACTTGAGAAAAGCTTAGGTTATTACTTAAACTTTATGTATATTAATATTATAATGTGAGGAAAGGTTATTTATTAATAAAATGTTTTATTGATTATAAAATATATTTTATCCTTAGTTAAAATTCTTGAATATGTACATTAGAACACTGAGTAGAGAAGGGAAGCCAGACAGAGTGACGCCGTAACGCGTTCCGTTACGAAGCGGTTTACCCTACCATAAGAAGTTATCACTTTAAAAAAAAATTCTATCACAGAATATTTTTATACTCTTAACGGGTTTCTATGATACGTTTACCCGCAAAACATACCTGTTTTTTTCAGTTTCATTGTTCAATTCCCGTCATTGATATCAAAATCTATTTGTCTAAATGGAAATCCTTTTAAAAAAAGATACTTATTTTCGAAAGTATAGACCAGAATAGGAAAAGCAAGAAGAGTTTGAAATGTGGCTAAAACCTGCTATGAATGATCCATACAAAGCCTTTTACTCGTTTTGTCACTGAAATATTCGCAAAATCTATTATCTATACAATTAATAAAATTGAAGTGTCTGTTTGTAATGTCAAAATAACAGCTTTTTAATAAATGCATATGAAAATATATACGATATGTATAACAAAACACTCATTTTTTTTTTGTCTGTCTGTCTGTTTGTTCCGGGTAATCTCCGAAACGGTTGGACCGATTTTGACAAGACTCACTGGTAGATAACTGAATTTATAGGGAGTAACTTAGGCTATTTTTATTTTAGAAAAAGAATTAAAGTTCCGCACAAATAAAAACTGGTCATGGTGAATCAATTTGGTCGCTTAAATAGCTTACGCTGAGTAAACCATAAGAAATATAGCAAATAAATGTACAAAACAATTGTAGACATTAAAAAGACCTACAAAAAAGTTTGGGAGAGTATATGTCTATCTTCTAAGGAACACTTACAATAAGCATTTTTGTCTTTAAAATAGCCGGGAGCGGTGAAGCAAGATTCGCGCGGGCATTCTATAATCCACGTGAGCGAAACCACGAGCACAGCTAGTTACGAAGAAATGCTTGATTATACATATTTATTGTCACCATATTTACTGTGATTTATATAGCGACTTCTAACGGATTTTTTAATCTTATTTTTTCAAAATCTAGCGACTTTTTCATTGAGTCTGGAGACCTTTTTGTTTCCTACACGGAAACACTGTATAGCTCACCGCTAGTATCAACTGAGCTATGCGACTGTGTGGTCTGTGGAGGGGTACATCTCGCCTCACTTCTCACTTCTCAGCGTCACTCGACGAGCGCATCGCCCGTGCGCCTCGTCCGAGCGTCAAGAGCTACCATTACGTCTGAACGGTTATGAAAATGCTTCAGTAAATAAGAGAAAAGGCAATCAGAAAGAGCAATTCTGGAATCATGACGATTATCGCTGCATCTGTACGTGGGTTTCTTAGGTTGCTAGGATTGCTAGGTACCACATAATGATAAAAACGTTCAATGGGCGTAATCGCATCTCTTGATTAATTTGCTTGCAACTATATATATGACCTTAAAATAATGTTTTTATATTAGTTATTATTAATTTTAGATAGTTTAGTGGGTATGGTTAAATTCATAACGCGGTTTTTATCCTTTGTCTAGGGTATTTGTTTTCTACTGATCAAATTGGATTGTCCTCAAATACTTACACACACTCAAATACTTACTTACGTACAGGAATATTTACTTTATGGTAAAATGAAATCATTAGTATGTTTAAAAATATAGCAATCACATCATCAGGAAAAACGGAAACATGATGATGCTAAAATATAACACTCATGATAATTAAAATCGCAACCAGTACTTGTGAAATTGAGGTAAAAGCAACGTATTAACCCAAGTGCAAGTTGCTTTTACACTCAACTCTTACTAAAGGCTTTTCCTGTTAGGATAGTTACCTACACCAGGTAAATGAACGTTTCATTACAATTATGTTCACAAACGAGTATATAAAATTATAAACCATTTTACATAAGGGCAGATCCACTAATTCTCGGCGAAAGTGTGCGCACTAGGGTCGGCGATTTTGATGCTGATTTTTTCCTCGAAAGCACACCTAAAAAGGAGACGATCCTGAAAATTTGTTTTGTAAATAGGTAATTCTTAACCAAAATAGTTGTTTAGTTGGAAGCTATTAGCTAGGTCCGATATAAGTTTAGATCTAAGTAATATCATTTTTTTTTAATAAAAGTAGAAGTTTTACTGAGAAAAATGCCGATGGGCAGGAGTCTTTAAGTTATATAGAATCTGAGATACAAATATTAAAAAATGTGAAAAATCGATTTGTTTAAAAATTCACAAAAATTCTCCAGCAGCCGGATTTGCACTCATCGTGCTCAAATTTTCAGGATCGTCTCCTTTTTAGGTGTGCTTTCGAGGAAAAAATCAGCATCAAAATCGCCGACCCTAGTGCGCACATTTTTGTCAAGAATTGATGGATCTGCCCATAAGTATGATGGATTTGACTCATTCGCCAGGCATAATTTAGATTTTATCGATTAGTAATAGTTAATAGAAATCTAATATATAAACTAACAATTTCAAGAAAACTGAAGTTACAAATAGATAATATAAACGTGAGTGATACTTAAGATGAGAGCTAATTCTATAAACCGTCCCATGTTTGTCATATGACGTTGAATGTAATGCTTGAAACAATGCATTCAACATTGGTGACCGCAACGATTTATTCGGGTTCATCGACATGAATTATTAATGATGCATTGTGGTTTGAGGTGAACGATGAAACACGTTTTATGGACCAAATTAATTTTCATAAACGCAAACTTACAGGTATATTTTGAACATTTTAAAAGAAAATCTTATGAATTATAATGTTTCTGTCAACGAGTATAAATGTATATACAGTTACAGGTACAATATACAGGTGGTATTCCTTACTGTTTTGCTAAAATGGACGTCATAATGGTCGAATTTAATTAATGTGGAGTCAATTAATTATAAAATTAGACCAAAAATGTTTTTTCAAAATCTTCATAAAAAGAATTTGGAATAATCATGTTCGTCAGTATAATATAACATGCAGTTTTGTTGCATAAGTATATTATTAATCTATATATTGTATGATATTCCGAATCGTTCAGCCAACGTGTTTATATTTTTTTTAATATTGGATTCTTCAAACGAGGACGTGAAAAAGCATTTCAGTAGGCCGGCATGACATCAACGACTGCCGATGAAATTTGTGTCACCGACGGTCGCCGTTTTTTGTAGACTGTACTGCACTTACCATCAGGTACTGTGAAGTCATTGTGTAGACCTAGTATAAGAAAAAAATCGTTAATTTTTTAAGTGTGCACCAACGAAAATAAAAAAAAATGGTTTCAATACTTTAAATTACGTAGACTTAGTAGTAGTAATTTCACGCTTAAAATGTATACAACATTTAAAAGGCAGGACCCTGTATGAAATCGAAAAAAATCTCGAAGTCTTTTCCAGGTAACCAATAGGTGAATTAGAAGTACTTACATTACATCGACTGGAAACACGGGATGTGATAGCTGTTAAGAGTGAGGCAGCAGCGACGCGGACCACGTTAGCTTCACCACGTTGTGAAAACATATTAACGGCGTAATGACACAACGACTCTTCTTCAATAGCTAATGACAATAACACAAAACCTTTATTCGATCATTCAGTTTAAGAACATAAGCAAAACGAATACCGATCTGAAATTATGATTTATAAATTCCCCTTCACATTTTGGTATGGGTGGGTCTATGGTACAACACTAAAAAAGTTTTGTTGTTGAAACTTTTCATCAGACTTATAATAGGGTTAATAGGGTGAATACCTTAGATATAAAATTGGTGTTTTGTTGAAATAGCCACTTTGGTCTCAAATATCTGGCGTTTGGTAAAGAATTCCAAATTTAAATACTTAGTCTTGCCATAAATATTATTACAAGGAAAAATTTTTTTTTTTTTCTATTGCATAAATCATTTATTACTATAATGTGTGTTAGTTTATACATAAATATAATAAAAATAAAAATATATGAAGCTCATTCAAAATGATCGCCATTGGCTTTAATACAGTTCTTTAAACGTTGAGGCCAGTTATCAATGGAAACACGCACTTTCTCCATGGGGAAATTCTTCACTGCCAATCTTATGGATTGTTTTAGAGACTCCAAATTATCATGGCGTTTAGAGCATGCCATACTCTCTAAAACTGACCATAAATCATAATCGGGACCAGATGACGGCCAGTCTTCAGCTCTGATGAAGTCCGAAACGTTCGTTTCCAACCACGCTTGAGTAAATTGAGTCTTGCTGAAAGGACCATTCTTGGTTATGGAACATGGTGTTGTTAAAGGCTTAACCACCTTCTCAAAAATCGTATCTTGATACACTTGTACCGATGTTTTGATACCTTTTTCAAAAATAATATTACACCCCACCAAGCCATCACTGAAGTCGGATAATGTTCACGTTGTACTCTGCTGACTAATTAGAAAGCTTCTATAGAGCTTCGAGCATAAACTCGGTCATTCCGCGTGTTAAAACATTGCTCAATAGTAAAAATTTTCTATGACCTCCCTTTGCGTACCACTTAAGAAGTTTTATTTTATTTTACCATCCTATTTACTTTTAAATTATCAGTTAAATAATGACCAGTGCGTCTCCTTTAGGCTGCAAGTTCAAAGTCATCTTTTAAAATACGCGACATGGTTCTAGGTGCTATATTCATTTCCCGAGATAAAATCTTTTGCTTTCGGACAGGATTTCTTCGAATTCTTTCCTTCACTACTTTCATCGCCTTTTTTGTACGAATATTCGTGGACGGTCAGATCTTTTTCTGTCACAAGCAGAGGAGGTTTCATTGTACCTATCAATAGCCCGGTATACAAACATTCGACTAATATACCAAAAGGATGTAGAGTTTCAAAAATTGCATTCGACTCCCTACCTACTTTGTGTAATGCTATCACAGCAATTCGGTTTTCTTTATCATCCCACTCTATTTTAATATCACAAAGATATTTAATACCGATTGGCGCGAAAATGACAGCTTCCTAAGATCTGTCCAGACGATAACGGCAAATCTGTATTGTCAACAATTGCAAATCATGATGGAAAAGCTAACCGTTAAACAACCGACCCTGTCAATCTCTCTAGCCCACTGCTGCTTCAGGACAACGCTAGACTGCATACTTCATGACAAACGGTCGCTAAATTAGAGGAACTGCAGTTGGAATGTCTCCGACACCCACCATACTTCCCGGCCCTTACTCCAAAAGATTACTACTTGTTTCGGAACTTGAACAATTTCTTGCAAGGAAAAAAATCAATTCCGATGAGGTTGTCCAAACCTCCTTCAAAGTTTTTATTGATTCTCGCTCCCACAATTTTTTCAGCAATGGGATCAATGAAACTACCTTTAAATTGCGAAAGTGCATAGATAATAATAGTACTTACTTCGATCGATTAAATGCATAATTTCATTTTTTTTTTTTAGTTTTACTTTTTCCACATAAAACGCTAATTTTATACACCTAATATATTTTCTGTAAGCACGTATATTCATAATTTAAGGCTGGGTTTTTATTATTATTTTTAAATATTTTTAGAGAGGTTTAATGCTATTTTTAAATGTTAAAATAAGTAAGAATATCTATTGTATCTACATTTCTACGATACGTGTGGTTGTTCGGTAATTTTGCTCAATTAAGATTTTTATTTAATTACACTAAATATACATAGGTACTATAAAGCGTTATTATTCACTGAAAAATAAACTTGCTTTTCGTAAAGGATTCTAAAACTGAACATTTTTGTATGCCTTTGTCTTTTAGACAATATCGGTATGATTGTTAAACTGTGTAATATCGGTTAACATTTAAAATTATTTTAGTTGGGTATTAACCATGCTTATTACGAGTCACATACCATAGAGTGATATTGAGGTGAGGTGAGGTGAGGTTTTCATTTAGTTGCTGTATTTCGTATATAGTACATGGACGAAGTCGCCGGCACAGCTAGTATTTCAATAAACAAACACACTATACAGCCTCTCGAATAGTAATTAACTGTAGTTATGTAGATGATAACATTATAGTTTTCTTTTGGGCTCCTCGAATAATGTAACCAATTAAAATGACACTTTCATAACATCAGAATAATTATACTATCGCGTGCACACTAAAATTTCTTCGGATAAAAGTTATTTAAATACAATAACCCAAACAACTATGGCAGGGGAATCTTCTTTTTTGAAATAAGTGCTTTGCAACTTACGTCATGTTCTAATATGTATGTATGTAACAATAATATTAAAAAAAAATATCAATAGCAATTTTTTACATAACACGAACTTACCATAAATATATAAATATACCATAATCGCAATACATCTGGGAACACTGCTTATCACCATTACAATAATCTCCGTCATTACTATAATACGTAATAAATACGTTTAGAGCTGTAGAATATCATTTTTAATGATGCGTGAAATTGCATAATTAATAATATTATAAAGTTTGTGAATATATCCTGAACCAATTTTCCGATTCTAAAAATCCTTTCATTGGTAGATAGAAAGCTACGTTCGAGCGAATCGATTAAGGCTACGTGTTTTATTGTTTTTATATTGTAAATAATTAATACAAAGCCGCGTTCTGTTGCTAGTATAATATTTTTATATAGTATTCGTTTTAAAATTGGAATATTTTTTTACACACACAAGTCAATGTTAAAATATCAAAATAAAATTGGAAGTATTAAATTGCGGTAGTGTGATTTCTAATTCTTGTTTAAAGTAAGCCTAGATTAATAAATATGCTCAACTATGTTAAAATAAAAATCGAGTGATCAGCGCATAAGGAGGTAAAGGTCATCAGCCCTGTATTGCCCCTAACCATAATCACTTCAATAATATTGTAAGTACGAACTTACCTCAGAAGAATGTTGTAAGAAGCATAACGCCGAATGCTTAGTATCAGAGAAACAGTGTACCGTCAATACACTTTTTTCCTAGTGCCATACTGTTTTTTCACATGATTCAACCAATGCTTTAATTATAATATTACAATTTTTGTTTAAAAAAACTATGCACATATGGATGCAGACACTATCAAACCGGTTACACCGACTGATAACGCAAGTCGTCAGTATTAAATTAGGTTTGTATGAAACCAACACTCGGACTTCCTGCACTTCAGTTTGGCCTCTAACTAACATTTATTTATTTATTTCAGGAAATCTACAGCTCTTAAATTCTAACAACTTACATACATAATTAAGTTGACATATTGGCTTAGCCAAAATGATTTCAATCGTATTACAATAAAGATATAACAATTCTATACCCCAACGAAATTATTAATTAAACATTTAATCTTTATCAATATCGATCTCTCCAATGTCTTTTCTTCAATGTATTGTATCGACATCAATCTCTTCAGTATCTCTTATCAACATCAATCTATCTGATGTCTTAAAACATCAATCTATTCTATCAACCAATCAATCAGCTAACATATAATAGATACAATTTTTTTGTAACAACCTTCTGAAAATACTTAAATCACAGCACGATAAGCACGAACTCACCGCTAACACCTATAACCCAAAGAAGCTTTGGAATGTTCTTAAAGACATGCCTATGCAACATGAAAAAGCAAAACACTTTAACCCTTCCAACCTGTTAGAGCATGCATATATTCCTTCATAACTTTTCCTACCTCGGCCACAATTAGCGCCATCTACAAACAAAACCAAAAACTCACGTGCGACGAGTGACAGTTGGAAAAACAGAAAAGACAAAACGTGTCGCCTAACAGAGCGCCTAACAGAGCGCATAAAACTACTGCATCTCCGTCGCAAATTAAAAGAATAAATCAAATAACAGTTAAGCTCGGACTTCACAAACCCCGGGGTTCCATAGTGCTTCAACAGTGCGTGATGTGCAGTGCATAGAAGCCACGAAAATCAACATCAGCACGTCCGAGGTGAGTGGCCGGCAAAATACCTATCCAAATTCCTACACCGCATGCTAGGGATAAAATATCTAAAACAATACACAACCCGTGTCATCAGAATAATCTTTAAATAGCTTTAACAAATTCTTCTCATCTGTCTGTCAAAAATTAGCTGGTCTTATCCTTTCACAAACTGAGGAATCGGAAGAAAGTCTGTCAAGTAAATCACATGACAGCTATGCCACAAATGGATTTTTTTATGCAGCCGACGGACTTTAAAGAAATTGGAGTTATTATCATGCATTTAAAACTTGATAGCGCACCGGGCCTTGACGGAATAAACAACAAACTAATTAAACAAGTTAACAACTTTATCATAGAACCCATCACTCATATTTTCAATCTTAGTTTGAGTTCCGGCTACTTTCCTGAGCTCTGGAAGGTAGCATCTGTCACCCCTATTCACAAAGATGAGCCTAAAGACATTCCCGAAAACTACAGACCAATATCTTTACTTAGCGCTTTTTCCAAAATTCTAGAAAAACTTGTCAACACACGACTTATGAAGTTCCTGAAGCATTTCAGTCTTTTATTCGACTGATAATTCGGATTTAGGCAGAACCGATCCTCGGAAGATGCTACCTCATTTTTAGTTAACCTTATTTCCTCTTATTTGGACAGTAATTCCAGTTGTATAGGAGTATTCTTAGATGTAGCCAAAGCTTTCGAGGTGTCCCGTTGCTGTGGTTCAAAAGTTATCTCTTTAGGAGGTCACAACTTGTTAAGGTGGGTTTATACAAAAGTGCCACAGAACCAATAAAATTTAGGGTACCGCAGGGTAGTACTCTTGGCCCCACCCTTTTTATAATATATATGAATGACATCATGAACTTCCAAATTCTAAACGCCGAAATCATCTGTTATGCCGATGACACAGTTGATCCTTTTGAATGAGAAGAACTGGGAAAGTACAGTTGACATGACAGAAAAAGGCATGAAAATGACATCAGACTGGTTCCGTGCTAATCTATTGATCTTCAACAATAAAAAATCTAAATTACTCTGTTTCCAAAAAACCGCTTCGTCGAAACCATCTTTTAATCCCGTTTTAAGATTCATTCCTGTAAAAACTATACTACCAATCCCTGTAACTGTGACACCATTCAGCGCACTGCAGTAATCAGGTACCTAAGTTTGGACGATAAATTGCGTTTCAATCACCACATTCACAAGCTCTCTACAAGAGTAGGAAAATCTATTTATATTTTATTAAACTCCACAACTGTTAACAATAATTTACTTCGCGTTATGCCGGTCAGTGATCAGCTACTGCATTACAGTGTGGGGAAGCGCGGCGAAGTCGACTATGTTGGAAATCTAAAAAGCGTGATTGAAAGTGATGGCAAAAAACCATTTCAATTACCAACAGTAGTCCTGTATGCTGAGGCGAGGTTTTAAGTGTTCGTAAGTTATTTTTTGGTTAAAATTGCTTTATTAACCCCCAAAAATCACTTAATTCCATGTCTTACTATAACTCTGCACGTAATAAACGCATTTTTAATTTACAGGTACCTAGAACACTTTCCACTTTCGGTAAGCGATTCGGGGATCACATAAGGCCATCAAAATATAGGGTCGGGGAAAATAGTATATTACGCACCGAGGGAGAAAAGTAGGACATTCACGCCCGCATTATGGCCCGAAGGCGAGGGTGACAATCGCGGGTGGGGATGTCCTACTTTTCTCCCTAGGTGCGTTTACAATTTTTTCTCCTCCGGGATGAAAAGTTTATATATTTTATATTTAAACACGCAGTTGCTAGGTTACCGGGAGATAAAGTAAAGTACGCGCATGCGCACATTTGCCATCTCACCGGGAGAGAATCGGGTACTTTTCTCCCGCGTGACAGGAACTAAAAGTGAACTTTTCATCCCGCAGGAGAAAAAAAATGTTTTCGCATAACGTAGATTTATACTTGTTATAAAATTTCTTTGGCTGTACATAAAAAAAAAGTTGTTTCCACCTATTATACAATAACGATCTGAAAGAAATTGTTTAATAAATACATATCGTGCCTTAATAAGACAAAAAATTGATTACGGTTCTGTAATTTATGATTCTGCAAAACAACGTTCACTTAAATCCCTAGAAAGTATTCAAAACACTGCTCTTCGACTAAGTATTGGTGCATTTTAGACAAGTCCAATTAAGAGCGTCTTAGCTGAAGCTGGAGAAATGCCATTAGAATTTAGAAGAAAGGAACTTGTAATTATGTACGCTGTAAATGTATTATCTCGACCTGAAAATCCCACTTACCAAAATTACACTAAAACAACAGCTGTAGACATAGAATATGAACTTCAACCAAATTTAAGACAGCCTTTACGAATCAGAGCAACCAAATACTTAAAAGAATTGAATCTTACAATACCAAAAATATTCCCAAAGAAATTACTTACCTCTGGTCCACGGGAAAACTTTGAACCCCCAATTAATCTTGAAATAGCCAAAAACTACAAAGATGACACACCGCCATGCATATACAAAAATCTATTTTATGAAGTGAATAGTAGATATACCGACTGTAAGACCATCTACACGGATGGGTCAGTTATAAATGGAAGATCAGGATGTTCAGTGGTAACTGGTGATAATAGTTACCGATACAGACTTGGTGATTTTAACTCAATTTTCAGTTGTGAAGCAATAGCTATTCTGAAAGCTTTAGAAATTATATCTAATGAATCTAGTGTAGACAAATATATAATATATACCGATTCAAAATCATGCTTGACAGCTTTACAAAATGTAAAAAATACAAACACTCTTATCATAGAAATCAAGCAAAAAATGATAAATATACTAAAAAACAATAGCAAATTTGAAATTATATGGATTCCGAGTCATCAAGGAATAGTTGGTAACGAAAGGGCAGATAGTGAGGCGAGACATGCAACTAATGAGAGTGAAAATTGGCATTTAAATAAATCAACTCCTAGTGAATTACATAAATACTTTAAACTTAAAATTAAAACCCTTTGGGATCATTGTTGGAAGACAGAAAATACAACTTTGTTATTTAATATCAGAAAATCAATTTTTGAAAAATCTCCTACTGCCTTTACCTGTAGGAAAAGTCAAGTGATTATCACCAGATTGCGTATTGGGCACACAAACATGACACATCTTCATCTAATTACTAAAACTGATAGAAACAAATGCAAGTGTGGAGAAGACCTGACTGTCCTACATTTACTAGTAGAATGTTCAGCATTTGACCAGGAAAAACGGTTGTGTAAAGTTCCTAATAATTTAAAGGACTGTTTAAATAAAGATGGATGTACTCAAATCTTAAATTTTTTGAAAATGATAAATGTTTATGGACTAGTTTAATCTACAGTACTTTATAATGTGTATTGTTAATCGTGGTCGCTAATGACCTGAGATGTTAAAAAGCGACCTAAAATAAATAAATAAAAAATAAATAAAAAAATAACAATAATAATAATAAATAATAAAAAACCAGCTTTAAATTATTTTATAAGTGCATACAGAAAATATACTTAGGTGTGACAATAAATATCAAACCAATTTCATGATAATTTAAATAAAGCCTTACTGCGTCATCTATGAATACCACTGGAAAATAAAAATAAAAACACTTTTCGATTTATTCCTTTTTTTTTAAATTACGTATGTTATAATAATTTGGATTAATTTGTTATCTTTTCACTTTCTTTCACTAAATATTTAAAATATATTACAAAATTACACATAAGTAAAAGTACATAAATGATTTTTTTATATATACATAACCAAAACGCAATTTATAGACCATACCAATGTCCATATGTGTAAAAATGGAACCTACAACCTATAAACTACAATCATACCAAATTTCATTAAATTCGGTCCAGTAGTAAACCCCTTCGTATTATTTTTTTCTCAAGTATCTTCATTGTGCAGATTACGGCTCTTTATTCTTTTATTATAAGTATAGATATAGTATAATCTAGAAAAACTGCACGTTTTAAATTTAAAATACTACAACAGTGCATAGGGTATATAATACCCAGGTACCTACCAAACTACTAGGAGTGGCAAAATAAAAAATAATGGAAGGAAATCGGGCCCTGTTAATAAAGACTAGAAAATGCTATTAGGTACCAAAGGTATGTTTTTGTCTATTCTCTGTTGTTTTGAAATTGCCTAAGTCTAAAGTAAAAGCTAAAAGCATTATCTACATTTTTATTAATATGATGATATCACATGTGTCAGACTTATTCAGATAACTTAATACATAATGTATTGCATTATTTGAAAGTGGGCAAGCATGTTATGAATTGGATACATAATATGAAAACTTCATACCTTGAACCAAATAGGGCAGTAACTGTGGGTAGTACGCAAGATTAGCTGCTACGTGTATGGCAGCAGCGCGTAACTCAACGCGTGCAGCTCCGATACTCTGTATCACGACACGCATTACGTCGCCGCTCCATACTTCGCTCCATCTCTGTACAAACACTTTAATCGATCATCATTCCCTTCTTAATTATATGTAATTATATTCCTACTACTGTACTATCCAAGATTTCTTTGAAATATCTTTAAGAAAGACTTTCCTCTTTATCAATATAGTAATCAAATATATAATTATTACGAAATGCAAGAATTCTGCTACAAAAATCTATAACTATAATAATCCACATTCCTATGTTATCAGAAATTCTTAAAACTGTTGTAGGTAGGTATTCGATGAACAATCATACCTAACATAAATCTTATCTTCTGTGATATTTTAAGTCCCGGATAACCCATACTCACGAAATGAGTAATATTAGGTCCTTACGTATGAAATTGGTGTTTCGTTGAACTGGCCACTTTGATCTCAAATATGTGGCGTTTGGATAGAAATTCCAAATTCAAACTTATGTCAAATTTAGGCTTTTGCATTTGTTTTTCGAATTTAGTGATTCATTTGTTTTCGCACCATTTGAATTTGCTTTGACATCGTTATTTTTACAAAAAGGGAAACTTACAATATCGCGTTATTTACGAATATGAGTTCCACCATGGCATCAGCCCTGCAAAAAAAAGATCGAATGTCGATGTGTATGGGCAACTACTGTAAAAGAAAGCAAGGTACGTTTTTGGTTCCAACGTTTGCGTTCTGGAAATTTTGACCTACGAAACAAACGCAATGGGCGGACGGAGACCCTAGATTAAAAGGAAAAATTAAAGGCGATCGTGGAAGCGGATCTATCCCAAACCAAGTAAGAGTTAACGGCAGGCTTTTCGGTGTGAGTGATAAAACAATTTTAATTCACTTGGAAACGAATTGGAAAAGTGATATAGCTCGAGAAATGGGTACCGCATGATAATTAATGCGTAATTAGTAATCCAAGGCACACCAAAAAACACGCATTGAGTGATTCGTTACATTACTCAACCGTCACAATAACGAGGGTATTTTGATTCATATTGTTACTTGTGACCAAAAATGGATCCTTTACGATAATCGGAAACGCTCATCACAGTGGTTGAACGCAGGAGAAGCGGCCAAATCCTGTCCCAAGCGAAAGTTGACACAGAAAAAGATACTTTTGAGTGTTTGATGGTACAGTGCTGGTGTCATACACTAAGCTGTAAGCTTACTGCTTTTTTCAGAATTTGGACAATTTCTTGCAAGGAAAAAAGATCATTTCCGATGAGGCTGTCCAAACCGTCCGCAAAGATTTTATTGATCCTCGCACCCACAATTTTTTCGGTCATGGAATCAATGAACTATCTATAAAATGGCGAAAGTGCATAGATAAAAAAAGGTACATACTTCGATTGATTAAATATTTTTTGAAACGCTAATTTCATATGTAAGGACCAAATAATTGGTTTATATCACACAAAATATTATACTATTAAGACAATAGTACTTAGAAATGTTAACGGTTATTTAAATAAATAATCATAATAACACACCTGTATGGGTATAGTTTCCTTGTGTATCTGTCGCAGTAAAGCCAACAACGAAAGCATCGCATCCAATCGGCAAGCCTGTCCTTTACGTCCACTACCGGACGCACAGCCGCTCAAAATTTGCGTCATTGACTTCAAACAATAGACGATCGTATCGTGTGACATATTGCAATAACATGAATTCAAAGCATATCTCACACATCGCATGAGCTCGTTAAGATAACCTAGTCAAATTGAAATGTAAATTTCATTATAATCGACTGGAATATATAATGAATACAACTTGCTGGGACAGAAACTTTTAACTACTTTTATTAACGACTATCTGTGCCTCACGGTAACCCTAGGTTTTACCCAGGTGTTATTTATTCGATCAACTCTCTAGTGTGCAGCCGCCGCGCCTCACTGCCGCGCCTACCTATCGTTAATCTCACTTCCCGTACTCGCCTACAGTTTACCATATTGCTTGAAGTTCACGATTATTACTCCGCTCTTTAGGGTCATAGCGTGAAGTTATGTAGCTTATATATAACTTTCCTCAATAAGTAGGCCATAAAATGCAACAAGTGTTTTTCAAAACAGACTTGTGGTAGTTCCAGAATAGATTAGCGCGTGGAAACAAACAATCAATCTCTCGAGCTTTATAATATTAGTACCTATATGTAGATATTGACACGTATACAAAATCCATCTAGTCCTAATCCTTTACTAATGATATAAAAATATACAAGGCGAAAACAAAACAAAGTGATATCGATTCAACTTAAGATCTGCAATAAATAGACGAGTATAACAAATAAAATAATCTTGGAGTGACTCCATATAGATTTATCATATTCACTTATAAAGCCCAGAAATACATTCAACTCGAATGATCACTAATATAAATATAAGATAGTTTTTAACAAAAAAGAAAACCAACTTCAATGATTTCGAGGAGTTTCGTGTATCTTCGAAGTTGAAGGTCCAATGCCAATGAAATTAAAATAGGACGGACCACCCTTGAGGTATCCCCCCCTATCTAACAAAAAAAGAATCATCCAAATCAGTTCATAAACAAAGAATTTATGACTAAAAATCCATTTAAAAAAACATTCGAATTGAGTAACCTCAGTGTTTTTTTGAAGTCAGAAAGAAATAAGTCACAGGCAAGAAGTGCTTACGAAGAAATGATGCATGCATGCAAAGGTCGAACTCACCCAGCATATGAAAGTTCGACAAGTCGATTCGGTCCAAACAAGCCATAAGAATCTTCACCAGACTTTCCATTGTACTGCTATTACAATCTCCACTCTTTTCAGCAAATTTTATACATCGTAGTATAACTTTCAGAATATGTGTGTGAAGTTGCGTTACTTCAATGTCTTCTTGAGTCGTTTGTTCAAAATTAAGTTCTTCGCGGCCCAATAGTGATATTATAGAAACATTTTTATCTATAAAGTAAGACTTTATCCAAGACTTTGTTGCACCTAAAATAATTAATTTTAATTAGCAACTAACATTTAATATAAACCAAAACATATTTACCAATGACACTAAAACATCAAATAAAAAAGAACGATTGCGTTAGAATATATTATACAATAGGTAATTTAACTCCACTTTTTTTAACGACAACGCTCGATTTTGCTCCTAATATAATTTACATGCCGCGGGTCATATTATACTAAAATCGATTCACAAGGAGTAATCTACAAAACCATAATTTATCTATGTATATGTATGTGCAGATTACTACTATATTTTTGTCATCGTTAGTTACACAGACTATCTACTGAATGACTTATCGGTTTGTATTCACTTTGTTTATCCTTATCATAAAAGTGGAATGAATACCTTCGTCGGGAACTTTGTCCATGTAAGTAATAATGAAGTGCAGTAAAGTTACTAATAGTGTTGTATCGCGATGGGACGCAGGCGGCGAGCTCAAGAAACGCTGCATATGGTGCCACGGTAGACCACCATATTCTTCATTACTAATCGAAGAACGTCCAACAAGGTGTGTATAGCTAAATGGTCACAAACATATTTTTATCACAGGCAAAATTAAATTTGTTGGCTATATTCCTCTGCAACTTAAACAAAAAATATAAAATTATTATTCTTTAGCAAGACAACATCAAAAACTATTATCGCATAACGTATCGATAGATCTCGAAATCCCAAATCCAGTGAAATAACTCATTTTCGTAAAATGTCCCTTACATTAAATGATACTTCCGTAATCGATATGGTATGTACCTCAAGCTGCTGTCCCCTACAGAAAAAGAATAATTAAGCTATGGAAGTAAGCGAAGTAGATTAACCTAGCAATGCAGCTAATGAACTGCGAATGCAGCAAAGCTTAATCTTCCCTCAGTGTTATAATGTGTTGACCCTATTATAATTTTGAATCAATTGTAGTATACCCAAGAAAACAGTATTATCAACTAAGTTTACTAAACTTTCTAATCTCGTCTTTTTTTATAGTAGCACGGCAAATTGACGATACTGTCCCTGATTATTAGCACAGTACAATCCAAACACAACGGCGACTACCGGGAGATTGTAATCCGTCAACGGTCACTGCTGTCATGCCGGCCTACATACATTTAACTGGATATGCATATGCTGATCCCGAAAATAGCCCTAGTACCCCGCTATCACCATTTCCTCCTTTCTTACTCAGCAGGGTACACAACATGCACAGGTGAGGTTGGCTTGAGAGTCTCAGTTCTAAAGATGTAATTTGACACCATTTACACCCCCTAATGTAAAGTGACGATGTGACCCAATATGGTAACACGATAAATCTAGAGGGACTACCTCTCAAATGCAACTTGAGCTACAGCCAATCTTATTTTATAGTATCTTCGGTGAATAAAATGACTGACACTGATAAACTTCATATTTGTCTACGGTTCAATATCCTGGACCATAAAAACCGTAAACAAGAAAGCGCATAAACACTTTTGAGGCTGCCAAAGACACCGCATGCTTTTAGTATTCTAGACCGCCTATAATTCTAACAAGTCCATCGTTAGGGAGAGATTATCCACTACGGTAACTCGACGGGACCTGAAGTATTTTGAATACATTATAAGAAGTTTTAGCCAAATAACCAGAGTTTGTCAGATTACTATCCAAGATGCGATATGACTATCTGAGGATCACAATATTTTGAAGCAAACGATTCGTGACAAAACTACATACTATCATGGAGAGTCATGATCCTCACGGATGGGTCAACGACTAAGGAGAAAATTACAAACGCTAAAAATTTTAATGGAATACTAATATACAAATAGAATTAGATTAACAGTTACCTCTCCAAAAAATTCAAAGCTTCTATAACTTGATCATGTGATGTGGCATTTTCCAAAGCCAATAATGCTTTAGCTGAACAATATAATGGGGAAGCAGCTCTCAGCGCCGCGATGTCTCGGGCACAAGGTTGTAAAGATAGTGGCGTGTCCGGTATAGGAGTATCCAAAAAAATGCTAGCACGACCAGCCTGCAGCCACCACCATCGAATACGTATCGCTATTCGCCATTCCTCCTCTGCCATTAACCATTCTGAAATAACAGTAGAATTTCAAAACAATTGCCTACTTCGTTTAAAAAAAGTCAATAAACTCGGAATATATGGTGACGATAAAGTGACAATATTTACGAAAAAAAATTTATAAGGGTATAATACCTATATAAGAATGTTCTGCATTTGAGCTAGTATTCCAATAGCTGTTGGCATTAAAAGGCAAAGTAGTTCTCTGAGTCACACACAATGGAAGCGCGGGCACACGGTTACGTGACGAATCCAACTCTTGCAAGGCAAAACCTGCCCACGCAACTAATGCTAGAACTTGAGCTGACATAAGAACTGCAGAATCGTTAGCAGGAAAAACTAAAATCACTGAAAACATAGAGTAAATATTTGTACAAAAACGGGCGGTGTTGACGATTGTATATTTTATAAGGAAAGCATAAATGTCAGTAAAACTCTCTATGGTTATCGGCTTCTCATACCCCTCACCACTGACATCTAGCAAAGAAATTCGGTTAATATTATTAAAAACTTTTATAGAGGCTCATTATTATTATTATTATATTCTTTATTGCACAAAAAAAAAGTACAAATGGAGGACTTAATGCTAAAAAGCATTCTCTGCCAGTCTTCCAAGGGAGCAAGGGAAAGGTATATGCAAGGTGTGCATAATGTTAAGTAAAAAAAAAAAGATTATAACGATTATTAAGATTATATATTATTAAGAAGTATTCAATTGCTCCAAGTAAAACCTACGTAGCGAATACTTGAAGGAATTTCGAGAGTTGGCCAGTTGGGTATTGATAGGAAGCGAATTCCACAGTCGTGCTGCTGTAACGGCGAAGGATTGGTCGCGGAAATTAGTATGATGACTTGGTATACTGAGAATTAAAGAATCAGAAGACAGCTGTCTATTATGCGTATCCGCGAGAGATTGAAAAAGTGTTTTTAAATATTTAGGGGATTTGGGATTATTAAGTACGGAGAAAAGAAGACAAAGTATTCTTATATTCCTACGTTGCCGAATAGGTAGCTATTTCAACCTGGCTCGGTATTCAGAAACATGATCAAACTTCCGAAGACGGAAGATGAAACGGATACAGTTATTGAGTAGACAATCAAATTTATTTAAGAGATCTTCTGAGAGGTCCAAGTAAGCAACGTCTGCATAATCCAGAAGTGGTAGAAGAAGAGTATTCACTAGGGAAATCTTAGTATTAACAGGAAGAAAGTTTTTCAAACGCATGAGAGAATGAAGAGAAGCATAAAATTTTCTACTAACTTCCTTGACTTGGTCTGCCCAGCATAATTTAGTATCGAAAATGATACCAAGATTTTTCACCGTAGTTGAGTAAGGAATGGTACATTTATTGTATTGAAGAGGAGTCAACGAATTAAAGTCTATTTTAGCAAGCTGTTTTGAGCTACCAATTATAATGGATTGACACTTTAATATAATTTTCTGTACTCATAAGAATACATAGCAGCGGATGATAAGTACGATATCGTTACAGAATCAATAATAACCGCTGAAAAACGGTTAGATCCAATCAAGCATAAGTGTCTTATTATCGCAAAATTTAATAAACAAAAGAAATATAACAAATACTATTACAATTTCGAAAACGAACGCTAAACAACTACATTTAACTGTTTTAGTAGAGAATCTAAATTGAAAGTAGAATACGAAGGCAGTTAAATAAATATAAATAATTAAAAATTAAATACGTGTTCACAGACCTCTAATTAAAAGTGAAGATAGATCCGGTATCTTGGCAAGTGTGTGTCGACTCGAAAAACATATACTGTTTAATATTGACACGCAACTGATACCGCATTCTGGAAATGCCAAGTAGTCGTCGACTAGAAGTGACATCCTGTAACAAACGAATAAAATAAGTAAGATCAAGTAAACTTCTTACTTATTCTTAGATATTTAACTTCATTCCGTGATTCTGCAAGATTAGGGTCAAAAAGTAGAGCGGAGTACCTGTGCTCAACTGAACGTGAATAAAAATTAAAATTCCTGATAACATTTAAAATGCTTCCAATACGTTTAGGAGCGTAAGTTCTAGAAATTTCCATTTCTAATAGCGATCTTAGTAGTTCATTCACTGTTGATAAATGAGTAAAACAGAACTGTACTTCTTATTATTAACTTCACTATAGCTAGACCGCTATAAGCGCGACCTTCCCCAACGACTGCGCGACGCGGGGTAGCGGGTGTACATGGATATACACACACGGTATTACATTTAACCCTTTAACTTCAGATAACTTTACGGATGTTATCGCAAGTGTGATGGATATCGAATGATAAATAAAACAATTTAGTATAAATTATACTGTTACCTTGTTTGAATGGTGAGCAAAATAATACAATTTTGGAAAATATATCGTACAAGTAGCGAGTATAACTCGCGTTGTATTAACCTAGAAAGTTGAATTTTTTACAACAGATTATTATACAGCAGCAGTTTTAATCCGTAGTGTTTAATATTAATCAATTTTTTCTTTATTATATACGAAACCCGAAAAGTTATTACTTTTAGGAAAACATATTTGTTTTCAGAGTATTACAGATATACGATAATAATATTAATTGCTAATATATAATTTATCAACTCGCTTTCTGTAAAATCGTCAACATCAATCTTGATATTTCATTTTCTCTTTTTTAATGGCAATTTTTTAACATCTGTAATATTATCCGAACAACTTTGAGAGAATAACTTTTTGACAGTACTTCTACAATAGCCAATTACCTTAAAACCATTATCTTCCTTCAATAGAACATTACAATTCAATACACACAATAAAAATTCACCTGAAAGCGCTAATTATGTATTTGTGATTGAATATTTAAATTTTTAAAACGCAGCGTCGGTAATTTCATCTTGGTAAAATTATCTCATGTGTAGCAGTCATAAAGACAAAATCAAGCAAGCCCTAATGTCAAACGTCTAATGCTGCCGACGACTGGCAAGTGGCAACATACTAACATTAATAACTCATTGATCGGTTTTGTTACCCTCCCGCAACCCGCAAACATTAAGGAGGGTCGCGCTTACAGCGATCCGGCTATAGTAACTAACAATGTGATATAATCTTAAAAGTCAATTTTAACCTTTTCTAAATATCGTATCGAAATGAAACTTTGTATGTATATGTAGTTCGGATGACAAAACTATAATTTGGTATCTTGGAGCTGATCTGATGAGGGAGCCGTGGACATTGAAACTCTTCATTAGCTACAAGCAAATCCCTCGAGTTTAGGCTCATATGATTTTTTTTTTGACGAATCCAATAGATTGGGCTTGATAACAGGGGTCTGGTGATGAAGCCAGGAGATGTTTTATAATTTTTGTGTGTGATAAAAGTTGTTTTTTAGTTTTTATAAACTACATACATACTTTTATTATTATCACCATATTCACCTGAGTGTTGCAATAATAACATTCAAACCGTCACACTGTAAGAATGTTTCATGAGACTCCTGGTGTCTGACTATTACGGACAGTTGCTGTAGGGTGCTCCGTCGTAACGCCGGGTCTAGTGAAGGTCGTATCAACGTCGGTGTGGGAAACACTGACCCATGTTCATCAAATACTATATCTTGTTTTAGTACATCCAGTATTTGTATTAGTCCTGTGGTCTTAAACAAAAGATTGATTAGTTATTATTTATCATTACACTTACTAATTACTATTTAATGTTTAAAGTAAGGATGTAATCATGCAAACAATATTAATAAAAAAATAAAATGTTGTAGGTACAAACTTGTGGAGATTTCAAAGGAGAACTAGAAAAGTCTATGTTAAAATCTTGTGGTTGTATCCTTCTCAGCGCACTTAATAAAATATCTGCACGTAAAGACTCTCTTGGTGGCAGATATTTTTCGTCATCTGAAAAGCCATTCATATGAAAACATAATCTATGATAGGTATACATCTATGTTCATTATAAAAAAGGTTACATGAAGTATCCATAAAGAACATAAATTGTTACATCCCGTCGTGCAAATTTTCACATATCCTAAAACATAGGTACATTAGAAAGTAACTTACCTAAAAGTTGGCATAATGAATGTGCCGCATCCAATTGTACAGCCACGCATTGTACAAACACTAAACGTACTAATCCAGATATAATCTCCGCAGTTGACATACCCATACAATCTGCTATACTTTTCTCGAGAGATTTGCAAATAGCTTGTCCTGAAATAAAAGGTAATAAAAAGAAATATCGTAGGTTATATCTATATATATATAAAAATGAATTGCTGTTCGTTTCTCTCGCTGAAACTCGAGAATGACTGGACTGATTTGGCTAATTTTGATCGTAAAATATTTGTGGAAGTTTACTTGTGGAGGTTTAACGGTGAGAAACATAAATAATAATATTATTAAATAAAACCATAATTGGCTGAGTGAACGAGTAATATTGGCGGCCAAAAACAAAGTTGTCGATGATCTCAATGCGACCATTCAGAATTTTCTTCCAGGGGCCCAAGTTTGCTATTTCACATTAATATCGACACTCTACTGATAAGCAAATTGCAACAAATTTGGTATTCTCCTAAAATTTTATTACTGTCTCGATAGAATCTCTATAGTGTTGTGGTAGTGTATGAATACAGTGTTGCTAATTGAAACAACCATTAGTTAACAATACGTCTTGTTAGTGTATTTTTTCTGTAAAATCTTCAATAAATCTATAAGAGTAAGTAAAAAACTATATTTTTGAAGTGAAAACTTCTTTAGCCTCGTTGACCGATTTTTGGTAGGCGAAAAACTTATTGGTTCGCGTGATCTTCGCGTCACCAATGACCTCGACATGCTCGTGGCGTATTGTGCTTGCGTTAGACTATCGACGCGTAGTATAGCGGCCTGTGTACATGTATATGCATATATACAACTAATGCAATGTATATACTCTACTGTATCATATGCGTGTTTGACTTTTGTATGGGTAAAATCTTGTGATTTCGCGTCACCCATATGCTGTGCAATAATTCAGACTACACTTAATTTAAAAATTCCAAATTGAGTTTTCACTTCTGCAGGCATTCCTTATGACTCCTCCTCTCTTTTTTTTAAATAAAAAATCAAAAACTCATAGTGTCGAGTCTCTGTTTTTTGTAAATATTCTGAAAACTTATTGGTGCAAAGCTATTAAAAAATTTATATGTCTGTCACTGTCATCTGTCAGCCGTCATAAAGATGCCAATAATTTAAAAATATTTTGGAAGTTTGAGCGCGAAAGAAAACGTACCTAACTTTTTGTTTTTATTTTATTAAAAAGATTTTGGCAGGAAAAGTACTCAAGCTAAAACGTGTGTCTCAGGGAGGTCACTTAATGCATTTGTGTTTCGCCTTATAATAGCCCGCAATCTTCGGCTTTGGCGCAATAAATGCAGTCTGTTTAACGCGAATGAACGATAACGACGGCCACAACACGATTTTTATATTATTTTGATATAATTTTTACGAAACGTGTAAGCAATCGTGCTAGAAAAGCTATTGTTGTTCAATGGCTACTCAATAGTCTAAACACCATAGTAGTTACGATTGATAAAGCTGACAAATGTTTAAGAGAATATCGATTTGACTACTATCGAGATACCATTGAGACGCCCTTGTAGAGCAGAATACCAAATGAGTCATTGGTTTTCCGATAGAATGATAAACAAATAGGAGAATAACAAATGGGGACCAAATGTCTGTTGAGATACTATTAAAACACTATTTTGTTAGCAGACTTGGGCCCCAGGCCAAGATTATCAAAAGAAAATACAAAGGAGAGGATGTCTTGATTCCGCGTATATCGATGATTCCAACGGTTTTGCCGTTCGATTTTAAGCGTCTATATACAATTTCCCGTGCGTCTGACCTTTAGGATGACCATAAATAAATCGCAAGGCCAGTCGTTGAAAGTTTGCAGAATCAACTTGGAGTTTCCCTGTTTCGCGCATGGGCAATTATATAAACATCAGAAAGCTTTAAATTGATTAAGTGCATAACTGTGTTGCATTTAATGTAAATAAAAATACTGTATTAAGTTTAGACCACATTTTACACAAATAAGTGATACACGAAGTTCACCGGGTCATCTAGTATATTATATAGTTAAATAGTAAAAGTAGAAATAAAAGTTATATGGTTTTAAAAAGAGAAGCGTTCTCAGTCAAACGAAATAGAACTGAATAAATAATTTACGAAAAATGTAGGTAGTTTTGCACAAGTAAAACAAGATAATTTGAAAATGTAATAAACCCCCGACACAAGTGACCTATTCATTGTGACCATTCCAACAGGCTCAAATACGATATCTCTGATGTAAGTTGGCGAGGAGTCAGATATCCTATAGATTCTAGATGACGCTGCAACATCCGGTCAAGGTTTTTCTAGTAACATTGAACTAACAGAATACCAAATCTCGAGTCAATCAGACCTGTGGAAGATGCTCATATCTATTCATAAACTATAAAAGACATGATATTAGTCGCCTTACAAACAAAAATTAGATCAATATCGGTTCAGCCGTTTGTGAGCCACGATACCAAAGACCGACACGAAGATACACAGCCAAAGATACACAGACACGGATACACAACCACAGATACACATAAACTTATAACACCCCTCTCTTTGTTCTGGAGGTTAATTATACTGAATTGCAATGTGTTTTATAAATACCTAGTTGTGTCTCGTGAGCCGCATAAACATGTAAAAGTGGAAGAACAGGTAACAGACTAGCGAGTAAGCGCCACCAACCGCTTTCACTGAAGATTAATCTGCCTCGAAGCAAATACAACATAATTTCCGATGCACTCTCTTTTACCTGAACAAGGAAGTTTTATGTTATGATATATATTTTAATGAATAATGTTCAATTTAAAGCAATTAATTACTACAGGTACATTAGATTTCTGATATAATGAATATAATATAATACTAGGGATACGCCCGCAGCTCCGAACGCGTCTGTTATTACGCAGTAGTTATTTAGTTACATACATCCCGTAATTTTATTTATACTCATAATAATAGGTCTTTACCTATGAAATTGCCGTTCTGCAGTACTGGCCATTACAAATCAAAATAATTTTTGTTTGGCTAAGAAATCTAATTTCAAATTAAATTTATTTTAAAAACATGGAATTCTTTTTCCAAAAGTAGTCATTTGTTTATTGATTAGTGTTACATTTTCATCGCATTTCATTCTTTTTTGTCATCATGGATACGTTAAAAATTCCAGTAATTATGGAATACGAGTACCGTCATGGCAGCAACGCGGCACGCAATATCAACGACGTTTACGGAGCTAACACTACAAACCAACGCACCACCTGTTATTGGTTTGCTCGCTTCCGTTCTGGGAATTTCGACCTGAAAAATGAACCTCGCGGTCGTCCGATGACTTTGGTCGACAATGACGAATTAAAGGCTATTGTGGAAGCTGACGATACACAATCTACGGCTGAATTAGCAGCAGCTTTCGACGTTAGCGTCAAAACAATATTGGTCCATTTGCATCAAATTGGCAAGGTAAAAAAGCTTGACAAATGGGTGCCCCACGAACTCAATGATCGCCAGCGCGAAGTACGCGTCGAGACGTGCCTTGCACTGCTCAACAGACACACAAATGAAGGAATTTTGACCTGTGATGAAAAATGGATTCTGTTTGATAACCGCAAGCGATCAGCAAGTTGGTTGGATCCTGGTTCAGCACCTAAACAATGCCCTAAACGAAAACTTACCCCTAGAAAAGTGATGGTTACTTTTTGGTGGTCCAGAGCCGGTGTGATTCATCACAGCTTCTTACCAAACGGGGTGAGCATTACTGCAGATGTGTACTGTGAAGAACTGAACACAATGATGGAGAAGCTGGCACATCAACCAGCATTGGTCAATCGCTCGTCTCCGCTGCTCCTGCACGACAACGCGCGACCTTATACTGCACAGCAGACGGTCTCCAAGTTGCAAGAACTGGGGTTGGAAGTTCTCCGTCATCCGCCCTACTCACCAGACCTTGCGCCTACAGACTACTACTTTTTCCAGAATTTGGATAACTCCTTGGCGGGTGTTGGCGACAGCGGCGTCGCCTCATATAAGATATAATTTAATAGATTTATATAGACTTGTCAAATTATATTATATTATAGAATAGACAGATTATTGAATATAGAATGTTATATGGAATAAAGAACACACGAGATATAGATATAGGACAATATATAGACTTACCATAGAATAGACGATAACTAGCTATAAGAACATTGAAATAAATATTGTACATAATTGTCTAATTATTCCCCATAGATTTAAGATAGAATAATAATTTATATAAGTACGCGCTCGGCCCGCGTCCCGAAACTATGTAAAGAATGTATCGATCTGTGTTCGGGACCGGGTATTTCGTTTATACGGGCGCGTAGTATAAATTAAGTATAGAATAAGTTATGTTTATAGATAGGGAATACGATATAGAATAATTAGGCGTAAGAAGTATGTACATAGGTTTAATAATTAAATAAATATAGACGGAAAACCGAGCCGACCATAATGAAAATAAAATAGAAATGGAGCACCTTTTGCCCGAGCGCAAGGGGCTCCCTTTATGGTAATGCCGCAGTCTTCATTCTCAATCCCGCGGCGCTGCTGGGCACTAACCGACCGACCTCCGACCGCCTACAAAGAAGACCATCGACACTAGCGCCGCTACGGATTTCATCGGAACCTGCAACCATCGACACTAGCGCCGCTACGGACTTCATCGGAACCTGCAACCAT
Source organism: Saturnia japonica (assembly GCA_033032175.1). Classification (NCBI taxonomy): domain Eukaryota; kingdom Metazoa; phylum Arthropoda; class Insecta; order Lepidoptera; family Saturniidae; genus Saturnia; species Saturnia japonica. Next base: position 9,577,709 of record CM065306.1, on the reverse strand, counting down.
CGACACTAGCGCCGCTACGGATTTCATCGGAACCTGCCACCATCGACACTAGCGCCACTACGGATATATTGAAGACTTGCGGTCACATAGTCAGATCGGTCGGCTCGGTTACGTTGTTAGTACAAGTTTTGCGTTTCATTATCGAGTGAGCTTGTGCGGTATCGCACACCTCAGAACCCCGTACCGAGCACTCCGGATCGGCGAGAATAATCGCCACGAGGCGGGCATCCGGCGTCTTATAGGATTTTTTGAGAAATCCTATAAGATTAACAAACCCGTCCAACCCGGGTTGACGTCACTCGCCCTATCGACGCGTGTGACGTGCTGCGTACCCAACAGCGGGGAAAAAATTCAATACCAGAGAGGCAGTACAAAATGCCTTTGAAGAATTTGTTGCCTCCCGTCCAGCTGATTTCTTTAAGAAGGGCATCAATAAACTGCCAATGCGCTGGCAAAGATGCATTGATTGCATGGGTGATTACTTCGATTAATACAAATAAAAAAATACATGAAAAAAATACGTTTAAATTTTTTCATACAAAACGGCAATTTCATAGGTAGACCTAATATTTAAAATGCATATAGTCTATCAATTGAGGAATTACATTTATTTCCAATAATTTTCATCATATTCGATTTACAGTTATCAAAATTGATTGTTTTTTGTTACCTATTTCTAAAATTATTGTTGACAATTCTTATAGGCTATTAATTAAGAAATCACATATGCATCTCGTCTACGAAATGTTGTCAAAAACGGTTACAAATTAAATTTTGTGTATTTTTTTTTTTTTAATATTTTTGTCAATAATTCTTATAGCCTATTTATTATGAAATGACTTATACTACGGTGAAAACGTTTTTAGTTAAATCTGAACATAGAAACAGACAGAAAGGGTGAAAGACAAAAAATATTTCATTGCATATTCATGATCAATATGTTTCATATATCAGAAAATATGGGGAAAAAAATGTAATGTAAAGACAGAACTACAGATTTATTAATAACTAGCTGTGCCCGCGACATCGCTCACGTGGACTACAGAAAAACCGTTTTGGCTTCAGTATTGGTTATAGAATGGCTCTCCAAAAATAATTTTCAAAACATCTTCAATATACAGAATTGAACCTGTTACAGTTTTATCATATAGAAAAATAATTAGGGTTCTGCTGAAATAAAAAAAACTGGTCAGGTGTATCAATTCAGGCGCTTAAATGACTTACGCTGAGTAAACCATAAGAGATATTATTATATCAAATTATTGTATTACAATTCTAGAGATTAAAAAGTCCTAAAAAACTCAACAAGAGCATGTGTCTATTTTCTAAGGATTACCCACAATAAGCATTTTTTAACCGGAAGGTAGTACGATTCGCGCGTGTGCCCGATCGAAAGAAATCAGTAATTCACGCGAACGCAGCCGCAGGCACAGCTAGTAAAATTATATAAATTATATATACTTTATAAGATCCTATAAAATAAATACATAATTGTAAGACATAAATACCTGTTCATATTTTGAGGAAAGTCCATGGCAACAAATTTCTGTCAATATACCCACATCGCACAACAGCGTAAGAGATTTCTCAGCATCTTGCTGACGTCTGTCATCGTCAAACAACACTAACATAACTGTTTCAGCCATCTTTTTGTAAAAATTCGAACAAACCCATTCTGCGTTATGGGCCATTAGGGTCAAAGCAATATTCCGAGCAAAGGACCAATCACTATCATTCATATCGAAATATTTTGTTTTATTTAACAAAACGTCTGCAATATCATCCAAGAATGTGTTGCTCTTGATCAATTCTAGAGCAGGTAATGCAAATTTAAGACAGGACAAAACACTTTTTGAATTGCGACATGAGTTTTTGTTCTTTATAAATTTAATAGCATTTTCCATGCTGGAGAATAATTTCAAAAGATTTGTATACTTGCTTTTGTATTCTTGGTCGACATTGATTTTTGTGTTCTGAAATTTAAGTATTATTATTTGAATATAAACATAATAATTTAAGTATTTTAAAAATAATGGTATACGCCTATATGACCATAGAATATAAATATAACTTGTTCTATCATAGGAATTAAATGTTATATTCCGAAGAACTATTTTTTTTAGATCTTACTACACTGTTAGCCTTTGGGGCCCTGAAGCCGCTGCGACTTTTACAGCTTCACCGAACTTGGGGGCGAGCGCAGAAGGCACTCAACCGCGAAAGTTGTTTGGTCTGAAGAACTATCTAAAAGTGAAAAGAAATATACTGCAAAATAGTTCTAAGAAAGAAATAAGCCTAAAAACAAGCTTTTTATCATACCTGTAAATTTGCGGTGATTCTTTTGTTTAAGTCGGGATAGAGGAGTTCAACAGCCGGGTCCAGTTGCGCTGTTTGCAACGCCACTACTAGTGAAGAAGGCAGCAGTGCTGAATCTCGAGACCAATGCAAAATATTCTCCGCACAAAATATTAACCGTAACCAAGCGATACGAATATGCGTTTTTTCTGTATCTCCAAAGAACGATTGTCTAAAATAATGTCGCAGGTTGTCTATTTCAAATTTACTCTCTATTTTGTCCTTCAATCCCATAACTCTCTAGGATCATTATTTTACTTTTATTTTTTTTATGTTCAAATTCTACAGTAAGTACAATGAAAGTATTTCATACATATTGTTCTGACGAATTTGGAGAGATCAAGATAGAGTCTAACTTTGAAACTCGAGTGGTTTTAGTACCAAAAAATAATAATAATTTATCTTATAACATGCAGTATTAAGAAGCATATCCATTTAATCTAAACCTTAATAGAGTCAGACTACAAGGATATGACAGTTTATTATAGATCTAAACAGTGTTCAAAATAAAAGATTACACACGAGGGGATGCTATAAACCTTTTTTTTAATAGCAAGGCAGTGTGACAGCACTGTTCCCGATGGTAATTACAGTACACTGACACGATCACTGAGAGAGACAATCTGCCTCCAGTCATTGCTATCATGCCGGCCTGCTCTTAAACAGCTGGATATGCACTGGCTTATCTCGAAACGCGACAAATCAAAAGAGAGTTGCTGTGACATATTTAGACAATGTCGTCGCGACCTAGTTGGATAACGACCCCTACCACCCCGCATCCCCACGTGGTCTATATCACAATAACAAAAAAAAATGCGCGAGTGTCGCTGGACACTCGATTAGAACGAAGTTCGTAGCCCTGAACCAATAAGCGAACATGACTGGGCACAGCCAATATCATACGCGCTATGAATAACGTCTACACTATAGAAAGGGTCGTGACGGAAAATTCTTACACTTTGTTTCGTCTAGCCCCCATCCATCCGCCAAGACGGTACCGTGTGATAAGGAATTTTGATCAAAAAAAAAACTTTGCACAGAAGCGTGATCATATGCTGTGAAGTAGGAGAATTAATTAAAAGAAGAAATAAGAGTATTAACCTGTATTTCGTTGAAAGATCACCAATAAGTCTCATGACCATACAACTTTTATGTGATATATCTCGATGTATTTTCGAACTATGGTCCATTGTCCAAAAACCAGCACCTACACTGTCTAAAAGTAATTCAACAAGAACTTCCACTAAGTGCAGACAAATGTTCAACTCTTTCTGAAAAGTAAAAAAAAATTAAATACATATTGCCTAGCAAAACAAAAAAAAAAACTTGTAGGTAATATTTGCTTACCAAGTTTAAATTGTCTTTGGTATCAACATGGTTAACAAATACCATATCTCTTGCCATCATAGAAAGTACTGTCTGTAGTGTATCAAGAGCATATATTGGTGCTGGCAATTGTTTTAATGCTGCCAGTCCATCATTTTCTCTAATTGTTCTTGGAAAGATTTCACCCGTAATGTTCTCTAGTTCTGTGTTAAGATGATCATCTATATGTTTGTGTTCATGAGTGATCTAAAAAAATGAAAGCTACTATGCTGAACATGTTACAGAGACACAGAATTGTGGATGCAGTATTATAACAACAAAAAAAAATTCTTGCATATTAGACAATTCTGCCAAATCACAATTCAACTCTGTGGAAGTCATATCCAACTATTTAAAAAACATGTATAAATACTGTTATTTAAAAAATATATTATATTAGATCTCCTTAATACCAAACTGGCGTTTTATCTGAAATATCTGGTGTTTGATTAGGAATTCCAAATTCAAATTGATTTTAAATTTAGGCTTGTGTATTAGTGTTTCGAATTTAGTGATTCATTTCTTTTCGCACCATTTGATTTTTCTTTGACAATGTTCTTTTCACAAAATGGAAAACTTAAAATAACGCGTTATTTACGAGTATGAGTTGTACCGTGGCATCAGCGCTGCAGAAAAAGCTCGGAGGATTAATAATGTGTATAGAGAAGCTACTGTAAAAGAGATCACGGTACGTTTTTGGTTCCAACGTTTTCGTTTTGGAAATTTTTACCTACGAAACAAACCCCGTGGACGGCCGGATACTCTAGTTGATAATGAAGAATTAAATTGAAACAAATTGGAAAAGTGAAAATGCTCGAGAAATGGGTACCGCATAAATTGAATGAAGCACACCTACAAACACGCATTGAGCGCTGCGTTACATTACTCAACCGTCACAATAACAAGAGAATTTTTAATCATATTTTTGCTTGTAACGAAAAAGGGCTCCTTTACGACAATCGGAAACGCTCATCACAGTGGTTGAAACCACGAGAACCGGCCAAATCCTGTTCCAAGCGAAAGTTGACTCAGAAAAAGGTACTGGTGAGTGTTTAGTGGACCATTGCTGGTGTCTTAAACTACAGCTTCCTAAGATCTGGCTGACGATACCGGCAGATCTGTATTGTCAACAATTGCAAACCATGATAGAAAAGCTACCCGTTAAACAATCGACACTGCTCAACCTCTCTAGCCCACTGCTGCTTCAGGACAACGCTAGACCCCATACTACACGACAGACGGTCGCTAAATTAGAGGAACTGCGGTTGGAATGTCTCCGACACCCACAATACCCCCCGAACCTTGCTCCTTCAGATTACTACTTTTTTCAGAATTTGGACAATTTCTTAGATAAAATTCAATTCCGATGAGGCTGTCCAAACTGCCTTCAAAGATTTCATAGATTTTCGCTCCTTCTTTTTCAGCAGTGGAATCCATGAACTACATATAAAATAGCGAAAGTGCATAGATAATAATGGTACATACAGTCTTTTTCAGCGAAACTCACAAGAACAGTAAACAAACAAGTCACGTGACCAATTTCATAGATATAATAGTGATGGGTTTATAGTTGAGAGTTGCCAACTCTTATGACAATATATAAAACTGCTGCGCGCGCGCACCAGTATACAATGTGCTACGTCAACTAAATACAGAGCGGGACCGCGCACCGAGGGCGCGAACGCGACGGAAACTATTCCCTCGTACTCTGTATTACAGACGGCGGATAACACGCTACGGTAACCAGCTGTCTGGAAACCAGTGCGTGCGAGCCCCTCTCACTACGTGCGACCAACCCTGTTCACACCCGAAACTACTAGGCGTGAAGAGGGCGAAATATTAAGGTACACACACGCAGTGAGGTGCCTGCTGGTAGGCGCGGCGATGACGTAGCACGGAGCGGAATGGACTGGGTCGCTGGCGGGTTGAACACGTGAAGATGCAATGACACACAGATACCACAATAAATTTAGCTGTATTCTTCAAGACACAATACAATATTTGTAGTTTCTGGGTACTGTTTCTTCCAGTCTTGAGTCTTGAGTCTTCAGCTTGTGGCACCTGTGTGTGCCGGTTGGCCCCGGTAGCGCGCCTTTTATCTGGTTTGCCGGAGAGTGAGTCGGACGATGGCGTCTCTATCCGTACTGCTCTTCGCCAAATATGGGCATGCCCGCTAACCGCGGGGGTGCCTCGTGGTTGCACTATCGCTATCTCTGTCTACATTATTATTATTACTTGTATGTAAAATCTAATAAATCATTAATATCTCTAATTACAATTATTCAATTACTATAAAAACTATTTCACATTAATGTAGACACAAATACCTATCAAAAAACACTAACTTAACTTTAAAACAGCTTGAAACTGTTTATACACAACACCTGATGTTACAAACATAATAAGAACGTATATAGAAGGCTAATTTACTTATTTCACAAAGTTACATACAACTTCTATATAATATGAATTATCAACTTTATGAGTTTAATACTTTAAATGACTATTTCTGTTAAATTACAAACATTTTCATACTTATTTACTTCTCTTATATACCTATACGCTATAGCATATCGTGGTTGCACTATCGCTATCTCTGTCTAACATTATTATTATTACTTGTTTGTAAAAATCTAATAAATCATTACATATCTCTATATTTACAATTGCTATTCAATTACGTATAAAAACTATTTCGCATTAGGCCTATGCGTAGTACACAATATATCTTATGTCAAAAAACACTAACTGTTAACATTATAAGTCAATAAACATGGTAGATACAAAGCGTTAAACATTGCAACTTTAAAACAGCTTGAAACTTGTTATATACACACTATCTGATGTTACAAACATAATAAGAACGTATATAGAAGGCTAATTTATCTATATGACACAAAACATTACATACAACTTCTATATAATATGAATTATCAATGATATATGAGTTTAATACTTTAAATGACTATTTCTGTTAAATTACAAACATTTTCATAACTTATTTACTTCTCTTATATACCTATACGCTATAGCAATATATTTGAAACATTAGAAACATTATATTCATGATAGTTTGTAAAAATCATTCATCCTTATAATGAGAATCCTCATAAGAATGGTAAATAACTTATTAAAATGTTTGTAATATCATAGAAATAGTCACTTAATGTATGGAACTTATGTGTCGTCGATAATCTGTGTCTTATAGGAGTTATGTGTAATGTTTAATGTTGTATAGGTTAATTAGACCGCTATGTATGTTTTTATAATGTTTATAACGTTGAAAAGAGTATACATAACGTGTTTTTAAACCATTTAAAGTTGTAATGTTTAACGCTCTATATTTACGATGTTTATCAACCTATAACGTTGCAATTAGTGTTTTTATATAGGTATTTATGTCTACAATAATATAAAACAAGTTTTAGAGTGATTCAATAAGTGTGTTTAGAAATATTAACAATTTATTCCAGAAGATAGTACTAAGAAATTGTATATTGAGAAGAGTTATTGTGTCTTGAAGAATACAGCGAAATTTTATTGTGGTATCTGTGTGTCATTGCATCTTCACAAGTTCAACCCGCCAGCGACCCAGTCCTATCCGCTTCCGTGCTACGTCAGCGCCACGCCTACCAGCAGGCACCTCACTGCGTGTGTACCTTAATGTTTCGCCCTCTTCACGCCTAGTAGTTTCGGGTGTAAGCAGGGTCGGTCGCACGTAGTGAGAGGGGCTCGCACGCACTGATTTCCAGACAGCTGGTTACCGTAGCGTGTAATCCGCCGTCGGTCGTACAGAGTACGAGGAAATCGTTTCCGTCGCGTTCGTGCTCTCGGTGCGCGGTCCCGCTCTGTATTGGTTGACGTAGCACATTTGGTAACGGGCAGACGCACGCCCATTTTAACAATAATATAATGTAAAAACTATCTCGTAAATAGTTTTATCGTGTTTTTAAATAACTATCTATCAACTACATAATTTCTTACAACATGTTAAATTAAAATTATTTTTCGCTCAAATTATTATAAATTGATATTTTACGAGTTATATCGTTTTGAGTTGTCGTATAATATGACAATACTATTTTCTCAATGGATTCCGTGTATGTTTGACAAACTAAAAAATTACGAGCAAAAGTTTTATTTAATGAAAATAATAAGTATATTATTGTTATTATGTGTGTATGTGTAAAAACAATGTTTAAAAAATGCCTAATATTAGTTGTTCTGAAGCGATTTCCAATTCAATGAGTGGTAGAAGAGAAATTTCTCATTTTTCGCTCCTTTCGAAGAAACGGACTATACTTCGATTGATTAAATGTATAATTTCATAATATTTTTCTCGTTTTACTTTTTCAATATAAAACGCTAATTTCATATGTAAGGACATTATATTAGTTTAGATACCTCGATGTTGTCATGGGTAAGATCTAAAGATAAAAGTTGTAATAATCTTGAACATAAGGCTTTTGTTAAGCACAGCAACACATGTAGTGCCTCAACTGGACGTCCTCCACTATATCCCTCTGCGATAGATAATAAAATCTGTAATATAAGAAACGAATATTTCTTAGAATTGGTTCTAGTACATGTCATTAATACGTAATATAATAAAGTGAAAAAGTTTTTTGTTTGTATAAACACACTAATCTATGGAACTACAAGTCAGATTCGAAAATTTATTTTTGTATATTATAGACAGATTCTTGAGAAATAGTTATAGGCTACAACTCTCAGGTAGCCTTAAATATTAATTTTTGTGAAGTCGAAAGTGCACGGCGTAATGGTTAATGATACGAAAATAGAATGTTCTACAAAAATATTGGCACTTAGATGTATAAAAAAGTCCGCGATAGATTATGCCTACACAAAAAAATGTGCCATGCATAAAAATAATGCTCGCAACAATTTGTAATCTTAAAACAAAAAAAATCGCAAATTATATATTGTGGCTTATGTATAAGAGATAGCACTTATATCATTAGGGGATTGATTAAATGCAGAGCTAAGAGAATTTAAACACATTTCATTCGGGAATGCAGAACTTACATTAATTATTTGTGGATGATTCAGAAATATCTCGGCAGGAAAATCTTGGAGAAATACATCACATATAAATCTGCAACATCTTCGTGTTGATTTGAGCAACCTCAGAGCATCTTCCACGAGCTGCATTGTTTTTATATCAGATGGACTGAGGTCTACCCAAGGAAACAATAAAACTCTTACTGCGTCATCAGATTTGGAGCTGAAACAAACATACAACACAATTTCCTTTTTTTTTTAACCAGATGAATCTGAAGCACTACTTCTCAACTATAACAAATACAAATAGCCACTTTTAGACGTATACTAGTTGGTGCCGCGAGTTAGTAAATGAGGAAGCTTTTGTTAGTTTTATACCCCTGGCTTATTAGTGTAACAACAAAACCGCACCTAATGATCAATGACAATATGGCTGCAAATGGAGGTAAAATGCTATACCTAGAAATCACTTGCTTTCAAATGCCGCTCCTCGAACATACTGAATGTGACAATATTTTAAGCTTGAAGGTGGTAGCTAGACTGGCAAACATTTTATTATGAACCTAAACACCATACTATGATTTCATCAAGATGTTTTTTCACTTTTTAATGGAGTGTTCCAGAAAACATAATGATAGAATTTGTCAATTCATGACGTTTGTCATTTGTCGGTGAATATTCATGGTCCGACGTCGTTTCAACAACTTATAACCGTTAACAGACATTTGTGTTCGACCTTTCTTGAGACGTGTCAACTCTTACAGGTGCTTGAGAATGATTCGCAGTGGTACAATACGCTGAAAGATTGCTTTAATTTCCATGGTGTTTTTTTGGTATGTACCTTAATAATAAGTATAATTAATATGGGTAGTCAATAAAAATATTTTTCTTTTAACATACTTATTTATGATATAGTGGAGTAATCTAGGTTAATCTGCGAATAATTTAATTTTCATCACTGCATCAAATTTGCACATTGTTTATGATTATCATAAGATTTGTGGATCAAATTAAAATAAGAACGAATATGTGCGTCGCCAAAATTTAAATCCGGCATTCCAAGTGACAGGGGAAATTCACATTGAAACATTGACCTTGTTAGATGTTAAACATGTGTTTATGGATTGTGAATAAAGTGTTGTATTTGTGAATAATAATCACGAGTTATAAATACAACAAAAATAAGATAACGAAGCATTAGCGATAGCTGTTCGTACAAATGTTTCGCAATTGTATCAACAAAACAAGACTGCATACAACTCTTTCATAGAGACTGTGAACAATGGAACGGGTGGAATTTTGGGACGATTGGAATACCGTCCACAAGAGGTCATTTAAGGTGCTGGACAGAACGTTGACAGATCTTGACAAGTAAGTGTTTTTTGTAAAATGATCGAAATGCAGATGTATTTACGAAGCAATTCTTGGGCATCGATAATGGGGAAATTGCAGATGACATCTCAACTTCATTCATCACATTGATCATACTAATATAATAAATGTCAAAGTGTGTATGTTTGAATGTTTGTTGCTCAATCACGCAATAACGGCTGAACGGATTTAGATGAAATTTTTTATCCCGGTAAAAGTTATGACTTTTAACCATTATTAACCAGTATTATCCTGCAAATATAATAATGTTACGACCTGTTACAATGTTAATGTTAATGATAACAATGTTACAACCTGTTCCCGAAATATCTCGAAGCAACTACGAACTTCTCAGGACTTCGAAATAATGTTCGCGTCCTAAACAACCGCGGCGCATGTTTGTGTAAACATGGCAGTCTACACACACACATGTATAGGGTTTATCGCCTCGATTACGTCATGAGTAGGCATCGAAACTAAACATCAAGAAAGTTAACTATGATTCATGATTTTTGTGCGATCGTTTAGTGTAGGTATTTAAGCGACATAGACGCGGCGCCGAAGCAGTTCAAGTTTGAATTATAAGGCGATAACAACGAGCGATAAAAGAAGCGAAACCACAATGAAATAATTAACAGTGTTGTGAGTTCGTGAAATTTGTAACTGTGGAATTCGAATAAAACTTCTTCACGTCAATCATCGGCCTTTTTAATACTCACGGGTGTAACAATAAAATAGAAAGTTTCTATGTTTGTTACTCAATCACGAAAAAACAGCGAAACGTATTTAGATGAAATTTGGCACACAGATAGTGATATCCAATAATACGCAGACGAAGTCGCGGGTACCAGCTAGTTAACCAACAATTTCTGTTAATTGACAGAATCGAAGGAGAAGCTATTTCGGAATGTTTTTCCGAATGTAGCGCAGCACTTCAAAAACCATAATTAACTAAGCGAAAGAATCACATTGTCGGCAAAAACCTACGCGCCCAGTTCAGAATTTCATTCCAGGATAGTTGCTTTCCTTCAAATCGGTTGAAACAGTTATCAACCAGGATGAGATTAGGCAACTGGAATTGCCTGGATTACCACCTCACAATTCGCAATAGAATGTAAGCACGGTGATCGTCATGTGGCATAACATCATTAAACCTGAACTATGCAATGGAAAGAGACTGGCAATGAAGAAGTATATAAACAAAGCGTCATTGAGGCGAGGTTATCCAAGTCCGGTGAAGCTGTAAAAGCCGCAGTGGCTTCAGGGCCCCTAAGGCTAACAGTGTAGTCAGATCTAAATAAAAAGAAAAAAGAGGCGAGGTTATCATGGGAAGTGCTAAAGAGAGGATGATTTCATTCCAGGTATCCCGATGATTACAACAACAACAATTCCATGTGCTTTTGCGATGACTATCAAGGCCAAATTACAAGGTCTTTGAAAGTTTGCATAAATAACTTGGAGTTTTCGTATTTCGCGCATGGACATCTGTATGTCAAGGGTTTCGCGTTTCGGAAAGCTCATCTTTGTTTATTTACGGATCAGAAAACAATACAAAAATGTAGTTTAGCAAAAAGCTTAGCATTGAATGTTAACTGTATTTTAGACATTGAATTCATTTGAATCACAAAAGTTTCATTTAATAAACTCAAATTGTACAGTATGCAGCCAATATTATAAATTTAAATGAAATGGAATTAAAAGGTTGATTAAGATTAGTAATCGCTTGTCAAAAGTTACAACCAAATCATTTTTAGGTAGTACATAGTCCACTGGGGCCCCTAGTGATAAATAAATAAGTACCTACTTACTTATAATGGTTACAGTCATAACATTCTCTCGAAATACTTGTCTCACTGGAAGTACTAAAATTGGATTCTATATTATAATATGCACTGCTTGAACCTCCATCATTTTCCGAACTAAAATTAAAAAGATCATGACAAAAGAAAAAAATAATAGGTTAACCAACAACTAAAAGATGTATGAATGAATTAATGACAAAGTTTTAATAAATAGATCACACATACCCCTTGAGTTCATGCAATAACAGCTGAGGTATGTTAACATTCTCATCAGATGAAATTGTGTTTAAAAACTTTAATGTATCCATGAGGTCTTCATATATATCTTGTGCATCACTGTCAATTTTATTCTTAATCTTGTTTAAGTTTGATAAAATATTGTTTATTCCAAACTCTTTAGCAATATATGTTCCAGCTTCTGTCTATACAAACACATTTTTACTAAAAACATAGTACCTTAAAATAGATACAAACTAGCTGTACCCCACAGTTCCACCCGCAATAATTTTATTCAACAAACACTGCCGCCAACGTACCTGTGTAGTCTATCATAAATGTTCTTCCCGCAAGTACAAATTATGTAAATTTTTCATTATCTCCTAAATTATATGTCTAAATAACATACTATAAAGAGCAAAACTTAACTTCATAAAATTGTCTTTATAATGAAGTAACTTTTGTTCATAAGGATTAATATGCCATATCTAAAAATAATGCTTATAAATCACTTTTTAATTTTCAACAAATATTTGTCACAAAATACCTTATTGTGGCGTATGTATAAGAGGTAGGCACAAACTATAGCTGACTTTTTTTAGATATACTAAGGACCAATATTTTTGTAGAACATTGTATTTTGGTATCAAACAACAATTTGGGAAGGCCTTGACTTCCGACTTACGTAACAAAAATTAATATTTATTAAGGCTGACAGTTTTAACCTAATGTTAGATAGCCTATAATATTCCTTGTGAGTCTAGCTATCAGATACAGAAAGAATTTTTTGAATATGATGTGGTAGTTCCAGAGATTAGCATGTTTAAACAAACAAAAAAACTTTTCCACTTTATTATAATAGTATAGATATGGGAATTATTTTATGTATAACATATATATATCTAATTATACATACACAATAATGAAATGACACTTTATTTTAAAGCAAATTTATTTGCTTCCTTCTGACTTATTACCTTTCATATGGTGTTTAGCAACAGATTTTCAACTTGAGGGTGCTAGGTAGCCAAGCGGACATTATAAAAAGCCCTACCGCCATGCTCTGGTTTCATCACAATGTTTTCTTTCACTGAAAACTCAGGCTCCATGTAGGGATTCAAACTCAAGTTGATAAACGCAGAGTCCATATACGCCATCAACTAAGCTATCATTGCTTTAATACCTACCTATCAACAAATATCTAAATATTACGGAGTTTTAACACCAAAAGGTATCCTGTTCCATCTATACCAGACTCATGAGCGTAGTTTCTACAACTAACACATCATATAAAGTTAGTAATAAACAGTTACCTTAATTATTATGAGAAGCAAATCTAAGGCCTGACGTTGTAATGTAGGCTTCTGGGCATGGAACCAAGATAATAGAGACTCAAAAACTTGTCTTGTTCCCTCCAATTCATCATTTAATTCCCATCCCAATTTCACCTTACCCAAAAGCAACTGTAAGGAGCGTTCACGAATTTCTTTCAAAGGATGATCTGTAAAGGTCTCCAATTTTTTTATTCTTATTTTTATCATAACTTTCTGTAGTGAAATTATAAGTACCCACTAAGTTTCTGAATGTATGTAAACAATATCTCAGACGCCATATCTCTAAAGAAGTAATTATAAAAACATTTTTCCAAGCACTTGTAAAAAGAGTCCGAACACCAACCAACTATTTTCCACTAATTTCCGAATTATTAATATCCGAATAACATTCGTTGAAATTCAAAGTAGATACCTATGGGCACAGAGTACTTTTTTATAAATATGGGTACCTATTAAAATTTATGAATTTCAAATTTTCCCGAAGTGCGCAGTGCTGCCAGTATTGCCAGGACCTAGGAGGCACAATCATTCAATTTATTTCTCGGTTTCGGGATAATTAAGAAGTGACGTGACTAATTTAGAAAACATAATTATATAATTAAAATAAATAACATTGTTTAGATATATTTTTTTTGCGAGGACTCCTCAGGCAGACACACGATGTTGTCGCTAGTTACCATAGACAGTAGCATAGAGTAGAGTAACAAATTGGGAGACAGTAGTCACCAGAGATAAATAACAATGTAGTAACCAGAGATAAATAACAAATTGTAGTAACCACCAGAGATAAATAACAAATTGTAACCACCAGAGATAAATAACAATTGGTCACCAAATAACCACTTGGTCACCCCCGTCTCCCTATGTATTACTCTATGGTAGGCACCAAGGCCAGTAACCAAGGTGATGAAGCGATGTGTAAATAATCTCTTCACCGCGGTGATCGTACTTATGCAAGTATGATTAATTTAAATTCTATTTGTATTGATATCCCTTGGCCCAATCTAGAATATGGTTTCAAAAAATAAGATTTAGGTGCATTGAACGCTAAGTATGTCCACTAACCTTTGAATCCAGCAACCCAGAACACTTCTGCTCTGCTAGTCTTCGGCAAACGTTCTTTCCAGCACAAAACCACAACTTCTTCAGAACTCAATGTTCTTTACCCGGCCGGGAATCACACAAAAAAAGGACACAAAGATACTGTCACATACAAAAATTTCATCGGTAAAAATTATCCGACGAGAGTTTTAGGCACAGAGCAAATACAAACTGCACGTCGCTAGTTGATTACGGTTGGAGGTAGTTCGGCAATATATATGGGCCAATCAGATGCGCTTATATCACACGACAGCGAGAGTTTCAGCGAATCCAAGAGCTACATTCTAGGATCGCGGGAACACTAACATCCAATGCACGTTAATTTGAAATCCGTTAAGTTATATACTTTAGTTATTTATGCCCAACCACAAGGCCAGAGTTAATTATTAGCCAAAGCCTAGCGCCGCGCCGCCACTGTTACTTGGCTTTAAATTGATTCCATAATTTATGCTCTTTCGATGTAGTATAAAAATGTCTATTTTAGGTTTTCTAAAATTGAAGAAATTAAGATACAAAATGAGTTGACGCGGTATCAGAAAACTTCACTTAATCATGTTTGCGACCTGCATTTCAAAACTATAGACTTTGCAACCCATCCTATTACATCAAGAAAAACGTTCAGAATTAATACTATACCATTGTTTTTTCAATAGGGCTCATTCCTTAACATTTGCTTTCTTTTAAAAAATATCTAAGTAGCTGTTTTTCTATGCTAATTTTATTGCTCATTTAGCTTTCTGCCAAAATTCATGTTGATTTATCTCAGGTGAGTAGTAGAGGCACGGTCTCCCGATTGGGGTGTTTTTCCTCATTTTGGGGCAAAATAATGTGCTGGGGTAACGAAAATGATGGAGAAATTTTTGGGGAAAAAAATTAATTAGGCAACGGGGAAATATGGGGAAGAACTTTAACTGCATAGCCGTACTACTAATTACTATTTCTACTGAAGGTTCGAAACCTAAAAGGTGGCAATTATCGTACCATCAACTTCGAAATTATCATATTTCCCTGTATTGGAGCAAAACTATCGTACTTCACCAATTTCTGCTCCAGAGGACCCATTTTTTGAATTCTTATGTTGTTAAAATTATCGTAATTTCTTATAATTTGTTATCATACCAGGGCATGCAGTTGTCGTAAATGTACGATAAGTACACGTACGGTTGTAAACCCTGTTTCTACTAATGACATCTCTCATATTTTAATTCAAACTTCACATACTCGTTTTTGAAAATATATGCCGTTATATTTTATAATAGCTTGACAAATGAACTGTACCGTCTCTGTTGGATGATGTACTTTCTATCTTTCCCTTCAAATCCCCTTTCATTTAGCGTTCTTATAAAAAGGCAATGAGCAATATTATGCATTATTCCTACGCAATGTAATAGGTCTTTACCTATGAAATTGCCGTTCTGCAGTACTGGCTATTTCAAATCAAAATAATTTTTGTTTGGCTAAGAATTCTAATTTTAAATTAATTTTATTTTAAAAACATGGAATTCTTTTTCCAAAAGTAATCATTTGTTTATTGATTAGTGTTACATTTTCATTGCATTGAAATCTTTTTTATCATCATGGATACGTTAAAAATTCGAGTAATTATGGAATATGAGTACCGTCGTGGCAGCAACGCGGCACAAGCGCCACGCAACATCAACGATGTTTATGGAGCTAACACTACAAGCCAACGCATCACCTGTTATTAGATTGCTCGCTTCCGTTCTGAGAATTTCGACCTGAAAAATGAACCTCGCAGTCGTCCGAAGACTTTGGTTGACAATGACGAATTAAAGGCGATTGTGGAAGCTGATGATACACAATCTACGGCTGAATTAGCAGCAGCTTTCGACGTTAGCGTCAAAACAATATTGGTCCATTTGCGTCAAATTGGCAAGGTAAAAAAGCTGGACA
Source organism: Saturnia japonica (assembly GCA_033032175.1). Classification (NCBI taxonomy): domain Eukaryota; kingdom Metazoa; phylum Arthropoda; class Insecta; order Lepidoptera; family Saturniidae; genus Saturnia; species Saturnia japonica. The sequence continues at coordinate 9,561,229 of CM065306.1, read as the reverse complement.
CATGGGTGCCCCACGAACTCAATGATCGCCAGCGCGAAGTACGCGTCGAGACGTGCCTTGCACTGCTCAACAGACACACAAATGAAGGAATTTTGAACCGCATTGTTACCTGCGATGAAAAATGGATTCTGTTTGATAACCGCAAGCGCTCAGCAAGTTGCTTGGATCCTGGTTCAGCACCTAAACAATGCCCTAAACGAAAATTTACCCCTAGAAAAGTGATGGTTACTTTTTGGTGGTCCAGCGCCGGTGTGATTCATCACAGCTTCTTACCAAACGGGGTGAGCATTACTGCAGATGTGTACTATGAAGAACTGAACACAATCATGGAGAAGCTGGCACATCTCCAACCAGCATTGGTCAATCGCTCGTCTCCGCTGCTCCTGCATGACAACGCGCGACCTCATACTGCACAGCAGACGGTCTCCAAGTTGCAAGAACTGGGGTTGGAAGTTCTCCGTCATCCGCCCTACTCACGAGACCTTGCGCCTACAGACTACTACTTTTTCCAGAATTTGGATAACTCCTTGGCGGGAAAAAAATTCAATACCCGAGAGACAGTACAAAATGCCTTTGAAGAATTTGTTGCCTCCCGTCCAGCTGATTTCTTTAAGAAGGGCATCAATAAACTGCCACTGTGCTGGCAAAGTTGCATTGATTGCATGAGTGATTACTTCGATTAATACAAATAAAAAATACATGAAAAAAATTCGTTTAAATTTTTTCATACAAAACGGCAATTTTGTAGGTAAAGACCTAATATAACTAATTATTGTAGATACTATTTGTAGCGACATCTCTCGCCACAACTGACGCATCGACACATCCTACATCGCGCTATAAAAATTAACTCAATCGTTGAGTATATATACAAGAACCCGACTACAACCGTCGGGGCAGCTGCCCGCCAGATATAGCATCCGTCTGGCCGGAGGATCCGCCCTTTTCTATGGCGGATGAGGAACTTTACTCTCTGTTCCTCACCTCCACTAAATTGGTGACCCCGACGTGATACGTCAGCACAACCTTCTTCGCACAGCTACATCGTGACGTCATCATCACTTCCTCAAGCTTTCGAGGAGCGAGTCAATATAACCATCCAGCATCTACGGCTACTACGGGTATTCTGACCATACGCATGCAGCGGACGCGCATTCCTGGTCAGCCCACCAGCCTTCTCAGCGACCTTGGCACAGCACACTGCACTTCGGCCAGTCACTACGCAGCACTGCATTACTCTGACTCACTGGAGCACTCTTGCAGCATCGCCCCGACTCACTGGGGCAATCACCGCAGACAGTTTCGACTTACCGTGAACTATGCGACATCTAGTTCCGACTCACTGGAACATTCCACTGGCCCGGCAAGCATAACAAAAAGATATATAGACGACTCAACCTTCTATCAACCTCCGGTCTCGGAAGGGAGTGATGTAGCGACATCTCTCGCCACAACTGACGCATCGACGCATCTACATAGCGACATCTATCGAGCCACATACGACGCATCCTACAACGCGCTATAGAAATTAACTCAATCGTTGAGTATATATACAAGAACCCGAATACAACCTTCGGGGCAGCTGCCCGCCAGACATAGCACCCGTCTGGCCGGAGAATCCTCCCTTTTCTATGGCGGATGAGGAACTTTACTCTCTGCTCCTCACTTCCGTCATCAAGATACATGTCCTAACTAGCTTTTAATATTGATTTTTGTAAAGTAAGACGGAACACGAAGCTCTCCCGAACTGGTTTTTTACGTATTGTAGGTAAATACATGTTGCACAAAAATATTGGGCCTTAGTACATCTACAAAATAGTCCGCAATAGCATATGCCTATAACTTATGCATAACCCACAATAAGCTATTATATAACAAACAATGGTTTAACATTAAAAAGTGATATAAGATCATTATTTTACACATGGTATATTAATCCTTATGAACAAGATTTACTTCATCTTAAAAACAATTTTATGAAGTTAAATTTTGCTCTTTTGCATGTTATTCGGACACATAGTTTAGGAGATAATGAAAAATTGAAATAATTTGTATTTGTGGGAAGAACAATTATGATAGGCTACACGGGTGCACTGGCATTGCGGTGTTTGTCGTATAAAATTAATACGTGTGAAACCATGGGGCACAGCTAAAAATTATTATACACTGCGCAAATAGTTCAAAAAACGCGGGTGTTGCGTTCCATTACTTGTGTTACAATCCTTTTGAACACAAAAATAAAATATTAAATTAAAAAACCAACTCATTATTTAATTATAAATAACTATATTTATGGGTGATATACAAGGTGTCCAGAAAGGGTATCGGGTATTTGTAAGTTCAATGAAACAAAAATTATTTGTATGCAATAAAAAAGTTTATTGTTTATTATTAGCATATGAATTGGAGAATTATTTGGAAAAGATGATGTTATCCAAATGATGACCGTTACGCTGCTGGCACTCTTCTAAACGGAAACGAAGATTGGCGATAACACGTTGACACATAGCTATCGATATTGCTGCCATTTCTGACCTGATGTTTTGCTTTAACTGGGTTAGATTCATCGGATTGTTTTGATAAACCTTACTTTTAAGGTATCCCCATGCAAAATAGTCAAGCGGGCTAAGGTCGGGGCTTCTGGGAGGCCAGTTGATGTTACCCCTTCGCGAAATGACTTTATTAGGGAATAATTCGTTAACAACTTCCATTGAGTCATTTGAGGTATGGCAAGTGGCCCCATCTTGCTGGAACCACGTTCTTGAGTTGAAACTTGCAAACTACTGCAACTCTGGGACCAAAAAATTTCGCAACATATCGCAATAACGGTCACTATTCACATTAATTGCTCGGCCTCGTTGATCTTCATGAAAATAAGGACCAATTATGCTTTTAGCAGACATAGCGGCCCAAACAACGACCTTTGGGCTATGCAGGAGTCGTTCATGCTTTCGTCTCGGATTCTCCACTGCCCAGTACCGACAATTCTGCTTATTAACATGACCATTCAGGTGAAAATTTGCTTCGTCACTGAACAGTATGTTGTTAAAGTTGTTAAATCGCTGCAGCATTTCGTTCGCAAAATTCAGTCGATTAGCATAGTCCGTATCCTTCAATTCTTGAACCAATTGAATTTTATAGGCTTTTAGATGTAAGTCTTTCTTTAAAATCGAATGTAAAGACGATTTTTTGATGTTCAACGCTTGGCTTCGCTTTCGGATGGATAAAGACGGATGGATTTTGACGAACCGACGCCTCAACTTCTTCAATTGTTTCTTCATCGCGAACTGAACGAGGACGACCAGAGTTTTGAATTTTAACTGTCGCACCTGTATTCTCGAACATCCTGATCTATTTCCTAATGCTATCGTCACTTGGCGCGTGGCGTGTACGATATTCCGCACGATAGAGACGTTGAGCAGTCACTATTAAATCACCATTACGATAATACGCTCGTACGCAAAATGCGCGATGCGTCCCCGAGTACTGTTCCATCGTGACTAAAACTCCACAAAATGGCGGACGCCACGAACCCCTCCCCGCACCCTTTAGACGCCCCGTTTCGAATATGGCGCGAAAACAAATACCCGATACCCTTTCTGGACACTCTGTATAAGGGCGATTGAAGTTTTTCGTGGAATCTTAAAATAACATGTTTTGGTATTTGGTTTTTATTTTTAACTAACTGACTCACGCATCTTCATCTACGTCACATGAGAGAGAGAGAGAGAGAGGGTTAGAAAGATTGGGTCGTAGGCACCTATAATACAATTCTAAAGGAGCTGAAACTTTCTTTTCTTTGCTGCGGATTTATTTTAAAACTGTGATATCTTCTAAGATATTTATTGAAATCAATTGAAGTCAAGGACAATTTTGTTCAAAATTAAGTATTTGTGATGAATATTTTATTTCAATAAGGTTAATACCATGTTTATAGAAACACCTTCGCAAATAATGCATTATTTTAGAACAAATTTTATTACCATAAAAAAGGTTATATTGAGTCAACTATAAAAGATAGCCAAATGCTATCACGGACTTTTTTAAAACTTTAAGAGGAACAATTCCGTCACACATAATTGTTGAGTAACTTTAAGCATTTACGTAGCGCACGCAATGGAAGCTCACAAAAGCAATAATCCTTCCCGTTTATGCAATATTTTTCATTGATTCTTCGCTTCTATTGGGCGTAGCGTAATGTTATATAGCCTATAAGCCTTCTTCGATCAACGCGATATCTAACAAAAAATATTTTTCTATTCGAAGAAGTAATTCCTGAGATTAGAACGTTAAACCAAACAAACAAACAAAGAAACTCTTCAGCTTAATAGTAGTAGTATAGATCTATTAACTTTGGTTTAGACACTATATTATATAATACTTGTAGCGTTTTGTGTGTTATAGCTTGTGCATATGAAATGGATTATAAATATAAACTGGAAGCATACATTTTGATGTGTCAGAAAAATTAACTAGAAAGTTCTAACAAGGGAGCCACCATCTTGTTTACCACTATATTTACTTGATAATGGCAGTAATGGTTTTCAATAAAGAGGACTAGTTGGCAAGTTAGTAAGAAGAAGGGTGATTGAATACCTACTGTCACAAAAAAAAAACATTAGATGAATAAAAAAAACGCCCATGAAAAAAAAACAATTTATAAATAATCGGTTTTTGAATTAAATAATTGATTTTTTTTAAATAATAAATTTTTAATCGATTTTTTTACACATCCCTACACTTACGTAGTATTGTATTATTCTCTTTGCACTCTCCATATGTATCTCTGCTCAGTGCTATCCATAACGTCCAAAATTTTTGAAGCTGTTGTAAAATAAGTAGGTATAGGTAGGTACTCGACAATGAAACGAAATAATTATAACGATAAGTAATCTTTATTTATTTATTTTAATTAATTTCTCATCAATTAACTCTACTTATTTCATATCGATATCATTACTTATTTGGTCACAACACTAGAACTATCAAATTAGAACTTATCCACTGGCTATTGGTCTATGACTGTTATCGAGAAAATAAAGAAATGGAAATAGTATGTTTCAGTATATTATAAAGTACTCTGTGAACGTTAGTAAGGAAATAGTCACAGACTACTGAGAGGTTACTAGAAATACTCTCTAACGAGCATTACGGCGAGCTTGTGCCATTACGTTTATAATTCATATTGTATTTCAAATGGCTGACATCAAAGCTTTACTTAGAGATGCGAGAAAACATTTGGATGATAAGAACTATAAAGAAGCTCAAGAATGTTGCAAAAACATCCTTCGCAATGATAAGCAGAACTACTTTGGGTTAGTATTACTCGGTAAATCTCTTCAAGATTGTGATCAAGCACCGTTGGCATATCGGAAAGCTATAGCAAGTAAGCCAGACCTCCCTTTGGCATGGCAGGGTCTTGCTAATTATTACGAAACAAAAAATGATATTGAATCTAAATTAAAATTGTTAGATGTATATGGTGAAATTCTAAAGCTACAAATAGAAGAAGAAAAAGCAGTAGAAGTAATAATAAGATTAAGTATTCTAGGGTGCGAATTAAAAAATTATAATGTTATCAATATCCTGGTAAATTATATGAACATATGTAATTCCACAAACTTGTATAAAGCAACTAAAGAACAGTTTATTAATTTATTAAAAGCTGATGTTCCATGTAAGAAAGAAGATATAGATCTTATCCTTAATGAATTAAATAAAATATATATTGTTGAACCTAATGAAAACTTGGAATTGTTGCTATGTAAAGTTATTATACAGAGACAAAATTTCTCTGAAGCCATTAATGAAATCCTACAATTAAAATTTTTTGATTGTAATGTTATGGCGAGGGAATGGCTCTGCACACAGTTATGTAAGAAATTTGTAGAAAATATGTCATTTCAGGAATTTGAAATTGATAAACAAGTTAATAGGATAACTGCAGGAGTAGTAAACTCAAAGTATCCCAGTCTACTAAGAAGCATGATTTCTTATGATAAATGTTTGTATTTAGATGCTTATAAACAATGTATTCCATTGGTTAATTATCAAGATGCTGATGTCACTGAAGCCAATTTTATAATAAATTGTACTATTATGATCAAAAAATGGTCTGTTACACAGAAACTTGCAAGCAATTTCATAACTAAAGTTAAAGATGAATCATTTGCTACTCAACTACATAAATATTTATTATTATCTTTTGCTAAACAACAAAAATGGATGGAGGCAATATCTGCTGTAAAAGAAATTTCTATAGAAGAACTTAATATACATGAACAAGCTTTACTTGCTGAATGTTACATCGAAGTTGGCAAACCAGTAGAACATATAATTAAAAATTTACATTCAACAAAATATTATCTACAACTTCAGGCACTTATGCTTTTAAAGCAACACAAATATGATGAAACCATTCATTTATTACAACATTCAACTGATAATGCTCTTACTGTATTATACTTGGGAAAAGCGTTCTGGGAACTTAAACAATATGACAAGTGCTTATTAAATCTATTAAAATCTGCAAAACTTAATCCTGACTCTCCAGAAACTTTTCTATATATTGGTAATTTTTACTATATTTTAAAAAATGATTTGGAAAAAGCTAAGAAGTGTTATGAAAAAGCTTTCAGTCTCAATAATATTGACAGCAATATTGTTAAGAACTTGAGTGAAGTATACATAAAACTCGAACAAAAGGAAAATGATTTTGAGTTACTAAGCAGATTTGTGAAGGATACTTTTGTAAATGAAACTTGGGTCTATTTTAGATTAGGACTTCATTATTTAAATAAACGGGAATGGGATAATGCCATTATAAATTTTAGAAATGTTATTAAAGGAAATCAGCATGATACAACAGCATTTGAATGTATGGCAGATGCATATTACTCAAGAGGCTCTTTTACTTCAGCTTTAAGGGCATATAATAAAGTAATTTCACTAGATTCAAGTAAAGCAGTTCACTGTCTTACAAGAATTGGTAACATTTACTCTGTTTTAACACAGTATGAAGAGGCAGTTAGCACATTTGAAAAAGTTTTCCAGATTAATCCATGTTCTTTATTAGCACTTAAAGGTGTGGCTGAAACATGGATGAGGATTGCTAAGAAAAAATTAACATTAAAAATATTTGGTAGTGCTAGAGAGTGTGCCCAAAAAGCAGTTAATTATGTAATAAAAGCATTACTAAAACAAAAACATTTTTCTTGTTTTTGGAAATTATTAGGTGACATCTTGATATTTATAACTAAACTTCCAAACAAGTATGCATATGTTGATATGCCACAACTAAAAAAAGATTTAAATTCTGAAACTATAAGAAAAGATAAATCTGAAATTTTCTTGGAAGCAATCTTGTGTTACTCATATATTGCGAAACAAAAGCAGCAGGTGGCTTCATATGACTTAGCGTCAACTTATCTTGCATATTATAATGAAACACATAAAGTCGTTAATTGCCACATATCTTTTAATTTAACTGTGACTTGTATCAAAGAAAAAACTTCATCTTGGCGCAACTGGAATTTACTAGGTAAAATATGCTTGATTATAAAAAAATATGAAATTGCACAACACTGCTTTATAAAAGCTCTAATAAGTACCAAAAAATGGTCTATGGCACAAATATGGTGTAATTTAGGTACTTTGTATATAAAATTAAAGTTATATAAACTAGCCAATTACTGCTTTTGGCGTGGACAATCTACGATGCCATCTTATCCTCAAAGTTGGATTGGTCAAGCATTAATAGCTGAAGTAATTCGTGAAGAAGAGGCAATGGATTTATTCAGGCATGCTTCTAGACTAGGATACCATCCAGAAAGTGCACTTGGTTATGCAGACTGGGTTTGTCGTACATTGAAGAATGCCAAATACAATGAAGACGCAGAATTGAAGTATAATATTGATGGACTTTACGCCATACCCTATGCCATTGATCTTGTTGAATGGTTTTGCAGTTTTGAACCAGAAAATGCATGTGGTTATACAATTCTTGGAATCTTACAAGAGAGGAGTGGTCTTCTAAAAGCTGCTCTTAAATCGTATCAAAATGCTTTGATGTATGCTGAAGTAGACAAAAAGAACATAGCACTATTAAATATAGGTAGAATACTTGTTAGAACAGGAAAATATGATAATGCAATAAAGATATATAAAGCAATAACAGAAGCTAGTCTTAATTCTACAATTGGCTTAGCCCTCGCTTTACTCAAGAATGGCATATATGAGGAAGCCTACTTAGTGTATGATACTGCACTGCATTGGTTATGTAATAATGATGATGAAAAAGCAGATCTTCTTGTGGCCATGGCTGGTACCATGTACATGTTTAAAGGTGCCGATGAAGCAAAAACATTGCTTTTCCGTAGTATTCAAATATCACAGAAGAAACCAACGGCTCACAGTCTATTTGCTATTTGTTCTTTAGGTTTATTACACACTGATAAAAGTTTATCTAAGTTAGCTATAAGTGAGTTACAAAAATATGAAAAAGATGTAAATTACGAATTTGATATAGGTTTTCTAAAATCTTTTCTGTTTGTTTCTGAAGACAATTTTGATCAAGCTTTAAAAATATTGAGTGATTCTCTGCATGAACACCCATATAATGCTTTGTTGTGGTTCTGTATGGCTCAATATAATCTTATGGATAATAATCTTAAAGCCAGAATTGCCAGCTGCTGTGCCCAAAAAGCCTTATGTTCTGCACAAATGACTAAAGGTGACGATTATGACTTTTCCAAAATTATGGCCACTGCTTCCATAGCAGAACATATTGCAGGGGACCCCAGAAAGGCTCTACTGTTGGCTAAACAAGGACTTCACATGTACCCAAGTCAGTCAGAAATATGGGCAGTGATTTTGCATGCACTTTTAACTCAAAATATGTGGTTACAAAGAAAAAAATGGATATTAGCTGTGTCAGAATATATGCGTAAATGTTTAAATATATCAAGAAAACTTAACAGGTGGATTGTCCTTGTTGAAAAAAGGCTTAGTAGATAAAGAATATGGCTACAATATTAATGACGATAAACAATTTTTTATAAACTTGTATAATCCTGAAATAAATTGTAAAATTATTCAGTATTATTATTGAAAATTGCTTCCGTCATATTTTACAATGACGCCACAACACGCATTTTACGATCGGTGATCAATAAATTTATACTATACTGGAGTAGTGATCGTAAAAGTGGTAAAAGCCACATTGTATTGTTTTGTTACCAGAAATGGTGTATCTATTGGGTCCTTATATACTGGTGCCCCGTAAGTAAGGAATGGACCAACGCTATGATGGTGATAGAGGATGACATGTTGTAATAGAAAAACTAAAATTTATTGTCCTAGGCCTAGTAGTTTTAAAGTTATCATTTTTTTTTAATGTAATGTTGAAATTCTCCTTCTATGAACACAAAATTTTAATTTAATTTTATTTTAATTTTAATTTAGTTTTTTATAATCAAAAGGTTATTCTTGCGTAATTATCGGTATAAGATAAAAATAAAAGCTAAAACATGCAAAAATTAATTGACAAAATATGCAATGTGATATTGTAATGAAGCTGGTTTAAAAAAAAATTATTTTAGCCTAGTGGAACTTTTGTTTAAAATCTCTACAGCCCATACCGAATACAGTAAGGTATTATAATTCTATGGTAAAAAGTAATAAAAACTTTTTTTTTATTCATCATTCAATATTAGGGACAATTTTTTCGACGGCAATTAAAATAAAACAAATGTAACATTATTGATAATAAAGTATTTATTGCAGCTCATTTTATTACAATAAACGCCTTCTAACTCTTACACCCAACCAACATCTAATAAAATTTCTTTTTAGACTTCTTAGAGCCCTCGTATTATTTTTTAACAATTTCAGCCACAAGGTTCAGTTTTTGTCTTAACACACTCTCATTTGTATTATTACTCTCATAGACTGCTTCTTTAATGTAACCCCATAGGAAATAATCAAAAGGGTTTAGTTCAGGCGAGCGTGGTGGCCAAGCTATAGCACCTCCGTGTCCAATCCATCGATTAGGATACGACTCATTGATAGTCGATTACTTGTCGTGAATAGAGGGCAGGTGCGCCATCGTGCTGTCACCACATTCTCTCGCGTACTTCTTGCGACATGTCTTCTAATAGATTCCAAGATCGTTTCTTAAAAACTGTAAATAACGAGCACCATTGAGCCTTGTTGGTAGTTCAAATGGACCTATGACTCTACCATCCAAGATTCCTGCCCACAAATTGACTCCAAAGTGATGCTGAAATCGATTTTCCCTTACTATTTGAGGATTCACTACAGCCCAATGATGAATATTATGCATGTTGAATACTCCAACTCTTTTAATACATGATTCATCACTTCATAAAATAGAATTAAAAAACAGTGGATTTTGTTGGCATTGGCGCAGCATTTCTCGACAAAAATCTATTCGTCGCTGATAATCGGCGCGTAGTAGTGCTTGCACTTGTTGTACATGATACGGGTGCCAATTATTGCGTTTTAAGACGCGGTGTACTGTACTTCTTGTGACACCAGTGCGTTGAGAAATACAGCGAACACTAATGGAAGTGCTTCTTCTACATCGACCAGTATCTGACGTTCATCAATTACTCTAGGTCTTCCTTCAGGACATCCGACTCCGGGAATTCTACCTTGTAAATAGGTGTTATTGACACGTAGAAAAACTCGGTGATCGGGATAGCGATCACGATTAGGATAACGCTCACGATACGCAAATACGTACGGTTTGCCGAGCATTCTCATCACACAGACCGTAAATAAAGTACATTTCTGCATATTCAAGAGGAGTCTAAGAGGCATTTTCCAATATTCAATCAAAATCACAATCACAAACAAGGTCCGATTCAAACGTAGTTCAGCCAATAATTATAGTTGTATTATGGTAGGTAATGAAATGAAAAAACACATGTGAAGCTGCGAGCAATAAGCAAGTAACTGTGGGCTCAGTATTAATAAAGTACTCTGTGACCGTGGGTCGTGGGAACTAGAAGCAGTGATCAATGAGTTATTTGTCGCATGGCAACCAAAACAAAGCGAAGAACTGCAGATGTTTTTAAAATAAAGTTTCACAAGACTAACATAATTTTTTTTACACCAGCTTCATTGCATATTGCATTGCATTGCATATTTTGTCAATTAAATTTTCCATATGTTTTAGCTTTTATTTTTAAGTTATACCCATAATTAAGCAAGAATAACATTTTGATTATAAAGATACATGTTTTCTTAAATCCCATAACCTAAAAATATATTTTTTATTTTATTTTATTTCAAATTTAAATTTTGTGTTCATAGAAAAAATCATAACTTTAAAACTACCTAGTAGTTTTAAAGTAGTAGTACATGAAAATAATGTTTTAAAGAATTGTACCTACTTCTTCAAAAAGTCTAGAGAAATGTTTGCGATGGCATAAGTCTATCTCCTAAAGTGGACTTATAGTAACCATTTTTATCTTCAACATAATATCTAAAAATATTACGTTACCTTTGAAGCAATTTTCTCCAATTCAATATTAATCTTTATCCAGATAAGTTTGTTAGTTAATTGGGCATTTAATGTAGATTAAAATTCTGCCGCGCTTATGATAAACGCATCAACTAAGGTTTTTAGGAAAAATTGAGTTCTTTATAGTATATCTGATTAAAGATCTGCAACTTTCTCAAAGTGACATTTTATGGTTTCTTCTCTAACCTGCGATTTTCAAATTTAAAAAACGCATTAATTAAGACTTCGACTGCAGTTTTATTTACCAAGAACGTATTATCTTTCTTTAGTTAGTACAAACGTATTTTCTAGTATTCAATAGCTTGCTAGTCACAAATGCACTATGTTTGAGTTGTGCGTTTATTGCTAGCAATTTCTATGGTCAATTATAAGCATAGTGCTTAGATTCAGTTTCAACTTCAACTGCATCAACTTGAGTTATTGCGCTTATCACAAGAAAAACAGCATTTTTTTATTGCCATGCATATTTAAGCGCATTAAATGTACAACAACACTCTGTAAATGTACAACACTCTGCTGTAGAATGAAAATATTTGTGGTCGTCACCAAGCGGATATAACCTGCATTCAAAATAATTAATTATTATGAGCAAGCGAAATGTAAAGTATTGGCCTTTATGTTTTCTTCTAAACATAGTTCACTTCCACTGAAAGGATCACAGTAAAATATTTTGAACCGGGGCACGCTTTTATATATGTAGTTATATATTTAGCGTTGTGGCCACAATCTCAGCTGCTCTTCAGCGACGATGTGGCCCGAGATGGTAGCACACTAACCCTAGTGGAAGACTGGTTCTCAAGTACTGCTGGCGGAACACACTTATTAGCTAGCCAGGCGAGACCATCGTTTAGATGGAAATGTCAATGAAAAACAAGAAGATTTATGATATACGCTGTGAAAAATTCTATAACTACAAAAATTCTGAAGTCTACGCAGACCAAATTGCGGGCACAGCTAGTTCTTACTAAGGTAAATTAAAACTGTAAATCAGGCTTTTTAAAACATAAAATACCCCATTTTATAAGTTGTACCCGTGCTAAGCTAGACCAGGTCGTTAGTTTCTAATAACTACAAAACGAAATTTTCAGGCATTGACTTGCTAATTGCTAGGTTTCTGCATCTCTTATTGTTACAAGGACCGGCTTCCTCTACGAACACATATTAAATAAATCTCGGCGAATCGCGTTGATGTGATTATGGAATCCGTATTAATGACAGGATTCGTACTATTTACCCACACAATTAACAGGGCGCGATTGCAACAGGTGTACTTTGTGACTGCGTGCACTTTATAAACAGGCAACGACCGGTTTGAAGACAAGACGAGCTTAGTGAACACTGTCCTAAGTGCCATCTCGGTGCGTATTACATTATGTCTAACTTAAACATGGGTAACTCAGCAAAATTTCTTACGCTAATTCAATAACTCAAGTGCAGCTTACGGCGCCGCTTAACACTGCAGTAGCCGGCTCGCTGCACTGAAGTGCGCTGTGCGCCAGCCAACACATTTGTAATAAGTGTGTTAACACATCTGGCGCAGTAAACTGTGTTGGCGCAATTGCGCAACACACATGTCTAGTCTAAATGTAAAAACGCGACAAAGTGACGGCACTGTACCTGATGTTAAGCATCAGTGACCATTGAGGTATCTATAATCCATCGACAGTTGCCGCTGTTATGCTGGCCTGTACAATTTGTTATGTTTGAAGGACTCCGGTTGTAGGAAAAAGGAAACACATATAAATACGTTCTCCAAGAACGGCAACATAACAGCAATAGGTACACAGAACAATATACTCTCTAACGAGAGGTTGTTAGCCTTACAGTCAAACCGCTAAACCGGTTTTGTGGGAAACTAGCCTTAAGATTAAATATAATACATAATTGTGCAATTTCTTAAATAAATAGGTAATAAATACCTCTCTTTTGCAGTGTAGTTGTCCATATCGACCGTAACCATTTACAATCAGGTGGGCCGTATGTCTGTGTAAAGCGCTGGCCGGGTGACGGCTTCAAGGTTCGGCAAAGATATGACCATAGACTAAAGTAAAACATAGGGAAGATATGACGTAGGTAGAAAACTTCTTTGTTTATGCTGAGCACAGATTTGGGATCTGAGTTTACTGTAAAGTCACGTCTACTGCACGTGTTTTGTCATTTATGTTAAGAAAGTGGGAAGTGGAAGCCTCCCGAACTGCTTTATCCGCATGCGCTGGCGTAATGGTCAATGATGCAATTTCTGGGTAACCGAGCTGCGCTCGGTGTCTTTTAAACGGAAATAAAAACACCTATCTAGGTAAACTTGGAATATAAAACATTATCTAAATGCAAAGTTTCATCGAAATCGTTGGGGCCGTCTCCAAGAAACCAATTAGTTATATACAATATATATTTAAAACCCCGTCGGATCCGTGAAGGTGTTATTAGGTATCGAGATTATATTCTGTTTATGTTATCTACCTCAGATTATAAGTAAAAAAATACCTCGAATGAACTGTAATTTTTTTAAATTAAATGAGGAAACTTACATGTCAATAAAGGCGGCGCGGCGCAGGTGCTGTTTTTTTTTTAGATCTGAATATTCTGTTAGCCTTAGGGGCTCTGAAGCCGCTGCGGCTTTTATAGCTTCACCGAACTTGGGGGCGAGCGTAGAAGGCACTCGATCGCGAAAGTTGTTTGGACGACTCGCACGAGGGTGCCAAAGTGGCCGGACCTCGGCTCGGGCGGTCGTCGCGCATGCAAATAGGTCGCGAACTAACTGAATCCCTACTCCTACGATTCGAGCTAACTAATATATACGCATAGACATGTTCCCTTCCTCCTGGGAGGAAGTAAGGTACCATGTGTATGGGCATTTAGTGATTTGAAAGTATTTCTACACTAACTAGGGCGAAAAAAGAAAAAAGGTCCCTTACAGAACCCATGTACCCGTGTGGTTTGCACGTGTGTATGTTCATACGTGTGTAATGTTGTATGTGGGTAGCTAAGTGTTGCACGTATAGTGTCACTTATATCGCGCGGGCGGTTACCTGACCCAAGGGCTTCACGCCGAGGAACGGACCTAGGCTTGGGTTACCGCTGGAGAGGGTGGACCTGTGGGGTGTACGGGAACGAAGTTGACCGCCCGTCCTCTGCGGAGAGAACGGTGGTTACGCTGGCGTGGGCGCTGACACGTTCTGTTTAGAGAGACGGATGAATAATACATATTTGCTTTTTCGACGCGATCGTCCAGGTCGGTGAAAATGTTACGCGGCCGGCGTTTGTGCCGGGGGGCAGTGGGGTCCGGTACATACGTAGCCAGCTGCTTTAATCAACGGATTCGCGTGATTCGACGTGGTGTCGAAATACGATCGAGAGAGATGTCTAGCGTAGGCATGAATCGAAGGAAGATCCATATCTTTATGGATATCTTCGCTTCGATTATACCTAGGGCCCCGGTGAGACAGTAAAGAAACCTATTCTGTATGGTTTGTAACCGTTTAAAGTTCGATTCGGACATATGTGCGAACACTGCGCAACTATACGTCATAATCGGACGAATACACATTTTAAGCAGGTGCTGCGCCACGCGTCCTTTATCTAACATCAACATCATGCTGACTCTAGTTGACCCCGGGATCAGTTTATCACAGTAATTGTTATTTTTCTGCAGGTTTGAAAAAAGCGCTTTATTTGTCGTCCGAGTTTGAATATTGTGACTATCACTCGATAAGGATTGTAAGACGATGGCTTTGACGAATATGCTGTTCCATGTTCCTACCACCAACAGTAACACATGTCTGACACCGTCTCATGAGGTTGGCACGGATGCTTTTTAACACATTTGTGTCGCATTGAATTTTTTCAAAAGCTGCTACAATACGCAAACGCATTTCAGCTTTGGTATTACAGATTTGCGTAAAAACTGATTGTTTTAGCACGACTGCATTAGCACAATGTGTTTCTTGGCCGTGAACACAAAACACAGCCCGTAGTGAACACACGCTTATGCACACGTTAACAACCCACGGTCTTCTACCCAAACACATTAATTTATTAAAATACCTACTCTTGGTTAGAATACATTTCGCGGAAAACAATCACAACAACGCAACGGAACACCACAACTCGTTAGCAATTTTTTTCCGAAACTGGCCTATTATTACAATTAAATTAAAGTTATGCAAAGGTAGATATAGTTCATTACACTTTAGGGATGGTAGACAATGGCACAATGATCATAGTACAAATGTAGCTAAAAGTAGACCATTTGAAAAAAAAGTTGGTACAACTCATAGGGGTCGCCCCGAACGACCTTTTTTTAGTAGTGGGCGATCATCATTCACATAACCGAGAAATTTACTTATTACTAATATAACATAGATTTTTGTTAAATGTATCGTATACCTCAAACCAGTAATTTACTTGTAGAGCGTTCCGACTTTTCGACAGATCCTGGTTATAGTGAAAAACAAAAGGTTTTACTAGGTTAATCACAGGTTGCTGTTATAACGACTGTCGTCTTGCATTTCTTCTTGGGTGAGGTTAGGTTAGGTTATTATCACCAGATTAAATAGCTTTCTCATATCTGTATAGTGCTTATCGATGTATCGTAAATTCTTAGATAATGTTATATTCCAAAACATTTTAATGTAATGTTCAGTTACCACATAAATAATATAGAAACCATAGCATAGACTTATGTAAAACTAGTTTATTTAACTTTTAAAACATTATCAGGCATTCTTCGAAAGATAGCAATATATTTCTCTCCATTATTTCTTGTTACTTTTTGACCTTCTTCAGTACTTTCATATAATTTTCCAACAATCGGATCCTTTAACTGAAATAATAAGATGTCAAATGTAATAAATAGAATCTACTCTAAATTCATACATATACATTATTTAATATGGACTCGTGTATATTTAAAACAATGCAATATTTTAGGAAATAATTTAAGTTTACAATAATAATTATTGGTCTAGCTTTTATTGGTCATAAATGTATGTAATTTAATTTTAATCATGTACATAAATTAGTAATCAATTATTTTTAAACGATACCTTATATTTTCCATTAATTATTCATTTATTTGAATCTATACTAATATTATAAAGCTGAAGAGTTTGTTTGTTTGGTTGAACGCACTAATGTAATGGAAGTACTGGTTTCAATGGAAAAATTTTTTTTAGTGTTGGATAGCCCATTTATCGAGGAAGGCTATAAGACTATATAACATCACGCTACGACTAATAGGAACGGAGCATCAATAAACAATGTTGCAAAAACGGGGAAAATGTATTTGTTTTGAAAGTTTCCATTGCGTGAGCTGCGTAAATGGTTAGTTACGTAAAAATAATGTGTGAGGGAATTATTTCTCTTAAAAAGTTTTAAATAAAAGTCAGCGATAGCATACTTATATCTATCTTTTAAGGTTGACGCAACATAACCTTTTTTATGGTAATAAAATTTGTTCTAAAATAATGATATATTTACGAAGGTGTTTTTGTATACATGGTATTAATCCTTGTCGAAATAAAAACGTTATTCATCACAAGTATTGAATTTTGAACAAAATTGCCCTTTATAGTAACTGATTTAAATGAATGTCTTAAGAGATATCACAGTTTTAAAATAACTCGGTAGCAAAATAATGATCACGTATCGCGAGCGCATTTTTATTATGCAGAATAATGTGGGAGCCGGGCGGTACATATAAATACAGTCCCTACAACCCACTCCCTCTCTCTCTCTTATATGACGCAGACAAAGTTGCGCGGGACAGCTAGTAATTTATATACAGCAGAAATACTGAAAATTAGTCAGTGGCAAAAACTCAAGTTAAGCATAAACATTTTTTTTTTCTTGTTTGTATGTTATTTCATGAAGAACATAAGTGATCCTTAAAGGAGACGGATACTCTTTCATACAGATATGGGCCTGGGTAAAAAAAAACAGTGTAAAATTAATAGATAATGAATTATAAAACAGTTACTGAAAAAAAGCGGATTTTTTGCAATCCAAAAGCAGAGATTCAGGATATTTTCGTAAGGATTAACATGCCAGGCCTAAAAATAATGGTCATAAATCATTTTTAAACATCAACAAAAAAATCGCAAAATACCTTATTATGGCTCATGCATAAGGGATATATATATGCTATCGCGGACTTTTTTTTAGATGTACTAAGGACTAATATTTTTATATAACATTGTATTTACGTAACATTAAGTATACGCCAGCGCACGCGGATAAAGCAGTTCGAGAACAGTTCAGCTACCGATTTACTTAACATAAATCATTATTTAAAGCTAGGCTGAGAGTTGTACCTTAATTTTAAATAGCAACTATTCCTCGTGAATCAAGCTACATATCACATAAAATAAGAATTTTTTGAATTCAACTGGTAGTTCCAGAGATTAGCGTGTTTAAACAAACAAACAATCAAAAACAATTTTCCGCTTAATTATATTATAGTACTAGCTGTGCCCGAGGATTCGCTCGCATGTACCACAGAATGCCCGCGCGCATCTTGTTTCCTCGCTCCTAGCTATTTTAAAGACAAAAATGCTTATTGTGAGTGTTCCGATAGGTATATACTCTCGCTGACTTTTTTGTAGTTCTTTTTTGAACCCTTAAATTTGCTTAAACCCTAATTCTTTTTCTAAAATAAAATTAGCATAAGTTAATCCCTATAAAATCTGTATCTATAAAAAACTATCTACAAGTGAAAGTCCCGTCAAAATCGGTTCAACCGTTTCGGAGATTACCCGGAACTAACAGACAGACAGAACGATTTTAAAAATGGGTGTATTGTTATAGGTATCGTATATACTTTCATATATGCATTTAGTAAAAAGCTGTTATTTTTACATTACAAACAGACATTTCAATTTTATTAATCTTACAATCAAGAATAGTAGCAGGTAATGATAATTGGTGTTAATTTAAGTTTACAGTGCATATTTATAGGTAATTTATAACTTTTAATAAAGAAATTTTAAAACGAATTCTGAAACGTATTTTTGAAAACGAAGCGGTAAGGTAAATCAGGGGTAACTTTAAATCGATACCTGTAGCATTCAGGTCGAAAATAAACCTACAGATTGATGATTTCACCTCAATACAATGTCATCAAAGTATGAAATTTTCATCAACAAATATCTGTTGAACGGGGACGCCCGGGGTCAAGGTGAAAGGTCCTAAGAGTTCGTTACCACCCCAGTAACGATATGTATAAGTTTCAGCTTTACAACTCAAAACACAAAATAGTTATGACGAAAAGAAAATCCATTTTCATACATTTGAAATTTACAAGTCCATATTATATGGTGAAGAAGGTATAAATAAAGCTTGAATTTGCTAAATTATACAATGATATGACTGTTTTGATAAAACTGTATACTTAAAACTATGAAATAACATATTTAATTTTTCTAAAATCCTATGAAAGGGAGGCTCCGATTTCAGCCCACTGCGCGCTGCCGCGCGCCGCCTGTGAGTGAGGGTTTACAAACCATAAATTCTCGGAAGTGTAAAAAGAAACCGGTCGGTACATAGTTATTAGTCCTTATCGTAGTTGTCGTCCTTACTTCCCTATTTAGTTCATATCGTTTTTGTCGATCAGACGCTGTCAGGAGTGTATTTTGCTGACAATTTAATAACTCGACTTAAAAAAACACTTTGGGTAGTGAACTTGTTTTGTGATCGATGGCACGTAATAAAGGACTTGTGGTAACACTGTAACAAAACTACGAATTTGTCATGTCTGCAGGACGTGATCGACTTCGACGCCATGACCAGTAATATTCTAACGAAGAATACGGTTTTTGCGCAGGCGACTCTGCAGCTGCTCGACGTGAATACCTCCATTGCTTTCCTGATCGCCGTCGACCTAATATGAGCATATTAGATAATGTCTATGGCTCTAAAAAACTGGTAGTGTACAGAGAAGAAAAAGTGATGTTGGAAGACCACGGATGTATGCCGTTGAAGATGAAAAAGAAATTCGCCGACAGTTTGCGAAAGATCCGACGGTGTCGACAAACACTGTTACATCACAACTTGGCACGTTTTCCGACATCGGATTCTTCCAGAACGCTGTGTGGTTCTTTTAAATTCTTTTGTTAATGTATTATATTATGTCTTCTTCCTTCGAAATCTGTATACTCCTATTGATATGTTTTTTTTTTGTTTATAGTTCTTGTTTGTGTAAGTAGTAGGTATAAGTTATGATGGGACTGGCATGTCCTTAGTGACAAAAGTCCCTAAATAAAATTGATATTTAAAAAAAAACTTAGCACGTTGCTGTGAAAATTTTGGTTTATGGTGTATAATAAGAAACTTTATCCATATCATTACACTCCCATGCAAGTAATTGAAGGAGATTCTATTCTATCAGGAGGCTAGACTTTTGCAGGTTTATGCTTCATGACTACTTAGAAAATAGAGCATTGTTTAAAAAAAATGTGGACAGACAAATCTAAATTTGATAAAGATGGGATATCAAATTATCATAATCTTCACTATCGGAGTAATAAAGAAAGAAAAAATGCACATAAAAAGAGGCCAAAAGAATCACAACGATGATTTTCACCCTGAATGTATGGATGGGAATTGTTGATAATAATTTCATTGGTCCTCATTTTTTTCAAATAATTTATTAAATGGCGAAACTTGGAATTTTTTTTAAAGAATAATGAAATAATTTAACTTACTTTAAGACTTGCTCTTATAAACCAGAATAAATATGATATTTCAACGAGATGGTTGTCCTGCACACTCAGTAACTGTGCGACAGTAGCTAGACAATAATTTCCCCCAACAATGGAATGTTAGAGGAGGGTCCATCTCTTGTCCTGCGAGAAGTCCTGACACGAGCCCGATGGACTATTACGTTTGGGGTTATATGAAATGTTAATATACAATGTCTCTCCTGTGCCACCAATTGAGGAGCTGAAGCAGCGAATTATCAATGCGCCAATTGAAATTAAGAAGAATTTAACAAATAAAATGGTAAAAACGGAATTACGGAAAGAAACAGAGGGAGCCATATTGATTATTGAGCATCAATTATGAACTTTTATTAAGCGTCTGCTACTTTTACATATATCTAAGTTTTGGTGAAAGATAGACGATTTTATTCATACTTCTACAGTAATACCTTTGTAACCTCTGTGATCTTGTATCCAATGTGTAGTTTAAATACCTCATTGCAAAGCTAACAATATGTAGATGTTTTAAAAATATTCTGCCCACGAAATATGTTTTTTTTTGTCATTATTTTGGAACTTATTAATTAAAATGTATGATGTTTTCACCTGGTGTTTTATAATGTGCATAACTGTTTTAGTTTTCATGATAATAATGAATGCTTGTTATGTCTTCTAAGTGGGGAAAAAAAATTATTAAAGCCAATACAATTTTTTTAATTAATTTTTAATACACCTTACCTCAATAAATATAAAAGAAACCTAAATTTAATTTTTCTCTTAAATGGGTCATTTTTTCAGGTAATTAAATGGTCTAATTGAAAAGTTTATAGGTAATATATATTAATCTGTATTAAAAGTCAGTGTTTATAAGAGCTATTTTAGCTTGACATCGAATTTCAAAAATCAAAACAGTGGTGCGAGGGGTAAGTACTTTTACTTCAAACTGATTTATTATATTTTTAACTATTTATACCTATTTTTGGAACGAAGTTCCTTACGGCAGGCTTGGAGGAGAAAGGGATTTTGCTGCGCGACCGAACTGAAAAAAGTGTGATAGTAAAACGTGGAATAAAACCGTTAAATGAGACGTGCGTTGGCGCGACAGTCGTGTACACAAGCGAGTAGTGTATAATACCTTTTTTTGTAATTATTTCTATTTTTATGTAATTTTATGTTGTCAAACAAAAATAAAGAGACATATTTTGTTATTTTAATTGATAATTTGAATTACGATTTTTTATTTTATGTAATTTATTATTTCCTAAAATACTGAATTTCCTAAATACTTTCCTGTACTTAAATAAAAACTAATCAGCAAAATTTAAGAGAAAAATCAAGATAACCTACATAAAATTGAGCATGTTTTTTTTTTTTTTGCAAATTGTGTCGATTCTACAAGGTGTCCAGAAAGGGTATCGGGTATTTGTTTTCGCGCCATATTCGAAACGGGGCGTCTAAAGGGTGCGGGGAGGGGTTCGTGGCGTCCGCCATTTTGTGGAGTTTTAGTCACGATGGAACAGTACTCGGGGACGCATCGCGCATTTTGCGTACGAGCGTATTATCGTAATGGTGATTCAATAGTGACTGCTCAACGTCTCTATCGTGCGGAATATCGTACACGCCACGCGCCAAGTGACGATAGCATTAGGAAATGGATCAGGATGTTCGAGAATACAGGTGCGACAGTTAAAATTCAAAACTCTGGTCGTCCTCTTTCAGTTCGCGATGAAGAAACAATTGAAGAAGTTGAGGCGTCGGTTCGTCAAAATCCGTCTTTATCCATCCGAAAGCGAAGCCAAGCGTTGAACATCAAAAAATCGTCTTTACATTCGATTTTAAAGAAAGACTTACATCTAAAAGCCTATAAAATTCAATTAGTTCAAGAATTGAAGGATACGGACTATGCTAATCGACTGAATTTTGCGAACGAAATGGTGCAGCGATTTAACAACTTTAACAACATACTGTTCAGTGACGAAGCAAATTTTCACCTGAATGGTCATGTTAATAAGCAGAATTGTCGGTACTGGGCAGTGGAGAATCCGAGACGAAAGCATGAACGACCCCTGCATAGCCCAAAGGTCGTTGTTTGGGCCGCTACGTCTGCTAAAGGCATAATTGGTCCTTATTTTCATGAAGATCAACGAGGCCGAGCAATTAATGTGAATAGTGACCGTTATTGCGATATGTTGCGAAATTTTTTGGTCCCAGAGTTGCAGGAGTTTGCAGGTTTCAACTCAAGAACGTGGTTCCAGCAAGATGGGGCCACTTGCCATACCTCAAATGACTCAATGGAAGTTGTTAACGAATTATTCCCTAATAAAGTCATTTCGCGAAGGGGTAACATCAACTGGCCTCCCAGAAGCCCCGACCTTAGCCCGCTTGACTATTTTGCATGGGGATACCTTAAAAGTAAGGTTTATCAAAACAATCCGACGAATCTAACCCAGTTAAAGCAAAACATCAGGTCAGAAATGGCAGCAATATCGATAGCTATGTGTCAACGTGTTATCGCCAATCATCGTTTCCGTTTAGAAGAGTGCCAGCAACGTAACGGTCATCATTTGGATAACATCATCTTTTCAAAATAATTCTCCAATTCATATGCTAATAATAAACAATAAACTTTTTTATTGCATACAAATAATTTTTGTTTCATTGAACTTACAAATACCCGATACCCTTTCTGGACACCTTGTACATTAGCCGAAGGAACTTCGTTCCTACCTGGTGTCCCACGATACCACATGTTTTTATCAACATATTTCTCTATAAGACATAACATAATGTTGTACAGCTTCTAATTGCTACTCGATCTAAAGCTAATATTTAATGAAAGTCATCTTCTTTCAACTGTGTTTAAATATGGCCCATTTATTATATTTATTATCGTTATTTCTTGATCTCTATAAGGTAATTTTTTTATCATTATAGATTTAGCGTTGTGGCCACAATCTCATCTGATCTTAGGATGGTAGCACACTAAGCCTAGTGGAAGACTGGCTCTAAAGTGCAACTACCAGAGCACACCTACTGGTGTTTGGTGACAGATTTTCAACTTGAGTGTGGTAGATAGCCAGGTGGGCATTAGAAAAAGCTCTACCAACATGCTATAGTTTTCACATTATTTTCCTTCACCAAAAGCTCAGACACAGGTAATATTAAAACATAGATATTGTCTTAGGATAAGCACTTTAATACTTCACTTATATGTATTTCTATAGTTTTTTAAAAAATGCATATTTTCAATTTATTTAGTCCCTTTAATTACTTATTTAGTTGTCACCTAATTTGTTTGTTCTCCAATATTTTTAATGCAAAAACTTGAATAATGTACTATTTTGTTAATAATATAAATAACAATTTACAAAACATTTATTATGGGGTTTAATGATGTCTTTCTATCAATATTGATAAGGAATATATTCGCAATTTAAAATAACTTATTTATATTATTATAGGTTGATTCATTGTTTGCTGAATTTTAATAAATAAATTAAATACAGTCACTGAGAAAAGCCAGTAAGAAACTCATTCTGCATTCTGTAGGAATGATTAGTAATCCTACTCTTCATTAAATGTCAAATATTACATAATAAGCTATTTATTGAAATGGCAAGAGAAACAGATTTGATGCAAAATCACAAACTACCATGTATGCAACCCATTTGGTATATTTTATCTTTTTCATGTTTTCGGTAAAGATTACTTACAATTTCGTCTTCAGATATTCTTTCAAAGAGAGGATGTTCCTCAAAATGCAAAACTATCCATTCATGTAAATCTTTTACATCTGTTATTGTATACACAATGCCCTGAAAATATAAAAAATACATTGGTATGTGTTCTAAATTTTAACAACAATTACTTCTATTAGAATACTACTACCATTTCACTAAGTATATAAGCATACTCAGATAAGAGCCATTTGTTGATAATCCTCCACTTATGTTTTGCCTTCTTGAAATGCGGATCTGGATACAGGAAAAACATTTTTTTTAACTGTAAAAAAATGAGACCTTAAACTTTTCTGAGATAAAAAGTACCCTATCATTATTAAAATAGATAAACATTGAATTACCTGGCCCTTATAAAAAAAGTTTGGTAAATACTTCATAGCATTTGTCCTCAGAACTGCAATATTTTGATATTGATCAGGATGTTGCAACCTTAGAGCTTTGATTCTATCATTAACATAGTCAGATACTTTCACACGTATTTCTAATCCTAATATTAAATTTTCTGGGTACATAGATGACAAAGTTACTGAAAAAAGAAAAGAATTATATAGTCATACAGTCATGTGTATGACTTAGTATAAAAAAACTTTCTCCAAGAGGATTTAGGATCATCTTTATCAGCACCAGATGCTATACAAAAAAGAAAGTTTGATTAAATAAAGATGATTCTAAATCCTAGGAACATTACAAACTACCTATAACTAAAAAAAGTCTCATCAACAAGAATATAAAAAAAATTATAATATTATTGTAACAAAAATACTCTTATTTTGTATTATATTTGCACTCTGTATACAGTAACTGATCAAATTACAACATTAAACTAGTTTCATAAAAATATTACTTTGAAATAATGATAAATATGTATCTCAATAGTGACCAAGGCAGATAGTCCATTGTTTAAACTACAGCTATAATTTGAGAGTGGGACTAGGATTCAGTACTGAAAATAACTAATTAAACCACGCTATATCGGATATTTCACTTGACATGAGATGAGATTGAGTTCAAATGATAACTCTTAAATGGATAAATAAAATCAGAAGAACTTTATCATTACCACTATGAATGAACCTTCTACAAAATTACCAATACGTCAGATGTAACATAGACTCAGTGTGTGCAGATGTTAATGACTGCAATCATCCCTTGCTGAGTTTACTAGTATAAAAATACCTGATTGGCATACTATCTATAATATATTACAGGATATTGAGCAATTACTAAATAGTTTTAAACTTTTATCTGGCTCATTTATTTATTTTGTTCAATAAAACTATTTTTCTTTTTGTGCTTTATAATAGTGCAGCAAATGAACGTCACTAAATCTGATGTTAAGTATAGTAAAATCCAAAGACAATAGAGACCTACGAACGATCAATCATTGCCATTTATCACCGTCATATCTGCCTGCATAAATATCTTTTTATGTTATGTTTGTAGTTCCCAATGTCGCAGTCAAGAGGGAACACAATGGATGTAAGACAATTCCACATCTTCATAGTTCATACAATAGTTAAGACAGCAAAATTTTGTTTCCTTCAGACATGGAGGTTACCATAAAGCTATGACCCTTGAGATCAGAGTGAGTGGTTCTGTTATGAAAACTAGAAGAGGAAATAATTAAGATAATTACATAAATAAATAACATAACCACATATCTCTGTTTGAACTAGTTTCTCTCGAGGATTTCAACAAATAAACGATATTTTTGGCATACAACACGTAATTTTTACCTAATAAACCTCCATAACCGCAACCAACATCTAAGAATTCAACACGTTTTCTTGTCTCTCCGATAACAGGATATAAAGAAGACCAATCGTAGTCATCGGGGTGGGCAGGGCTGTAATACAATATATTGTAATATAAAATCCCCAATCCAATAGATCATTATTGTCAGAAATTATGTACTTACTACTCAAAACAATGGTCAGCAATAGGGTTAGAGTGGGCTCTTTGCCTATAATATTTTTTTTGTGGAAGAGCCATATTTCTAGTTCTGTATTATGATAAATATTAAAGAAAAAATCATTTCATTCCTAGAAAAATTTACTTTTTATGTAAAGTGATCTAATAAAGTTTATTCCTAATCCTAAGTAATCAGATTTAGCCATGGGAAACACTGCGCTGAGCCGCGCAATTGCGCCAACTCAGTTTACTGTGCCGGGTGTTTTATTACACTTGTTCCAAATGTGCATTAAAGGTGTAACGAATACGTACAGGTATTATAATACGAGTCACGAACTAATGTATTATGATACACGAAAACAGATTGATAAAAGAGAGAAATACCAACTAAATCTTGGCTTTATTCAGCAAAGAATTATACATAGTTATATATTTGAATCATGACAATCAGATAGTCGTCAATGTGACACTTAACCATAGATATGTACAGTACATTCTCCCCTGGGTGTTCTTAGTTCTGTCTCACTCTAAAACGTAATCCTGAAGACAACGTGGTATTCTCCTTTCTCGTATCGAGCGACGAATTGATAAGTCAGGCTCGTTTAGTTCAGTTCCACTCTCAGGCTCTTGATTAAGCTGAGACTCTGAATCAGGTTCAGGATCATTTTCTACATAAGTTTCGGTGGGACAGGGTGCCAATTGCCTGTTAGATACCGTGGTTTCTCGCCCATTTGGCAGACAAATATACGAATAATTAGGATTACCTTGAAGTAATTCTACTTCATCTACTAAAGGATCATATTTAGATGTCCTCACATTTCTTTTTAAAAGTACAGGACCAGGAGTCAGTAACCAGCTCGGGGTAGAGCTTCCAGTAGGTGAACGTCGAGAGTGTCGAAACATTCGCTCATGAGGTGTTTCATTAGTTGCCGTGCATAATAGTGATCGTATGGAGTGTAATGCCACAGGTAAAACCTGTTCCCAGTCCATCGTATCCATTCCATTGGACATAAGGCAGAGCTGTATCGTCCTCCATAGTGTCCCGTTTAGACGTTCAATTTGACCATTTCCTGCAGGATTGTAGGGTGTTGTCCTACTAGTAGAAACTCCATAATTATCTAGGAAATGCTTTAATTCATTTGACATGAACGCAGTGCCTCTGTCAGAATGTATATAGGCAGGAGCATCAAACATGAAGAACAGATCTTTTAGTGATTTTATAACAGTTTGTGCAGAAAGATCTTTACAAACATATGCAAAAGGAAATCTAGAATATTCGTCAATTATTGTTAGTATGTATTTGTTTGATGTTTTAGATGGTATCGGCCCTTTGAAATCTACGTTTAATCGCTGAAAAAGTTCTGTTGCTTTAATTAATTTACCTCCAACTTTGGCAAATCTAGGCTTAATTTGTGAACAAACTGGACAAGTGGCAGTCATGGATTTGACATTTTCAAGAGAATACGGAAGGTTTTTAGATCTTATCCAATGCATCATTCGAAAAATTCCAGGATGACACAATAAGTTATGCAAGTCTCGCAGTCTGTTAGGGTTAAGACTAGCAGATATTCTAGATAATGCATCAGCTGCAGTATTTTCCTTTCCTGGTCTGTACATAATATCATACTTATAACATGAGAGATCTATTCGCCACCTTTCAATCTTCTCATTCTTTATTTTACTCGAATGCTTTTGATTAAACATAAATGAAACAGACTGTTGGTCAGTAATTAATAAAAATGTCTTCCTATTAAATAGTGTCGCCATTTTCTTAAAGATTCAACTATAGCGCATGCTTCCTTCTCAATTGCAGAATGTTTCTTTTCTGATTCATTTAATGACCTTGAAAAGAATGCGACTGGACGTCCATTCTGTGATAATGTTGCGGCGATAGAATGTTCAGATGCATCTGTTTCTGCAGTTAAAGTATCTTCTTGATTTATTGCAAATAAAGTTGATTTGGCTATTTCGGATTTCATTTTATTAAAGCATTCAACTGAATTGTGATCGAAAGGTAATCGAGATTGAATTAAGGGATGTACCTTTTCTGAAAAATGTGGTATCCATTTAGAATAATGTGCAACATTCCAAGGCCTCGTTTAAGAGAAGATGCGTCATTTGGAATAGGTAATTCCATCAAAGGTTTCAAACGATCTTCATCAGGTTTAATTGAATTGTTTTGAATAGTGTAACCTAATAGACTAATTCGTTCGCTTGCAAAGATACACTTTTGTTTGTTCAATGTTAATTTGTATTTCTCAACAGCGTTCATGAATTTTTTGAAATTCTGATCATGATCTTCTTTTGTTTTTCCACAGACGGTAACATCATCTAAATAAGCGAAAGTGCCAACTAGTTTTTCAGTTTCGATAATATATTGCAAAGCTCTTTGAAAAGCAGCAACACCATTCGTGACGCCGAAAGGTATTCGAGTAAACTGATACAAATTTGCACAAGCTTCAAAAGCTGTCATCGGTTTTTCCTTTATAAGAATAGGTACTTGATGGTACGCTGATTTCAAATCTATCTGACTAAAAAAATTATATTTGAGACTTTAGAAATAATAGTGTCAATTTTTGGCAACGGATATGCATCAAGTTCTGTATAACGATTAATAGTACGTGAATAATCAATAACTAAACGTTTCCGATGAGTATTCCCTCCTGTGATAAGAACTTGAGCGCGCCATGGAGAAATGCTTGGTTCAATAACGCCATCATCCAACAACTTTGTAATTTCTTCTTTTATAGACTTCTCATCTGCTTCAGAATTTTTTTTAACTTAGTTGAAATCGGCTTTATATTCGGTGATAAATTACTAAAAATGGAAGCTGGTGGTATAGATGTTTGCATTACGTTGCATATACGTAGAGGTTCTCTATTTCCTCCGAATCCCATTTCTATCGACTGATGATTTTGAAGTATATCGTGACCAATAATAATATCTGCGCATAAATTATTGACGACAAGGAGTGGATGATGTTTATAAATATGTTTATCAAGTTTGATATTTACGTGGCCTAACCCATTTACGAAAGATACGTGACTCAATGAAGCCAGACTGATAGTTTGATTGATAATTTTCTTCTTTAGTTTCATAATCTGTACTAATTTTTCGTCAATGAAGATGACCGAGCTTCCTGTATCTATAAGGGCGTCAGCACGTACATGGTTTATAAAAATAGGGACAGTGGCCTTTTGAAGACTCAATGGGGAAGCCGCAGAAATACCGACTATACCTGCTATATTGACTGAATTAGCATCATGGGTAATATAATTAAGGACTGGTTTATGAGACCGACAAACCCTAGCAAAATGGCCTTTCTTAGAACAAAGTTGAGAAATGCTGTTATAGGCAGGACATTTTGCTCTCTGATGAGGAGCATTCCCGCCGCAAAAGAAACAACGCCATTTACCACGCTGAAACGAAGCTGCTGTAGAACTTAGTTCCGGTGACCTCAATGTAACCTCGAGATTCTTAGATTTAGTATTTTCTTTAGGTTCAAGAGCGCTTAGGTAAGATATAGGTATTTCATAGGCTTGAGCATTATTTTCAGCTGATTCCAGAGTAAGAGCTTGATTTAATGCATTATCCAAATTTAGGGTATTGTTTTCTAATAATCTTTGGCGAATTTTTTGCGAATAGATTCCGGAAATAAATGCATCACGAATAAACTCTTGTTTGTAGATTTCAGCCTCGACGTCTTGAAAGTTACAGTCAAGCGCTAGTTGTTTTAATACACGCACGTACTCCGATATAGACTCTTCCGTTTGCTGTTTCCTTGTAGCTAGAACATGACGTGCGTAAATTTCATTTTTAGGCTTTACGTATATTTTATCAAGACATTCAATCGATTCTTTGTATGTTGTACACGAAATAATGAAAGAATATACGCACGGTGCTAAGTGATTAATTAAAAGTTTTAATTTTATTGTATCAGTAACTCCAGTACCTTCTTCAGCGATAAAATTTGTAAATGTAGATCTCCAATGTACCCATTTTTAATCCGCTGCCGTTGTACTCGGTTCGACGTCAAAACGTTCGGGACGAAGATATCGAGACATTGTATTTATATTTAATTTATCTTCATTTGTCATCTTGTTAGTTAGTTATTTCTTTTGCTGAATAAATTGATAAAAGAGAGAAATACCAACTAAATCTTGGCTTTATTCAGCAAAGAATTATACATAGTTATATATTTGAATCATGACAATCAGATAGTCGTCAATGTGACACTTAACCATAGATATGTACAGTACACAGATTAATAGGTTACCAGATATTAGTCAAATAATAAGAAGGCAATCTAAGATCCGCACTGCGACTTATCGCAAAGTAGTTACCTCTCTGCCCGTTATAACGGCGCGAGTCTTGCGAGTAAGCGAGATGACTACATGATTTGAAACTTCGAATAGAAACAAGCACTGGCTGCTGGCTTATCGTATGCGCAGTTTTGTGTGTATTGTAAAGACATAATTATTATGCAAGTTGGGCTTCGTATAAAAACTGTAAAGATTAATGATATAGAGTGCAAGCAATGAAAACTGAATCGCTATAATAATATATTAGGCACCGGTTTTAAGAATATCACTGTATTAGCTAATACAGCTATTAGTTTTATTCATAGATTAGTTTGTATTTGTAATGTATGTCATAAGAACAATACTTGTATGTAGGTAGTTCTAACAATTTTTTAGTCGTAATAAACTGGTGAACGAATACACAGCATATTATTATCTCTATTGTAGTTTATTAGAAAGTTTGGAAATAACGAAATATACATCATTGGCGACGAGTTTAGAACATACGCGTGAGTTTTGTAAATAATATTTACAATGTCAGTCGGAAAAATTGAGCCGTTTGAACTAGGAAGGGATAATTGGAATTTGTACGTTGAACGGTTGGAACAATACTTCAACGTGAACGGCGTAAAAGACGAACATAAAGTGACTACATTAATTACAGTGATGGGAGGACAAAGTTAAGAGCTATTAATGACATTGTGTACATCAGAAAAACCAGCTACAAAACAATTTCAGGATTTGGTCAAGGTAATGGCAAATCATTTACAACCCAAACCCAGTATATTAGCGGAACCCTATTATTTTAGGAAATGGAAACAAGGAGCAAATGAGCCAGTGGGAGATTACGTAGCTGAACTTAGGAAGTTATCCATGGGATGTGGGTTTGTTACGAATCCACAAGAAAATATACGTGACCAGTTAGTATGCGGACTGCACAGTGACATTATACGGCAACGCTTGTTCACGGAAGAAAATTTAACTTGTAAGACAGCCGCGAAGATACCCATCACCATGGAAGCTGCGGAGAAAAATGCAGCGATTATAAAAGACAATTATGAACATCGCTATGGTAAATCAAATGCCGTTAAGACATCGGATTGTTGGATTATGACCTCGGGGATGTGACACACGGAGAGGAGGGGTTTGAGGGCACTGCGTATGAGTGAAGTAAGGCTGGCGCAGAGCTCACTAGTGTCTGAAGAATCTCAGGTACAAGGTTCAAATAGGAAGGCATCTGCAAGGTATAGGGCGGTGTCTATATCGTCGAGAATGGCACTGGAATCACAGTGCCACGTTTTTGGTCAGCAGCATGACTCAGCAATATGTAAATTTAAAGACTATATTTGTAGAATTCGTAATGTACAAGGTCATCTCAAGAAAATGTGTCCGACGTTACAGAAAAAGTCTAAAAACTTGTAGAAACTTGAATAACGAAGTGTAGGGGCTATCGAGTGATGATTGTGAAAATTACAATAACGTAATTAATTCAAAATCAAATGTTAAGAATATTGGTTTGTATAAACATATTGTAATCACGGTTTTAGTAGAAGGTGAATCAATTGACTTTGAGGCTGATACTAGGTGTGCTATATCGTGTATAAGTACAAGCTTATATTATAAATGGTTTTGCAATGTACCATTAAAGAAAGCAGATGTTTTAATGAGTTATTATACAGGAGAAAATAGTTCAACTCGAGGATCGAGGAAACGGTACTTTGATGGCATAGTATAAAAACATATGTAAAACTTTAGATTTGTACATGGTAGATAACAGCCCAAAACACTTAATGGGCAGAATGTGGCTAAAAGAATTAAGGTTTGAATTGAGAGACATTAATTGTAATGATATAGATGTATCACCACCATTTAATACAAAAATCTCAGTTCCAAATTCAGTCATTTATTTTCGGAGGGGCTCGGGCAATACACGGGAGGCGAAGTAAGCTTACGATTACGGCCAGACGCGAAGCCGGTATTCCTGCGCACACGTCCGCTCGCATTTGCATTGCGTGAGCCAGTCGAGTGGGAACTCGACAAGTTAGTAGCGAACGGCATTATCACACCTGTTGATTAGTTGGACTGGGCAACGCCAATAGTACCAGTCATTAAACCAGATGGTATGGTAAGGATATATGGTGATTATAAATCTGCTCCTACTACTGCTCCTACTAGTCCTGGTATATTTAAAGGTATTTCGGAACAAATGTTTGCCATCATGCCTTGAGTGGGTATTTTAGATGATATCTTATTGACAGAAGAAACTACACAAAATTACTTAGAAACTTTGTATACAGTCTTAATAAGATTAAAAAAATGTGGCCTAAAAGTAAAAAAAGAAAAATGTTAATTTTTTTCTAAATCTGTTACATATTTAGGGTATATTATTGATGCAGAGGGGATTAAAACAAATCCAGAAAAAATCAAAGCCATTAAAAATGTTTCTAGTCTTACAACGGTAACAGAGCTCAGGGCTTTTTAGGCATAATTATCTACTATGGTAAATTTAAAATATATTAATATGATTTTATCACCTTTATACAACTTACTTAAAAAAGGAGCACAATATATCTGATCAGAACATTGCAATAACGTTTTTAAAAAAGTGAAAGAGTTATTAATATAAAGCGAAGTTTTAGTTTTTTATGATCCGAATTTGCCTTTAGTATTAACAACCGACGAAAGCAGTATAGGTATCGGTGCAGTGATATCACACATAATGGCTGATGGTTAAGATAGACCGATAGCATATGCCTGTAGGGTACTTAATGCCACAGAAAAAGGTTATTCGCAAATTGATAAAGAGGCTTTAGCGATAATATATGGAGTAAAAAAAATTTCACCAGTACCTTTATGGTAGAAAATTTATACTAAAAACTGATCATAAACCATCAGTAGCTATATTTGGGCCAAAGAAGAGTATACCGACAATGGCGGCTTCACGAATGCAAAGATGGGCTGTTATTTTGTCAGATTTCAATTACGAAATTTAATACATCCTAACAGATAAGAATACCACCGATGCGTTATCACGATTACCATGCGAGGAAATCTAAAAAAGTAATAATGAAGTTAGATATATAAATTATGTGAACGATTTTTTACCAATTAGGCATAAGCAAGTTCAGGAAAACAAGAGGAAACCTCGAATTAAAACCGTTCTTTCTGAGGAAAGACGAACTATATTTAGACGATGGATGCGTCATGTGAGGATACAGAATGGTTATACCACAGGAATTTCAGAAGCAGATTTTAAATGAATTACATGTAGGTCACATGGGAATTGTTAAAATGAAAGCTATGGCAAGAAGCTATGTATGGTGGCCGGGAATCAATTCTGATATTGAGAAATTAAGTAAACAATGCGAGACGTGTGGTAAGGAGGCTCCAGCACCGCCACGACCATCACCTCAGCCATGGAAATATCCTGTGGAACCCTGGAGTCGGTTACATATGGATTTTTAGGGCCTTTGTACGGAAAATTATTTTTCGTATTAATTGATGCTTCTTCTAAATGGATAGAAGCCTTTCAAATGGCCAAACCACGGTCACAGCTGTTATTCGAGTTTTGAGGGAAACATTTACTCGATTTGGTTTGCCAAAAGAAATAGAGTCGGATAATGGAAAACGATCGTAAAAAAATCGTGAATCATCGCTATCTTTCTCGACGTTTAGTTGCTATGCCTACTCGATGACGTAATCGAGGCGACAAGCCCTATACATGTATGTGTAAACTGTGATGTGACGCCAACACTACTTCGAAGCACTGAGAAACATGTAGCCGCTTCGAGATATTTCTGGAACAGGATTTTCTCTCAACCCAATCGGGTTGCAACAGGTCGTAACAATATTAATGGTTTTTTCCTGTTCCTTGTTACTCGCAGTTATTTTGTTTCAAATTAATTAAAAAGTAAATTGATTGACGTTTTCAATGGAAATATGTGACAAAAAATCCTCAAAAATCAATAATTTGTAGTTACAAAACTATTATGTAATATTTTTTAATTTAACATACTTAATATACCTACCAAGATTCGGCCATTAACGACAGTCCATAAATTGTTACTTTCAGTTAGGTAATTCATTAGGCATACGCACAAAATAATAATAAATATTTATAAGAATCTTATATTTCAAAGTCACATTTGATAAGAAGAGAATAGGTACGTTTAATATCGTATTAGGTTCAAGTAGTTAGAGATTAGCGAATATAGAATCGGTGACTATTATCCGGTAATAGGTACTGTAACCTAATATGAGAGTATATATTAGTATATTATATTATTAGTATTATATTATATTATTATATAATATATTAATATATATTCCATATTAGTAATATCCGATTATGTGCCAATACATCACCTTTAATGTGTATTGCACCATGGCGCAAATTTGAATTAACTCAAGGCGCCGGCATCGGCCCAGAAAGTCGCTCTTGAGTCATTAAATTGGCGCAAGGAATTTTGCTGAATTAACCATGTCTAAATCTGAACATGATCTGTCATACTCATAGTGACAAGTAGACATGGGTAATAGGGTTATTATCCGTTATGGTTATACTAAGTTGTGTGATTTATTGGGACTGAATATTTTGTTGTTGGTGTTTTATTTATTTATTTATTTATGACTTCGTTGAGCCGTGGTAAGCCGTATAATAGTCAAAGTCGTGAAATAATTTTTAAAGTGTATCAATTTATGAGCATAGGTTTTAGGAAAAATCACTTTAAAAACCTTCAAGAGTGAACTGCGAAGGCAACTGGTGTGTACGTAAAACAATAAGTGATGTTTTGAAAGAGCATGACAATGCCTCGAATTTGACTAGTTCAGCTAGCGAATTTGTTTGTGACAATGCCTCGGCTTCGATTAGTTCAACTCGTAGTTCCGCTCATGAAAGATTTAGTTCGCCCAAAAAGGTTTAGAAAAAAGATAGAACATCGAGTAACTTTAGACGATTTTTATTCTAATTAGAAGCAATTAGAAGGACGATGTATGACATTTATGACACTGAAAGAGGTTGCCTACGATAAAATTATAGATAAAACTATACGTCTATCTTTTAAGGAACACCCACAATAAGTATTTTTGTCTTTAAAATAGCCGGGAGCGGGGGAGTACAATTCGCGCGGGCATTCTGTAGTCCATGTGAGCGAAGCCGTGTGCACAGCTAGTATAAAATAATAATAAAACTGTCCGCCGCCGTGCGAGTTCTTCAGGGGGAAATATTAGCTATATTCGAGGTGTATTTTTCAAAGAATAACCTGACTTTTGTTCTTCGATAAATATCGATAAAGTCAATAGTTTTCGAGGAATAAATGTTTATTTTTTCTATGACTGGGCAAAGTGCACTTTTAATTTTTTCTCTCAAAATGGTTTCAATTGAGGAGTCTAAGGTCTTCTGATGTTATGATGTTAAGGTGTTAAAAGAAGATATTCTGAATCCTAAACACAAATACACAAGTCCAATCATTTGCCACCGCAACCTAGCGCAGTTATTTATTTTTATTTGGGGTTCGCTACTGCGAATATGCAACATCAAGTATTCGTAGATCAAATAAAAGTTGCTAAAGTATAACAAAATAAAGCAAAAAATTTGATGGCATATTACGCAAAAAAAATCTTTGATATTTTAATAAAAGTTGTTATGTTCAAGATTAGTAATCCAATTTTTAAAAATCAGATAGAAATTCCTATGTCCCTATTTTTCAAATTTCGAACCACTGTGCTGCGGCGGGCTAGTTGTACGGACTCTGTTTCTCTGCTTCGCTTCCTCGTTCCGCTTGCCCGCCCGTTTCCCCGTTCCGCATAAAAAATGATTTAAATTTGAATAAACCTCGAAAGCCATGTCCACTGGTGCGAGAATGAGATATTTATGCAATACTATTGGTCTACTAAATTTCACACCTCGCCACAAAAAGATGTGTGCTGCATAGCGTGTCGTGGCACTGAGAGTTATCCGTGGATACAGATTGGTGTCCGCGGATGCGGTTTTGTCCTCGCCGGCGTGGAGGGAGATAAGGGAGCCTCTGGCTCCCATCGAGGTAGAAAGGCTGCGGCCGGAGGGACGAGAGGAAGTGATAAGGAGGTGGGAGGAGGACCTGGCGAACGCGTGCTATGGACGATATAAAATAGACGCCGTCCACCCGGTCCTAGGGAGATGGTGCACCAGGGAGTAGGGCTCCCTGACGTTCAGGCTTTAGCAGGTACTATCCGGACTTGGGTACTTCGGATGGGACCTGCACCGGATAGTTAGGAGGGAGCCCACCACCGCGTGTCGTGAGTACGGTGCTGTGGAGAATACGAAGCAGCACACTCTCTCTGAGTGTGCAGCGTGGGACGGACAGAGCCGCGCTCTGCCCATTGCACAGGTTCGGCAGACTGAGGAAACAGGTAAGGTGTACTGAGCTGTCTCCTATTTAGGCCGGGGCCCGGTATTGCCGTGCTGGCCGTCGAGGCGACACGGTAGTTTGCTACCTGCAGGTCCCGCGTCGCCCCATCGAGGCAGTGGGTGGTGCACCGTGAAGTTTTAGTGAGTAGGAGTCTCACATAACTACTCGTCCCCCCAAGCGGGTCAGTACCCATGACGAATTTATCCACGTTAAAAAAAAAGTTACTAGACATTACATGCCCTAAGGCTAACAGTATAGTCAGATCTAAAAAGATGCGTACCTGGTTCCTTGTACGAGTACCAGATCCATATTTCAGGGTCTTGTACCATGTATCAGCCAAAATTTATGTTGGTTCTTGTATGAAATAATATCAACTTTTAATATCCATGGGAATTTTTCTATTCCAAGCTAAAATAAGTGGACTGGACGGTAACTTATTACCATCTTTTAGTGACAGTTGTACCAGGATAGTTTTCATTGTCTATCATCAGTATCATCCAGGGTATATTGCCATTGTTGCCAAGTTTACCATTTTATTGCTATATCTGGCAACATTTAAGATTCATTTACACACAAATAATCATGGCTAAATATTTTAACCACAAATGTAGCAACAATTATAATAATACATAAACTTTTGTTTTTCAATAAAATAACACTTGTTTTCACTCATCTACAATGCGAGCGTTGAATCAGTATTTAATTAGTTGAGTGATTTGGTTTGGATAACTCTATTTTTGGCATCCTTAATTGGTGAGGTAGAAAGATTATTTATCATGATGATTGTGGCAAAGAAAAATCATACAAATAGGATGAGTTTAAGCACACTAAATAGTTTACTACTAAGAATAAGAGATTATCTTTAAAAAGCTGGCGCGTGCTTTTTACCAAATACCCGTGGAGGTGTCGGATCAAATTAGGAAATAAGAAAAATATTTTTTCCTTGTTCCTGAAGAACCAGAACCATCAACGTCCAATGAGTATTAAATGGAATTAACATATTGTTACGACCTGTTACAACCCGATTAAAAAGATAGAGAAAATCCTGTTCCCGAAATATCTCGAAGCAACTAGAAATTTCTAAGGACATCGAAATAATGTTCGCGTCGTTAACAACCGCGGTGCATGTTTGTGTAAACATCGCAGTTTAGACACACATGTATAGGGTTTATCGCCACGATTACATCATCGAGTAGGCATTGAAAGTAAACATCAAGGAAAGACGCGACGCATCATGATGTTTCTGCGGTCGTTTAGTGTAGGTATATAAACGACTCAAGCGCGGTGCCGAGGCAGTTCAGTTTTGAATTATAAAGCGATAACAACGAGCGATAAAAGGAAGTGAAACCACAGTGTAATAAATAACAGTGTTGTGTGAGTTCGTGTCATTTGTTACTGTGTGGAATTCAAATATATCTTCTTCACGTCAATCAACGGCATTTTTAATACCCACTTTTTAATAATAACAGTATTATGATTATCTAAAACGTTTTATAAGTTATGAACTTGTATTTGTTTTTAACTCAATTCTTGAGCCACTTTTAGCTACTTTTTAGTGTATAAATTTATTGTCATTCTAGCACCTTTATATAAGTGTTTGGCTATTTATTGTTTCCTTGACTTGGCAAGACATGTTATAATCCCTGAAAGGGTGATTCGCGTTGTCGGTGGGGCTGTTTTCAGCAACTTTGTGAAAAAATATGAATTAAAGTAATGTTAATTTTAAACTACTGTGGTAGTTTATAAGGATTTCACCTCTCCCTGTTATTGTATTTTATGTAAGTAGATTTTTTTACATATATTGCTGTTGTTTTAGGTTCCTCTTTGTCATAATAAAATTATTTGAAAGGACATAGTCGTTTCGATACAATTTAACTAAATATTTATTTATAATATACAATTTATTTATTGATTTATTATTTATTCTTGATCGTAGATTTTAATATAATTAATAGCATTATATGCATTGTAAAGTTTCGTTTTTTTGATTTATGTTATTGTAAACAATTCTGTTATATTTGTCTTACGTCATTTACATACTGTTTTTATTTAGTCACAAACAAATAATTTTTTATCATTATTATAAATATCTTAGTGGTCCAGTGTAGATTATATTATCGAAGATTATATTATTAGTTAAAATACAACTAGTGTACTTTTGGCAATGAATTGAGTTATAGGTTTAAATTTTATTGTCACAGCAAACTAATATAGTGTATCTAAATTAGTTGATCCTAAATACTTTGGTTGTTCTCCAAAATTACATTCAAATATATATACAAGAATTGCTCACTTAATATAATAAGATATACATTCCAATAAGTAAATGGGATTGTCACTAAAGACTTAACGGTTATTTAAAAAAGTAGATTTTGGGCTCTCGTTATAACTGTACTATATTCTCTTTCCTTCCTTTTTTTCCTCATGTATTTAACTATAAATAAAATAAAATTTTATTGTTAACTAGAACTGGGCTATACTGAAACAATTTTTTTCAGTTGCTTTAGTTACACTATACACACAAAAAATCTATACCTATTTATACAGGTGTTATTCACTATTACAAATTTTAGTATAATTAGAACAAATAAATGAACTAAATATTCTATAGTAATTATTATAAAATATTAGTATAGGTGTTTATTTATTGGATTTTAATATTGTTGGAAATTTAATTATTAAATATTGGCAGGAGAAGTCATGCGCTTTGTGTTGTTTTCTGTTGGTTAATAATTTTTCTTATAAATGGTAGGTAGGACTAAAATTTTGTATGGCTGGCATTCACTCGATAGTTTTACTGATTTAGAAGATTATAATTGTGTGTTTTGCATGATTTTGGATTTGCTATATTGTGGTTGTCTGATAAACTATTGTTGCTGTTGGTAGTGACATGTAAGTTGCACCAGCCCTCCTGGTTAGACCTACACACCCACTCATACACAGATACATTATACATACACCACTTTACATGGTCTATGTCTACATAGTATTCTATACAATCAATAAAATTGAAGTGTTTGTTTGTAATGTCAAAATAACAGTTTTTTACTAAATGCATATGAAATTATATAGGATACCTATGGCAAAAAGCCCATTATTAAAATTTTTGTCTGTCTTTTTGTTCCTGGTAATCTCCGAAACGGTTTGACCGATTTTGACAGGACTTTCACTGATAGATAGCTGATGTTATAGGGAGTAACTTAGGCTACTTTTATTTTAGAGAAAGAATAAGGATTCCGCACAAATAAAAAAAAAACTGGTTATGGTGGATCAATTCGGGCGCTTAAATGGCTTATGCTGGGTAAACCATAAGAGATATAGCAAATTAATGTACTACATAATCATAGGCATTAAAAAGACCTACAAAAAAGTCCGGGAGAGTATACATCTATTTTCTAAGGAACACCCACAATAAGCATTTTTGTCTTTAAAATAGCCAGGAGTGGGGTAGGAAGATTCGCGCGGGCATTCTGTAGTCCACGTGAGCGAAGCCACGGGCACGGCTAGTATGTCCTAAAAACGAACTGTTAGGGTTATTCAAAAGTGCCCTATTTGTTTTGTTCACAGCTGCCCTGCCCCAGGAGTATTCTGAGAATTGATAAGATTTTTTTCATATCTATTCATTCAATTATTGCGAAATTCCGTTTTTATTATTGTAACTATGAAATAGTCCACACAATAAAACTAAGTTACACTTACTAATCAATGATATTATACCTAAGTAAAAAGGCATAGATAAGTTATATGCGCTCCATCCGTGGCACCTCGAAACTATTCACTATGCTAGTTGGCATACACACACCGGCGCAGCGTCAAAAGAAGTGTGTTTATGGATTGTTAATACAAGTGCCCAAATCACCCGAAAAGTTGTCGTGTGTTATGCGATAGGTACTGCACAAACCATTTAGGCAAAACTTTTAAAACTCGAGGGATCACATACCATTCGTAAGTATTACTATTACATGAATAATTTAATATTTTGATAAAATCAAGCATTAAACTCATAAAATAATACGCCAGAAAATGGCGTTGACGATACGTAAATACAATGTTCTATAAAAATATTGGCCAGTAGTATGTCTAAAAAAAGTCAGAGAATGCATATATCTATCTCTTATACATAAACCACAATAAAGTATTTTACAATAATTTTTTTTAAGATTAAAAATTAATTTATGAGCATTATTTTTAAGCATGGCATATTAATATAATCCTTATAAAGCAAAGTTACTTTAACATAAAGATAATTTACTGAATATAAACTTCGTCTTTTACAGCATGTTATTTGGACGCATAGTTTGAGAGTTAACGCAAAATTAAAGTAATTCAACACTCGGCTCGGGTCTGTCTATAGTCTATAGTACTCTATAGTCTATAGTAGTAGTGGCGCGAACGAGCCGTGCGATGCCGCGATGTGACCATCTGGCCGACCGATAAGGATATTGTCTATACTGAAGTATTATAAATTTTCAATAAGTGATTACCTCTAAATAGTGCGTGTAAAACCGCGGGGCACAGCTAGTTAATTCCTAAAACACAAATATAACATTAAATAAACTGTTTCTAGGTTATCATCAAACGAACTATTGTTTGTATCAAACGATATTGTTCTTCGTTTTCGTAAAAATGGTTTTGGTACTTCAAGGGAACTAACTACGTGTAAACTTGTGTTAAATCTGAATTAATTGTGGTCATTCTTTTAGCGTTTTTAGGTAACCTCTGTAAAATTTTATGAATTTTATTCATATTATATTTTATTTTTTGTATATTTCATTGTTATCAACTTTTGTATAGAAAATTTTAATGTTGTTTTGTTCATGTGATTATTTACACTTCAAACTAAGATCGTAAGGAGGTTACTTTTTTTAATTGTATATTTTTTATCCATGCCAAGGAATTGCATGTTTTATTATAGTTTATAATATTACTCGAAACTCAAGCTAACTACTAATGAAAGCTTTATTTTGATTTCATTTTATCATTACTGCTCACTATAACCTGCACTGCACCTATACGGAATAACGTAATGATGTATTGACTTAAGTTTGAAGGTTACTACCCCGATATCAAACTTAGTATCTAGGCTAGCTGTTTTAACAAGATCTTTTATTTGTAATAATTAATTTGACTTTTTATATTGTATACTTATCATTACTGATTAGCACCTATGTAAAAGTTCTTAACTCCTAATAATTATCTGTATATAAATGCCTTTAGAGGTCAATAAAATCCCCATGAAAATCACTTCAGTCGTTTTCTTTCCGATAAACATACAGACAAAATTTAAAAACTTAATGTTTGGGTTTTGGTAAAGTGCAATTATGCATATGAGCTTAAAAAACTGTACTTCGGAATTACAGACAGACCGTTCAGTTTTATTTGTATGTATTGATTATTTTATAAAATTCATTATACTTTCATTTGCCTACTTTAATTGCGTTTTTACTCCTTATGACTTTAATAGCACATAAATTCATAAGTGCCTTTTAGGCATAAATCATCGTAAGGCAAATGACCTATCTGGTTAATTATTCTATTTTGTTTATACTACACGACTCGAAGCACAGGAATATATACTTGTCTCATTTTCGCTGCCGATATTAAAAACATTCCGTCCTATTTCTTCGTATCATCTAATTGTATGTATGTGTGCATTAGCGTGCCACTTATTTTGTGAAGCTTTGAAGATAACATAGTTATCTACGCTTTTTTTCTTTTGATATCATTGTTAGGTACTAATACTTTGATTTTCTATGAAAACTCTTATAACAATTTTTCAATATACATATATATAGTTTGTACGGTTAAAAACAAATATGGCTTCTAACTTGGAACTTGGGAATAAAATATCAGTCACTAATGACAAGTCCAGAGGGTTGGTTGTGCATGGTTATAAAAAAACTTATACTAAATTTGGATTTAAAGTGTCATAGTAATCGTAACGCTTATACTTTGTTCATAATAGGAAAGACTGCATGCTGCATGTAACCTCCTTAGACTGTAAGTTGTTAAGCCTTGCAAATTACGACATAACCTAAAACCAAGCATTTTGACTATCCATTATCATTAGAAAAAAATTGATAGGAACGTATAACTAAAGCATCCCCCCCCCCCTGTCCCGCCGCTACCGGAGCCTGAAATAGCTGGGCTGCCGAGGACTAGGGGTCTAGGTATGTTTTGTGTCGTCATATTTGGAGGGGATTTGCTGTAATCGTCGCTACGCTTAGCAGGCGGGTTGGCGTTCGCACTTTCGCAGTTATGTTAAAGTAATACTCAAAAGATGGTGCTGCACGTCCTTCGGCTAATTCCATAGCCGCCATATCTTCTTGCATGGGTTCGCCTTGTACGACACTCGCGGGCGCGATTGCGGGACCGATTTAGCTAATTTTATTTCATATTAGTTAAAACCGATTAAGATTTTTACGGAAATAAATATTTGAAACGCTGTTACCCGGAAAATTGGATATTTTTGGAAAACTTGATATTGCTTTTTCTATTGGATTTTTTTATGAAGTCGGGACTCGAACGATAGATATGCGTAATTATTATTTTGTTTGTTATGGTCATGGAAAAGCTTTCCCGGTCGTTTTTATAGGTGGCACTGTGGTGAAGTTATTGGTACAGCTAGTTAAACAATAATTATTATTAACTACACTCCAAGCAAGGATAACTGTGTACTGATAGCTGTATAGTTACGATTAGATAACTCTTAACTACTTAATTGTTGTATAGATGATTAAATTTCACATGAAATATAATGCAAATGAATACATATTGAGTATAATTTCACAAGCTAACTCACGAATCTTGTTAAAAAGCTGTAAAACGTATGACTAATTCTTACCAGTTAAATAATACCCAACTAACTAGTTGAATACGCGATTATATTTATCATCGTCTCCTGTCGTCCATTGGCTGAAGCACTTTAGAACCTGTC
Source organism: Saturnia japonica (assembly GCA_033032175.1). NCBI lineage: Eukaryota > Metazoa > Arthropoda > Insecta > Lepidoptera > Saturniidae > Saturnia > Saturnia japonica. Next base: position 9,517,707 of record CM065306.1, on the reverse strand, counting down.
TTATATTGCTAAAGGATCTGATAAAAAACAAAACGTTGTAATATAAGTCGTGCACTAAAACATTATATACCAAAATTTTGCGTTATTATTTTGGCGTGTTTTAATCCATACTAATATTATAAATGCGAAAGTAATATACTGTCTGTATGTCTGTTACGTTTTCACGCCTGAAACGTTGAACAAATTTTGCTTGCATTTTGGTATAGAGGTAGATTGGACATGGGCTACTTTTTTTCAGAAAAATAAAACTTTATGGGAGGAAAATAGGGGATGGAAGTTTGTTAGAAGAACCCATTAAACCAATTTTAATGAATTTTGGTAAAGAGATATATTGGACCTTGTAGAAGGACATACGCTACATTTTGTAGCAAAAATAGAACTTTAAGGGATGAAGTAGGGGATGAAAGTTTGTATGAAGGACCCTTCATGTTTTAAATTAGGGATAGGAAAATTAATATTTACGCTTTTGGTAAGGAATAAAAGGGGTTTCATATTTTTCAAAAAACCTTACCGCAACCCGGTGCAATAAGGGTGATTTTAGTTATTTTTGAAGTTTTATTGGAACGGTTAATGTGTTGGATTCTGATTGGCATATAATTACAATACCATAGACATACTGATAAATTCATCTATGATTTTCATTTGGTTTTCATGTTATGAAATCAGCCGTTGTATTTGCAGTAATATATAGCGGGTGGTAGGACTTGGGACCACCATAGACAGTAATAAACCCACCTATGATTTTCTTTTGGATTGTCGTGTTCCGAGATCATTCCGTCTATATCCAATAATACGCAGACGAAGTCGCGGGTACCAACTGGTAATATTATAATTGCTAAAGCGAAGTATAAAAATAACTTTATACTATATTACATATGTGAACAGGTTCGAGGAAAACCTAGGTAAACCCGGTTTTTTGTAAATACTGGGAAACCTATTTTGTCAACTAAAAACCGGTTCAAACTAAGTTTCTGGCGTTCGCTACTGAACGAATCAAATAATCTGGGAAGCCGTTCAAGATTGATTCAACCAGTATAATAGAAAATATTCAGTCTTATATTCAATCTTTAAAAAAGCTTTCTTAGCTCGGTGGACCTGTTTGGCTCAAGAAGCTGGTTTGAATAATTGAATTACTTCATTGAATTGTTAAACTTTTAGCTTTATAAATAACCTTTTTTTCTAACTAATATAATTACTTATAAACCGGTTCTGGTTCTGATAATTGTAATTGGTTCAAGTGTCAAAATTATTTATTAGGAGTTTGCCGTAAATTGATAAATTGCCGTTTTATATAGAAAAGATAAAAAAAAATGACAATTATAATTATTGTCCATGCAGTTTTGCCATTTTAATGGAAGTTCAGTGATGCCTCTGCTATAGAAATCCTGGAGACGGGAATCTATAAAATCTTTAAAGGCGCTTTTATCCACTTCATCGGACTAGAAATGTTTCGCTGTAAAGCAGTTGGACAAGGACTGGTGAGAATGGTGGGTGACGGAGAGATTCCAGTAATAACTCCTGTAGTTTTGAGATGATCTGTTGTGCGAGCGCTGTCGTGAAGAACTAGTTGTTAGACAGCAAGCTTGTCCATAATTATTTGCAATTCTTCACAGTTAGTTACTAATTCTTCAGTAATATATGTGCCAGGTCTCAATATGTCGTAATGAGCAGTCCCGGCACAGGTCCACCATAAACTCACGAACAGCTTGCGTTTAAGACATGATTTGGCTACCTCATGGCATCATGGCATAGCTTTTCATAAAAAGTGACAATCCAATTCAGAATCCCCTCATTTTCGCCGACGTCCAGTGTGATACGGTACTCATTGTTGAGATCAAATTTTACAAAACGCAAGCAATTAAAACGAAAACGTATCGTGCGTTCACATATGGTACCTAGTCCAGACACGTTGATATTGCGTGTCGTCTATTTTGCGTTGGTGCCATGACGGAACTCGTACATATTCGAAAACAATGCGAATTTAGATTTTTCCATGGTTGCAGAAACAGCGATATTAAAGAAAAATTTAAAGGTGGGAAAACAAATGAACAACATATTTTTAAACTAGCTGTGCCCCTCGGTTTCACCCGAGTTTTTATCCAACAAATACCGCGCCGCCAACGCGACGGACCCGTGTAGTCTATCATAATTGATATCACTTCCCGCAAGTACAAATTATTTTAATTTTTCATTTTCTCCTGAACTATGTGTCTTAATTACATACTATAAAAAGAAAAATTTAAATTGTCTTTATGATGAAATAACTTTGTTCGTAAGGATTAATATGATAAGACTAAAAATAAAGTTCAAAATCAATTTTTAATCTTCAACATAAAAACTCGCAAAATGCCTTATTGTGGCTTATGCTATTAAGAAATAGGCATATGTTATCGGAGACTTTTTTAGATATACTAAAGAACAATATTATATTTACGTATCACTAACCATTACGCCAGCGCATGCGGATAAAGTAGTTCGGGAAGACTTTCTCTTCGACTTACTTAAACAAAAATCAATATTTAAGGCTGGCTGAGAGGTTTAGCTTAGTTTCAGATAGCCTATACTATTCTTCGTGAATCTGGCTATCATATAAAAAATAATTTTTCGAATCCGACCGCTACCAGTTGTCCAGAGATTACCATGTTTAAACAAACAGACAAAAAAAACTCGTCCGCTTTACTAAATTATTAATAGTATCTATACACGGACTGGCCTCGGAACACGATAAACCAAAAGAAAATCATACATGTGTTTAACACTATGTGTATGATGGTCGCGATCCCTACCACCCCGCTATATTACTGTATATACACTGACTAATCTCTGAACACGATAAACCAAAAGAAAATTATAGATGATTTTTTTTCTTTCTCACTGACTATACTGTTAGCCTAAGGGGCCCTAAAGAAATAGAGCCACTTATGGCTTTGACATCTTCACCAGGCTTGGGGGCGAACGCTTAAGGCATTCGGCCGCGAAAGCGTGAGCAACATGCGCACAAAGGTGCCAAAGTGGCCAGACGTCGGCTTGGGCTATTACCGCGATTGTGAAAAGGTCGCGAACTGACTAATTCCCTATCTGTAGATAATTCGAGCTAAACTAACGCATACATATAACATGTTCCTGCCTCCTGGGAGAAAGGAATGAACATATGTATATATATTTAGTATTCTGGAAACATGATCGAAAGTAACTATCGTAAAAAAAAAAGGTCCCTTATCTATGTACTTATGTGGTGTGCACTTATGTATGTAAATATTGTGTGTAATGATGTGTGTAGGTAGCTACGTGATTGCAAGTGCAGTGTCACCATCATCGCGCGAGCGGCTGCATGACTCGAGGGTTCTACACCGAGGGAACGGATCTAGGCTTGAGTTGCCGTAAGAGAGGGAGGATATGACGGGTTTGCGGGAGCGAAATTAGCCGCCCGTCCCCTGCGGAGGGAACGGTGGTTTCGCGGACGTGGGCGCGAGCACGCTTTGTTTGGAGAGACGGTGGAGTAGTATTTGTTTATTTCCTCGATCTTATAAACGGGCTCGGTGAAGATATTCGCGACCGGAGTTGTTCGCGTGGGATGTTCGGTTTTGGGGTTTAAGTCGCGGCAGCTTTCACCAACAGATTCACGTGATTCGAAGCAGTGTCGAAGTACGATTGCGTAAGATATTTAATATACGATTCGACCAACGTACCAAGGGGCTTTGTTAATTTTACGTAAGAATCGGGTTTGGAGGATTTGGAATTTGTTAATGTTGATCTTTGACGTATGTGCGAATGTAGCGCAGCTTATATGTCATGATAGGACGGACATATGTTTTGTATAATGTAAGCATGTCTCAGGAACATTTTGCTTAGTATCAAGGAGTGCAGTCTATGTGTATTGTAAATCACCCTTATTTTTTAAAACACGAAACACTGTTATTTCGTCTTAAAAGCATAAATATGAATTTTCATAACCCTTAATTTAGAAATAGTGGGTTCTTCATACAATCTTTCATCCTCTATTTCACCTCTTAAAGTTTTATTTTCACAACATAAGGTAAGCCAATGTCTTTCTTCAAGGTCCAATTTATCTCTATACCAAAATTCATCAAATTTGGTTTGATGCGTTCTTCGTACAGACCTTCATCGTTTATTTTAGGGCGTGAAATGCAACAGACAGGACAGACAGAGTTACTTTCGCATTTATAATATTAGTATGGATTATTCATTTCATTATGCTGTCGTTCTCTATGGTGTCAGTAAATTAACCAATAGCAGAATAACGACAACAGTTTATAATAATAAATTTTTGAAATTAATTCTCTCTCTCTCTATACTTTTCTTTGTTTCTCTTTAACTGATACTTTAGCATGGTAATAATAGCAAAAGATCGATTGTTGTGGTGTCCTTTTTGTTTTCTATAATAGGGATTTTTATATTGTTAACACAAATTTGAAAAGTGAATAAAAGAAGGCCGTTTTTTAGAGTGATCGATCTTTTAGACCCCGATTTATTGTGAATCGATACATCAGAGTTTGATTCGAATCGATCTTTTTCGGAATGAATTGCCTAGCAGCGATGCGGCACTCGACTTGCTTGCGTGGTTATATCCAACCTAGGGTGACCACTTATTAATATGATTTATTATATAGATGTAAGGTCAACTCATATTGGAAAGTTCCAAATTCTCTGAAACTGTACATTTTTTTAACTTTATGTAAACTTACAATAATCATCATTTTACAAACCAATTTCAAAGTTTCAGCCAATACAACTGAAGAGCAATTTTATAGCACTTTTATCGAATAAATGTTCGACGTAATTTTTTAAATTGATATAACTTTTTTATTTATGTATTTATTGAAGTAAAACCAACACTAAATGTTAAGTGAACCTTACCAAAATATATTAGTTGAAACCGTTTCCAAATCAGTTAAGCCGTTTCTGAGATTAGCGCGCACCAACGTTGGCAAACAGACAAACACAAAAATTCTAACAATCATTGTTTTGGGTCCTGCTGCGTTGATAGAGACCCCCAATAATAGTTTATTCATATATATTCTATGTACAGACATCAATCAGATACGCTTTTATTATATGTATAGATGTAGATATGGTGGTCGCGATCCCTACCACACCACTATATTATTACTGTATACACCGACTGATCTATGAACACGATGAACCAAAAGAAACCCATAGTTGGGTTTATCGCTATTTGTATGGTGGTCGGGATTCCTACCACCCCTCTATATTATTGCATAAACACTGACTGACCTCTAAACACGACAAAGCAATAGAAAATCATAGATGGATTTATCACTCTATGTGTAGGGTATTGTAAATCATCCCTTATTGTACCACCCTGCCGATTCATTTTTCAAAAACGCGAAACCCTTTTATTTCTTCCTAAAATACATAAATATTAATTTTCATATCCCTAATTTGAGAAATAGTGGGTTCTTCATACAAAATTTCATCCCCTATTTGACCCCTTCGTGTTTTATCTTTGCGCCATAAGGTACCCTATGTCCGACTCCAAGGTCCAATATATCTCTATTCATCAAAATTTGTTTAACGGGTTCTTCGTACAAACCTTCATCCCCTATTTCACCCATTAAAGTTTTATTTTCACCACATAAGGTAGCCAAAGTCTTTCTCCAAATTCCTACATATCTCTATATCAAAATTAGATTTTTTATACGAACTTTCACCCCCCATTTCACCCCTTCCAATTTTATTTCCAAAAGTAGCCTATGACCTTTCTCAACCAAAGTTCTTCAAAATTGGTTCAGCGGTCTAGGCTTGAAAATGCAAAAGACAGGACAGACAGAATTACTTTCCCATTTATAATATTAGTAGGTATGGATTATTCAATTCATTATGCAGTCATTTACCTATTAAAATACTAACGGTAAATTATTACCCAACAGCAAAATAACGACAACAGTTTATAATAATAAATTTTTGAAATGAATGCTCTTTCCCTATATACCTGTAATAAATTCTCTCTCTATATATCTTTCTATGTTGCTCTATAATAATAATAAGTGATACTTTTGTAAGATAAAAATCACAAAAGATCGACTGTTGTGGTTCCCTTTTAATTTTCTATTTTAGGAATTGTTATATTGTTAATACAAATGCGAAAGTGAATCGAAAAAAAAACAATTTTTGAGAGATCAATCTTTTAGACATCGATTTTTTTGGGAATTGATTCATAAGAGTTCGATTCGAATCAATCTTTTTCGAAATGAATTGCCATCCCTAGCAGCGGCACAGCTATATTCAACTGACAAATATCCAGCATATGCTGACCCCCTTTTAATATGATTTATCACATAGATCTGAGGTCAACTTATATTGCAAATTTTGCAATTTTTATACTCTTCAGTTTTTAACTTTATGAAAGGTTTCGATCATCAAAGTTTTACAAAACATTATATACATATAACTAAAATTTCAGGCAATTCAATTGAAGAGCTATTTTATAGCATTTTTATCAAAAAAATGTTCGACGTGATTTTTTAAATTGATATAACTTTTTTATTTATGAACTTATTGAAGTAAAAAAAACACTAAATGTTAAGTGAACCTTACCAGAATATATTAGTGAAAACCGTTTTTAAATCGGTTATGCCGTTTCTGAGATTAGCGCGCACAAAAGTTGGCAAACAGACAAACAGACAAAAATTCTAACAATCATTGTTTTGGGTTCTCCTGCGTTGATAGAGACCCCCAATAATAGTTTTTCTCATATATCTTCTATGTACAGACATCGATCAGTTACGTTTTTATTATATGTATAGATTACAACATTTAAAAAATGTCATAGCTATATTAGAAAATTAATATATGATTTTGCAATTTTCAGTAGAATGAATGATATCGATATTCGCAATAGTCAATATTAAAAATGGGCAATTCATACTTTAACCTCTAATATTATATCGCCTTCTACTATATTAAAGTAAGCACTAAGCATTCGTGCAATTAATGCGGCACGCTCTGCGTGGTGCCCTAGTTGTTTTGACGTCCGACAGTCGTTTGTTGCGGTCGCCCACGTGCGCCCCCGACTTTGGCCAGCTATTCGAGCTAAGCTATCGCGATTCGCGCGCCGCAGTCTGCCTCAGGCATCGTTCGCGTTACATGTCTTGTGTTGTGCCTGTTCAAGAAATGTTAACTTATCTTAACTTTAAAATAAACTATAAATTGAAGTTTTTACGTTATTACTAGTGATTTATTATTTTTTTAAAATGGAGAGAGATGGCCTACAAGATAAATTAAGTAAGGGTGGAGGTGGCTCGAGGAAACCTAGGCTATTCACGGACAGCGTGTCCTCGGACGAAGGACCTGAAGCAGAATGCTTGCTCGCCTCTCAGTTGCAATCTGTGGTGGTGCCAAGCAGTAGACGTCGGGAATCCCTTACGGCACCGCCTTCTCCTACGGATTCACGAAAGAAACGAGATCAAAATCATCGTCAGCACAATTATATGAACCATTTACATCATCTAATTCATTGGCGAGATATATGGAGCGGGGAACCCCATAAAGCTCATGAGGTATATTATTCACACTTGGAACTACTATTATTATCTACTTCTGAGACAGCATATCCTACCTACAATGCATGTTTTCACAGATCGTATCAAAAGGAAATATGATAGCGGACAGCAGTATAGCTGTTCCCACCGTACTGACTGCTCTATTTCTTGTTACTATAAATGTCAAATTATGTATATACCTTCTTGACGTTCCGAGTTGTTCAGTCAAATAAACTAAGCAGCTTTCATGGCTGAACAATTTAGAGTGACAACATACAGGTAACCAACCGGTGTTTCAGAACATGAAATATTTCCTATTTCTATAACCAACACTTTACACGCACCGGTCGCGTCGGTACAAATCTACAAGGCCATAGCGCAAAGGAAACTCTCGTCTTTAATTTGTCCCTATGGCGTTTAAATAGCATGGCTTAGTTAAGCATACTTAGCTTGAATAAGTATGCTGTTAAAATTTCATTCTGTATACTTATGTATTCTATGACTTTAATTTTATCGTATTTGTGACAGGTTGTTAGCCTTTTTAACCTTGTGATTTGTATAAATACATTTAAGTTATAACAAAAATTCGTAAGATTTTGTGTGAAGTGTGACTAACAAAAATAATTAGCTTCACTTTTCTAACATTATAAACAATCAAAACATCTTATAAAGAAATGTGTACATATATGTGTTTATTTTGCGGTAATATACATACCTAGTTAAATTTCGGGAGCACTGCCGAGGGTTTTTAAAAAGTCTAAGACAAGACTGATTCTCAAGAAGCTTTATTAAGAATGCTTTTATTTGTTACAAATGTCTCTTTTATAAACTCTTATTCTATAAACACAAAGTGGGGCTGTTTACTATGAAATAATGAGAAATATGTCGCAATACATTCAGTCAAAACACCAGGTGTCTATCAGTAGTTTGCAGACATAATATGGGTTAAAAACGTAACATCAGCATTTCTAACGTATGTACCAATTAACAAGACGTAATAAGAGAGGGTACAGACTGCATAACTCCTCCCCCTTCAAGTTCGAAATTATCAGAGGGATGATTATCACTATGATTATTTCGATAGCAATAATTTTTACAAAAACTGAGCTTATATACTAAGAATACAAGAATTAATAGAAATATAATCACATATAACAATAAAGTTCCGGCACTAACACTTTTTACATTAATAATTCTTTCACTTGATGTTTTTAGTTCACTTTCACTGATTTTTAAAAGATTATTTAAATGTTGAAGATTTATTAATTCACTGTTATCCAAATTGATGGGTTCACGTTGCAATTGTTGCTCAGTAATTGTTATTTCGGGAAGATTAATAATCGGTAATTTTGACATCTTCAAATTACTCGTAGTAATATGGTGAGCTTTTAGCGTAATTTCACCAATTTTAACATCGCAATGGTCATCTAGGACGAGGAAGTATGTCCCTTCTATATTTTCTTTCGTTATTTCGTCGTTACAAATTTTTGATAATATATTCTCAGCGTTACTATGAAGAATCCATCTCTCTTTTCCAATTGGTTGTATCTTAATGGTCTTGATTTCAACTGGTACTGGATGACAAGAACTCGTATTCGAAGAAAATTGAATTAATGCTGTTATGCAAGTGTCTTCTGAAGTTATTCGAGAATCATCCTCGTGACACAGGAACATTTCGTCGTGAAGTTCATTACAAGGTAAAGTGAGCGAGACAAATTTAGACCCTTTTACTAATAGGTAAGGAAATTTAGGAATAATGATGGTGGTATGATTAGAAGGATTGGTCATAGGTATTGGAATTGCTCTGTAGTATGTATAAATTTCATCTCTAATTATTGGTATATCTAAAATGAATGTTATTTGACTTCCTTTTGTATAAGCTTTAAGCTCTATACATTGCTCTATTTTAACTAAATTGTCATAACTTACTGGATACACAAGTTTGTAGAATTTCTCTATCTTTTTTAACAATTCTAATAATTCATTTGAGTTTATAAGAGATTGGTGTAATATTTTTAATTTACTGAATGCCAGAGAAGTTTCAATTTCATTCAACCGAATGTAGAGTAGTTGAAAATTATGGAAAAATAAATTATAAACATTAATAAAATTATGGGTAGTTATATCAATATTAGTTTGATTTATTAATTTTTTTATTTCTCGTAACTCTTTATCTATTCGAATGAAATTGTCCTTCGTGAAATTTGTTATCTTTATCATTGATTCAGAAATATCTGATATTAAGGTTACCTTTTTAATGAGTGTATTTTGGCGTGTCGTTAGAGAATCAATCATATTTTCATATCTTAAAGCATCATTATGATCTAAGTTACCAGTTATAAGCTTAATAATAGATCCAAGAGGATTGAGAAGTCCACGTTTAATTCTAGTTGATGGAGATAACTGTTCTAATTTTTGAATACTAATATTCATTACATAATTCGTTTGAAGCTTTACATTAAAAAGTTGAACATTAGATGTTTCATTATCAAAATGTGTTTTTAAATATTGATTAAATTTAGTATATCTTTTTATATTGAATTCTAAATCCTCACGTATCAGACTTAAATCTAAAATCTTAATTATTGTCCACTTATCATAACTTACACTAGCTTGACCTTGTTTCACAAGGACTATACCGGGATTTTTATCGATTCTGTGAAGTTGAAGGGCGTGAATCCTGATGATCAGAGCCAGGAGCCCGAGGAGGTACCTGCGAAGGTCGTTTTATATCCTTAATAGGCACGTTTGTTTTTCGAGTTTTCATTTTTACAGGACAGATATTTCTGTCAATTTTACCATATACTTGTGCTTTTTGATAACGCGGTTTATCTTTACTTCGCCTTGTATTAACACCTTTTACAAATATAGTGTCCTCTTCTTGAATATCAAATGATGTTTCACCACCACGTTTTGTTTTAATCTTTTCTTTATTTTCAATTACTTTGTCTGTTAAATATTTATAAAGATATTTCGTTCGTTTCATATGATCGTTTACTAATTGTTGCGTATATTGTTTGTTAAAGTTTACTTCAAAAGTACTATTAGAATCAGTGTGTCCAAAAACTACTTCAAATGGTGTAAGACCAGTCGTTGAGTGAATGGTTTGATTGTATGACATAATTGCATAAGTCATAACGTTAGCCGCGTCAGTTATTTTATGTTCATATTTAGCGATACGATATATTTCTAAAATAGTTGAATGGAATCTTTCAATTAAACCCATAGAATTAGGATTATGTGGAGTGCTTATGTGTAATTCTATTTTATAAAATTGTAATGTTTCTTTTAAAAGTGTATTGTTGAATTCAGTACCAGAATCAGCACTGATCTTATTTGGTACGCCATAAAATGAAAAAAATTTAATTAAGGCACGAACTACTTCAGGTGTAGAGCGATTGGATATTTCAAAAGCCTGACCTAGTTTACTGAAAGCATCTATTATGGTAAGGAAGTAGCTTCCTTCTATAGAGAATATATCTATAAATATTTCAGCAAAAGGTTTTGTTTGAGTTTGCGTTAACATTAATTCTGGTTTTAAAGGTTTGCGATCATATTTTAGAGTTTTACAAGTTTCACAAGAATTGATTACAGAAGCGACTGTTATATCCATATTTGTCCAAAAATAATTACGCTTTAATTTCATAAGAGTTTCTTTGATTCCACGGTGACTTGTTTTACCTTGATGATAAGCAAGTATAGTGGCACGTTGCTCTTTTTCATCACCTAAGTATATAACTCTTTTAGTACATTCATATATTTTGACGGTATCTTTTTTAAATAGTTTTATCACGGCATTTGTAAATTGTTTACGGTGAATTTCGCTCTCAAAGTAAAAGAAATATTTAATTTTAGGTTTTATATATTCTAAAAGAAATTTCTTAACAAGGTTAGTGTTGTTTACAGGTAAATGTACTTCCAAAATTTTTTGTTTTTCATGTGATAAGTCTTTTATTGATAATTGGTTTCTGTTCCAAGTAAAAATAAGGATTTGATTAGGTTTTGTGTCGATGGCTTCTTCAATAATGGGAATACCATTCGTATCAATATCTTCAGCAGAATGTATGGTTTCCGGTAATGAACAGGCAGTAATAGTACTGGATGAAGGAGAACGAATTGGGTGAGTTAAAGTCTTATCGGAATCTGAAGGAATAGTTAACGTTTCTGATGAGTCTGAAATTAGTATTGGACTCTCAGATCGTTCAGTGTCACTCACGTTTACTCGTAAGGACATATCGTCCTTTAATATATTTAATTTAATTCGTGATAGAGCATCAGCATTACTATTTTGTTTACCGTTCTTGTATATTATGTCAAAATCGAACTCAGCTAGTCTCAATTTCCATCTAGTAAGTTTACTATTAGGTTCTTTCAGTGAATTTAACCATGCTAAAGGTCTGTGGTCAGTAAATATTGTGAATTTGCGTCCATACAGGTAAGGACGGAAGTGTTTTACTGCCCAAACGATGGCTAACAGTTCCTTTTCTATTGTACTGTAACGTGTTTCTGCATCATTAAGAGTACGACTTGCATATGCGATAGGTTTTTCATTTCCAACTGATCCTTGTGAAAGGACAGCGCCTAAAGCGTAGTTTGACGCGTCTGTTGTTAAAATGAAGGGTTTAGAAAAATCAGGAAACTGTAATATAGGAGCATTCACAAGTAGCTCTTTACATTTTTGAAAAGCTTGAACATATGATTCATTAATTTCAATTTTATTTTTCTTTTTCAAACACGATGTAAGGGGTTGTGTAATTTTTGAAAAATCCTTTATGAATTTTCGGTAGTAGCCTATCAGGCCAAGAAAACTTTTAATTTCAGTGGATGTTCTGGGGAGTGGGAAGGCAAGTACTGCCCTGATTTTATCATCATTTGGTTGTAAACCATGCTTCGTAATTTTGTGTCCTAAGTAGAGTACATCTTTTTTAAAAAACTCACATTTATCGAGAGTTACTTTAAGATTGGTTTGTTTGAGACGATCGAACACTTTTCTTAGCTTCTCTACATGTTCTTGTATACTACTAGAATAAATGATGATGTCATCTAAATATACTAAGCAATGTATACCTTGCAACCCACGTAACACGTTATCCATTGCGCGTTGAAATGTTGCAGGTGCTGTTTTAAGTCCAAATGGCATCCGTGTAAATTCAAAATGTCCCATTGGTGTAGTGAATGCAGTTTTGGGTCTATCTTGTTCATCAACTTCAATTTGGTGGTACCCACTTGCTAAATCCAATGTACTGAAGTAAGTAGATTTCCCTAACTTGTCGAATAAATCATTAATATTTGGTAAAGGATACTTATCATCAGTAGTAATATCATTTATACGTCGATAGTCTACAACCATTCTAAATTTCTGTTCACCGGAGGCGTCCATCTTTTTTGGAACTAAGTGTACGGGTGCACTCCATGGTGAAAACGATTCTTGTATAACATTATCTTTTAGTAATTTTTCAACTTGTTTCTGTATTTCATCGTTTTGCGATGGTGGAAGTCGGTATTGCCGTATGAAAATTGGATCTTCATTTTTAGTCCGGATTCGATGTTTTACTTGATTAGAAAATGTAAGAGGCAGTTTATCACAATAGAATATATCCCTGTATTCAAAACAAAGTTTTTCTATTGCTTCTCGTTCTTCTTGATTAGCATGATCTAATCGGAGTTTCGATAAATTTTGTGTAAGTAATTCATCAATCTCAAAATCATTTAATTGTTGCCCGGTTGATAAATTTATTTTGCAAGTATTATTATTAAGGCTGGTTATATTCAATGGTTCGTTAAAAGTTAAAGTCACACTATCTTGCGAAGCATTCTGCATGACTGTTGTTGCAAATGAATCTTTGCAAGTAACTATAGCGCTAGGCATACGTACTTCATTTCCAAAATTTTTAAAATTAATTATTGCTTCACCATTAATTAAATTTGTAGGCACCTTAACACGGGTTTCAGTGCGTGGTTCTAGCGTTATTTCCCACGGGGGACTATAAATTATTGGAATTTCTGTATTTTGTGTCCGTAAAATTAAATTTTTCATGTCTATAGTCGCGTTCAATATTTTTAATAAGTTAGAACCTATTAATCCGTCATATCTTCCATCTACATTATATATATAAAATTTATGATTCATCGGACTTTTAAAACTTTCCAATAAAGGTATATCTATAACTTCATCATGTAGGCTACGTCCATGTGTACTAATAACTTCAAAAGGATCAATATATTTATAATCTGAAAAATATTCATCAGCTTTAGCGGGACTAATAAAACTTCTGGTACTTCCGGTATCAATCATTAAACGAGCATCAATTTCAGGAATATAAATATGCGGTAGTTTATTTATGCCGTCATAATTTAAGTGTACTATTTCTGGGGGTCGCTCTTGGAGGCTTTTATAGGAAAATTTACGCATTCATTTTCAGCTTCTTCAGTTTCAACAGGTTCTATGTTTTCATGATAATCGTCATAAGCAGTTTGTTGATTATCGTCAATGAAATAATGATTTTCATATTCTGTATAATCAGGTTGATAGTCTTGGTATTCAATTTCAGGGTCGTTCATTTCTAAAGACTCTATCATATTTTGTCTAATAGGACGAGCTGTGCGCATTGACACATCGCTTGCCTGAAATTGAGGTGGATTACGTTGAGGTTGATTTTGTGGTGGTATACCAAATTTAAATTGTTGATTTGGCATGTTGAAATTAGGTCGGTTTTGTGTATTGTTAAATTGTGGTTTGAACCCTTGTTGATTAGGAATACCGAATTTAAAATTATTATTTCCAAAATTTGGTTTATATCCTTGTTGGTTTAGGTTAGGTCTGAATTGTACATTTTGATTTGGAATACCGAATTTAAAATTATTATTATACGGTTTAAAATTATTTTGTGTTTGGTATGGAATTCCGAATTTAAAATTTTGTTGTCCGGAATTAAATGTATTTGGCACAAATGCAGGTTGAGGTTTGAAATTGTTATTAAAATTATTTGTTAAAGTAGGCGTGAAAAATTGTTGAACTGGTTTAATATTAGATTTATTTTTATTTTTAGAATTGTACTGATATTGAAAATTGACCTCCTCCATGACAACACTTAGTGCGTTTTCTAAAACGGTACAACCTTTAAGTCGCACAATTCGAATTAAATCCTCTGGTAAATTATATAAAAATACATTCAAGCACATATTATTATAGATAATCATTTTAGCGGCTTTGAGGCCTTCATCAGTTAATAAATTGACCTTGGAGAAGAGGGTGCAGCGTGTTTGTTGTATCCTGTTACAAAATTGCGTATATGTTTCACCAACTTTAATTTTTAAATTTTCCAACTCAATTGCCACACACTCTTCCGATCTAGGATCACCAAAATGTTGAATCAAAACAGCTCTTAATTGTTCCCAAGTTGTTATGTCTTCTCTTTCACTTAGTAGAGCAGCGGCTTTACCACATAATCTACTAGTTATAGCATGAAACACATATGTAGTTTGAACAACATTGTTTGATCCGCTAAAATTTCTGATTATATATTCACTTTTTTTAATAAATAAATTTAAAGTATTTTGATCACCATCGTACTTGGGAATTAAACTTAAAAGTTCTTTTGATACTAATTGAATTGTTGATTCATTGTTGCGTTGCATTTTGAATTGTATTTATTTAATTAAACACACACAAAGTAAAATTCACAAAATTAAAATTCACAAAATAATATTTTCAAAATAAAATTCACAAAATAAATCTTATAACAAAATTATCAAAATCAAAATTCTCAAAATTAAAATTATCGAAATTAAAATTATCAAATTAAAATTCTCAAAATTAATATTTATTATTAATATTTCTCAATATCTTATAATCTATGAAGTCAAATAACTTTCGACGATTTTTATTCGAAAATTATGAAAAATAATTTTCAACGATGTTTGTTTGAAAATTATAAAAATTTGTTAAATAATTTTCAACGATTTTTGTTTGAAAATTATAACAATGTCCAACGAAAAATACAACCACAGAAAATAACAAGGACGAGACAAGGATTGTAAAAATGGTCACTTACAGTCTGCTCGTTCCCATGTCTTGCCGTATAGCTGCTTTCGCTTTTAGGACAGGATCTCTCGGAAATAGATGCGGAACCCGACGTTAACTTATTTATTGGTTCGTAGATACTCAAAATCTGCACATGAGACCGATTTGTAAGACTCGAACACAGACTTTTATTGTTGATTGAGTATCCTACCGACTGCGCCAGTTAAATTTCGGGAGCACTGCCGAGGGTTTTTAAAAAGTCTAAGACAAGACTGATTCTCAAGAAGCTTTATTAAGAATGCTTTTATTTGTTACAAATGTCTCTTTTATAAACTCTTATTCTATAAACACAAAGTGGGGCTGTTTACTATGAAATAATGAGAAATATGTCGCAATACATTCAGTCAAAACACCAGGTGTCTATCAGTAGTTTGCAGACATAATATGGGTTAAAAACGTAACATCAGCATTTCTAACGTATGTACCAATTAACAAGACGTAATAAGAGAGGGTACAGACTGCATAACTACCTACAAATCAATGGTTTATAATATTTATTCTGTTGAAAAATTTTGATATCTATTACACGTTAACACCCAATTCTTAGAAATGCTGTGTTATATTAGGTCCTTACATATGGAATTGGCGTTTTAAATATAAAGTTTTTTTTTTTGTAAAATATATTGAATTAATCAAAGTATGCACCGTTGTTATCTATGCACTTTTGCCATCTCATAGGTAGTTCATTGACCCCTTTACTAAAAAAACTATGAGGGCGAACATCAATAAACTCTTTGAAGGCGGTTTGGACTGCCGCATCGGAGTTGAAATTTCTTCCTTGTAAGAAGTAGACTAAATTCCGGAAAAAATGGTAATCTGTTGGAGCAAGGTCCGGGGAGCACGGTGGATGTCGCAGACATTCCAATTGTAGCTCATCTAACTTAGTGGTTGTTTGTTGTGCAGTGTGTGGTCTTGCGTTGTCGTGAAGCAGCAGTGGCCTAGAGCGATTGACCAGTTGTTGCCAATAGATATCTGCCGTAATCGTTTCGCCAGATTTTAGAAAGCTGTAGTGAACGACACCGGCTCTAGTCCACCAAACACTAACAAGCAATTTTTTCTGAGTCAATTTTCGTTTAGGACTGGATTTGGCTGGGTCTCCAGGGTTCAGCCATTGCGACGAGCGCTTCCGATAATCGTACAGTATCCACTTTTCATCACAAGTAATGATTCGAATTAAAATCCCTTCATTATTGTGTCGGTTGAGCAAAGTAACACAGCAGTCGGTGCTTGTTTGCAAGTTCGATTCACTCAATTCATGAGGTACCCATCGTTTTTTTTACTTTCCCGATTTGCTTCAAGTGGATTAATACAGTTTTATCACTTACCCCGAAGCCTGCAGATATCTCTGAAGTGCTTTGTGATGGATCCGCTTCCACAATAGCCTTTGATTCTTCATTTTCCACTTTGGTCCCCGGCCGATCACGGGATTGGTTCTGAAGGTCGAAATTTCCAGAACGAAAACCTTGAAACCACAAACGTTCCGTGCTTTCTTTTGCAACACCAGCGCCGTACACATCGTTAATCCTTCGAGCTGTTTCTGCAGCACTGGTGCCACGGTAGAACTCGTACTCGTATATATACCGTTCCATTGTGCGGTAATAAGCGACGCCAAAGAAAAAAATTATGAGGAAAAAACAAATGAATGACTGTTTTCAAAACTCAAATATACCAGCTAAATGAATTTATAAATTTGAATTTGGAATTCTTAACCAAAGAGGAGATATTTCAGATCAAAGTGGTCAGTACGACAAAACGCTAATTTCATATGTAAGGACCTAATATTTATAGGTACAGTTATGTGTATTTACCACCTCTTTAGTTTCTTTGCCAGATCATTAAATAGTTCATGTTTATTATTGAAACTGAAATCCAACCAAAGATAATTTGAAGTATGAACAAGTAACAATGATTTAAATCGAAGAATCTTTAAATTATATTATTAAATTAAATTTATTTTACCGAATGTATGTTTACTTATCAACATACTTTGTTCGGCAACGATATTCTGACGGAAACGTATTCAAATAACTAGTCGTTTTTACGATAACATTCGACGTTATTCCTGAACTTAGACGTGATATATTCGTAAACTTAGATTAATTGACCATGCAAAGTGTAGTAACTATTTTTGCTCTGTGATATATTTGTTTAAATGACGTCTTGTAACTACAACTGCAATAATAACTTACTAACGTATGATGATGACACACTAATAAATTGTGAAGAACGAACTGCGAGTACATAATTTAATTCTGACAATTGAAGACTGAGCCATACTTAGGAGTTAAGACGCTTACGATTCTTGAGGGATTTAAATATATTGCGTTTTTTGTTATACTGGGAGTAGGCTGATAATATTTGTAATTAAGTGATACAGTGAGACTATAATGAGATTTGATTGTTTATTATATATTAATTACTGAACTGACCATGACCTGATGAAGGTTGCGAGACGCCACTAGACGTGAGAAGCGCAGGACTTGTCGATGTAGCGATCTTTGGAAGATGCCTATGTTCAGCGGTGGACGTCTTTTGTTGGCATAGAATGATTCAAATTTTTTTTGCCATTTCCACCTTGAACTGATTAAAAGTTGTTACTTCTTTTTGCAACAAACAATAGAACCCAATAGATATTAACCTATAAGGTATAAAAGAGTTATAAAGACAATAAAAAAAAAAAAATAAAAAAAAATGTATATTAATAAATCTGTAAATCTGTCTGTACAGTTTAAATTTCCCTATAGACATTCTACTCATATGAACGATACTGATCACTAATATGCCATGCCCTTAAAAATAATTTTTGTATGTCCGGATTTAACTCAAAAATGGCTTGACCGATTCTTATGAAATTTTGTACACGGGATGCTTATGTCATTGGTCAATTGATAGATTTCAATATTACTTTTAGAAATCGTAAAAAAATATTATTTCCAAAATAATTATTTTCGTTAATTCTTGACCGATTTTGATGAAATATTGTACACGGGAAGTATAAGTAATTATTTATATAATTGATGCGCTATAAAAATTTTCAATATTACTTCTAGACATAAAAAAAAAGTTTAAAAAAATTACATTTTCAACAACTCTCAGGCGATTCTGATCGAATTTTGTAGACGGGAAGCATACGATATACCATAATTAAGAGGCTATAAGAATCGCCAATAATGCATTAGAAATCGTAGAATAGAATAATAATTTTCAACCGATTTTGATGAAAATTTTACACGGGACATACATGTCATTCCTCTCAATTGATACACCATATGAATTGTTAATAATATGAGTAAAAATTAAATTACGGGATGTAAATAACTACTGCGTAAAAAATATTATTTCATTACAATTAATTATGATAGGTTTCCGCAAAGTAACATTTTCGTCAATCAAAATGAACTGATTGAACTGACCATGTACTTAAATCACGTAATTATCATCACTCACCCAGTAGTTAGTTTTGTCATGCTGTATGGTGTAGAACATCTTAAAAAGAGCTTACATAATATACATTTTGATAGCAATACGTTAAATTGTTCCTTTTTCTTTCATACATTTTCTAGTAGTGTCTCTAGCGAAAACGTGGTGAAATAAAGGTTATCAATAATTCATTTAGAAAAATCGATTACTTTGTAAGTTTAATTTACCTAGTAGGTACTTAGTGCAAATTGCGTTTCCGAAATGTTTTAAGAATTAATGGAATTATAATGGTATTTTTAAACATTTCAAAGATTACTTTTCACTGAGAGAAGACTATAGAAATGTCTTCTTTGATTTCTGGCAACTGACTCGCGTGATGAGCAAAAGGCGCCTGCCGCGATGGAAAATTAAGTACAATTTCTGTATTTAAGTAGAATTTTATTTTCCGATATTCTAATGAATCGTGGTGGACATGTACTCTGTGACTGTGACTGTCTAAAAAAATCTATGGCATCATGGCATGGTGATAGATCGAAGCAATAGCTTTGCTACTATCGTCTTGAATTGTCTGACAGCTAATAATAAATTGTCTTTCTTCAACAAACCCTAACCTCTTAAAAATATTTAGGGTGCCAAAACACTCGCGAACACACCTCGTAGAGGCTCTCGGAGGCACTGTAAGAGCTCTAGCCATCCATACTTTCAAGTGTCGGTTTGCCTCGTGCTCGTGCCTCGCCTCTTTTTACTAGAATTAAATTTACATCCTTTTTGATTGGGGCCAAAAAAACCGACACAGAGCGGAACGAGGCGAAGGCCCCATCCACTCTCGCACTCATCTCGTTTCCTGCAAAATGTAAATCCGAGTTCAGGATTTCATTGATTATGTATTTCTGGTTTTCGGAAAATCAGCAATCCTAATAAATTTTACTCGATTTCATCAGGCATCTAACGGCATCATCGAAAGAAAACTACCAAGAATTATCGATTTGATTTATTTGCAATCGCTTTTTACATATGGAATACTTATCCAGCCATTTGTAATTTTAGAGACGTAGGGAAAATTATCCAAAAAATTACAGATTTCATGATAAACAAACAATATAATTATGTATATGTAGGTATGTATTTTAAAATGATGTATTTGTTTCATTACGAAATTTCCTAGCATGTAAACTACAAGTCCAAATAGATTCAAGGTCCAGCCAGTCATTGTCTCACTTATTTATCATGTTAAATTATCACAGCAAATATAAATATGTGTCTGGAGATATAATATATATAATGTATGTATTCTAGATGAGCTAGATCCACGTGATATTTTCTCATTGTGATATGCTTATCTGCCATGACCTCTTCTAAATAATCTCAGTTAATCTCTTGATGTGTTAGCAGAAACACTTCGTATTACTCAAAGGTATGATTTGTATTTATCTTTAAAAAACTGGCTATGCATAATTATTACATGCATTCGTTTTGTTTTCTGTGTGTATTAGTATCTTATTTATGTTGTATTATTTATTGTTTTAACTTTACATAACCAGAGGTTTTAATCATACAAATTTATTTTTGGAAATGATTTCCTCGAAAGTAGAATTTTTCACAGTTACTTGTTAACGTGGTTGCCAATGAAATTTACTTTTAATTCCTTTTGTTAACACCTTTGGCCATATTTTAACATTAAAAAATACCCATTAAGCCGCTCTCGGCTGCAGTTTTAAATTTGAAAATAACTTTTTATCAAATTGCGTGTAGATTTCTCGTTCCTACTAATTAGCCCTTATAAAGATAGTGTATTGATGTCAATGATGATATAAACATATAACATACCTTACATTTCTTTTGAGACGTTAGTTTGTCGACCAATGAAAAGTCGATTAGAATATAGGTACATTGTTTTTTTTGCGCGGTTGTTCATTCAAACTTGCAAACATAATTTTTTAATTCACGTGGGCATTTTTGAAATGAAATCTTCTGTAGCCGCGTTGAGTGATTTTTAGTACCGGGTAAACTTATTGGTTCGCGTCACCGAAGACTTCGACATGCTCACGTTATATACAATATCTGGGCGACCGAGCCGTGCTCGGTGTCATATAAAGAAAAAAAAAGAAAAACACCTATCTAGGTAAACTTGGAATGTAAAACATTATCTAAATGCAAAGTTTCATCGAAATCGTTGGAGCCGTTTCCGATAAACCAATTACATATAGTATATATACAATAATTGCTCACTTAATATAATAAGATACTCGACTGTATCATATGCGTGTTTGACTTTTTGGATGGGTAAAATGTTGTGAATTCGTGTCACCCACATGGCTCTGCAATTATTCAGACAATAATTGTTTTAAAAACTCAAAAAAGAACTAATTTATTCCATTGTTTTGAGTTTTCACTTCTATCGGCAGTCCTTATGACTGTTTGATTTTATTTCTATAGTTGGCATGTCACAAAATTCAATTCATGTTCTACGTCCAGAAAAATTAATTGTTCTTTTATGGCTGTTTTCATTAATCAATAACGTATCTTCGGATAGCTAGTTCATACAAAAGCTTACCAACAGACATATCTTCTATCTTCAGTAGCAAAAACAGTGTGGTTAGATAAAATATTGAAAACGGCTGTTAATCGGTTAATTCGAAATATATTTTGATAGTATACATTTAAAACTTTATCTGTAATAATGATATTAAAAAGTTATGCTATTGAGAAAGCATACGCTATAATATCTTATTATATTAAGTGAGCAATTCTTGTATATATACAGTATGTATTAAAAACCCTGTCGAATCCGAAAAGGGTATGTAGGTAGGTACCCAATGACATTACAAAAAAAATCAAAATTTTATTTATTATGAAAATAAAAATGTTATTGCGATTTAAAATTAACATATTTAGTTTTATTTTCCCAAAAATTTAGCAAATGTTTAAAACGTGATAACACCGTCGCCGGTCCCGGCGCGGTGCAGAGGTACGCTTGATCTTAAGGCGGTACCCTGCGCGTGCGCCGCGCCGCGCTGCCTGTGATGCCATGTAAGTTTCCTCAATTAACTAATTTTTTAAATATTTTATTAGGGTTAGTTTTTTTAAGTTAAACCTGAAAAAGATAACTTAAACATAATATAATCTCGTTACCTAATATCACCTTCACGGATCCGACGGGGTTTTTAATATATACTGTATATGTAATTTGGTTTCTCGAAAACGGCTCCAACGATTTGGATGAAAATTTGTATTTAGATAATTGTTTTACATTCCAAGTATACCTAGATAGGTGTTTTTTTTTTATAAGACACCGAGCAAAGCTAGGTCTCCCACATATTATTAATAGTATATGCTATGTATTCAACTTTGCCAGAAACCCAGAATCTAGTAAAGTATAACTATATATGTAAATTATTATAAATGTAACAACATATAAAAATACCTTTAGATAAATTCTACTAAACATTTACGTACCTACTTCAAGTACTACTTATTGTATTGACTCTCCTTGAAATAGCATTATCATTTTTGTCACCGCATTATACTCATGAACATTATATTCTAAAATATTATATTAACAATTTCTGTAAATATTAAATTGGGCTTGAGTGACGGAAGTGATACGTAACTGTAAATAAATCATAATTTTGTATATTTGTTGTTTACTTCAGATACGACAGTGTGACATGCCAAGATAATGTCTTTGTGATATGTACAAAATGATCTGTACATACAGTCACAAGTAGCTATGTACTGTTTCGTCGGACTCGAATACTGTGAGAATAGTATTAATTCCGTAACGCGTATAGTATTATATATTAATTAGATCCTTATCTATAAAGCAGGGTTGCTGCGGATGCAATAATTTTGACATCCGCGGATGCAGATGCGGATGCGGATATCAGGATTTTTTAAACATATTACAATTTTAAGTAAATAAATAAATGAAAATCGATTTCATTTCAATGTTTAATTAATTATATTTTGAGAACAAAAATAATACTTACAGTTTTTAGTCTGACATAGTAGCATTTTAAGTTTAGAATTTTATAATAAAAAACTTTGTTTAATAATTAAACTTAAAAGTTGGTGAATTATATTTAATAAATAGTAATATTGCAGCCTTCTCAGCCTCTATCCTGTTCCTAAGTGTATTCGCTGGGAACACTGGATGATGGAAGTCCTAAATATCTGTGTGCAAATCTGGAGAGGGTTTTAAGTTCAACATGATTAACTTTCCACCAATTAAGTGGATTTTCATTCGAATCGTCTAATGTAAAAAAAGTCCAGATACTGATTTTTTTTTTGGTGGCGACATTTTAATTCACCTTTTCACTCAATATTTACATCGAAATATTCATAAACCATGCAAACAATTTGGATAAACCCAGTAATCAAACACTGTAATTGATTCACAATGAAAATCACGTCGATTAGTAAAACAAAACTAACAAAACCTATAGGATCTTGTCACCAAAGTGTGCCTTCCTATTGGTCACTTAACGATCATATGCGAGGCACGCGGCATACTGCAATTTCTTTACATGTCGTTACTTACTCGCTTGCGCCTTGCAATTCGCATTCTTAAAAGCTTCGCATCCATAGATGCGGATGCGAATGTTGTTGCAGATGTCTAAATTAATGCAAATGTTCCGCATTTGTGGATGCGGATGCGAATATGTGCAACACCACGACTACGAAATTGCAGTTTCTTTTAAAAAATTCTCACATTTATATTGAACAAAGTTTCCGCTGAATTTAAAATTTTAGAGGCTTTTGTGCTATTTATATATTTCTGCTTCATCGTAGCATATCCAGAATAGGTGCTTTTAAAGAAATAATACTCGTAATGTGCAATAGATTTTAACGGTCTAACCGCCTCATTAATATTTATGTTATTATGTTTATTGTTTATATTATATTAACCAAAAAATTACTGATAGAAAAAAGAATTTAATAAAGCACATTACTTTGCAAAAAAAACAGGAACCTAAGGAAATTTACATTCTAAGGTCGAATTCAGTTAATTAAATTGAACTAAATTGTTTCACGGAAGTGTGTATACTTATAATCATGTAATTTAACGTGTAAAGGGTAGGCCAGATTTTAACCAAAATTACTCTTTTGCTAAGGCAGTATTTCGATATCACTAATAGTTTGGCTGGACACTTGGGTTTCACGTTAGGGTCAGATCTTCGAAAATCGGGATTTTGCATTTTTCCCTTTCTTTATAGGCTAAAAGCTAACTAAAATTCAAATTTTGAAGTTAGTAAGACTACTAGAGGTACCTTAAAGTTTTGACGATCGGCGAGTATGTCAGTGATAAAATTAACTTTGATTAGCGATCATTCCTAACTTATAAGGTATACTGGCATTATAGCCAGTTATAGTACGTGCTTTTGATCTTTAAAAATTCACACTTCTTGCTTTATACAGAACGGCGGGAGGGTCAAAAGTGTCGTGAGTCGCTTCGAGAAAAAGATGGTACGGTCGTGCTTGACTTGGCGGGCGCACTGCCGAATGCCGTGCCCCATAATAAAAACCCACGGGATGCGGTCAATGCATGACGTTTTCATTCAAAATTGTTTGCTTTTGATTAGTATTTGATTGTCGGCGACCTTTCCGTGTTCTAATGTATCTTTATCTCAAATCTGTGATTGCCGTATTGTTTTGCATATATAATTCATTATTTTGCACTACTTACGACTACTACTACCTACTACATATCGTGTTGCAAAACAAGCTTTTATTCACTCGATTCACTGTATTTACTTATCTATATCTCACTCTTCTTATATCGAACTTAGTTTGCTGTTGTATAATAAACTTGTTTAAAAAAATATTTGGTATTGAATATACGTACAAAGCAAAGTACAGCTTGTTCCATGATAGTCCAAGATCCCAGAGCAATAAGACACGACTTATTTTCTAAAGCATAGAACTTTCGGTTTTTAGTAGTCTCTCGTGTACTTTTTAATACTTGTACGTTTGTGAAGTTGGCTCGGTGACACATGCGCAGGTACCAGGTGAGAAAGGTAACTAAAAATCAGAGTTACTTAACTTAAATTTTAATGACTAATTTTTATATATATTTTGTAGAATATTACTCTGAAGTAATATCAAAAAAGTCAGACGTTTTCCATGGGCCAGAACTTTTGTCAGACGCTTTAAAGCTCTACAAAAAAAAATTAACTTAATTTATTTTTAAATGTCTGATTTTTATATATGTTATTAAGATAAATATTACAAAGTTATATTTAATCAGTCAGACAAATTGTAATGACCAAACATCCCCTAAACAAAAATTACTCAACTATGAGTATGAGCACGAGAGCACTATACATGCGTTTCAGAGCGAGTGAGACATCCATGGTAATTCGGTTTCCCCTTCCTATATCCACAATCTGTTTCAGTCTACTGTTTGTGTATGTGTATATGCCAGGTGCACACACTGTATAGTATACAGTACAGTTCTATGTTCAAGTTTATGAGACCACATGTTTTTGTCAGTTATATCGTGTGATTTGTGAGTGATATCAAGTTATTTTCAATAGAGAATATGGAAGAATCCTCGGAAGCATCTTTAAAATGTTAATATAAAATGTTAAACAATATAACTAGTGATGATGATGATGACTTGAGTGGACAGTATCGTGATGTACTTAATGATGAAAATTCAAATGATTATTATGACGATGATGAAGATGATTAAGAGACAATCAAATTATTTCATTAATTCATCATAATTAATTATTTCTTTTACTAAAATTATTACAATTGATATCTTTTTTAAAATAAAATAAAAATGATTCTTTTTGAAAGACAATTGCTACGAAAAAATTCATTTTTCCCTATATATCTGTAATATATATAATTACTTTTAAATGATTATTATTTTAATTAAAAATTTCATCTTATTTCAATAGATATGCAAAAATATGAAATTGAAAGCAGTAAGTATTTTCAAATATTAAGATATTTTACTCTGAAGCGCATGCGCATAGTGCTCTCGCGCTCATACTCATAGTTGAGTAATTTTTGTGTTTAGGGGATGTTTGGTCATTGCAATTTGTCTGACTGATTAAATATAACTTTGTAACATATATAAAAATCAGACATTTAAAAATAAATTAAGTTCATTTTTTTTTGTAGAGCTTTAAAGCGTCTGACAAAGTTCTGGCCCATGGAAAACGTCTGACTTTTTTGATATTACTTCAGAGTAATATTCTACAAAATATATATAAAAATCAGTCATTAAAATTTAAGTTAAGTAACTCTGATTTTTAGTTACCTTTCTCACCTGGTACCTGCGCAGGTGTCACCGAGCCAACTCCACAAACGTACAGGTATTAAAAAGTACACGAGGGACTACTAAGAACCGAAAGTTCTATGCTTTAGAAAATAAGTTGTGTCTTATCGCTCTAGGATCTTACTCTATAAGACCCATACTATTTTCGGAATTGCACCCATCTAAGCATTTAACGCGACCACAGAACGCGACGTTATTGTACACCTTATAAACCTTACCTTTAATGGTAAACGTTTGCAGGTTAGTAGGACACGACCGTACGAGTAGTCGGTGGCCCCTCAGTTTTCGCCTCACTTTGGCCCCGGCCCCGTCTTTTCCTTGAACTCTACATTTGGGACAGTACCTACCGCGTTTTTTTCATACCAGGGTATAAAATAATTTGATAATATTACTTACGTAACTCATGCTTAATTGGTTTGAATTATAATTAAAAATAAAAATAAATCTTTATGTCTCAGTATGACTTTTATTGAATAAGAAGAAATTTGCGCGATGTGAAACGCACACGCATGTTTATTTATATTGTTCCAAACGTCGTAGACAGTAAGCAGGTTTATAAAATACAGTATTATTAAACTTGTTTTATCGATAAATGTAGACAAGAGGTGACACGAAACGTTTAAATGAGGGCACGGCTATTGTCCAGTAACGGAGCATACCTTCGTGATTGTAGTTGTAGGCAGTGAACCATTCAAGGTCATATCGCTATCTGCTCTTTATGCGTCATCGTCCCAACGTTCCCGCCTATTACGTCATTACTTTTAATTCTAGTTATAGGTATAAAAAGTTTTTATGTAAAACAAATTATAATTCTATTTTATGGTGATATTCAGATGCTTATCTGAACAGTGTGGATTGCGTAAAGTTATCACTTTGTTACTTGGAAACGGTTAAACGACCCCGATCCCGTGATATTATTATAAAGATAAAATAATTTAAATATTTTATATATATTACAGTAACGTTTAATAAATATTGTAAATATTTGTTGTATATAATAATTAGGTACCTACTATTTTTTACCTTTTATTATGTCGATCGTCATGAAAATTATCTACGATACCACATCTATAAATAGTAGATAGGTAATATGTTTCTGGTGACCTGAAAATGCACATAGGTTGGTATTAAAAAGTAGTTACATATTCGTATTCGAGATTTTTTTAAACTTATCTGTAGTTAAAAGATATGTGGTGTGATGACAATGAACATTCTTAAAACAAAATATATATTTATGTTTTAAAATAATACAGAGAATCGATTAAACAGGAAAATCCTTTTATCAGAGTCATGGTCGTTGACTTTCCTGTTCATATGTATTGCATAATATAATGTATATTGTATTAATTGCATATTGTATGAAAATGTACACACATATTCTTCAAAAGTTAATACTTTTTGAAGTGAAACTTCTTTATCGACGTATGGGAGAAATTTTTGTAGCAATCGTCACGTTTTTCGGTTCCGCGCCATGTTGCTTTTTTTATCAAAGTTTAGTATAGTGACGTAAAGAATATAATGTAATATATTATAATAATAACAACAATATATTAGTTTTGAAGTTTGGTTTGAAATAAGAATAACAATATATTATTTTGAAAGTGATAAAATAAAAAGACTTATTCAAATTTAAGTGAATTTACAAGAAAAGTGAGAGTGATTATATATTTCGTTTTATAAATTCAACACGTATGAGCATGATTTTAATATTTATTTGAGGTTAACCTCACTTTTTGATTGTAAGTATCAGTGAATGTATATAAATCTGTTAAAATTAGCAAGTATTAATAAATATGACTGTAAATCTAGTGAACATTATTAATTCTAAAAACAATAAAAAATATAAATTAAATAATAATTTAAAAATAAAACAAAACACGAATAGAAAATAAAAATATGTATACGTACATCTTTTTTAATTATTCGTTCTTAATGATTTATTTATTCATTTTTAATTTTATAAAATCGTTGCATTTCTACAAGATTAACTGTCATCATATAATTGTATTACTTTGAAAAGATAATTCCAATTATTTATTCATAACTTGTAAATATAATACAATAAATAAATAGCAATGATATTATAATAAGAACAATGATAAAATAAATTACTCATTAATTGTATGCATGTCTATAATAATAAAATAGCTTTAATTTAATACGGAAAAAATTGTTTTTCTTAAGCCTTATCTACCCCATTTTCGTGAAGTTGCAAATAGTAGAAAAATGATATGTCGTAAAGAAGTTTCACTTCTTACCTGTGTACTCTGGTACACACACACATTTTTCTTTTGTTCATTACAATATCTCAAGAGTATTGTTAATATCATTATTTTTGGAAATAAAGAATAAAGTAATGTTAAGAAATACATTTACTTACATATTTTATTCAGTTAAATTCTTTCATAATTTACAATACATTACGTACATATTTTTAAGGAAGTTCGCGGAAATTTTTGTACACCGAATTGTTGTTAAAGGAGTTTACTGATTACTGACAAAAAGTTTATTAAGTTAAAGCGTGTAGGTACATGAAGTTAAAACATAAAATATTTTCAATATTTGAAACGACATAAATATATTATTC
This sequence comes from Saturnia japonica, assembly GCA_033032175.1. Lineage (NCBI taxonomy): Eukaryota > Metazoa > Arthropoda > Insecta > Lepidoptera > Saturniidae > Saturnia > Saturnia japonica. The sequence continues at coordinate 9,488,803 of CM065306.1, read as the reverse complement.
ATTCATTCGTTACCTTGCGTATATCATCTGAAACCTGAGGCAAAAGCTGAATTTTTAAAAGTCAGTTTATTTTTAGTATTCATTTACATAAATCACATTCTTAAATAATTTAAGCACTTAACATCCAATTAGGAAGTTGGCGTGAACAACATTTAGCGACAACTTATTAATTCAATGCTTCTGAAATCATCTAAATGGTAGTAATTTAACTATCACGTTAAATCGATTCTTTGCTTGAGTAGTAAACGTAATGATAATTAATCTAAAGTGCACAAAGTTACGCAATTGTTGGTTCCATAGATGTAGTTTAATAGTTGGTTCTTGATTTTATATTATACTAGCTAGCACCGTAGTCGTTCTGCCCTTTGGGCATAGCGCCACCTTTTGCATTCAGAGACAGGTTCCGCATAAAAACCTCAATGAAAAAAAAAACACTTTATATCTCCCAACTTTCATCGTGATCGGTCAAACTGTGTACGGGTTGATTTTTCTTTTTGATGGACCAATTATCTAAAGAGTAATAGAGACTGATCAAAATCTATTCAGTAGTTGCGTGTGCGCGCAAAATGGCAAACCTAAATCATCCATTCTAATATTATAAATGCGAAAGTAATTCTGTCTGTTACATTTTCAATGTTTTTCACTCCTAAACCACTGAACCAATTTTGCTGCATTTTGGTATAGAGATAGATTGGACCTTGGGAAACGACATAGGCTACTTTTTGTTACGAAAATAAAACTTTTAGGGAGGAAAATAGGGGATTAAAGTTTGTAAGAAGAACCCATTAGACCAATTTTAATGAATTTTGGTAAAGATATAGTATATTGGGCCTTGGAGAAGGGCATAGGCTACTTTTTGTCGCGAAAATAAAACTTAAGGGATGAAGTAGGGGATTAAAGTTTGTATGAAGAACCCATCAACCCAATTTTCATGAATTTTGGTATAGAGATTGGACCTTGAAGCCTTCTTCAAGGTCTTCTTCTTCATAAGGTGCATTTTGTAATAAAAATTAAACTTGAAGGGATCAAAATAGGGGATGAGAATTTGAACGAAAACACATCAAACCAATTTTCATGAATTTTGTTATAGAGGCTAGAGCTTCCAGACTAGTTTTGAAAAATTACTAATCTTATCTTTTTTTTAGAATTACTTTTCAATTATGATTTAATTAATACTTTTTGGACTATGTTCAGAAAATACTTATTACCAAATTAGACCAAAAGTGAAGAAAAATAACATTCCTCTTCATTGAAAGAAAAAAAAAAAAAAACAAAACATGTTTCATCTGACCAGTGCCCAATGTTCTCCTACTATGCAAATTTCTGTGAAATGACTTGCATTTCAACATAGCCAGTGTCAACGTTGAGCCTTGAGAGACTGATTTCTCCTATCAATAATATGAAAACCTCTCAGAAAAATAAACTGATTTAAATAAATAACTTCTTCAAAAGCCGTTTTTAATTTACATTTTTTTACTCTTCGAAAATCTACCCACTTAACCAGAGTGCTAGGGTAAGTAGGTAGATTTACCCCATTTTCATTTTATAGTCTACTATTTTTAGCATTTCATCTACCAATTTTCTAAAATGGCAACACTGTCCGGTGACATTTTCGGCTGACAACTACATCCACGCGCCAGATATCTATCGGTCGCAGCCACAGAACAAAAAATACATTAGAACTCAGATTATGGATACTGTAGATTTGTCAAAAGCGTACTACCGAAAGGCACAGCATTAAAGTGCACCTTATCGTGGGGCTACCAGCGGTAAATTTTTTACCCCATATATCATAAAATATGGTTACATTGTTTTTATTCTTAATAGTATACTTCAAACTTGAAAATCATTTAATTGCTACGATAGCATAAGAAATGTAATTTGACACTACTCTAAGGCGTTATCTTAACCATGAATATACGGAAAATCTTAACTGACAGTTGCCCGAACGAACGAACGATGAGAATTAATTACGATAAAAATACTGAAATGGCTAGTTTCGTGAACTGCTTCTAATTATAGTAAAATGATGACTGTGTAAGTTAACCATGTTTATAATAGAATTAATTACATGCAACGTAATATTTTTTGCAATAAAGCTGGAATGTGGGACGTCTGGTAAAGTTAAATGGGACACTATATATACATTAATAGCTTCATCACGGGTTCTTCATTCATTGTAATGTTGCTATCATAACATCGTACTTGTGAGCGATTTAATCTAAGCAGTGAACGAACAATGATTTAACCTTAACCATCCCTAGACCAACTAGCAGTATTTTTTTAAAAGATATAGACTGTACTGAACTACGTTAATTCCTATGAGTACTAAGTGCAAGTCACACTTGTCTGTACGCACTTATACTATTGTACATTTGTTTAAAGAAAAAATAAAAAATATTGAGTTGCAATGATACATTTAATGACCTTTAAATAAAATTAGGTTTGTATACAAGGTTCTTACACTATCTTTTTTATTAACAAGAGTCTTTGTTGTGTAGTGTAATCTAAAATTGAAGTGTTTTTTAGAAATTGCCTTTATTAATAATGAATAATGATTGTCAAAGTAATCATAGTCGACATCTGCAAATAAATTAAGGCTTACACATTTTTTCATGCAATGCTGAAGAAGGTGATGCATGACGTCTTTTTTGTTATATACATTTGTTTTTCGATTTACCTCTTCTGCTATATTACAAAGCTGTATTAGATCCCGGGAAGGATAATGATCTTTTTTAAACATGAGACTATCCTCTAATTTTTTTGAACTATACAGACAGTTCAAACAACTATCACATTTCATTTGGGTTTCCAATGATTTTGTTATATAACCAGCAATGTAAATTATTATATTTCAAGAAAATTCAGTCAACCTCGTCGGATCACCCAAGTAGTCATGGTCAATAGGTACCACAATTTCAGACTCTAAATTATTCTTAAGATCTTCATCGTCTTCAGTTATTCTGTTACGGTCGGTTGTTTTATTAATCGTTATTTCAGGCTTGGTATAAGTTAATATATGTATATTGTCGAGAGGTACACAATTACCAGTGGTTAAATGTTTCAACTCACCATGTACTAACATTCTTTTGTATGCTGATTTAAAATGAGTAGCTGTGGGGTTGTTATTGAAACCACCTTTCGCCCGAATGGCACTAAAACTATTTCTAAGTGATCTTGGCTTAGCTTATAAGTTGATAAAAACTGCAAATTGTGTGTTTTTACATATTTTTCATAACAAAACAATATACTTCAAATACAAATTAAAAATCCTAAAAAACCTGTTTTTTCTATTAGATAGCAATATATTCGTATTATCTATTTTCAATAACTTTATTAAGTCACAAGCTCTTACTAAAAAAATGTTTAGCGTTTCCATAGTTATCAGGAGTCAATGGTTTTTTAAATCCATAAGGCTTTAAGTTGCGCGAGTTCATTATATCAAATAATGAATTAAATGTTCTTTTAAAATTCACTGTTTTTAAATTGTTCCAAACCAAGGTTCTCGGCGCAAAGTTCTATAGCGTCAGCAATAGATTCACTAAATAACTGCGAAGCCAGTTTAACTTTCATAATTTGTTTTTATAATGCACATGTGCAGATTTGACTTAATTTCCTAGATGAAAACCCTCTGCTTCTTGAATTTCCACCAAAAGCTGTAGCTTCAGCGTTAGTAACAAACCTCCTATCCCCTAGAGTATCCTAACTAATTTCGGCATATGTGATGGATCTGGAAATACTGCAAAGTTTTTACCATTGTAGGAAAACACGGAATTTATTACATCACGTTCAATGTTACAGCCCAATAATTTAATCATCGAAAAATTTACTGTGCATCCGTCAAAAGTAACTGACACAATGTCAATGCCGCATTCATCCACCAAATCTATACAGGTCTTGACAAGTGATACTTTTTGTTCTGAAGTGACATTGTGCTAGAAAATAACCTATTGGGAGCTTCCAACTGCCATTGAGACAAGTGAGCATAAAGATTAATGCTTCTTTGGCAACTGGCAGAACATCGCCCTCGAGTAAGTAACCGTAATTTACAAAGCCAACATACTGTTTTCCGTTCCATGCAACACACCGACGAATGGCCATTTTGTCGAAACTTAATGCACACTGACAGTTTAAGAGCTTCCATTGATTCGGTGGAAAAACCAGGTTCACCTTCAACAGTCTCATACCACCGTGCTAAAGTGCGAGTATGTGAAAGGCATGTATTAAACGAGTTTCTTACATAACTGTAGGCACGAGTAGTAATCAAATGTAGGTTTAGTGCAAATTTTCTCAATTCGGGTGTGAATTTATTTTTATTTGATTTCAGTTGTACTCCTCTGATCGATGAGAGTAAATCTGTTGCTTCTTGGTTAATAAATTTTTCAGACTGCAACTTTTCTATAATAGTTCCCAACTCAGCATTCTTTTTCTCACTGCGTCGACACTTTGCTCTCAACGCAGCAACCTTCTTCTGACGAGTTTTTGCTATTTTTGATTGTCGATTTAGTTTTCTTACTACTTTTATTTTTCTAGGTGTTAATGTAATTTCTGATTAAAATTTTGATTCTAATTTCTAATTGGATCCTGAACAAATAACCATTCATCAAATAAAAACTAAGAAAGTATGGATGTATAGGCAAGTTCAACATTTTGACTGACAACTTGCATACTTACAGAACATATTTTTTGGTCCTTTGCAAAAGTGTTTGTAGATGTGGTTGGCTCATCTATTCGACATTCAATCTAAAACATAAAAAAAACCTAAGTGAATTTAGCTTTGTTACTTTGATGATAAATATTGTTATAAGAACATTTCACTACATAAATTATTGAGGATATGTTATATGACACTTGGAAATAAATAAATAATTAGCTATGAAGATAATGTAATAATCGTCGATCGTCACTTAACGGAACACTCTTTAAAAAACAAAATAAAATGCAAGATAAGTATCAAGAAGAAAAAATGTGTTACTTATAAATAAATTCGTTCGATACTTACATATGTTTCCAGTGTTGGGATTGAGAATGAATTTAAAAAAGTTCTCCACTGAGTTCTTCGAAAGCAATTCTGGGCAAAATGTTTTGAACCTAGTCGACTATACTTCGAAGGTTTCCAACGTTGACGTTTGGTTGATCTTATCCATAACTCACGACAATTAAGATCTTGGGGAAATCTACAAAAAAAAGGTGTTTATAATTCCTAATATTCTAGTGAAAATAATAATTTTTGGTTGGTATCCCTATAAGACGTTTAAGCCGACAAATTAAATATACAGTACAAAATGGCCGGCTTAACGTGAACACCCTTGTTTAATGTGGCAAACAACAAACTACAAAATTTATCCGGTTAATTTCGGGAAAATTATAAATATTTATGAAATAATTCTTCACGCTTTAAGAGTTAATTAAACGAAAATAGAGAACTGGTGATGTAGCCATAAATATATATGAATAATAAGGTAAAAATAACATACTCACAAATGAAAGGTTATGTTTTCACATTTACGTTCACTGTGGCTATTACAGCAAATATCACAACAATGCACTATATTTTTTGTGTTTAAGATATAAATCACGAAATATTAATCCCAAACAACAGATTTTATTACGAAAATACTAAAATATTTGGAATTATAATGGACACGTCAAAGTGTGTTGGGCACGAAGCGGTCATGTGCCCAACAATAAAAACAGCGTACGTAGACAAGGACAAGAAAAAACGATTTCTATATCTTTTAACCCTCAGGTTTTTCTGTATAGGCTTAGCTCGTTCGCTCTTGGTATTATTATTGGCATGTCAACTCCATATTATACTTCCTCCAAGCATTAGAACTTTTAGAAGCAGTAACTTCGTGTCGCGTCAACCATAATCATGTGTAGTTCCACAAACTTCTCAGTCCGGTCGTAGTCGTATGTAGTAGTAGTAATATAGTAGTATATAATATTATATATATATATATATAGTAATAATATACATAGTCTAACACTATGACAGAGTGACCGTTTTAAAATCATTTTACGTGATGGAAATAAATCGTCTAACATAGTTTATTCTTCAGTTTTAGAGTGTAAAAACGATGATATAAAATAAAAATCTTCTAAATGGAGGTATTACATACAAGCGGATAGTAAGATTTCTTTATTTATCTATACATATAATAAAAACGTAACTGATCGATGTCTGTACATAGAAGATATATGAGAAAAACTATTATTGGGGGTCTCTATAAACGCAGGAGAACCCAAAACAATGATTGTTAGAATTTTTGTCTGTTTGTCTGTTTGCCAACTTGTGCGCGCTAATCTCAGAAACGGCATAACCGATTTGGAAACGGTTTTCACTAATATATTCTGGTAAGGTTCACTTAACATTTAGTGTTTGTTTTACTTCAATAAGTTCATAAATAAAAAGTTATATCAATTAAAAAATCACGTCGAACATTTTTTTCATAAAAATGCTATAAAAAAGCTCTTCAGTTGAATTGACTGAAATTTTAGCTATCTGTATATTATGGTTTGTAAAACGATGATGATCGAAACCTCCAAATTTCCAATATAAGTTGACCTCAGATCTATGTGTTAAAACATATTAAAAGGGGGTCTGCATAGGCTAGATTTTGTCATTTGAATATAGCTGCGCCGCTGCTAGGGATGCCAATTAATTTCGAAAAAGATTGATTCGAATCGAACTCTTATGAATCGATTCCCAAAAAAATCGATGTCTAAAAGATCGATCTCTCAAAAATTGCTCTTTTTTCGATTCACTTTCGCATTTGTATTAACAATATAAAAATCCCTAAAATAGAAAATTTAAAGGGAACCACAACAGTCGATCTTTTGTAATTTTTAGCTTACTAAAGTATCAGTTATTATAGAGAAACATAGAAAGGTATAGAGAGAGAGAGAGAATTTATTACAGGTATATAGTGAAAGAGAATTAATTTCAAAAATTAATTATTTTAAACTGTTTTCGTTAATTTGGTGTTGGGTAATAATTTACTGTTAGTATTTTAATTGGTAAATGACACTATAGAAAATGACTGCATAATGAATTGAATAATCCATACCTACTAATATTATAAATGCGAAAGTAATTCTTTCTGTCCCGTCTGTTGAATTTTCAAGCCTAGACCGCTGAACAAATTTTGAAGAACTTTGGTTGAGAAAGGTCGTTGGCTACTTTTGGAAATAAAATTAGAAGGGGTGAAATGGGGGTGAAAGTTCGTATAAAGAACCTAATTTTGATGAATTTTGATATAGAGATATGTAGGAATTTGGAGAAAGACTTTGGCTACCTTATGTGGTGAAAATAAAATTTTAATGGGTGAAATAGGGGATGAAGGTTTGTACGAAGAACCCGTTAAACAATTTTGATGAATAGAGATATATTGGATCTTGGAGACGGACATAGGGTACCTTATAGCGCAAAGATGAAACATGAAGGGGTCCAATAGGGGATGAAATTTTGTATGAAGAACCCACTATTTCTCAATTTAGGGATATGAAAATTCATATTTATGATTTTAGGAAGAAATAAAAGGGTTTCGCGTTTTTAAAAACTGAATCGGCAGGGTGGTACAATAAGGGATGATTTACAATACCATACGCACATACGCATAGAGTGATAAATCCATCTATGATTTTCTATTGCTTTGTCGTGTTTAGAGATCAGTCTGTGTTTATGCAATAATATACAGGGGTGGTAGGTGTCGTGACCACTATACAAATAGCGATAAACCCAACAATGAGTTTTTTTTGGTTCATGGTGTTCAAAGATCAATCGGTGTATATGTAATAATATTGTGTGGTGGTAAGGATCGCGACCACCATATCTACATCTATCTATACATATAATAAAAACGTAACTGATCGATGTCTGTACATAGAAGATATATGAGAAAAACTATTATTGGGGGTCTCTATCAACGCAGGAGAACCCAAAACAATGATTGTTAGAATTTTTGTGTTTGTCTGTTTGCCAACGTTTGTGCGCGCTAATCTCAGAAACGGCTTAACTGAATTGGAAACGGTTTCAACTAATATATTTTGGTAAGATTGACTTAACATTTAGTGTGGTTTTACTTCAATGAGTTCATAAATAAAAAAGTTATATCAATTTCAAAAATCACGTCAAACATTTGTTTGATAAAAATGCCATAAAATAGCTCTTCCGTTCTATTGGCTGAAACTTTGAAACTGGTTTGTAAAATGATGATTATTGAAAGTTTACATAAAGTTAAAAAATGTACAGTTTCAGAGAATTTGAAACTTTCCAATATGAGTTGACCACACATCTATATAATAAATCATATTAATAAGTGGTCACCCTAGGTTGGATATAATCACGCAAGCAAGTCGAGTGCCGCATCGCTGCTAGGCAATTCATTCCGAAAAATATCGATTCGAATCCAACTCTGATGTATCGATTCACAACAAATCGAGGTCTAAATGGCCGATCTCTCCAAAAAATTGACCGTCTTTTATTCACTTTTCAGATTTGTGTTACCAATATAAAAATCTCTATTATAGAAAGCAAAAAGGACACCACAACAATCGATCTTTTGCTATTTTTACCATGCTAAAATATCAGTTAAAGAGAAACAAAGAAAGGTATAGAGAGAGAGAGAGAGAGAGAGAGAGAATTAATTTCAAAAATTTATTATTATAAACTGTTGTCGTTATTCTGCTTTTGGGTAATGTCCTGACACCATAGAGAACGACAGCATATTGAAATTAATAATCCATACTAATATTATAAATGCGAAAGTAACTCTGTCTGTCCTGTCTGTTGCATTTCACGCCCTGAAATAGACGATGAAGGTTTGTACGAAGAACGCATCAAACCAAATTTGTTGAATTTTGGTATAGAGATATATTGGACCTTAAAGAAAGACATTCGCTTACCTTATGTCGTGAAAATAATACTTTAAGAGGTGAAATAGGGGATGAAAGATTGTCTGAAGAACCCACTATTTCTAAATTTAGGGATATGAAAATTCATATTTATGCTTTTAGGAAGAAACAACAGTGTTTCGTGTTTTAAAAAATATGGGTGATTTACAATACACATAGACTGCACTCCTTGATACTAAGCAAAATGTTCCTGAGACATAAGCTTACATTATACAAGACATATGTCCGTCCTATCATGACATATAAGCTGCGCTACATTCGCACATACGTCAAAGATCAACATTAATAAATTCCAAATCCTCTAAACCCGATTCTTACGTAAAATTAACAAAGCCCCTTGGTACGTTGGTCGAATCGTAAATTGAATATCTTACGCGATTGTACTTCGACACTGCTTCGAATCACGTGAATCTGTTGGTGAAAACTGCCGCGACTTAAACCCCAAAACCGAACATCCCCCGCGAACAACTCCGGCCGCGATTATCTTCACCGATCCCGTTTATAAGATCGAGGAAATAAACAAATACTACTCCACCGTCTCTCCAAACAAAGCGTGCTCGCGCCCACGCCCGCGAAGCCACCGTTCCCTCCGCAGGGGATGGGCGGCTAATTTCGCTCCCGCAAACCCGTCACGTCCTCCATCTCTTACGTCAACTCTCTTAGGTCAACGGACCTAGGTCCGTTCCCTCGGTGTAGGACCCTTGAGTCATGCAGCCGCTCGCGCGATACTGGTGACACTGCACTTGCAGTCACGTAGCTATACACACACATCATTACACACAATATGTACATACATACGTGCACACCACATAAGTACATAGATCCTGTAAGGGACCTTTTTTTCTTCTTTTTTTACGATAGTTACTTTCGATCATGTTTCCAGGATACTAAATACATATACACATGTTCATTCCTTTCTCCTAGAGGCAGGGACATGTTATATGTATGTGTTAGCTTAGCTCAAATTTTCTACAGATTGGGAATTAGTCAGTTCGCGACCTTTTCACAATCACGGTAACAGCCCAAGCCGGCGTCCGGCCACTTTGGAACCTTTGTGCGCATGTTGCTCACGCTTTCGCGGCCGAATGCCTTAAGCGTTCGCCCCCAAGCCTGGTGAAGCTGTCAAAGCCATCAGTCGCTCTATTTCTTTAGGGCCCCTTAGGCTAACAGTATAGTCACTGAGAAAGAAAAAAAAATAACTATAATTTTCTTTTGGTTTATCGTGTTCAGAGATTAGTCAATGTATATACAGTAATATAGCGGGGTGGTAGGGATCGCGACCACCATACATAGTGTTAAACACATGTATGATTTTCTTTTGGTTTGTCGTGTTCCGAGGTCAGTCTGTGTATATCTATACTATTAATAATTTAGTATAGCGGACGAGTTTTTTTTATTTGTTTGTTTAAACATGGTAAACTCTGGACAACGGGTAGCAGTCGGATTCGAAAAATTCTTTTCTTATATGATAGCCAGATTCACGAAGAATAGTATAGGCTATCTGGAACTAAGCTAAACCTCTCAGCTAGCCTTAAATATTGATTTTTGTTTAAGTAAGTCGAAGTGAAAGTGTTCCCGAACTGTTTTATCCGCATGCGCTGGCGTAATGGTTAGTGATAAGTAAATATAATATTCTACAAAAATATTGTTCTTTAGTATATCTAACAAAAGTCTCCGGTAACATATACCTATTTCTTAATAGGATAAGCCACAATAAGGTATTTTGCGTGTTTTTATGTTGAAGATTAAGAATTGATTTTGAGCTTTATTTTTAGGCTTATTATATTAATCCTTACGAACCAAAGTTATTTCATCATAAAGACAATTTAAATTTTTCTTTTTATAGTATGTAATTAGGTCACATAGTTTAGGAGAAAATGAAAAATTTAAATACATAATTTGTACTTGAGAGAAGTGATAAAAATTATGATTACACGGGTCCGTCGCGTTGGCGGCGCGGTATTTCTTGGATAAAAACTCGGGGGAAACCGAGGGGCACAGCTAATTATTAAATAAAATCATATTTTGAAGAGAAATAAATGGTGGTATAAAACTTCACTAATAACAAACAACCTTATGCTGATAGAAACAAAGTTTATTTTAATTTAACTAGTGATTTGTTGTTTCTCAATTAGAGCTGATGAATCGCTTACTAATATTATCGACATCGATAAAAATAGAATATTATATTCCGTTCCGGCGATCAAGTTCTGTACCTATTCTTCTTTTTTTATTGTACTAGTAATTTTTGTTTAATAAATGTCATATACAGGTTGAAAAAAAAATGGACGGAACATGGAGGAAAAGTATGTTAAATGTTGACGATATCAAATTTTACTCAAAGAAAACATTCTATTATTTTATTTAAATTAATAACTGCATAAACAGATTTTCTAAAAAAAGCTTACCTATACCGGGAAGCGAACCAATTAAAAAATCGAAAAAACTGACATTCACTATGATATTGCACTAATGGATAGGGTATACGATAAGGGTAAAAATCGAATGGATTGGAAAAGGTGATCTGATTGTATAGTGTGATCTGAGTGCAAGGGCAGCAGGTGGAGGCAATACACAAGATACGGATGAGAAAACATGAGCAGATAGAGCGCGACGAGGGAGATGAACACCATCATGTTGCTGCGTGTCCTGTCAATGAGATGCGATGCTACGTAAAGCGATACGATACAGTATGAGATGATACGACACCTTTCACTGCCTGAAGCGCCACAAACAGTCAAGCAGCAAACAAGCACTGCGCAGTGCTGCAGCCAGTTGAGACCTTCCTTATAGAGTCATCACGTCTTAGTCCAGGATGCCACGCTGGAGTAGGCCTGTACAGTTTGAAGCTGCGTCCGGTGTAGAGGCTCCACGATGTAGAGAGTGATCGCCATTACAGTAGCGCGAAGTAGGGCCACAATTAAGGTGGCAACTCAAACTCTTAAGTCACCAAAACGCTGTCACGGATCATCACACAAAAGTGGGGAAAAATTCGATAATACGCACTGAGGTGGGAACCTGAGAACCTGGGAGGTTGCGCTATCATTGCGGTCACCAAATAAGGGCCTTTAGCACCATAGCGGTGACGACGGGCTCCCAGGTAGCGTAGACTTCGAGGTCATCAAATAAAGGTGGTTTGACCCATATCACAATTGTAAATTGTTTTAAATATAAATTCAAAGCCAAGTGATAAATCGTCTTGTATTTCTTAAAAATTGTCAAAACCTAATAAAAAGTTTGTACTTAAAAATTATGAACGCCACATATGCATGTAGTAATAAGCTGTTATTTAGCCATTATAAAACAGACACTTCAATTTTATTAATTGTATAGGTAGGTATCAACATTTATTTTTACCATAATTATATTTTATCTTCACTTTTAGGCGCAAAATATTGTAAATCATAATCTTTAAAGGTTTCATTAATATGAAAACGAATGTTATGGCCAAAATAAATCATCGATAAGTAATTCTCGTAATAAAGTGCCACTATAGCCCTATTCTAATAGCATCGACTTTATAGATGCTTTATAAATAACAACCGTAATACAAAGCAACTAGATCTATAGTGAATAAAATGTTTTATAGCGACATCTAACATCAAATAGCGGTATTTGTTGTTAATTTAAACATTGCTGAAGTCTCGATTAAAAATAATAGTTAAAAAAAAAACAAAAAAAAACACGCTTTCATAAAAAATCCAACTAAAAAACAGAAAATAAAATTTAATAAATTTGATTAAGTACAGTGTAAAAAAAAATGAATGTACATTATTGTAAAAAAAGCGTGGGGTGTATTCAAAGCGCTTTTTAAGATATTATATTATCGAAGTGATGATTCTTCTACTCATTATCTGTCAATAAAATGTTTATAATTATTGACACTATGCACCCCACGCTTTTTTTACAATAATGTACATTCATTTTTTTTTACACTGTACTTAATCAAATTTATTAAATTTTATTTTCTGTTTTTTAGTTGGATTTTTTATGAAAGCGTGTTTTTTTTTTTGTTTTTTTAAACTATTATTTATTTTTCATTTTTTAGTTAAATTTTTTAAATTATAAATTATTTAGTTCGATTTGCTAACTATCAACCGCCCTTAATATGTACAAATGTGTTCCGATTGTATCTTGGTTAAGAACACATATTCAAAGATTTCTATGATGCCAATATAAACAGCGAGACACATAGAGGTGCAACCTTATTTTCATATACAGTCAGTGACATTAATGCTTGAGTATGGAATTTTCAATCCGTAATCACTCTACAAAATATTATAATCATAGGAGCGAATCTGTTGGCGGTACTGAGAATGAGGTTGAGTGTGAATTTTCACTCTGTGACTGATTGTAGATTTTATGGTTTATCTCCTAATCGAATCTTTTCATTCAATGCTTCACTGTTACATGGAGTTCTTCCTGTTAATTTTGAGCAATCAAGTTCTTCAATTCGTATACCGTCCAAGGATCTTCCACGACTAAGTGCCATATAAGCTTGTCCAGCAGCAAACAATCGCGGACCCAAATAAATGACTGCATGATCAACTGTACAACCTTGCATGCCCGAAAGAGTAAGTGTGGAACTGCACCCATGCGTAGTTCGCGCACTAGATCTATCTCTCTTACTCGCATGCAAAGAATGCGGAAAGAAATTAATTAATCCTGGCGAATCTAATTAGGATAATCGGATGCTTTGATCGGATTATTGCATTGTCATCGACTTTTGACAGGTGTGCAAAGTTTGAATTAAATCTGATCATTCAAAGTAGGACAAAATCGAGCTCAAAGGGGTCGGTTACATACATACATACATACAGGTGAAGCTAATAAAAGCGTGTTAAAAAGGTCTATATAGTGATTGTATGCAAAATAAAATTAAGCCTTACCATCAATTATGAGAGTTTTATTTTGAATATACACTTTAGGTAACTTAACGCCTTTTGGATTAATATTGCTTTTGAATTGTGATTGGTGTTTTATTAGTAGTAGTATGTTTTCTTGGTGTGATTTTGGCGACATAGGTGCCGATACTGTGATACAAGTGTACCAATTCCAACTTGCTCATTATTCTGTGGACGCAGCGTTATCGATTTGTGGGTAATTCCCCAAATTTCGGGGAATTTCAACGCCATTGGGGATTTTATGAGGAATTTAACATTTTGAAGGCATCCTTTTTTTGGCGCGCTGAGAGCTCCTCGACCATTATGTGACTGATTATATAATACAGTTCAAAGCATGTTATAGGTGGGATACATTTTTTGGAGTTATTATTGTTTTATTAGGTCCTACAAGTATAACTTTAAAGGTGCGTATGTGATATGTTGATAGTTTGATACTTAAAACATCGCGATGAACGATTAGACACTATAAACAATTCGAATATTCCTATTTTATATATTGTAGCGAAGTTACTAGGGCATAAAAGCGGGCTTCTAAATTTAAAAAAATTGCCAATAATTGAATGTTGCCTGTGTTGCCATTTGGAAATGCATCCGTAAAAAATTCATTGATGGCATAATAGTAGCGATTAAAGGTAGCAATAACGGCGGGTTTTTATTAATGAATTACGCTGTTGTGTTATAGCTCAACAATCATTATTATAAAATGTTGTCGTTATTCCGCTGTTCGGAAATTTGCTGTCATATATCGTACCTATTATAATTTGTAACAATGACAAAAAAAATTGAAGTGAACTTTATACCCTGCACTCCAGGATTATAATCGTAAATTCGGAATAAACTCATTACTCGTATCATAACTTTCGGGCAAGGTAAAGTTCTCTCTCCTACACACCTATTGATGCTTGCATAGTGCTTGTTTGTTTAAACGTTGCGGTACGACTGGGTGATCATTGTAAACAATGGTTACCGACAACGGATAATCGACAACACAATAATTATGTTGTCAATAATTTGTTATTCGTTACGTAGGAACAATGCATTACATTATTCGTTGTTGCGTTAATGACCACTTTAAGTAGCGATGTTAGCTCAGTGGTAACATTTTCAAACCATAGATTATTATACTACATCTATGATTCAAACACTGCATCGATTGATGAATTTAAACTTTTTATTATTAATTTATTAGTTGTTCATATTAATCCATTCAAATGCCATCTAAGAATTTATTTGAAGACAATAACACAGTATACGCTTTAAACGCACTATTAGGCTCGTTTTAATGAAATTTGAGTGATGCTTAATTGCCATGTTTGTCTAACTAATTTCAACGGTTTTACTACTTTATGATACCTCTGTCAGCCTATCCAGTACCCACTCTGAGAACTTGCCATACACTTAAGAAGAGAACCTTCACAAAGTAATCAAAAAACAAAAAAACTGTTTGTTAGCTCTGACGCACGAGTCATGACATTATGTCATTAGGTACTCCTTAGGTACGATTCTGTATACAAGTATACACATTACTTGCGCGATAAGTTGAGACCTGAGCTCGGTGACGTCATTCTCGGGTCCTGGTACAGTGAACAAAAAAGAACACAACTAGTTTAGTATAGTAAGAGATTAAAAAAACCAATATTAAATAATGGCGTTGCGCGCTGTACAACGCGTGTGTCATCGGGGAAGCGGGTGAGGAGTCGCATTCCGCGCGGGTCTCAATTTTCGCACACGAGTTAAACATGATTTAAAAGTGAAAGGTGTTGCGAGGTACGTTGCGAAGAAAAACGTAACGCTTTTATGTTAACGCTTATATTAATTAATTTCATTCATAAAATTTCCATACATGGGTTCTTATATGAAAATCTATTTAAAAAAAGTTAACAACAAAAACGCTCGAACAAGGCGGTTCCTAAGCCTTCAAAGTATGTATCTGCATTTTTTTTTGTGAATAACAAATACGCACTTTTATTTTTGTTTTATATAAGGGTCGTAAAAGTATTAGAATGCCTGTTATTTTTCATTATCATTTAAAATTAATGAATTAAATTATAAATAATGCATTCAGATACCCATTAGTAACGCCCAAGGAAGTTTTATTACAATATTTTTTTATTGGTATATGTTTTATTTTGAGAAAGCTGTGTATGTAGAACTAATTTTCAAGGTAGATCCAACTACAACTTTAACTTCGTTCCACTTGCGTTTGTATCGATACAAACGCGCGTTTGAAGCGCTTAGCTTTTGCGTTTATGTTGGTACATACGCATACAATATGCAAATACGCGCTGTTGAGGCGCAGAGGACGCGCGTCGTCAGCTCGTTTGTATAACGTCGTGTGCAAATCCCATAATTGTGAACGCAGATTTTAAATTAGGTAATCATAATCACATTTCCACTTACAAACGGTACAAACACCATTTAGAATTAATAATATTAAACTACAATTTATTTGTAAAATTTGTTATTTCAGTTAAATCATTTAAGCACTTTGTGGCGGGGTAAGACTGAAATTTTATTAGTTTTCCAGAGAAGAGACGTTTTATTCAGTATACCGATATTCCATCAACGCCCTCTATTGTTTTCTATATAAATTGTATATGTATTCAGCCCACAAAGTCGTGTACTCTCTGCATTTAGTAAGAGTTTTAGTAATATCCGTTAGATGGCGTTAGTATTTCTTATTTTCTCTGAACTTCTACATTATTAAATTAACTATAATATTATTTCCCTAGCACAATATTATTAATTATTATACAATTAAGAAACAACTTTATTTATCTGGACTTCAAATACTACTTTCTAAATATATGTAGATAATTAAATTAATAAATCATAATGGAAACAGACAGCGTTTCCCTCTGGATTGATTTCTATCTGGCCTATATTTTGGATTCCGTACGTAAAATTAATATAAGTTCTGAACGTAACATACACCGATAAGTATGATAAGAAATGAAGAACGCATAGCGATTTAATTCTGTTACTTCAAACAAACCTTATCAATAGTACTTACCGGGCACAGTCAGACGCCACATTTATTACCTTATTTATTTATTTACTTGCAATTGGCGAACTACCCACGACGGGTTTATATTAAAAGTAATTATTGTGAGCACGTGTTTTAGTGTATTTTGATTAAATGTTGAGATGGCGCACAATGCATCCCATTAAATGTGTTTGGACTAGTGCCGTAACAGTTAAAGTGATATTATGTTCTATCGGATGGACTCTTCTGGGCCTTCGACGTCGGTGGCCGAGCGGCGGCCACTCATGCTGGCACTTAGAGTTCCTAGAAGTTATGGAAGCCTTTTCCCATATTATAAGTTCGTGAGAGATACTTACAATGATTCTACTCACATCGAGGTATTTTTGTTAATTTCTTTAGTAATTAATTATATTTCTACAAATATCTATAAAATATTGTCTTTAAATTATATGTTTGTAGGAGAAAATATGCATTTAATTAATGTATACATTAATTTTACTATTTAACGTATTAGCTGTTTACATACACATAAAATACTCATAAATAATAAAAGTGTAACAGCATTTAAACATGAGTAGTTCAGTAGGTACATTTACGAGTAAACGCTATAATATACTTATGTAATAAAAATGTCTAAAAAGGATTAAAGTTTTATGAAAAAGATTTTGGAATAAGTTTAATAATAACAAATAAATTCTCGAGATACGAGATATGTACGGTCTACATGAAAAAAATTATTACTTATGTTTGTTATAATTTCTTAGTTCTTACACATACCTAGTATACAATGTGGAAAAAATTTAACTAAAAAATGAAAAATAGATAATAGTTTAAAAAAACTTAAAAAAACACGCTTTCATAAAAAATCCAACTAAAAAACAGAAAATAAAATTTAATAAATTTGATTAAGTATAGTGTAAAAAAAAATTAATGTACATTATTGTAAAAAAAGCGTGGGGTGTATTCAAAGCGCTTTTTAAGATATTATATTATCGAAGTGATGATTCTTCTACTCATTATCTGTCAATAAAATGTTTATAATTATTGACACTATGCACCCCACGCTTTTTTTACAATAATGTACATTCATTTTTTTTTATTTTACACTGTACTTAATCAAATTTATTAAATTTTATTTTCTGTTTTTTAGTTGGATTTTTTATGAAAGCGTGTTTTTTTTATTTTTTTTAAACTATTGTTTATTTTTCATTTTTTAGTTAAATTTTTTAAATTATAAATTATTTAGTTCGATTTGCTAACTATCAACCGCCCTTAATATGTACAAATGTGTTCCGATTGTATCTTGGTTAAGAAAACATATTCAAAGATTTCTATGATGCCAATATAAACAGCGAGACACATAGAGGTGCAACCTTATTTACATATACAGTCAGTCACATTAATGCTTGAGTATGGAATTTTCAATCCGTAATCACTCTACAAAATATTATAATCATAAGAGCGAATCTGTTGGCGGCACTGAGAATGAGGATGAGTGTGAATTTTCACTCTGTGACTGATTGTAGATTTTATGGTTTATCTCGTAATCGAATCATTTCATTCAATGCTTCACTGTTACATGGAGTTCTTCCTGTTAATTTTGAGCAATCAAGTTCTTCAATTCGTATACCGTCCAAGGATCTTCCACGACTAAGTGCCACATAAGCTTGTCCAGCAGCAAACAATCGCGGACCCAAATAAATGACTGCATGATCAACTGTACAACCTTGCATACCCGAAAGAGTAAGTGTGGAACTGCACCGCGTAGTTCGCGCACTAGCTCTATCTCTCTTACTCGCATGCAAAGAATGCGGAAAGAAATTAATTAATCCTGGCGAATCTAATTAGGATAATCGGATGCTTTGATCGGATTATTGCATTGTCATCGATTTTTGACAGGTGTGCAAAGTTTGAATTAAATCTGATCATTCAAAGTAGGACAAAATCGAGCTCAAAGGGGTCGGTTACATACATACATACATACAGGTGAAGCTAATAAAAGCGTGTTAATAAAAAGCGGGACATGGATGAAGAGTATATTAAATAATGAAGATAGCAAATTTTTCTCAAAAGAAACGTTCTTTCATTTTTTGAAGTAATAATAACTTCAAACACAGATTTTCTAAAAAAAGCTCAACCTCTATTGGGAAATATACAATAAATAAATGCAAAAATCTGACATTCAGAGTGTTAATTTCACTAATCGATGGAGTCTATGATAAGGACAACATATCTCAAATAAACATTGTATGTTACAATTAAAGGAAACCATGAAATTTAACTATTCATCTCTAATGTTACCCTAGCCTAGACTTATTTAAAAATTTTATAGTTATTGTAATTTGGAGAGTATGTACCCAAATAAAAGAAAATATAATTTTGTTTAAGTTTCGTTCTTTTGTTATATTTCCTATAAGTTTCAATTTATTGTGTTTTAAAAAGTTTAGTAGTTCTCATAGTTACATAGAAATCTCTCGAATCTTGATTTACAAGAGTATTTTTGTAAAAAATCATAACTGTTAATTTTAAACAAGGAAATTATGCACTTAATCGTTATTGTTGTTATGAAATTTTATAACGGGATGGGTACCTAAGTTATTAATGTGACCTTTGTTTTGTTTTTGAGCTGGTGGTGTTACATATTATCTCTTGTTATCAGATGATCTTTTTGTTTGAATTGCGACTGTTTAGCTCTAATATTAACTCGGATGCTAAGCCATCGAAAAACACGAGGGTATAAGAAGTCGTCGGTAGCTGAAGGCCTTGCAGTAGGTATAACCTATCGAGACGTGTATTAATGAAGCGTGTTCTGTGATTTTATATTAAAATCGTTTTATTGTTATTTAAAATCATTTTATTAATAAAATTGCGCGTCTTGTCGAGCAACGAAATGCTTCGTGCAGCGTCATTTATAAGAACTTACGGGCAGGTAGATAAAATCATTATAAATTACATACTTAGAAGTGTTCCGCTATGTAAGTATAGATAGCTATAAGAATTTAACAGGGTTCTCTACCTTTTAAAATCTTTATCTAAAAGGTCGGGGAAAAAGTTTCTTCGCATTTTTATATGAAAACTCGATACATTTTTTTTCAAAGTTCGTTAACATTTATTTACTGTATATATGTGCCGTTTTGTTCGATGACTTTCTGCCATTTTGTAGGAAGAGACGTGATCCCGTTGCTGTAGAAACTTTGGACTTCTGATCAAAAAAACGCGACAAATAGTTTTGGCAGTCCTCTCTTGATGTTAACCTTACAGAACCTAAAGAAGTCTGAAGAGATCGAAACAGGTGAAAATCTGAAGGTGCAAGGTCATGATTATATGGTGGATACACTAACACCTCCCAGCCAAACTATCTTAATTTTTGCTGAGTGGCTAAAGATTTGTGTGGTCTAGCGTTGTGATGAAAGACTACACCCTTCCTGTTGTTCAATTCCGGCCGCTTTCTCTCAACTGCTTCCTTTAATCTCATCGGTTGTAGGCAGTAGAGACCCGAATCGATGGTTTTGCCGGGCGGTAAAAGCTCATAATGAACAACGCCCTTCCAGTCCCACCATACACACAGCATCACCTTATTTCGAGTTAGCCCAAGTTTAGCCACAGTCTGTGAAGCCTGGCCGACCTTAGACCACGATCTTTTTCGCACGTTCTTGTCGTAAGTGATCCACTTCTAATCGACAATTATCAATCTCTTCAAAAACGGCTCGGTTTTAGTTTAATAATGAATCGCAAATGAGTACACGGTTCATTACATTTCTTTCAGTGAGCTCGTGTAGCACCCAAATACCAAGCTTTTTGGTATAGCCAGCTTTCTTCAAATGGATTAAAACTGTTTTGTGGTCAATTTCCAGTTCTTCAGCTATATCGTAACTACTGATATGCCGATCTTGCTCAATTTATTAAAAAATGGCGTCCATTTTATTCGTAACAAGGCGACCAGAGCGAGGTGCATCTTTAACATCAAAATTTCCGGAATGAAAACGTTTGAACCAACTTTGTGCTACTCTTACTGACACTGCATTAGGTCCATAAACATCACAAACTACTTGAGTTGCATTTTTATCTTTTTTGTAATAATATTTCAATATGTATCGAATTTCTTCATTATATTCACTCATTTTTACAGGAAGAAAAACAAATGAAAAATAGCGGAAACCAACCTTTTTTCTTTTTTAATTTTTAATGTTACCAAAACCACCCAGATACAAATAGTACAGCCAAAGAAATTTTATAACAAGTTTATACCTATGTTATGCGAAAACATTATTTCCCGACCTAATATAATCTTCTCTTTTACATAACATAAAAATCGGTCAAGCCGTTTTTGATTTAAATACAAACAGAAAGACAGGCATTTCTTACTATGTCTGCACTTGCTAAAGCCATTTTTTTTTTATTCGTATTATTTTAAATCGTAGTATTAAATAAGTTTCATATTTAGTACAAAAAAATTATACGGACAAGGAAATTATTGATAACGTATATTATACATTATATAATCAATTTAGAATGTATATAAAAATATCATCAGTGAAATATACTAGCGATTAGTTGATTAACTAAGTATTTTAAGGAGTTACAACCACAAGCTTTTTAAATATGAAGTTATTCTTCTGACATTCACATAGAGCTTATTTTAAGTTTTATTAAAAAATAAGTTATACCGAGCTGCGGGGATTAAAATAATCACTGAAGAATAAAATCTTTACATTTTAAGATTATTTTTCACTTTTTAGTTCATAAATTACTATAAAAGCTTTTGTATAGTTTTTATTTAAACAATAAATCATTTTTTTATAGTCTTAAAATAAAATTTATTGTTTACTAGCTGTGCCCGTGGCTTCGCTTACGTGGACTACAGAATGCCCGCGTGAATCTTGCTCCCGGCTATTTTAAAGACAAAAATGCTTATTGTGGGTGTTCCTTAGAAGATAGATGTGTAGTAAAATGGGGACGGCTTGCCCTTTACAAAATGTGCTACGTCGACAATACAGATCGGGACCGCGCACCGAGAGCGCGAACGCGTCGGAAACGATTCCCTCGAACTCTGTATAACCGGCGGCGAATACACGCTACGGTAACCAGCTGTCTGTAAACCAGTGCGTGCGAGCCCCTCTCGCTACGTGTGACCGACCCTGCTCACACCCGAAACTACTAGGCGTGAAGAGGGCGAAACATTAATGTACACACGCAGTGAGGTGCCTTCTTGTAGGCGTGGCGCTGACGTAGCACGGGAGCGGAGAGGACTGGGTCGCTGGCGGGTTGAACACGTGAAGACAATGACACACAGATACCACAATAAGATTTTGCTGTATTCTTCTCAAGATACAATTACTCTTCTTAATACTATTTTCTTAGTACTATCTTCTTAGTACTATCTTCTTAGTACTCTTTCTTCCAGTCTTGAGTCTTGAGTCTTCAGTTTGTGGCACCTGTGTGTGCTGGTAGGCCGCGACGGCTAGACTTTTATTTCATTCTTGGAGCGGGACGGAGCGATAGCGTCTATCTCTCTACTACTCTAGCACTACCAAATATGGTCATGGCGCGCTACCGCGGTGGCGCGCCGCGGTTACGCTATTGCTGTCCCTGTCTGCGTTATTATTATTATTCTATACAATGTTCAATAAATCGTTAATATCTCTAAATATACTTATCAAATCACTATGAAATCTGTCTTATGTTATTACGGACATAAATACCTACATAAAAACACTAAATACAACATTAAGGGTTAATAAACACCTCAAATATCAAACAATAAACATTACGACCTTAAACGGCCTAAAAACACGTTATGTACGCACTATTAAACGTTACAAACATTATACCATACACATAGTAGGCTAACTATCCTATACAACATTAAACATTACATATAACTGTTATAAAACACGATTATTGATGAGATATAAGTTCAATACTTTAAGAGACTATTTCTACGATATTATAAGCATTTTTATAAGTTATTTACTATTCTTATATACCTACAGGTTACAACATTCTATTTAAAACATTAAATCGCCGATCGTGTATACAAATTCTTAATCCCTACAACTTATATCTACAATTATGATTTTTATCATCACGGTTAGCCCTGCGTGTCGCTAACATGTAGACTCTCCCGGACTTTTTTGTAGGTCTTTTTAATGACTATGTATATGTAGTCCATTAAGTTGCTATATCTCTTATGATTTACTAAGAAATAAGCTATTTAAGTCTCCGAATTGATTCACCATGACCAGTTTTTTTATTATTTGTGCGGAACCCTTATTCTTTTCCTAAAATAAAAGTAGCCTAAGTTACTCCATATAACATCAGAAATGTACCAGTGAAAGTCCCGTCAAAATCGATCAAACCGTTTCGGAGATTATCCGGAACTAACAGAGAGACAAAAATTTAAAAAATGGACTTTTTGTTATAGGTATACTTACATACTTTATGTATACTTTCATGTGCATTTAGTAAAAACCTGTTATTTTGACATTACAAACAGACACTTCAATTTTATTAGTTGTTTTGAATATAATAAATACAATCTGAAAGGATAAGTAAATAGGACATAAAAATTATAATTAATACCAATAGTTATAATTAATATTTAGTGGCGTATCCCTTATTTTCAATAACAGCACTGCAACGATGTGGCATTGATTCAATCAATTTCATACATTTTTCTAGGGGGATTGAATTCCATGCTTTATATAGTTCGTTTTGACTGGTGTTACGTTTGTTTGAGACTTTCTTGTTAACAATATACCAGAGATTTTCTATCAGGTTTAAATCCGGACTATTTGCTGGCCAGTCTAAAACGGATATACGCTGTTCGCTATGGAAACATTTGATGCTATTGGCCGTGTTTTTAGGGTCATTGTCATGAAGAAAGATCCAGGTTACAGGCAAATGATCGTCCGAGTAGGGAATCATTGTGTGCTCTAAGATATTTTTGTATTGCCATTGATCTATTGTACCTTCAATCTTCCGAACGGGTCCAACTCCACACCCGGAAAAACACCCCCAAACTTTAATGTTACCGCCACCGTGCTTGACTATTTATGTATTTATAATTAAAAGCATTGTTTACAGGACGTCTAACATAGTGCTTTCCATCGGAATTTACCATATTTATTTTTGTTTGTTTAAACACGCTAAACTCCGGTACTACCAGTCGGATTCGAGAAATTCATTTTGTATATTATAACCAGACTCACGTGGAATAGTATTGGCTACCTAACATTAGGTTACATCTTTCAGCTAGCCCTAAATATTTATTTTTGTTAAGTAAGTCTGGAAGTGGAGGCCCTTCCGAACTGCGTTATCCGTGTGCGCTGGTGTAATGGATAATGATACGTAAATAAATGTTCTACGAAAATATTCTATAAAATTAAAATAATTTGTATTTGCAGGAAGAACAATTATGATAGGCCACACGAGTGCGTTGGCGTTGTGGTGTTTGTCGTATAATATTAACACGGGTGAAACCGTTTGGGCACAGCTAGTAAGCATATAACCGGGAACGGGGATAGCACGATTCGCGCGTGTGCCTGATTGACGATAGTATATAATCCACGCGAACGAAGTCGTGGGCACAGATAGTTCAAAATATTTTATTATTGTTATCGATTCTTACCTAATGTTTGTGTAAATATCCAATTTCTTTTGTTGTCTTTATAGGGTTAGCGTTTCGCCACAATCTCACCTAATGTTAAGTGACGATCTGGTTCTCAAGTGCACCTGCCACTGTAAAACATCTATAGGGGCTTGTCGACATATTTCAACTTGAGGGTGGTAGCTAATCAGGCTAACATTAGAAAATGCCCTACTGCTATGCTATGGTTTCATCACGATGTGTTTCTTCATCCACAGCTCAGGCTCATTGCAGTGGTTCGAACTCACGTCGATCGACGCGATGTCCGTTGACGTTGCCATTAAGCCACCATTGCTTATTGCCAAGTTATACAGACGTGTGTAAATGGATGAAAAAAAGATTCCTTTACTTTCATACATACATGACTACATGTACCTATATATTAAGCTAATAGAAGCCGGTTAACATTATAATATTATAGTAGTGAAAAGATTTAATAAAAGATAACTACTGACAGTAGATGTATCCAGTTCATATTATAATTCTAATATAATATGCACTAATACAATTAATGCCCGAAGCATTTCTTGCGACAGACGTTACAAAAAGTTGCATTACTGTAGTAAGTGGTTTATGTACTGGTTCAAGCGGTAACATAAATAATGAAAAACATAATGAGAAGCTAGCGACGCAACACCGGCGGGGAGGGCTGATACTCAATGCTGACCTCTAGATCGTCTTGCCGTGCCGACTGCCGACATTGTCTGAGCGGACACCGTACGATATGCTGCCCCCGTCGCGATCCGCACATCGTAAGGCCTCTGCGCTCTTCAAACGCATCTCATTGCGCAATAACAGTATTTACTCCCTAGTACGTACCTATTCATCACATACGTTCATTCATACCGACCGCCCTCTACCCGCCCAACGTCAAATGGCCACGCTCTAAATAGTAACCGCCTGAGGCGGGACGTGCAGCCGTACTGTTCGTGATACGGCCCACTCACCACATACACATATCCATCACGGGAGTCGTACAGTGCACGCGTTTTTATTATGCGGCCAGTGTAGACATTATGTCTATCCCGTTAGATCTCCCGGAATCAAAGATCGGCGATAATGAGTACGTACACATACGCTGTCTCATCGCCAATATACACAGACCAAAGAACGTATCTAGGCCGCCCACTGCACCGATGGAAAATGAACAAAGACCGTTGGAATTGTTCCGAGAATCACCGACCTCTTCAGACACGGAACGGAGTTTATCCTGCTCAGAAAAATCGGAACTCAATGCGCTGGAAGAACCGATAGTGACTCAGCGCGCTAAAAGTAATAGCTTCGCAGGTTCTATGCTGGCGCCACCGATGCACCAGGGCAAAAGACGACGGCCATCGTTCCTGCATCTTCAAATCGGTGGTAATTCGGAAACTCCAGGACCATTGTCTGCTGGTCCTCATCTCAACATACCGCGGTTATCTGTGACGGCTCCGCCTGGGGAACATCGCCGCTTCAGTCATGGTTTCGCAGCATTTCATGGATTTGCTTTACGACGCCACTCTAATACGGTCTGCCCATTATATTCCAATGTTTAAAATGAAATATAAATACTTTATTATTAACAGTAACGTGAGTGTGTGTGTTTTCAAACTTTGACGTGTTGTATAATAATTTAACTCGCGAGTTTTGTGTAGAATATTGACCTGCTCGAAGCTATGCATGCATTAAAATACAGGATACTTAATTAAATTAAACATTTTATTTACGAGTATGATAATAACTCTTCTGTGATTATGCACATTATCACTAAACGTAGCAATTAAGTTAAATAATGCCTATTGTTTTTTGAATATTTTGTAATGAAATTCGAAAATTCATTTTACTGTTTGAATTCGTGTGTGATAAAATACCTACAAATTAATTTACAAAATTCGTATTCAGACGTATTAATAATTCATTGGATTATTGGAATGATATATTGCATGCCCCTATTGTATTCATGTTTTGCTTTAAAAGTTATATAATATCAACCATTGATTCAAGTGAAGGTACAATTTATTGGGCTACCTTGTGATATCATTTCTTATCACTAAATCTACATCGTATTATAATTATTATTATGTATGTTCAGTATAAATCGCGATCCGCCTCGATCATACGTTTCCTTGGTGTGGTGTAGAGAGTGTCACACGAATTGTTTTTTTTATTACTACCGTTAAGAATACTGGTGTAATACTGTAAGACTACATTTCCAGTCGCTTAGACTATCATGTTGCGTTGGAGTTTGCACCCGAGCGAGGTGCTGTATTTAAAAAAATATTATTTAACGGATTGTACTGTTCTGTATTACGTTCCCATACACAAATCTAAAGTTTTATTATACGTGATAATAACTGAAAAAGTAGTGTGGCTTTAGTCAGAAATATTTTAATCTTTCCTTTGATGAAGAGTGCATGTTTTTTTGTTTCTAACTTTCATTGTAACATTATATCAAGTATGTTAAGAAAAAATGAAATTGATATTAATTTTTATGTTGAAAACTAACAGCATTTGTCTTAATATATAAAATAAAGAATCTAATTTTCCACATTTTGAACGTTGGTAAATTTAAATTATATTTTTACTATGCAGTCTTTTTATTACTGTTTCAACATAATATATTACAATCATAGAGAGCCGATTTTTATTGTATTTAGGACATCAATAAAGAATTATTATATATAAAGTCTACTATCTATATATCATACTACTTTGTTCAATTATTCATATTACAATATTTCGTGTTTAGAGCCTGCACCGCAGCGAGTCGATGGTGTCGCTCGCGTGCTTCCGGACCCTCTACCAGTTGGTGAACAACGACAACATCGGAGAATTACAGCAGTATCTCGCTAACAACAAAAATGTTAACATCGACGACAGGGATGAAGTGAGCATAAGCTTTATTTCAAATCTTTTACTATTACACATAAATGAGTTTCTATTCCAACGCTATATTCCGTAGGAATGCTATGACCAAACTTGATGGTGTCGCACAATAACTTGGAAAGTCCCTGGACATTTGGGTGGAATCGAGTTTTTGCCAGGAACGTCTCAAAAATGGTTTTTTAACAAAAATAAAAAAGAAAACGTTATTTCCTTTTTGTTTAAATCGGTTTTTATTTTTATGATAAAAACTACATATTCATTTTGATACATTTATCATCTTTACTAAAAAGTCATGCGGACATTTTCATTAATAAATAATAAGGAAAAAATTTACAAAACTCAATGTAAATGTACGATAAAAAATCATAAACACAAAGGCATAACCAGAAGCATAATCTTATCTTTAAATTAAGCTCAATGTTATGCCAAAAGATATACTAGAAAAACATCATAATTCAAATTAACAAACCACATTGTTATTAAATTTGATAGTTTCAAAGTTTCCTTGAAGATGTTTCCTAATTAACTGTAGCAGTTTTAAATACTGATCTTGCCAATTCTTTCCAAATTTATCTCTTTGTTTTATTCTTTTCTCAGTTTTCCACTACTTACATTTCTATCATTGGATAACGTTCGAGTATGACGATGGACCATCGCACTGATGGAGGAATATATACTCAGACAAAAACCACTATGTATTAGGTCGGGGAAAAAGTGTTTTCGCATAACGTAGGTATAAACTTGTTATAAAATTTCTTTGGCTGTACTATTTGTATCTGGTTGGTTTTGGTAACATTAAAAAGGTTACATCTATACAATTAATAAAAATGAAGTGTCTGTTTGTAATGTCAAAATAACAGTTTTTTACTAAATGCATATAAGTGTATATACGATACCTATAACAAAAAGCCCATTTTTTTAATTTTTGTCTGGCTCTCTGTCTGTTTGTTCCGGGTAATCTCCGAAACGGTTGGACCGATTTTGACGGAATTTTCACTGATAGATAGCTGATGATATAGGGAGTAACTTAGGCTACTTTTATTTTAGAAAAAGAATTAGGTTTCCGCACAAATAGAAAAAAAAACTGGTCATGGTGTATCGATTCGGGCGCTAAAATGGCTTATGCTGAGTAAACCATATGAGATATAGCAAATTAATGTACTACATAATTATAGGCATTAAAAAGACCTACAAAAAAGTCCGGGAGAGTATACATCTGTCTTCTAAGGAACACCCACAGTAAACATTTTTGTCTTTAAAATAGCCGGGAGCGGGGGAATAGGATTCGCGCGGGCATTCTGTAGTCCACGTGAGCGAAGCCACGGTCACAGTTGGTTAAAAATAAAAAAATGTTGCTTCCCGCTATTTTTCATTTGTTTTTCTTTCTGTAAAAATGAGCGAAGCTAATGAAGAAATTCGATACATTTCAAAACATTACTACAAAATGGCAAAAATGCAACTCAAGCAGCGAAAAAAATTTGTGATGTTTATGGACCTAATGCAGTGTCAGTAAAAGCAGCACAAAGTTGGTTCAAACGTTTTCAGTCCGGAAATTTTGATGTTAAAGATACACCTCGCTCTGGTCGCCCTGTTACGAATAAAAAGTGGAGCAAGATCGGCATATCAGTAGTTACGATGTAGCTGAAGAACTGGAAATTGACCACAAAACAGTTTTAACCTATTTAAAGAAAGCTGGCTATACTAAAAAGCTCGATATTTGGGTGCCACACGAGCTCACTGAAATAAACCTGATGAACCGTGTACGTCTGTTTGTAATGTCAAAATAACAGTTTTATACTAAATGCATATAAGTGTATATACGATACCTATAACAAAAAGCCCATTTTTTTAATTTTTGTCTGGCTCTCTGTCTGTTTGTTCCGGGTAATCTCCGAAACGGTTGGACCGATTTTGACGGAATTTTCACTGATAGATAGCTGATGATATAGGGAGTAACTTAGGCTACTTTTATTTTAGAAAAAGAATTAGGTTTCCGCACAAATAGAAAAAAAAACTGGTCATGGTGTATCGATTCGGGCGCTAAAATGGCTTATGCTGAGTAAACCATATGAGATATAGCAAATTAATGTACTACATAATTATAGGCATTAAAAAGACCTACAAAAAAGTCCGGGAGAGTATACATCTGTCTTCTAAGGAACACCCACAGTAAACATTTTTGTCTTTAAAATAGCCGGGAGCGGAGGAATAGGATTCGCGCGGGCATTCTGTAGTCCACGTGAGCGAAGCCACGGTCACAGTTGGTTAAAAATAAAAAAATGTTGCTTCCCGCTATTTTTCATTTGTTTTTCTTTCTGTAAAAATGAGCGAAGCTAATGAAGAAATTCGATACATTTCAAAACATTACTACAAAAAAGGCAAAAATGCAACTCAAGCAGCGAAAAAAATTTGTGATGTTTATGGACCTAATGCAGTGTCAGTAAAAGCAGCACAAAGTTGGTTCAAACGTTTTCAGTCCGGAAATTTTGATGTTAAAGATACACCTCGCTCTGGTCGCCCTGTTACGAATAAAAAGTGGAGCAAGATCGGCATATCAGTAGTTACGATGTAGCTGAAGAACTGGAAATTGACCACAAAACAGTTTTAACCTATTTAAAGAAAGCTGGCTATACTAAAAAGCTCGATATTTGGGTGCCACACGAGCTCACTGAAATAAACCTGATGAACCGTGTACTCATTTGCGATTCATTATTGAGACGGAATGAAACCGAGCCGTTTTTGAAGAGATTGATAACTGGCGATGAAAATTGGATCACGTACTACAAGAACGTGCATAACAAAGGTCGTGGTCTAAGGTCCCATTTTTTTAATTTTTGTCTGGCTCTCTGTCTGTTTGTTCCGGGTAATCTCCGAAACGGTTGGACCGATTTTGACGGAATTTTCACTGATAGATAGCTGATGATATAGGGAGTAACTTAGGCTACTTTTATTTTAGAAAAAGAATTAGGTTTCCGCACAAATAGAAAAAAAAACTGGTCATGGTGTATCGATTCGGGCGCTAAAATGGCTTATGCTGAGTAAACCATATGAGATATAGCAAATTAATGTACTACATAATTATAGGCATTAAAAAGACCTACAAAAAAGTCCAGGAGAGTATACATCTGTCTTCTAAGGAACACCCACAGTAAACATTTTTGTCTTTAAAATAGCCGGGAGCGGGGGAATAGGATTCGCGCGGGCATTCTGTAGTCCACGTGAGCGAAGCCACGGTCACAGTTGGTTAAAAATAAAAAAATGTTGTTTCCCGCTATTTTTCATTTGTTTTTTTTTATGTAAAAATGAGCGAAGCTAATGAAGAAATTCGATACATTTCAAAACATTACTACAAAAAAGGCAAAAATGCAACTCAAGCAGCGAAAAAAATTTGTGATGTTTATGGACCTAATGCAGTGTCAGTAAAAGCAGCACAAAGTTGGTTCAAACGTTTTCAGTCCGGAAATTTTGATGTTAAAGATACACCTCGCTCTGGTCGCCCTGTTACGAATAAAAAGTGGAGCAAGATCGGCATATCAGTAGTTACGATGTAGCTGAAGAACTGGAAATTGACCACAAAACAGTTTTAACCTATTTAAAGAAAGCTGGCTATACTAAAAAGCTCGATATTTGGGTGCCACACGAGCTCACTGAAATAAACCTGATGAACCGTGTTCTCATTTGCGATTCATTATTGAGACGGAATGAAACCGAGCCGTTTTTGAAGAGATTGATAACTGGCGATGAAAATTGGATCACGTACTACAAGAACGTGCAAAAAAGGTCGTGGTCTAAGGTCGGCCAGGCTTCATAGACTGTGGCTAAACCTGAGCTAACTCGAAATAAGGTGATGCTGAGCGTATGGTGGGATTGGAAGGGCATTGTTCATTATAAGCTTTTACCGCCCGGCAAAACCATCGATTCGGATCTCTACTGCCTACAACCGATGAGATTAAAGGAAGCAGTTGAGAGAAAGCAGCCGGAATTGATCAACAGGAAGGGTGTTGTCATTCATCACGATAAAGCTAGACCACACACATCTTTAGCCACTCAGCAAAAATTAAGAGAGTTTGGCTGGGAGGTGTTAGTGCATCCACCATATAACCCTGACCTTGCACCTTCACATTTTCACCTGTTTCGGTCTCTTCAGACTTCTTTAGGTTCTGTAAGGTTAACATCAAGAGAGGACTGCCAAAACTATTTGTCGCGTTTTTTGATCAGAAGTCCCAAAGTTTCTACAGCAACGGGATCATGTCTCTACCTACGAAATGGCAGAAAGTCATCGAACAAAACGGCACATATATACAGTAAATAAATGTTAATAAACTTTGTAAAAAATGTCTTGAGTTTTCATATAAAAATGCGAAGAAACTTTTTCCCCGACCTATTATATGTTTAACTGATCTAAGAGAGGTAGGGCACAGATAAATTTCTTTTGAGATTTCTCTCTAGTTGGGGTAGTCCAACGGGAGTAATGCCTTCACCTTGATGAAGATCGCAGTCAAATAACCTGTAAATAACTATGTTGTGTTCCTGCAGTGAGTAGGGTTTTCAGAGTTCCTTTGGGATTAAAGTTCGGCAAAGTGCTCTAGTGATAACTTTGGTGTTACAAGCATCTATAGACTACGGTAACCGTTTTCATCAGGCGGGCCGTATGATTATTCGCCACCTTAGTTGTATAAAAAATTAAATCTTATCAGAAACTGAATTTGCGATTTTTTTTTTATTAATCGAAGACCACTAGGCCAAGGAGACAATTAATTATTACAAATACAGAATGGAACAACGGCGCTCATGTGCGCTGCAGAGAATGGCCGGACGGCGGCGGTACGTCTGCTGCTGGCTGCGGGAGCAGACGCGTGCGCGCTCGATGCAGATGCATGGACACCACTGGCATTCGCCGCTCGCGGTGGACATCTTCTCATTGCCAGGGAACTCCTCGATGCTGGAGCGTGCGTAGATTCTAGAGATTGCGTGAGTTAAAAATGCTTTGTTATAATTACAAAAACTTTTTACCCGTGTTTGTTGATTTTTGAAGTAAATGTTGAAAGAAAGTACATGTTTCATTTAGGTTCTTTTAATTTTTAAATAAAAGATTGAAAGACTACTCTCCAAGTACCTGCAATGTCTGCAGTGTTAATATTTAACATGTGGTAAGATCGTAACGCAAAAACGCTACACCTATAAAGAATAAAAAAACAATTACTTTTGATAAATTATGAATTAATTTAAGTAACGAAACTAGTAAAATAAAACAAATTCTAACAAAAAGAAACTTTCTCGTGAAATGCTAAAGCTGTTGTGTCCATCAGACTCCCACTCTACCTCACAGATGATCCTATGTTGTAAAGTAATTTGTTGGGTTTTGTACAATTTTTTTTTTATTGTGGCACGACAAAGTGACTGCATTGTATCTGATGGTGAGCAATCTAATAACATCGTCGATTACCATGGGATCTACAATGCATTGTCAGTTGAAGCTGTGGCTGCGGAGCCCAGCGCGTGTGGTTCTGTTATGAAAGGGAGAAGAGGGAACAAGGTTGAACAGCTCTTCAGAACACACGCCCTGATACGGACGTTTTTATGATACAATTTCACATAATGAATGATGTGAAAATTAAAAAAAAAGCACTAGTACAAAATTAATTTATCTTATTCCAATTAATGATCAAAACACTTTTGTAAATATATGTGGGAGATCTGTTTCCTTTAGCAACATAAAATATTTATATATTAAGATGAATTATATCAAGACAAAAGGAATGAAATGTAATGCATTATGGAAAAATGAAACAGCCGCAAAATAAAGTATATTTAAGTGTGTTTTTATTTAAATTTTTGTGTAAATTGATGAATAGTATATATTTTTCTACAACAACGACGATGAACAAATGCGATTCGAACTTTTGCAATAGAGCAATGACCAAAACGTATTCAGTACTGTTACACGCTAAATTAGTGTATTTATACTTGACGTGGATCTGCGCCAAGATGTTGCTGACATTCTCAAATCTGACCAAAATATAATTGTATCTACTCACCCGTATACATTCGTTACCATTTTTTTTTTCATTAACAATTTAACTTTGTCTTGTCTGTCATTAAAAATATTTATGTCTGGCAAAATTGGAACATTTTAATATCCCACTCGACTACACAGTTGACTTCTATGCCAAATTTTATTACAATCTGTCCAGTCGTTTTAACGTGGTTGAATTAAATGAAAAGTGTGCAGTTGGAGGACCGTGGGTCGAAGTTACTAAAAATAAAATAATTAAAATATTATTTAAAAATCAGTTAGTTCATAAAGAACTCATCGATGTAAGTTTTATATATTGGTACCATACAACATAAAGGATAAATAATACAATTAGTGAATGCACGCCTATTTCGCGAGACCACCGTTGGGGCCCACCCGAAGTGCATTGTTTTGAAATTTGGCGGCTGCCAAAATTATGTAATATGGAAGGGTTATGTAAATGCGTTTTTCATCTCCATACGACTTTCTTTCTCTCTCTCTCTCTCTCTCTCTCTCTCTGACTCTCTGTGTTTCTCTTTATTTCTATTATACACGAATGTGTGTGTAGTGAGAGCATCGAGAAACGAGCAGCCAAGCATCATGTGCGGGCGGATGTACAAGTGACGATTTCTATAACTCTTACCGCAAGCCGCTTTGTTCAGTCTAATTACAATATAAATTTTATTAACAATAAAAATAGCCCCTATCACTCGGGCATGATATGGCTTTCCTAATAGGGCAAGAATTTTCAGAATCGAATAAGTAGATCTGGAGATTACCTCTTACAAACTGAAAAATTTTACTATTTTATAATATAAAGTACTAGCTGGTACTGATCTCGGAACACGACAATCCAAAAAAATCGCCGTTGTTGAGTGATTGAGTAACAAACATAGATAGAAACTTTCCATTTATTGTATTTGTAGGATAACACTGGTTAAACTATGACTTTTACCGGGATAAAAAGTACCCTATGTGTTATTCCAGGTTATAGACTACCTGTGTGCCAAATTTCATTGAGATCTGTTCAGCCATTTTAGCGTGATTGAGTAACAAACAATCAAACATACACACTTTCATATTTATTACTATATATATTAGTAGGATTAGTGGGATAATAGTATGGCTGATATTTAGATATATCCCTACCGTAAAGAGAGAATTAGATAATTACACTTTTATAGATATTGCTTTGTCATGAAGTCCAAAACAGTACGATACGTTTTTTGTTCTTACACTGATATCTTAGGTCGTCTTAAGAATATTCTAAAAAATAAAGCAGGTAGTTAGTTACCTGCAGATTCAGTTGCATATGAATTTTAAAACTACATAAACGGATAAATTAGATAACTTCTTTTTAGACTTTTTTACATAAATAAAAAAAGCTGAGGTCTATAACAAATTTAAAAGATAAACATTGTATCAGTGTATATAACATAATATAAAACACTGACAATAAATTTTATTGTAAGTAAAAAGTTACTATCGGTTTAGTCGAAAAAATCACTAAATCAGCGTTCTTTCACAAATAAGATTTTATTTATTTAATTCTTTCTCTACGGCAGCGATAGATATACACAATTCGTTTCCATTATTTAAAATATTTTCAAATTTTGATAATTCAAAGAAGCCAGTATATCGGTTGATAAAGTAAAAAGTATATTGGACTGTACTTAGCTATGTAAACGGAGCAATCCTGTTTTAAACCTGTCTAGTGTCGACATCAATCGTTTGCGTGGGAATATTTTTACCGGGAATTATTATTTGAGTAAATATTATATAAGGGCAAGCGTATGATGAGACAGAAGAATATTTATATACGTAATATTTATTTTAAGTCGAGGTTAAAATTATTTAGGTCACGAACTACGTAATTAATGGGTATTTTTGTTTGTTAAATCTGACGGTTTAGCCACTAAACAAGTGTTTTATAGTAGTTCCTGACCATGAACATATTATTCAAAGATTTCGCTATAAATTACTTTGACGAATGCGTTTATTCAACAGGGTGGGTGGACACCTCTTATGTGGGCGTCTTACAAGGGTCACGAGGAAGTCGTCGCTCTGTTGCTGGAGAAGGGGGCTGATGTGCATGCTCACGGAAACTATAACATCAAGTATGTATTCCTGATTAATACGACGATAGTAATTATTATAGTATTCTTTCAGATAGGGTTACCAGACAACATAATGATATTTCCTGACAGTGGCCTTGACTGTTCTAGATATTTCCTGATCTTTTTGTTTGCAAGATTTTCAGTACGCTGCTCCGCCTCCGAAAAACGTATTATACCAGATTATAGACCACAGGTGTATTAGCATTTTAAATTATTACTTTTTTCGAAATTTATTACTTAATACTGGTAAACAAAAAAGTGAAATTCGGATAATATGCAAAAAGAAAAAAAAACAGTCATCGAATTTTGTTATAGAGTTTTAGATTTTCTCTTAATTTATTAATTTGTTAGTTCAGCTTAGTGTTATTGTCTCTTTAATACAGTATCATGTAAACTTCCTATTGATGAATATGTGGTGAACAAGGTGTACGATAATTTAGAAATCAAAACAAGGTAAACGGGGTCATTTTTATTTAAGCTTTGAAATTTAATTCGTTTCCGACATAAAACATGTTCCATGTGTTCAACTAAATTATGTTAAAAAATTCGAAGAGTATAAGAAATAAAATTATATCAACATGTGAATAAGATCCTGATTGCTTGATCTGCGAACAAACGATCGGTCGGATATATCACGTTTTCGGCTAATAAGGAAATAATATACTGGGACTTCCACACACCTCGTAAATTTTTTATTACTTGTTCAATCGTTTGATGATAACAATGTTTCATTATATCTATATCGCTTTGGTTAATACATTGCAGTGCAGGTATATAATTCACGATTTGACGGATGTTTAAAAGTTTAAATAATTATTTTAATACTATTATACCATTTCCATTTTCATTTCTTTATTTTCTCGATGACAGCTCCTGTGAAAATTTTAACGAGCTACTTTTTACATTATGTATGCATTATTTTATAAAAATATGACGTTTACACACGTACTAGGTTATACCGGAGTCGGAGAAACTGATAGGGATGGAGCTATATCGATAAACGTAACACGATAACAGACCCGATATTTTTTTACAAAATGTAAGAAACTAAACTACTGCCGGATACTTTTGTACTAATTTATTAATAATATTATATTTCATTACAAGATGTTACACGTATTAATTCTTGATTGATAATGCCAACTTCTTCAAAATTTTCGAATCTGTTGTAAAATAAGTAGGTATAGGTAGGTACTCGACAATGAAACGAAATAATTATAACAACAGGTAATCTCTATTTATTTATTTTAATCAAAATCTGTCACTGTTAATCGATATGCTATCGATATCATTACTTATTTGGTCACAACACTACAATTATCAAATTAGAACTGTCATCGAGAAAATAAAGAAATGGAAATAGTATAATATATTGATAAAAAGCCTAAAAGTACAAATCTGGAAAAAAGTAATTGTTCATTCATTTTATTTTCCCTTGTGAAAATTGAGTTTTTTGTTTGGAAGTCTCGTCGTTGGAAACACCAATCAGGTGACGTGACGTCATCCTACAAAATTCATATACTACACAGTTATCCTTATTAGGTTACCTTGTGATAAGTAACTATAAAATTATTAGTGACTGTAGAAATAATGAATTTAAAATTATATAAGGTGCTGAAGAAACTTCATAAATTTCAAGTAAAATTTTAGTAAATTCAACTTCGCACATAGTTTAAATTTAACCTTAGTTTTATTTATTAAATGACGTCACGCGCGACAACTACATAAATCTGCGTTTTTGTGGCATTTTTTTTTATTTCCGGAAGTTGTCTATTCCCGGATTTTACCAATAATTCTTGCTCAGCTCAGAATAACGTCGAATAGTATCGACCACTATACCCATGATAAATTACCCGTCATTGTATCTTGCTTTGGTGCGTCACATTTGATTTTAGCTATTGTACTTATAACTGATTACCAAATATCTTTCACAGTGGTATTAAAAAACATCAATGGCTCTATTACTTGGGAAACAAAATTGAAATAACATGGCAAACGATACATATAATTTGGTTTCTGCGTCCGATACACCACGGTGTAATTATGATAAATATTATGTTAATAATTCCCCTGTTTTACAATTTTGTATGATTCTACATTTTTTGTGAAAATAAACCGAGTATAAGAAAAACATCAAGATTAATGGGCAATGGGCATTTTCCAATGTTTTTACACTTAATTTTAATTTGAATAATATATTATTTTATGGCTTATTTCTACCTTTTTTATGTTTTTGAAAACATCACGTATTATTTTTATGATGTTGTCATTACCGGCATGAATAATAAATCATGAGCTTTTTCTTTAAAAAAAAAACTGTTAATGTTTATCTGTTGCTTGTTATCATACCGCAGTGCGTATACCAACGTTGCCAATAGCTTATATTTTTCGAACTGTCGACCCTTACATGTTACACATGTAAATATTTTTTGTAAAGAACGTGATTTTCGTTACTTCTGAGGATATTTAGTTTTTATTATTAAACTCAATTTAATATTTTATCAAAAAACCGGATCATAGGCGACGAAGTTATTATAAAATCTCCTTCAAAATTAAAAGCAATTAATAACGGCGAATATGTCTCAATACTAAAAAGGGTTTCTACAGTTTTCAAAAAAAAAAAGAAACGTACTTTTAGCCCTAATTTAAAAAACTGAACAATCTCAATTGATAAGCAGTACTTACCTTGTTATCTTCAAGAAATGTGTAAAAGTAAACTTACTTATATCCATGGGTCCGCGCCGACAGCAGGG
The DNA here is from genome assembly GCA_033032175.1 of Saturnia japonica. Lineage (NCBI taxonomy): Eukaryota > Metazoa > Arthropoda > Insecta > Lepidoptera > Saturniidae > Saturnia > Saturnia japonica. The sequence goes on along the minus strand of CM065306.1, from coordinate 9,450,598 downwards.
TGCAAGGTGATGGGTGCACTTGCAACATCCGTGTCGGGAAAAGGAAATACATAAAAAAGTTTAAGATTTTTATCTTCAATCTTCATATAGATACTATCGTCTCTAAAGCTCTTAAGAAACTCGGCTTAATACTACGTTTGGGTAAACCCGTTAAGAAAGTAGAAACTTTAAAAGTCTTATATTACGCCTATGTTCGCAGTATACTGGAGTTTGCAAGTGTAGTTTGGAGCCCACAATATGAAGTGCACATAGCCAGGATTGAGAAAATACAGAACAGATTTTTAAAGTCCCTCGATTATAGAACTAGTCATAATTTTATTGATTTTAAAACAAGTGCTTCTAGGCATAATATGCAATCCTTAAAACATAGGAGGATATATCTTGATGCAATCTTCTTACATAAAATAATTAATTACCATATAGATTCTTCTCCACTTCTGGAACACATTTCTTTAAAAATACCGCGATCAAACGCACGATCAAAGGACACATTTCATGTTCCCTTTTGTCGGACAAATTATTTCAAAAACTCCTTCTTTCAACGTTCTTGTTATTACTATAACAGATTTCTTAGTGATGTTGACATATTTTCAAGTAAATTATCATCTTACAAAAGGAAGGTACGTGATTTGTTGAATAAAGACATGTTATGATATAATATAAATTTAACTCTTGTATGTTTTTATTTTAATGTTGATATTTAAATTCTAAATTTATTTAGTTCTTTTTTTTTAATATGATTGTAACGCTACGATTTTTGAAAAATTATATATAGATATATGTACTTCAATATATGGTACTGTAGGCCTGTTTGTATAAATTATATTTAAACATGTTTATGTTATGGCTGTATGTTACCTTAATTAAATAAATAAATAAATTTTTATTGAGTTACTGTTTGGCTAAAAATTTAAGGCGTTTAGATTGCTGTCCAAATTTGTACATTACATGTATAATTATCTATAAATTATATTTTATTAGTTAAAATAATATAGTATATAGATGCTGATGCGTCTACGTGAAAATAATCATGGCGGCAGCTTTGCTTATAAACAATATGTATTAAAAACCCCGTCGGATCTGTGAAGGTATTATTAGGTATCGAGATTATAGTCTGTTTATCTTATCTATATCAGATTATAAGTAAAAAAATTACTCCTAATAAAATGTAAAAATATTAAGTTAAATGAGGAAACTTACATGGCAATACAGGCGGCGCGGCGCAGGGTACCGCTATACGATCAGACGTACTGCTGCACATACTGGTGTTTAGCAGATCTAGCCGTCCAAAATTATTTATTTAGTTTTTTCTACTTTTAACAATGGTTAACTTTAAGCCATCGAAAGTGTTTTTCAATTAATAATGACAAAATATTTAATAAATTATGACTTTTTAGCAATCTATGACTTTGACATTTATTTTTTTCTTAAACAAAATGCCATGTTATTTTTATCACTAAGACGATGATGAATGGCATGGTTCTTCATAGTCTTTATCACTTTCTGTTTCTCCAGCAACGTCCGCGTCCTCTGAATTGGAATCCCGAGTCAAGTACAGCAGGTATCATCAAACCAATGGCTTCCTTCGTGAATGGCAATGTGTTTTTATTTGGAGGGGTTGATCTCATGCCAGTAATAAGTGGATCAAAACAGAGTAATAATCAATTTATAACATCAGTGTTACATTTCACTCTTAAAAATTTCCTCGCGAAATTCTGCCTGTATAGCCGGAAATGTTTATTTCGTGCCTCAGCAGCTTCTTCCGAGAGCAACCCAATTGGCAACAATGCCTTATCTACGACAGTAGCAACATGTACCAGGGTCTTGTGCATCGTAGGTGTCATAGGCTGTCACCGATACAAACTAATATAAAGTCTTGCAGTGTCTATGCAATAATCTGTAAACTTGTGCAAATGGACTTTGTGATCGCTTGATATGACTTCAAGAATGACTTTGAGTCGATAGATTAAATTAAAATCAACTCCAGTTATTTCCACAGCTGATTCAGGATTGGCGAAAAATCTTCTACTCCTATTACCATCATTAGTATTCCCAAACCCAGCTTTCGGTACATCCACTATTAGGCCAGTTTCACGTCTAAATTTTTCTTTTATGATTTGTTTCCTCTCCTTAACAACAATAGCTTTGTCAACGTCAGATCTTAACTGCAACTTTTTTACAGTGAGTTTATATGAGAGGTGCAATATGCTCTCAAACAGATGAATTCTGGCATGCAAAGTGGATAATCCGAATGAAAGTGCATCTGCATCAACATCTCTTTTGATGGTTAAATCGTTGAATTATTTCGATTTTGCGCCACAAACGAAGCACCACATTGTTGGCGTGGTCTTTGTGGCAGCATTTCAAATCTATCTTGCATTTTATCTGCTTTATTCCACCTTTGTTTTAATTCCGATTTCATATGCGAAAACTTATGCTTCAACGCCTTTATTTCATCATTGGAATATTTTTGGCTAAATCAAATCCAATTTTCCAAGCAGTTATTTCAATTTTTCTTCAAAACTTTGCAAGTTTTGCTCTTGAATATTATCAAAAAGATATCCACGGGTCAATACTCTAACACCTGAGTATCCAGATGATCCTAAAACCAAATAATTACTGCGTTAGCCATGACCATCACCATGACCAGTTTTTGTTTTATTTGCGCGGAACCCTAATTCATTTTAAAAAATAAGAGTAGCCTAAGTTACTCCTTATAACATCAGCTATCTACCAGTGAAAGTTCCGTCAAAATCGGTCAAACCGTTTCCGAGATTACCCGGAACAAACAGATAGACAAAAAAAATGTTGTTGTTATATTTGTCGTATATACGTTAATATGCATTTGGTAAAAAGCAGTTATTTTGACATTGTAAACAGACACTTCGATTTTAATGAATTGTATAGACACATTTGATGGTTAATTATGTGGCTTTTTATCGTTAATTAATTTATGTTTCATTAACAAGGCTGTTTCTTTGGGGATAAGTGTTTTTTTATCTATCATGTAAAATACCTACATAATTATACTGAACTTTAGCACGTTCCGTAGGTATTGTCCACATCTTTAATATGTTATCAGTTCTTCCTACTGTATTATTTATTACCAATGATAACATTGTGATTCCATTCTCTTGTTAACCGTAGTTAAATTTAATTAAATCCTTTCATTTTAAATCGAAGTATTTACCTTTTTATTTTGTAGAGTGGAAACAATATAATATCTTACCGGGTAATATTTCTAAATAAATATATTAAATAAGTAATTAAAATTAATAACTATATTCCTTTTTTTTCTTTTTAATTATTTAATGGCAATATCCTTTTGCACACAAATCTGCCAATGTCATGTGGATAGAATATTTTTCTAATCTACAAAGTTCAAACTACAAGTTGGTGGCGTCCTTGTTAGAAGTAACCAGGGAGTTTATACAGCACCTCAAAATGCATGTTTCTAGTTATTATTCATAATTCACTTTACATGTGCGGTACGTGAAAACAACGATAGGCTACATGGGTGTATGTAGGCGGCGCGGTGGAGAGTTTTTGGTAGAATGAATTTAACACCGGTGCCTTTTTATTTTTGAGCAAACCGTGTTGTCTTCCACCTGCAATTCAGGTGGGCGAAGTAACATCTCCGCAGATGCTACTGCGCCTGGGTCCAGACATCTTTGTGGAAAAACGGGTTTGCCCAATACCCATGCCACCCTCTCCTCTTCCCCAGCAGGACCTACAGGAATGACAAATCTGAACTTGTAAGCTTGCTGATTTGCAGGCTTGTTCGCAGGGGCCTGGCTCGCGCCTAAGCGGAGGCACCGTTTAGGGTTTAATGAGTTTCCTTTTCTCGGGAGACTAGGCATTGATATCTCTGTGTCACAGTAATTGTAGGAATCGAATTCCCTCTCGTCAGGTTTTATCCCACGTGCCGTCACGTGAGCAAGGGAACACAGACATAATATTAGGGTCGAATAACATAAGTTTATGATTTTAAATAAAAACCACCACATGACATTAATATCACGGCATGACCTCAATAAAATTTATTATTTTAGTTCGTTAGTATGGGCCGCGGGGCGACGTCATAGTGGTGTGGTGCAGCGTTTGCTAGCGGCGGGTGCGCGTGCGAATTCCTGCGACAAGTACGGTACATCCGCCCTGACGTGGGCTGCGCGAGCGGGCGATGTCGCTTCGTGCGCGGCTTTGTTGCGAGCCGGCGCGGACGCGAACACCGCCGGCATGTACAGCTGGACACCACTTACTGCAAGCCACACAAGGTATTACACACCGATATGGGATGACTTAAACAAAATAAATAAATAATAGTGATAAATTTTTTTTAGCACATTTTAATATAACAAATATTAAGAACTAGCGGTGTACCCGCGGCTCCGCACGCGATTGTTGCTACGCAATAATTATTTAAATCCCTTTATTTTTACTCATATTGTTGAGAATTCATATGCCGTATCAATTGAGGAGTGGTATGTATTTCCCGTGTACAGTTTTCATCAAAATCGATTCTGTGAATCTTAACCTGATCAGTGCCATTGAACTTAGACCCCCCAAAATATTGACATTGTCACTCAAAGAACAGTGACCGCAAGTGATGTAGATAATACTCATTGTTTATGAATACTGTTAATTTCAAACAGAAAATGGTCTATGATCAAAAAGTCGCTGGTCGAATTTCGACCTTAGGGCGATCGCTAGTCTATATTATTAGATCTGTGGCTCTGTCTGTACATGTAATTTTTTTACAGATTTCCCGATAGACATACTATATGAAGGATACTGATCACAAATATGCCTTTAAATTTATTTTGTGTCGGTCTGTTTGTATGTCCCGATTCAAATAAAAAACGACCTATTTTTATAAAATTTTGTACACGGGAAGTATAAATGAATGATGGGCTAAAATAATTTTCAATACTTAACACTTTTAGGAATCGTAAAAAAAATCAATTTAATCAATAAAGCACAAAATTTAATTTGTATTAATTCTCGGTTGACAAAATTTCGTAGACGTTATCCATATCTACGTGATTTTATAATTGATAGGTTATTATAAGAATTGTCAACAATAATTTCAGAAATATGTAAAAAATAAACTTTGATAAAAATTGTATACGGGAAGTACATGTCATTTTTCAAGTGATATAAATTGTCAATAATATTAGTAAAAATAAAATAAAGAAAAAATAATTACTGCGCAACACACAACAAACAACAACAACAAAAGCGTGCGTAGCCGCGAGCTCACTGCTAGTTTAATAATAAATACGATTGTCATCAAAGTTCTTAAAGACCAGCAAGCAGCAGTCACAACAAAAAAAAAACTTATATAGATTTTTTACGAGACGTTTGTTTTTTTTTACGAAATACAGAAGGTACAAAATTCATACATGAGCACAGTATCTGTCGATTTAAGAAACCTCACGGTGCAGGGTCTCTTGGTACCCCCCGTACATTTAAAAAATCACTTACTGTTAATAAAAATAATAGTAGTGTAAAAATAATCGAAGAAGATTATACTCATGTATATCGTCTCATAGATAGAAAAATCAAACTTTTTTTTTTTTTTACTATGTATTTTTTTTTACACAAATATTTGTGGAAAAGTAACGATTTTAGTTTTCTATTTGTGGGCTTAGTTATGTGTAACAAACTGTTATATTTTCATTAGGTAACCATTTCGAGATCGTCCAAATGTTATTGGAACATAAGCCAAATGTGAATGCGCTCGACAAAGACGGGTACACGGCGTTAGCTGTTGCTTGCAAAGAAGGATACTATGATATAGCTCTGTCTCTTATTAATTCTGGCGCTTATATTAATGTTCAGGTAAGGGCTACGCAATAACATTATTGAAGTATTAATGGTTGTCATCTGTGCAGAAGAAGAATGAAAGCAAGATATAATATAATAAAAATGCGATCTCTCGAGTGTAAAGATACGTAGAATGGTGATGGATGGATGTGGATGAGTGTCACAGAATACTTAAAGGAATGTGTGATTAAAAATTACATGCGAATGTGAAATGGTCTGCCAACCAATATGTTCCCTCCTTCCTTATGATATTGATTTCTTTAAATGAGACGCGAAAACGTTTATCTGCAGGCCGGCATAATATCGGCGACTGCTGATGTAATCTGTCACCGACGGTTGCTGTTGTTTATGCTCGTACCATCCATTGCTGTATTAGTCAGTTTGCATAGCTACATTATATAAAAACATAGCACACGTACGGTCGTTTTCAACAACCTATCTATCCGTTGTTTCAGTTATTAAAGATGGACAAATATAACCTTTTGTCCTTACTTGTTTTTCAATACCCTATCAATGGATAGTTTTTTGTATCTAAATAATATGTATGTCCATATCCTATATCTTTGAATTGATATGAGAAAAGCCGATATCTGTCTTAAGTTAAAAATAGTACTTATCACAGATATGTACTAATCGGTAATAGTAAACTCAAATATGTTATTGTAAACGGCCGATACGCGTGAAAAGATTAATGAATCTGAACAAAGTGAGAAAGGCATGCAAGGATTAAAAAAAAAAACATTCATTCTACCTGATACAGTAGTGACATGACGGGATGATGAATAAAAGTAACATTTACCCTGTAGAAATAAATTAAGATTTAATTATTTTATCTTTCGCAGGACCATTCCAAAGATACACCTCTAATCCAAGCTGTAAAGGGCGGTTATAAAAATATAGTTGAAGCACTTTTGAAGAAACACGTCGACGTAGATTTGCCTGGAAAGGAGAAGAAAACTCCCGTATACACTGCAGTCGAGAAAGGGCACGTTACCATATTGAAGCTATTGCTCGCTTCCAATCCAGATCTTGAACACTGCACTGTCGTGAGTTGTGGGATTTTCTAAATATACGGAATTGTTCACATTTCCATTGGTGGGAAATAATTACTTAATCCTATCAAACGGAAAGCCATTATATTGATATGTAATTATTATTATTATACCTATGTAATAAATATTAATTGTCATAATCATAGACAAATGTAAGGGATGTTTAGAGCGTTGAAACCACCATATCCACTGTCACCATCTCAGCTGTAGTATGAATCAGAATGCCTTTGGTCAGAAATGCTTCATGCATAGGGTGTATACATTTTGTTACAATGTGTAAAAATTAAACCTCATAAATCGTATTTACAATTTTAGAATGGAGACACCCCGTTACTGCGCGCTGTTCGGTCTCGCAACGCTGAAATGGTCCAGTTACTCCTGGAGCGCAAGGCGCGAGTCAACGCGACGGATAACCGCGGGGACACCGCTCTACACATAGCCATGAGAGCTAGATCGAAGGTAATCTATAACATATATCCAAATTATAACCTTTTCAATCAAACCTGTTTTTATATTTTAACCTATCGTATATATTGCACTTGAGAGCCAGTCTTCCGCTAAGCTTAGCGTGCTACCATCTTGGCCCACATCGTCACTTACCATCAGGTGAGATTGAGGTCACAACGCTAGACCTATAACAATAATAAAAATAGCAATAATTGTCGTAATCTATGGAAAATGCCAAAAAATTAGTATGTTTTTTTTTGGCAAACTGACTTCGCTTAAGATAAACATATAACACAATTATCATATATACAAGTCATTTGACTTATGTAATAGCATAAGGCCAGTCTCTCAAATTTTAACAAATACGCGAGCCTACAAGAAAATTTAGGATAACAAACGCAAATAAATACGCAAAATTTTAACAGCATTCGCACTATTCCGAGCTGTGTTTATTTCTTAACACATATAAAAGCGCGTGAACTTCCTACATTCATGCGTTGATTTAAATAACGAGTTAGCGAAAATAAATATGTAAATAACATTCATATTCTTTTAAATTAGTTATAAACATATAATACATGACGCCTCCTACGTGTTGGTTTATTTATTTATTTCATAAAATTCACAGCTTAAGTATAATAATATAACCTATATTTATAATTTACAGTAAATCATTTAGCCAATCAAATTGTGTAATGGCGCCTTAAATTAACAATTAATAAACATTCTAAAAGTCAAAACATCTTTTTTCTAATCCAAACATTCATTCATTCATTAACGGGTATTCAAGTTTATTTAATTAATAAATACATTTGTTTATCTCTGCAGCAAATAGTAGAAATCCTTCTAAGGAACCCGAAAAATAGTCAGCTACTGTACAAGCCTAACAAGATGAACGAGACTCCGTATAACATAGACATGAGTTACAACAAAACGATGTTGGGTCAAATATTTGGCGCGCGCAAGCTGAATACGAATGAAGACAACGAGAACATGCTGGGATATGAGCTGTACAGCGCAGCGCTCGCCGACATGCTGTCCGAGCCGAGTCTCTCTGTGCCCATAACTGTTGGCCTCTACGCTAGATGGGGATCAGGGAAATCATTTTTGCTCAATAAACTAAAAGGTAAAGTTACACTATCAATATACAGTTTAATTAGAAGTTAAGTAAGATCTTACTCATTCTTCTTTAACCCTTGTAAAGAGTGATTTTTTTTAAATATTTTCTTAGTGCTTATTTAACTTCTGAGCAAAACTTCCTGACTGTTTAATAAGCATTTATGTTGGTACTTAAAAGTTAAGAGAGGTAGGGCATAGAGAAATGTCTTTGGAGATTTCTCTTTACTTGGGACAGGCCCCAACTGGTGGAAAACCTCCACACTACAGAAGATCGTAGCCAAATAACCTTGTGTTGTGTTCCTGCGGTGAGAAGGGTTTCCATAACTCCTTGGGGTAGGGAGGTTCAAGGTCGGCAACGCGATAGTGCTACCTGTGGTATTACAAATGTCCATAGGCTACAGTTGACTGCTTACCTCCAGGCGGACCGTATGCTTGTTTGCCACCTTCGTAGTATAAGAAAAAAGTCTTAACACCTTTTGTACTTAACTGACCGAAATTGATAAATTGTTTCAGAGGAGATGAAGAACTTTGCGCGTCAGTGGAGTGAGACTGGGTGGGCGTGGTCGTGGGCGGTGTGGTGGGGAGCGTGGCACGCGGCCTTGACACTCGGTGCGTTTGTAGCGGTGACGGGAGCCCCGCTTTATGCTGCTCTCGCTGTCTGCTTCTCACTGTTCGCTGCCATCTACTTAGCCTTCTACATTCTGTGGTACACCGGCAATAGGTAAGATTAATTTTGTTTCATTTGTGTTGTTTCCAGTTTGTATTAAGATATTAAAATTATTTGTAATTGTTTCATACATTTTATTTAAGCACGTTTCAATTTTTATCTCATAACTGAACCTCATTATCATCATCCATTTTAGGACAAAACTATCTCCTATTTAATGGCATTTAATAGAACCTATTACTTTTGCGGTTGGATTGGTTTGGGGGTTTATTAACTTGTACCAAATGGTAGGATGCGTTGACCATTATTATGGTCATAGGCTCTTTTAAATTATTTAATAGACCTATGAACCAATCTTTAAATTTTTCGTAGTTCACCTCCTCATGATACTCCGTAGTTTATTTTGACTTAAAAGCCAGCAAACAACTAGGGACGAATCCACTTGCTGTACCTGCGTGACAAATAATAAAGCGTTCGCCTTTGCCCTCCGGCACTTTGGTACACGATCGTGCCTAATCGTCGGTCCAACTTTTACCTAATGTGTGGTTGGTGTTTACCCACGTTTCATCCAAAAAGACAACTTTGCTGCAATCACTTGTTTTTGGCCTTCCTTAAAAATGTACATCTTGCTAGAACAATGTCAGTCCTCTCCATAATAATCTTCCTTTTGTTGATTTTTTTGTAAACAAAGCCAATATCTTTTATAACTTGCCGCAACGAAGTTGGTAACGCCATCTCGCGTTTCATATATTACCTACCATCTCCCACCCCCTCTCCTGTCGTGTACGATTTGTTACCGATACCACTCTGCCTTCGACACGCGCTTGCACAGCGGTCGAGATTTTATTGCTCACACGCACCCCGCGCTCCCGCTGAAAATCGCCTAAATTCGCAAATTACTTCCTCGATATACATTTAAGGACGGCTGCAAGACAACCAGGAGCAGATTTGCCAATACGCAGCAGAACGGAACCAAGTCAGTGTACGACGACCTTTTTCCTTCCCATCGCACGCTTAGGGCACTTCGCGTGTCTAGAAGTAATACGTCCTTTGAACAAGTCAGCTTCTTTTAATGATTTTAGAAGATTGAGCAATGTGGGTAGCGCCATTCTTCTATAATAATCATAATTATGATTTCTAATTATCCTTATGCAACCTTAGCACTATCATCTAAATCTGTGATTGGCTTCACCTTGGCCCGCTTTTTGTTGGGTGTCGATAATTTATTTTCAGACGTCCCATCTTGGCCAATTTTCTCACGTGTTATACTCGTACGCGAAACAGTATTGCGGCTGATATCAATAGGTTATATAGGTTTATATCTCTTACTATACTAAGCCAGTTGTGTGCTTTTTTTGTTCACTGTACCAGGACCCGACAATGGTGTCACCGCGCTTAGGTCTCAACTTATCGCGCACGAGTAGTATACATTTTACATCTTAGACTCCTAAATTGAAGCCGTTTTGAGAGTAAAAAATACACTTTGCCCAACTGGAGAAAAAATGAACATTTTTTTCCTCAAAAACAATTTATAGACTTTATCGAAATTTATCCAAGAACAATAGTTACTCTTTGAAAAATACACCTCGGAAATATTAGCCACTTTGCACCTAAAGAACTCGAACGGCGGTGGACATCTTTCTTATCCAGAACACCTTAATCTACAATAAAATATAAACTAGAAACTGCTCTACAGATAACTTTTCGAGTAATACAACAAACAACACTTGAATTTTTCCATAGAAGAATAAATTTAACTAAATTTTCTCGAATACTTTATATGATTGGCATATAAGACTTTATATGGAAATATATCTAAGAATAAAAGAATAAAAATTATTTGAATTCTGATCGATATCACCCTTTAACACAAAAATTAGTTTGAATTTTCGACTTTCGATGACTATGTCCCTATTTTGCGAATCCTGAGCCACTGTGCAATACTCTCTTTATATGAAACGCGACAAACTAAAAAAGAATAACTGTGACGGGTTTATAGTATATAGGGTATAGTGGTCATAGTGGTTGGGACCAAGTCGGGTATAGATTAGTGACACCCCGCTTGATTACTAGATATACACTGGCTGATCTAGGAACGCGAAATGCCTAAGCATGCCGCTTTGTCGGTTATTTTACCTGGTGTGCAGTGATCGCGATCTAGTCAGCCGGGAGTAGAAAACGTTTGAAATATTGTTTTAAACACTTTTAAAAAAATCTTCATTATTACACCCTAAAAACCCAATTTTTTAAAATTTATTTATGTAAATAAAAAATACGCCACAAAAACGCGGCATTATAGTTTCGTGACGTCATCATTCATTTTATATCTCAAAGGCGACAATCAGGTAACAAGAAAGGTAACAAGTGAAGTGATAAATGTGACAACTCACCGAACTCACGCAAGGGTAAACTATTATATTTCCAGAATAGTAACGTCACCTTTCCTAATTGATGTTTCAAATCACTTGACTCGCAGACAAAAATATTTAGTTGTTTCAAATGGAAAATGAAATAAATAAACAATTACTTTTCCCAGATTTGTATTATTTCAGGATTTTAATTTATATACCAATATAATTCAAAGGGTTACTTTAAATTTTAAACATACACCTGTGCCCCAAAAGTATCCGACTCGTAACTTCTCACTGGCATTATTTTTCGTCATCCGGCTCATGGCATCCTTCGAAGTAGTCCCCTTCGACTGAACAAGACGCTTCCATCAGCGCTTCCACACGCTTCCATCAGTGCTTCCACTTCCTGATTCAGTTCTGGTAATCGATTTTCGGAATGGCCATGAGTGCACGCGACGCATTGGTTTCAACCTTCTCGCTGTCGACAAACCAGTGTCCTTTGAGCGGCTTTTTTAATTTTGGGAACAGCGAAAAGTCACTGTAGGCTATGTCGGGACTGTACGGAGGCTGATGGAGTTGTTTAATATTGTGATTTGCTAAAATCTGTTGCACGAGGTTCGATGAATGCGCTGGCGGGTTACCACGGTGGAGAAGCCAGTCGCCGCTCGCCCAAACACTCGTGCGACCGTTTTTGAATCGCTTTTATTTATCGCGTTTATTTGAGTTATGCCCATAAAAGCATCTTCAAAGGCCTCCTGCATCATTTTGATGTTCTCTACACAACTCTTTCCGAGTTTGGAGCAAAACTTTATATAAATTAATTTTTCCGATCTCCGTCATTTTCAGCGATAGCAGAATCTGACGAACGCGAAATCGGCAATGTACGTAAAGAAACGCTGCGCTCGAAATAACAAATCTCGTTGGTAGCCATGGCAGCTGATGAATTAGTGAAGAGTCACTTGTTACGCGCGTACTTCATAAAGGTCATTCATACGTTTTGGCGCGAAGTTATGGGTACAGGATACTTTTGAGACACAAAGTCAACTCGCGGAATGTCGTGTGTTCCGTACAGTGTGTGAGTGGTACTCAGTAATGTATCGTCCTCTCTGTATTTTCTAAATTAATAGAAAAGTTAGCGTGATGGTAGCGCATTTTTCTACCACGTGTACATCGCGTGTTCTACCACCCAGCAAAATCAGATTAGGCTGAGATAAGCATGAGAACGAAATGCGTAAGAAATGTATTTGCAGGTATGATTGGTGGTGGGCTGGAGGAGTGCTGTCAGCTTTAGGTCGCCGATTCAACTCGTTGCTGTTAGCACTACAAGTTGTGTTCTGTCACCCGCCCGGGCCAAATGATCCACGGGCACTACCGGCCACTCCTATAAGGTAAATTGTCTTTTTATTGAAGTGAAACATCTAATGCGGCTGGTCAAACTGTTGTGGACCCAATGATGGCGAACGTTGGCGGTGTGGAGCTGAGGTATTTTTTGAATACACCGACTGGATCATTTTAAAGTTTCATGTTAAAATATGGATAGATTAAAAGCGGATAGTTGGGACCGCCACCACCATTCATATAGTAATAAAATAAACATCTTCACAGTGACTTTCTTGTGGGTACTGGTAATGGTCCTGGTACAGTCCGTCAGTCACACACACACATTTTTTTTTTCAATATTTACTAAGATGTTTCACATCTGCGGCGCATGGTGGTTCGTCTCTATACAAGAGGTCGGAAATAGGGTACTAAAAACTTAAATTCGTAATTTTACAAAACTTTTGACGCCATTCGATTCCTCTATTAAAAAGCAACAGTTATGAATCAATCGTTTTTACACTAGACTAGTCTAGGAGTAAATTGATGAAAACTGTTTTTAAAAATATGTTATTGAAACATGAAAATGATGTATGAAAAAAATATTAAAAATCGTAAAGCCTAATTCGACGAAATTTTAAAAGCCATTCGATTCCTCTATCAAAGCGCAACAAATATCTAAGGTACACCTTTTTAAACTGCATTTATATGTAGTTAAGGAGTAAATCGAATAAAACTATTTTCAGTGCATCACATACATATCCCATATAACTAAAATATCAATATCTCGAGACTTCTGCCAAGTTCCACTCTGTAAATTTCAAACTAGTATCTTTCCATTATATGCCATAAATTTCCCAAAAATACATGGTGCGCCATTAATGTACTTTTTCAGATATATTAAATAAAAAGAAAATCTTGAAAAAATTTGAACATAGTAAACTCTTAACCTCAGAAAACTTTAAAGATCATTCAATTTCTCTATCAAAAAAACATCAAATATTGGTGAGCCAACTTTTTAATGTAGACTATTGTTTAGGAGTAAATTGTATAAAACTGATTTTTCTGCATGGGAAGTATAATCTTTATACATGAATACCTTGTGCGTTCTGCCGAATTTTGTTTTGGAAATTTCACACTATTATCGTGTCATTATTTGTCACACATCTGCTAATGGTGTGCGATCGAGTTTCTTACCGGTTCTTCTCGATGACTGGGATATTTTGCGAACCGGCAGTGTTTTGATGTTCATAAGTACATACCTTCTTAGGGCCTAAATTGAATAAAGAATTCTTTTTTGTATTAATTTTTTTGATTTTGTGAAGTCAAGAAAATGGTGTTTGAGCGCGATAATCTTTGAATCTAGACGTCAAATAAAAAACAATTTGCAAACCTTTTGCATTTTATAGCCAGTTTATTCATCTAGGTTATACGCTATATTATAATCATAACTATTCGCTACGATTCTAAGGAGAGGACCAGTATTCATGAAAGTCAAGCAATCTAGCAAATGCGGGAAGCAAGAACAACAATAGACTGAACGGCACTGTGTAGAGTTGGTCGAAAAAATTGAACACTGGTGAAACCGCGCGTTATAGCTAGTTGGGTATAAAATACAAAGTAATTTTATTTTAATTGCGTAATCATAAAGATTGCTATTCGGACATTTATAACAGTATCATTTATTTGCCCGTAGGTTTCACTTCACAGAGGGAATGAAGAGTGGCGGCGGACAGGAGGGCGAGGCCACGGTGGTGCAGATGATCGCCAGCCTCGCGGAGGCGCTCGAGTGTCAGTACGGCAGGATCTGCACGAGGCTCGCTCGCGCATTTCGTCCAAAACCTGTGTCGTCTACTTCTGGGTGGAAGTTAGTAACAGTTAAAATCTTATCTATTTGTTTGACATGTTACAAGTGAGTTTGCACGAATTGCATGATTTCATTTCAAAGCACAATAAGACATTGTGATAGTTTCCACTCCCTTATGTGGTGTCTATGTCTGCGATAATAATCCGCACGAAACGATTCACTTCGTCCTTCACTCCCGGTACCTGCCTTCCCGTCTACCAATAACTTCAGGCTAGAGTGAATAGACATCTATTAAAGTATACTCTTCGTTCACAAGTTCGCTTACCAGGTTGAGATCAAGCGCTTAACGATTATTTATACAATTAATAAAATTTTAAGTGTCTGTTTGTAATGTCAAAATAACAATTTTTTGTCTGTTTATTCCGGGTAATCTCAGAAACGGTTGAACCGATTTTGACGGGACTTTCACTGGTAGATAGTTGATTTTATAGGGAGTAAACTTAGGTTACTTTTATTTTAGAAAAATAATTAGGGTTTCGCACAAATAAATAAAAAACTGCTCATGTTGGATCAATTTGGGCACTTAAATGGCTTACGCTGAGTAAACCATAAGAGATATAGCAAATTAATGTACTAAATAATTGTAGATATTAAAAAGACCTACAAAAAAGTCAGAGAGAGTATATATCTATCTTCTAAGGAACACTCATAATTATCATTTTTGCCTTTAAAATAAACCAAGAGTGGAGGAGCAAGATTCGCGCGGGCATTCTGTAGTCCACGTGAGTGAAGTCACGGGCACAGTACACAATAAAAAAAGTATTGGTGTTGGGACAACAGTATTAATATATTAAATACTTAAAAAAAAATTAATATATAATTTAAATTTAAACTATTCTTTTATGTTAGCATATTGCATGCTTGGACAGCATGCGGCAAGATTTGGAAAATGTTATCATGAAGAATTTTTATGGGTTTGTTTAGCTGCAAACGTCAAGTTGAAAATCTGTCACCATGTGTCCCAGCAACTGTACTTAAGAGCCAAACTCATGTTGAAAATTACGACTGTATCTCCAGAACTACCAGAGAGTATACTACCAATTTATTGTATTATGGGTAGATATGGAGTGCGGAATCGTTACTCTTACAAGTAAAAAAATTATTGCCAAAAGAACAATTTAAGGATTTCAAAAATTACTAACTTTTGTCAGGAACGCTAACGTCGTCGTAACACTTTTTTAATTATTTCAATTGATTTATGGAACCACTACAAAAATAAATTGTTTTTTTTTTTGGTACTTTATAACGTTCTAATCAGTGGTACCTTCAGTCAAGTTTGAATAATGATTTGAATACAAGATTGCGTTGGCGGCAACGCGGTGGGGAGTTGCTCGAATAAATTTAACACATGTGAAACCGCGGGGCACAGCTAGTATTTTACAATTATACAGATTTAAGTAAATATAAATGCAATGTGTGTGTGTGTGTTAAAATATAAAGCAAGTTGCAAGTTTGAAGCAATGATGGTTCAGTTGGTAGCGTGTGCAGACTCCGGGTCGAGCAACGTGAGTTCGAATCACTGCAATGAAGCCTAAGCATTCAGTGAAGGAAAACGTCGTGATGAAACAATATCATAGTGAAAGGGCTTTTTCTAATGCCCGCCTGGCTAGCTACAACCTTTAATTTGAAATCTGTCGCCAAGCACCAATAGGTGTGTTCCGGCTGCTGCACTTGTGAGCCAGTCTTTCACTAGGCTTAGTGTGCTACCATCCTGGCCCAATTCATCACTTAACATCAGGTGAGGTGGCGACAACGCTAAACCTATAAAAACAAAAATACAAACGAAATATTATTGTTACAGGTGGCGTTGTGTTTGCTGCATACCTCACATAATTATCTTCGAGCTCTGCTTTATCTGTATCTTGATCGGGCTATGTGTGCTCATCATGTACCTCACAGAGACTGATGCTGAACTGCAGTAAGCATATTCCTACTTTACGTTAAGTTTTAACGATATTATATTAAACAGACTAATAGGGTAGGTACAGTTCGGTCGCTGACAGACGCGTTCCTGGCGTTTGTCACAACAGACTACTGTTTTAACGTCACTAAATGATGGCCCATTACGCCATTTTTTTACCAGAAATAAAGATTGAATACTGTTCAATTTTCTAAAAAACTATTTTCCTTCTCCGACCTTAATATACTTTATTGCTTGTACTAAAAGCAGACAACCCTAAATATGCGTAGCTACAATACTTTTATCTTCCTAGTAAAAAAATAGCAACCTCAGATGACAAGAGGGCCGCCATTTTGTGAAGCTAATATTTTACTGTTTCTTAAATAAGTATAAAAACTCCTTGAGAATGTTTTAGTCAACTATTTTTGGAATTTTAATTTGAGTTTTCACATAACATACCATCACGCCTGTATCCCCGAAGAGTTAGGCAGAGGTGTACTAATGTATACCCACAGTTCGCTGGGTATATTTTTAAGTCCCATTTAATAGGGGGCCAGCAAATTAGCCATTAATCTGGCTCAAAGCCATACTCCGAGCTGCAACTGAGAATTTCATAGAATAACTCAATATCACTTTGCTCGATCTGGGAATTGACCCCAGGACCTAGGCCAATAGGCAGTTTATCTTGATATTGCATATTATTTTATTTATTTTAAGCACTCTTAGCATGCACAACTATAGGGTAAACATAACTCAGTGTATAATAAATAAAAATATCATGTATCAGGTAAAAAAAAAAAAGAAATTCAGTTTCAGTGTGCAGGGTCGGATTTAAAGCCTGGAAGGCTCTAAGGCAATGAAAATGATGTGGAACCCCAATTAATTTTGAATATACATAATGATATGTTCATAAAAAAGTATTTTGCGAATGATAAAATTTTTTCTTCGTCAGTTCGAGTTTTATGTTTGTTTTTTTTTTTAATGTTAAAATTGTTGCTCATATTATGGAAACCCATCTCGTGTGGGGGTCCGAACGCTGTAGCTTATTTTGCCTTCCTCTAAATCCGGGTCTGTTGCTGTTGCGTAGTATTGTGGCCGTGTCATTAGGAAGTGACATAGCGTACGCTCAGACAAACGACGGCTCAGTAAGTGAGCGGGGCTCGTCGTCGATCAGGCGGCGTGAAATCCAACAGGGGCTGATGATCGGCGCTTGCTGCGTGTCCGGTGCCGCGCTGCTCGCCAACCTGTACACGTGGGGACGGGTCGTGGCCGCGCTCGCCATATCGCCACGCGTGCGTCTCGCTCGTGCCTCTCGCACCGACGCGCCAACCATCGCGCTCCGTCCCGAAGTGCACGCTCTTACGCATATGGTACGTATTCATCACGTCATTTGGTAAGGAGTGCGGTCACCACGTCGATCGACGTGAGTTAGAATCTTTGCAATGAGCCTAAGCTTTTGATGAAGGAAAACATGGTGGTTACACAGTTTCTAATGCCCTCTACCACCAATCTTCTTACTACATTATAGTAAATATTGATATTTTTTATGGTACACGCCATCTACGTAGTAGTTTTATTTATTTTTTTTATTCTGCGGAGAATATGATCATTGTATTGTTGATTAGGTAACATAACTGATTTGTAGATACAAAATTGATAATTACTTCGTACGTGGCAGGTTTATTAAATATAAAAAATATACTAATAATAATAATAAACAACAATAAAAATAGCATACACATACCAGACATTTCTTTTTTTCTTGTTTTAAACTTGAATTAATATTATTACATATTTTACAAGGTATCATTATGGTAACTGTCATACAGACTATACATAATATGCATTTTAGATATTAGAGCTACCAATGAATAATTCAACAAATTATTAAAGAACCACAAATAAACAATTGAATTAAAAACAATGATTAATTATTATTATTATTATGCGGGGTTAAAACACGCAATATAGAATAACTACTCAAAAACTTGATAATGCGTTTGTTCCTCCTATGTGGGGTGTCCCAGATGTGAAGACCCTATTGCCCTAACCTGAATCCGGCCCTGTGTTTATTTGTTTGGTACAGCTGTCGTGTCTGGACGCGTTCACGGGACAGCAGACCCGACTGGTCGTGGTCGTGGACGCACTCGACAGCTGCGAGCAGGAGAAAGTCCTCGCACTCCTGAACGTGGTGCACGCTCTCTGCTCCGATCCCAAAAGTCCATTCATACTACTGCTCGCTATAGATCCACATATTATTAGCAAGGTGAGTGGAAATTTGGAATTTTTCACATTTTAAATTGAAAATTATTTTACTGTATAAAAATTTTAAAACAGTATACATACACAGTTTTGCCACGACAAAATATTTAAGGATTTTATATAATCATGACATATGTACACTCAGTTTGGGTAACTTTGAATAGTTTTTGCAATGTTTTAAAACTCTCAATAGAATGATAATTATTGTTGAATCTTATTTCATTGAATAAAAAGTGTTTTTTTCTTTATTGTACAGCAAATTTACTAGGACAACATTTAAACTGTCCTATACTGTACTACATGAAGGCAAAGGCGGATAAAATTTCAAAATGAAATTAACTTGATAGTCTCTTTTCTTTCTGTTTGAAAGTTAAACAGTTGATGATATCATTTACGTATTTTCAACACTCGTGAAATTATATTTGAGTTTTGAATAAATATATTATCCATATTTGTTCAAAGTTAGACACGATTCAAATTTACCCAAAATGACTAATTGAAAGATAATATCTAAATTGGTAGAAATTTATTTTTTATTTGCTAAATTTTTCTTTGATAAAGTGCATTCAAATAGTTTTCCTTTTGATAATTTAATTTATATCAAATATCAGTTCATAAAAGCTGATTCATATTAGATTGAACATATTTCACGCAGGTTGCTTGGATGGAGGTTAGTCGAGCATAACTGGAACGCTTGGTGTTATCCCGTTAGCATTTATGCAATTCGTTGTTGTGCTATTGTATTGTATATTATATCATTGATTATTATCGTTTGCATGATATACCCTTATCGACAATATAAATATTGCGTTAGAAATGTTGCATGTAATTAAAATACAGATAATTATCGAAAATTACGTTAAAATAGGCGTTTTACTGTTTAAAAAAATAGAACTAATATTCTTTTTATTTTGATCTTTAGATTATGTAATCAAATAGATGGAAAGACAATAAATCTATGTATACGAAGATTTTTTCAAAGATATTAAATTGCTAACTTTCTTTTTTGTTCTGTTTGAATCTGAATAACATAGTTCTGAAAACATTTTTGTTAATTTTCGTGAAAGTAGTGGGAAGTAATTACTTGTCTTTAATATTATGTTACTTTA
This sequence comes from Saturnia japonica, assembly GCA_033032175.1. Taxonomy (NCBI): domain Eukaryota; kingdom Metazoa; phylum Arthropoda; class Insecta; order Lepidoptera; family Saturniidae; genus Saturnia; species Saturnia japonica. The sequence continues at coordinate 9,430,681 of CM065306.1, read as the reverse complement.
TGAGAATAATAAAACCGCCAAACATAATATAGGTGAATTAAAGATTTCATTTTACATGTCAGTCAAAATTATCGTAAACGGTTTAATTTATTACTCACACAAGGCCGTCGAGATAAACAGTCGTCGATCGTTCTCTGAGAGTAACATCGGCGGTTGGGACTACCTACGTAATATGGTTCAGTTGCCGTTTTATCTACAAAACTCAGCACTGCGCAGGGTGAAGGTCGCACAACAAACAGCAACGAAGCGGATGCAGCTTGTCGCCGCTGAAGACTTTTCCACTTCACTTCAAAGATCGGTAAGTGAATAAATATCATTTGCAAAAGTTGTATAACTCTATGGTACGAGGGACGGTAAATTACACAGATCCTACATTTTTGGGTGTGCCTAGGAGAAAAGCAAAAATCACATATTTTGCTATTATAATACAAAAAAAATAGAACCTACTAGTACCTAACATTTGTTACATTTCATAATCATTACCTTTTTTTGTTAATATACCTAATGGTTCGGCAGAGCTTATAGGTCTAGGGCGCCAAAACCTAAAATACACCACTAAGTGTTATGACATTAGCGAATTTTTGTACTTCTGTTATCATGTTTGACATTAAAGTTATGTTAATTTTTTTTTATTTGGTTCACAAACCAGACTTCATGTGGGTAACGTACATAATTATATTTATAACGATTAAAATTTAAAAGAAAAATTTGGTGTGTAGCTTAAAAAAGTGAACACAGCTTTATAAAATTGTTGTAAAAATTATTTTGTCGTCGGAAGGTGTCGGCGAGGCGTTTATCTTCAACATCGGAAGTAATGTCGAGTCAAGAGCGTATAAAAGGACAACCCGGCAAGGAGAATGTGTCGAATAGTACAACCGCGGCTCGGACGCGTCGGCTGCGTCCCTCCGAGTCGGTTGCGTCGTCAGTCGCGTCAGGCCTGCACCGCGCAGCCCCCCCGCATGCGGGGATCGCAGGGGGTGTCGCCGGAGCCGCAGACCTAGGCCGAGTTCTACTCACCGATGATTATTTTAGTGACGTGAACCCGCGCAGTATGCGACGTCTCATGAACGTCTTGTACGTCACAGGTCAGTATTTACTGCAGCATCGTTTTGTATATCGATGCACTATTCCTTGTAAAATCATAAATCAATTTAATTACACAACCAACTATTAAATTTACAGTGCGCACAGAACCGAGAACCAGTAATTATAATAGCTCTCTATAATGTACCTATACCTTGTTCACCATAGGACGGCTTGCACGAGAAAATCCTAAATAACTTCCTCTATACAATGGTTTTTGTCAATTATCGTAAATTTTTCTTTACTAAATACAACGTTACTTTCTATGCTACTTGTAGCGACAATATTGCATACGCAATATTCGGGGAAGGGTTCGCCGATACGCCATATACGGCCACTGGAGTTTTTGCAGTAGTGTTAGTCAGGCAACACGGGGATGCACTCGCGCCGCGTGGCTAGTTTTAAGAGCTTCATACACATTAAATAATAATTTGTCATTATGTATGAACCACGCTAATATATATTATATATATATAATAATAATATATAATTACGCCAAAATATGAACTTTCACTTTTAACCACCCGACGGTCAATAGACGTAAAATACTTAAAACTAGTGTAGACCAAAACAATAAAGTAAGAGAATTGAAAATTAATTGTGTATATAGTACGAATCAAAAACTACTCGAATTGTTCTAACCCCGTTGTACATTTAATTAATTAGTTTCCATTGTAATGTCAAGTAAAAATACATATTTACGTAATTCCTACATTTTTTTACTACAGCATCGGGCTATGAAGAATATTATAATATCGTCACTTCGCTTTTGGATCAATTTTGGAAAAGTTGATTGCACCTTTAAATTCTACATTTAATTTTACATCCATTAGTGCAGGTGAAATAATAAGAGCTTTAAACAATTAAACTTAAAAAAAACTGAAGACATTTGGGGAATGTCAGTAGTAGTAGTTCAATCCTTAATTATCAATATTTCAACATATCTGGCTCATATATTTAATCAATGCATAGAAACAGGGAATTTAGTAGGCTTAGTTGATAGTACTATTTTTTTGGGTATTACGCTTGATTCTAAATTACAATGGGGTACGCAGATTAAAACTTTGACGGGAAGATTAAGCTCTGCTGCATTTGCAGTACGTAAGATTCGCCAGTTAACAGACATTGCCACTGTTAGATGTCAAGCAAATTTTATTGTCAAAAGACCTTGGTTGTTTTTTTTAGTGAGGGATTATGTTGTATACATATATATATTTCAATATTTTATGAAAACTGTTTATTGATATTTTAACTTTAAAAAACATACAAAAAAGTAAATGGTGTTTTTGTTATAAAATAATGATATATAGTTTAGTAATGTATTTATTATTATAATTACACATTTACCCCTTGCAATCGTTTTCTATGATAGAAATATAAATCATAAATACAATCTCATAAACTGTCATTTGTCAACCATGGCTTGTGTTATGTTATGCTACCCAACAGCTGATGGCCTTACCTACATATTTCATCTACACTTTTATACAATTTATAGAAGACAAAATAACCTAACATGTGGTTTTCGAGACACGAAACTTTAATAATGAGAGATAGAGATGGCGCTGCGTGCGTGCTGCGTGGTAGGCTGCGTTTTATTTTTTGTTTGGCTCTAAATTTCGTGGTTGTTTGAGATATGAGGCCGTTATATTACAATAAGTTTAATCCGAAGAACGATGCATTAAACACAATTATTATTGTACGTGTTACATTAACATTTGTACAGTTGACAAAAAAAGATAAACCCGATCGAGTTTCTTACCGGTTCTTCTCGATGTCTGGGACGTTTTCCGAACCGGCAGTAGTGTTTTGACGTTCATAAGTTTAGCTCTAAAAAATAATCCTTAATCGAAAAATCAACTTCCAATTTAAGTTACGTTAACACTTCAGGTATCACAAGTTTTATTCTAAAAATATAGGGCACAAAAGAGGTTTATTGCGACGGAAGAATAAACTTTATCACTTTGGTATTAAGATACAAAATAAAAACTTTTTTATACGACAGTTATGACGTTCTGTGACTGTTAGGTTACTTTAGTCTCGGAAATTAAATTATTTCGTTTAATGGCCTCTGTACAAACAGTATGGAAATAATTTTGAATGATCAATTACGACAAATTACGTTTCCTGTTCGTACAGAAAAATCAATAGAGGGCGCTAAAATGAGAACTCAAAAAAAATTATGGATGTTGTAAATTACGTTTATCAATCTACCAAATTGCATATTGTCATAAAAACTTCCTGAGAACTCGTTAATAAAATAATATAATTAATTATTGTAGAGTGAGACAAACTTAGCTGGCCCGGTAAGCGAGAGATTGACATTTCAAAATGGCGTCGTGTGTTTTTTATTAGTGATAAGGGTTTATTCCGTATAAATGTCGATAAATGTATAAATACGATAAAATTAATTTATTACATACAATAAATAAATTTGTTTTATTTACGAGTAATCTATGTTTTTTTGTAATCATAAAATTGTCTCTATTAGGTAGGGGCTCGTGATGAAGAAAAAATTAAATTCTTTGTACATTCAAGTGGATTATATTGATTCATGAGAATATTTTCATATATCCGAAACGGTTGGACCGATTTCGATGGGACTTTCACTGGTAGTTAGCTGAATTTATAGGAAGTAACTTAGGCTACCTTTACCTAAAAGAATTAGGGTACCGCACAATTAAAAAAAACTGGTTATGATGAATCAATTCTGGTGCTCAAATGGCTTATGCTGAGTAAACTATAAGAGATATAGCAAATTAATGTACCACATAATTATAGGCACTAAAAAGACCTACAAAAAACTTCGGGAGAGTATACATCTATCTTCTAGGGAACACCCAAAATAAGCATTTTTGTCTTCAAAATAGTCGGGAGCGGGGGAGCAAGATTCGCGCGAGCATTCTGTAGTCCACATGAGCGAAACCATGGGCACAGTTAGTTTAAAATATAAAATTGTATTAAATAATATTGTTTGAAGTATATATGTATAATATTGTATAGCTAGAGGAGTGAATAAAATACAAACTTTTATTATAATGTATTTTTATTAAAAAACAGTACTGTTATTATAAAAAAAATATCTATAGACTGTATTTTGGATATAAACAGAGACGCCTTATTCGTAGATTGCGAATGATAAGAGTGTCTTTCGTACATTTTGAAACTTCCTTTCAACCATATAATACTTAGAACTAGTACATGTTGCCGTATTACAATTTTACTCATTTTATTGACAATTCAATCATTCTGAGGCGTATCAATACACATTACATAATCGCTTGTACTACATAAATTGTACCACCACTTACAATTCCGAATTAATCGCTGCCTCTTATAGGATTGGGACAAGATCAATAAACGGTTTAATCACGCGGCACCGCATCGATTAACGGCAGCGCAATACGTTATCGGTGCACATAATTTCCATATTTATAATCATTGTACTTGTCATATTATTTGTATCTGTTCGAAGATATTTCATTTCTATTTCACTAGTATTCATTTTATACTTATTACTTTTAAGGGTTGGACCTAGGAAACTGGGAACTAACCCACAATTGAGAAACGGTATACTTCCCATGTACAAAATTTCATCAAGATAGATTGAGAACTATTTTTTACGATTGCTGTTTATAGCCTACCAATTATGAAATGTCGTATGCTTCCCGTCTACAAAATCAGATCAGACTCATTTGATAATTAATAGAAGTTTTTTTTTTTAGAATTACTTTTAAATATTTTTGAAGGTATATTCATATCACTATCCTTTATCACTAGCACGGCAGCAGGGGTCATAGGTCCCAAATTTGAACTTCCATTACTGATTACTTCGTGACATTTAATTAATTATAATTGTTATAACAACAAAAGTATCTACATGATAATATGATCACACAAACATAAATAAAAAAAACATAAGTTAAAAGTGAAATAAGTTGAAACTGTGCTATTACTGTCAGAATTTGAATATAGTTTTACGTATTATGTATACTCTTGTTCCATAGTCAAGTTCTAGTGACGCTTCAGACAGCAATGTTTCATTAGCTGCCATTAGAGCAGTTATGGCTTAGTGGTAACGTCTACGGATACAGCATGGAAAAAAAAATGAACAAACTAAAGGAAGATCGTATTGAGACGAGTATTTAGAATTCGAATAACACTTTTTGAAAATACACCTCAATAATAATATATCACCAGATGGAATGTGGTATATTTGAAAATAGTTCTGTAGTGGCATATCACAGAGAAAGTCATAGTGTTTTGACTGAACAGCCAAGATTACTGTCCTATGCATGAAGTCTAATTAGAGAAAAATTCATGAACATATCTTCACTAAATAAACGGGACTTCTACCAAAAAATAAATAACATAAAACATAGTATTTAGAACTTTATTGATACGTTAGAAACTGAATCGAGAAAGAGACGTACGTAATTGCTATCAAACCCTTTGTAAAAATAAATCTAATAAAATGTGTGTGTGTGTGTGTGTTATATGGAAGTTGGAATCAATCAGAGTGTTTATTTGTTTACAGTTAGGACTTTCTTTTTGACTAATGATGAATTTATTTTTTAATTAATTTATACTGATTATATCATTTCCCTTTATTCCATTTAAAACAACCTATTATTTTTACAATTGTATTACGCTTATATACATAATTAGAATGTAAACAACAGTCATGGGTTAAATGACCCTGGATTGCCTTTTTAAGTTAGCAATTTTTCCAGACTTTCTAGTGTTATATAGTATATCTATCTGGAAATTAAAAAAAAATATTACAATTACCTACTGATAGAGAACAACTAATTTATTATTATAGATTATTCTAGCACATCAACGGCTTACCTATAACTAAAGCTACTTATTATCTTACATGGCAGCAAAAATAAAAGTTGTTAAAAATATAGCTTATTATGCCACCTATTATTGATTATCATTGTTGTCTCCTATAAACGTTCCTTTATTATATTTATAAAGACTCACAACTACATATATTTATACGCAAGTTTCATATAAGGATTACAATTTAAGTATACTACGTATATATTAAAGTAAGTGTTCAAAGTAAAATAAATTATCTATTAGAAAAGAAGGAGTATATATATGCATAAACAGTTATAAAGAGAATATTATTCAATATCGAGTCCATAATAATATTAATACTTAGACGACTAAAATACAAAGGGCTCCTTTGAATAGTTCTATGCTTCGAGTACAGGTCGTGACCTCTTGACTGAACCCGACCTTTTTTTATGTTGTAGAATATTTCAGGTATACAAAAATTAGTGTCTGCTCAAGTCGATACATCGACATCGAACCCACTTTTGTAGGAATGGTGATCAATATATATAATGGAGTTGTTACAATCCCAGGGTATATTTCGATGCATGATAACGCGCCCTTAGGGCAACCTTGAACTAGAGCGGTTTAAGCTAGAGCGCCTCGTCTAGCACTTGTGACTCTCCGCCGCCCTCTAGTAAGGGTTTCTTCAAACTCTAAAAAATAACAATAATTGTAGTTTATTAACATGTATTGAAGACAAATCTATAATTGTAAATGTGCAACATAAACTAAATAATTATTAGCGTTCCGGCCGGATTGTGTGGAGGCGGCGTGGGGAGATCTGACATTTGAGTTCTACAATAAAATAATGATATTTCTTTATCGTTATAGGTTTAGCCTTATGGCCACAATCTCACCTGGTGTTATGTTACGATCTGCCCTAAGATGGTAATACGCTAAGCCTAGTGGAAGACTGGTTCTCACTCAAGTAAATAAGATGAAAATTCGAAAATACATAGTTTCAGGGCGACCATTATAAAATTTTCAAGTGCGGTGTATCAATAATAAGTAAGTCTATCGGCTTACTCAGTTATTCATCATATAAATTATAAAACTCAGTCGTCAGTTTTGATGTAAGTCGACTTGTAATACTATACCCTATACACTATGATACTACATACTATACTACATGACTATACACGCCTTGAACGGATATATATATTATACTTACAAATTATGTAATACACCTGCTTCATCGTACTCGACGAGCGGTATATCAAGGTTTCAGGTAGCACGTCATATGCTATAGGATCGGTCGAGCTGCTAGGATCTGTGCTGAACACAATCTCGGAATCCTATATAAAAAAAAAAAAATGTATATACATGAAGTTTAGAGTATTTATAAATATTCTTTTATTCATGTCAATTTTATTTCGCCTATATATTTATAAATAAATAAATAGAAATATATATAGGCGAAATAAAATTGACATGAATAAAAGAATATTTATAAATACTCTAAACTTCATTATTACAATATGTCCAACCTGTACGAGTACAATCTAAAACATCGATAATTTTATCGACAGTACCTCATCGAAGTACATCAATCTTTCTTCGCAACGTATTACGTCATTCTACTAACAAAAACAAAACTAGGTTATTTATGATGTAAACAAATCTTTTGTTTGTTTATAGAATTTTGATTGATGTAAAAATGACACAAGATACTTCTGTACATCATAGTTTCTCAACATTTTCATCAGAAATTTACATTTTCTATTTACCTTTCACTTTTTATTATCAAAAACAAATATCATTGTCAAAAACAGATTCAAGTAATATAAGGGAAAACTAGTTTCGATTTCAAAGGAATAAACACATAAACATGTATTGATAGGATTTACAAAGAAAAACTTACCATTTCTGTCAAGATATATAATATAATATCACTTTTTCACTATTCTAAGTAGCTAAGTTGGTCCAACAAATTGTCAAATAACGCGGTCTATGCAAGATGTTGCCGTGAGTGGGGAACTACACACTAGCGACCTCTTCGATGCGCTCGCGTTAGTTGCGCCTGTTCGAGATCCGCGGCTGGTCGCCTGTACAAAATACTGGCCGGATAGAAGAATGAGGTTATATTCTTCGTCAAGAAATTAAGAACATTCGACTGTTTGGCCGAATTGATACTTAAGGGGTTAAATCTCTAAAATAAACTTTTGACGTATGTCATGCAAGCCTTGTTAGGATGAACCAAATATAGTTATTAATTAATATACTGTAATCAGTGACTATGTAATATTAATGAATTTAGATATTTATAGAAAACATCATATTTAAAAAATTAATAGACAAAATATGTAGGTAATACAAATTAAATATAAAAAGTTTTTTTAAATGTTTATAGTGTAATGTTTTTTTTAATTATTTCTATTGTTATATAAAATAATTATTATATTAATTATTGTAGAGACTACACAACAATGATACCATTAAAGGGGCTATTAATTTCAACAGGCCGCCTATTAAAAGCATTCCAAATTGAGTTCAACTGGTATCAGCTAGCGTCGTGGGTTAACATGACGGAGCAGTGGCCGTTCCGCACCTCTTGGATAATTTACCACCACGAGACCTACGAGGATCATATCGACGATTCCACGTCGCTGAAACACATCTATGAGAAGTAATTATACATACACATTTACACATTCAATAGATTGAGGTTGAGTGGTAGGAGATGACAGTTGTGTCTGACTGGTTTAAGAGCACCATACACTACGTGTGACATCGGCATTACTAGCACGCTTAGGCGTGACGCGTTCCTGAATCAGTATCATTAATAAAGCGGGAATTGTAGGGATTTATACCAAGTTGCATACCGTACACACCACGGTGATAAAAGCGTTAAGTAATGTTTTTGGTATGTGACGACCGGTTATGAATAGCCGTGCTCTATAAAAAAGATGATTATTCGATCGATGCACTGTGCGTAACCAAATATAAATTAGAAATAGACAGATAATAACGTATACAAATCTCGGAAAGACAAAATTGTCCAAATATTTTCACTTGAAATGGGTCACTATATTGAAGAATTAAAATAGTTAAAAGTATCGCCTTTGGCCTTTTACACACCAACCGCGAATCGTTGTAGCGAAATGTTAGCGAAAAAGAGAAACGTTAGGAGTATGTTTTCACATCGAAACAATTTCCATGCTCATTTAAATGCAACATGTCGTCTGAGTCGGACTGGTCTCTTTCCCAATCTGAAAAAGAATAATTAATACTTGTAAAATAAGTTGTGCTTATTTTAAGCACACACACACTACAGTTTTAACGCATATTTTAGAATTAAGTTAGAAATATTTGATTAGGTACTCGTGTAAACTTACAAGTATTCTTAAAATTTAAATGCATCGTTCAAGGTATCCTTGAATTACACTTATAATTTTCTCTGTTTCTGCTACCAGCAGTATGTTTTACCTCAATATACTGTGTGAATAAAAGACATACCACGTTATTTCGCTCCCAGCTGCGAAGCAAGCATGGCGGTACCGCGGCTTCCGTGTTAAATAAGTATCGCCAAGAAACAGGATACCATTCAGACAGAGATATTATTATAGTAAATAATAAACAAATAGATCGATATACATCATACCCGAAACGTTTCTATAGTGTAGGACATATTTATCGAAGTTTCGCTTAAGCGGGGCGGTTCGCGGCCTCGGTGTGCTAAAGGGGTTAAACACAAACTTGAAAAATAATAGCCAAATATTTGCGCTAAGTTTATTAAATAGTAATTAATTTATAATTCAGAGTAAAACCAGTGATGAGTGGTATCCGTGAGGCCAGCACATTGATGGAGCTAGACAGAGACGAGCGCAAACTCGAGGTGTTCCTGAGCTTCCACAGGGCTACACTTACCGCCGCTGATCTTAAGATATTTCTACCGTTTACCATAAACTTGGATCCTTACATCAAGAAAGTTATAAAAGGTAACTCACATATTAAACATTCGATGAATTAGCATTTCGTCCCTTATGCCTACTTCCAGTATGTATAAACATACCTGATGAATTTCACAAAATAAACTTAAAAAAGCGAGTGCAACTCACGATTTATAGCGTATATTTCTTCCCTTTTCTTTTTCTGACTAAATACCTTGTGGGGGCGATTATTACCACCTCCACATTAAAAGTGAGGATCCTCCCTACGCTGTGTCTGGCGGGCTGCTGCCCAACGGTTGTCGGGTTCTTGTATATATGTTCAATTGTTGGGTTCATTTTAATATAGCGATGTAGGATGCACCGTATGTGGCGAGATAGATGTCGCTACAACTTATTTTTTGTCATCTTTGCGTCAAAAACGTTACATTGCAAAAATATGTATGTGTATATGTATGTATGTGTTCTTGTTAATTTATTGTAGACGTGTCCAAAGAAGCTTCAATTCAATAATGGTTTTAATCAAAATCTTACTATGTGCCCCGCCCTACCGTGTTGAATTCCCCATTGTCATTGTTTTAAAAAAAATCGTTTAATCTTTACATTTCTTCAATGTATCGAACTGTATGCGACTACACATCATCTTGATATTTAAACTATGGGACATTAGAAACGCAGACTTACGAAAAAAGCAAATGGATACTTCAGAACAGCAAATGTGGGCCCTGGGGGGCCCTAGCCAAGTTGCCGTTATACATTCGTTAACGCTAACGAAAACGAAAAAAATGTATGGAATTGGCATATTTTTGATCACGTTATTTAACGTTTAGATATGTCAAATCCATAGATTTTCGTTTTCGTTAGCGTTAGAGATAGTAGAAAGGCAACTTGGCTAGGGTTTCATCATTTAGCTGTGTGTCCACCCAGCTGTGCAACCACATAACATTTGTATCATTATTTTGGCTTTCAACACTATATAACTACGTGACAGTTTGAATAATGATATCAAGGTAGTTAAAATAACTTTTACAGTTTTATTTTACCACATCTGCAGTATAGTCGTTAATCCATAATCCGTCATCAAAAAATTGATTTCGTATTTTTGTATTTGGTAATGACCTTTACATACCAATTTTCAACTGGAACTAACCAATATCTACTATCATTGAATATTTCTTGGTTTTCTTTATGATTTTTGTCTTAACTTACCATACCTATTCCAAATTGATCAAATGTAAGCAAATGAAATTTTTGGCGGCCATCGTGGACTTTCGATGTTTCACTGGAACACTTAATTGCCCAGTGGTCTCTATAATTTATAGTTTAGAACCATATCCCTATCTCTTTCATTGTGTGTAGCTCGTTGTCAAACAAACAAACTATTACCTAACAAATATTACCCTCCTTTTAGTTTCTTTATAGTTTGATTGTAAATAAAATGATCTTCCAGCGATATATTAATCAATTTTAATATAACTTCCAGGAAAATATTTCATTGTAATAATATTAAAATATGCTTTGTTACCTATGAAATGATACTCTATCTTCCGTTTGGTTTTTGGGAATAATTTTAATTGTAATTACCCAATTATCAGAGATCGGAAGAGGCAGACTATATTTGCCTAAACTTAAAACTCTATGTTCGTAAATTCCTATTTCAAATAACGTTATTTTTAATATACTTAAGTCATGTCCCGAAACACAACACAATTATCCCGAAAACAAATTAGTCTTAAGGAAGTCTCCAAATTTCGTCTTTGTTCTTATAAGTTTAGACAGTATAGTCTACCTATTCCGATCTATGCTAATTCCACACAAGACGTCATATTTTTTTATAAAGTGTTAAAGCACACGGGGTGCTGCTGACAATGCAAGACTTTACCTTACAAAATTGACACAACTAAATACTAATACATATTATAATTGTTCGCGACATTTTCGTGTTCTGAAGGCTCCAAGTACCTTTTTCTCAAATTTGTATATAGGACGATATTTTCGAGAATATATATATATATAAGTGAGTTTGTATACTTGTAATAGATGTTTACCAGGGATGGAAAGTTTGAGAGGATATAGGAAAGAGAGTAAATGCCGGTGATATGGTGAATGGGGCGTTACACTACTTTATGAGCAGCCAGAGTATTTCTATGAAAGCTCGTTTGGCTGTGCATAGAGGAGTGTTGGTTCCAACACTCATGTACGGAAGTGAAAGCTGGGTGTGGCAGAAAAGTCATGAAAGTAAAATAAATGCAGTCGAAATGAGAGCGCTAAGAGATATGTTAGGAGTGAAATTGAGTGACAGGATAAGAAATAGTGTAATAAGAGAGCTTTGTGGTGTCAAAGAAGATATAGTCACACGGATTGAGAAAGGGATGCTTAGATGGTATGGGCATGGTGAAAGGATGAATGAAAGAAGAATGACTAAACGAATTTATGATGCGAGTATGAAAGGAATCGTTGGAAGAGGAAGGCTTAGACGAACGTCAGAGAAGTTCTGAAGAAAAGTAAGGTCAAGAGTACTCTAAACTGACGAGCATGCATGAAAAGATTAATGAATGTCGAAGAAGCGAAAGAGGTATGCCAGGATCGTAGCAGGTGGAAGGACGTGGTCTCTGCCTACCCTGTTGGGAAATAGGCGTGATTTATGTATGTATATATATATATATATATATATAATTATTTACAATCTTTACTCCTCGATAGATACTCGTAAGTATAGCTCTTTTTTTTACAAAAAATAGAAGATGGTAATTTAGTCTATGTATAGAGTTTGTCGCATGTTCCCAGCAGATTCGATGAACTCAAACTGGTTAAGTTCATAACTATAGTCGTACAAGTTCGTGCGCGACCGTCCGATATTTCTCATAGCCGTTCGCGGGGGCGAGGAATTACATACGCTAACGGAGGTAGGTAATGTAGCGGGCAAGGGAAACGCGCGCAATTGCGTAACCTGGGCGCAGAGTTGCAGTACACTAAAGTAAGCCGTATTCCATCTTCCTACAAGCAGCTGAAACGAAATCTAGGTAAACTTCAGTACATAACCTTAGGAGATAATTGCCATCACGGACTTTTCTTTCGTTTTTTAATGAACTACAATTCTTTAGTATGTTATTTTGATATATCTCTCAGGGTTTGAGCCACGTTGGGGCCCAAAAGTTGATTTATTGACGACTTGATTACAAAACATTGGATTTTCTCTACTATATATAAAAACTTCATTGTAATGTATTGTATATAGAAACCGTATGTATAAATATCCGTTGTATGGTTTAGAATAAGTAAGCGGACAAACAGACAAGCGGACAGCGAGTTTCTTTTATACTACGTATTGATATTGATGACAAAATATTTTATAACCTATTTCCTGGTATTTAAAACTTTTATTTAAAAAAGTGTATATTCTCTTCTTACTAACTCACAATTGCTTTTGAAACTAGAAATAAAACCCAAGTAGAAATAATTTTTATAAAAACTTACAAAAGCAGTAATATATTTTGTTAAAAAGGTAATCATGACAATTTCATATAGCGTTATCCAATACGTCAGTAGGTACCTAACCCAAGAAACACAGTCAGAGGGTAGCCATAGAGCGTGTTTATTTACCGAGCGGCTGCAGGTAACTATTTCAAGAACACTGGCGAGATAACATACTGTTTAAATTAATGTAATTTGTAGTGTAGTGGCGTGCTACCTCGTCCCCGCCAACGTCTATAATATAGGAGAGTCGAGCACGAACTTGTACGACTATAATTTATTTTTGTTGAAATAGTGTGCAACTTGACCGATCAATTTTAATTTAATATCTCTGCTCTCGCCGATGGCATATATGCCAATTTCACGTACATGTTTCTTATGTAAGGGTGCTAAATGGTTAAAAAATGTTTTCAGAAGACCAATTACAGACCGGCGTGGAAGAGGATGTTGGCGGTAGCGGTGCGGCAGGCGCTATGCTGTGGGGCGGGGCGCCGCCACGGCACCCGAATTCTAAACTTTACTACAGGAAAAACGTAAGTTATCAAATTACCTAGCAAATAGCAAACTTATTCTTGACGAGAGGTAGAACACAGAGAAATTTCTTTGGGCATTTCTTTGTACTTGGGGCAGTCTGACTAGTGGCATACCTCTACTCTAAACACTTAGATTTACCAACTTTTGTGATGATTGGTCAAACGATTTTGGGGTTTCGGACGGACGGGATTGACTATATCAACTGTAGTTCATTTTACTAAACCAATTTTCTCGTATATCCTGTATATAATTGTTCAAGTGGGCGTGGATGGCCACCTCCTAAAGTATGAGGAATAGCGTCCCGGGTCCGATTTTCATAAAAAACTAAAACTGCATCATTGGATTTGTATTCAGGAATCGGTCCCGTTGATTTTGAAAGAATAAAATACATACTATATTAATACACCATTCGTGGCGCTAATAACAGTCATATTCTGGGAAGTAATGATATATGACAAACTAAAGGAAAATGTTGGATTTTAATATATATAAAAAAATATTATGTAACAGCGGTGTTCACCACCAAGTCAGCCTACAAATCCTGCTACGCTGAACCCCATGTGGGTGGGGTGGGCGAATACTTCGGCCGAGTTCATGCCGCAGCCACTAATGCACACGCAATACCAGCTACCACCACAGTCCGGTCCGACTGCCACCGACCCACTCCAGATGCTGAAGACTGCTTTCCCGGGTCTCGTAAGTTCTACTGATTTCATATTAAACACCTTAATAAAGGAAACACAACTTACCATCAAGCTTGTATCGCCGAAGGGTTAGGCAGAGGTGTACTAATGTACACTCAGTTCGCCGGGTATGTTTTTAGGTCCCATGTTATAGGGGGCGAGCCCATTGCCATTAATCGGACATAAAGCCACACTCCGAGATGCTACTGAGAACTTCATAGAAAACCCCCATAACACTTTGCTCGACCTGGGAATCGAACCTAGGACCTCAAGCATAGGAGTAGCGCTTAGGACCACTAGGCTAATGAGTAAAGGTGCTATTTGCATATAATATACAGTAAATTAAATTCTATATTGACTATTGTAGTTCATTGTTGAAGTGAAAACTTCTTTAGCTCGATTTTTTTAATTCGATCTTTATATGAAACTGGAGAAACGAAAAAGTGTCAATAAAAAGAGACAACACATACACCTATAGTATATAAACTGCGAGAGAATGAGAAAGAATACATTATTCAATGTTTCCTATTATCTCGGTCTCCTCTTTGTACGTGTGTGTGTGCCTGTGTATTACGAAGCCTAGGGAATAGTCGTCATAGCCAGCGTGGTGTACTGTTCACGTGTATCGTTTATGGCAATTATTTTGTTTTCTGAAGGTTTCATTTCTACTGCGTGTAAACTGCACACATGTTTTTATTATTAATTTTATTTAATTCTATCGAGTTAAAATATGTTTATGAGTCTTCGAATAAGGCTACGGAAACATTATACGTTATATTGATAGGTAAAACGGTCCTAATATTACTTTTTTTATTCCGTTCGTATGTGTAATATTTGTATATTTGTGTGTAGAACGACCCGAGCGGGATCCGTCTGTCGACGCTGAACGTGGAGCGCGTGTGCGCGTTGGTGCGTGCCTCTATGCCGGGGGGCGGTGCGGCGGGTGGAGGGGCGGCTGCCGCGGCCGCGCTGCAACGTCACCACGTGTGCGGGCTCGCGCTCTCCGTCTGCCACCTGCAAGACCTGCAACCGGTACAGACTCGTCATACATTATTTATACTCATTATTTATCCCTCGGCGCTGCAGTCACATAACATACCATCACGCCTGTATGTAGACCCACAGAGTTGTACACCCACAGTTCGTCGTGTGTTTTTTTGGTCCCATGTAATAGGGAGCAAGCCTATTGCCATTAGTCGGGCACAAAGCCAAACTCCGAGCTGCTACTGAGAATGAGGCTATATTTTATTTTTTGTAAAACTTTCTATTTTCCTTGCCTTAAATTTCTTTTGTATGTTAATAAATTATTGTTCATGTGACATGCAGCACAATGTGGCACATGTTTATTGTTTTCTCGATCGTATTTAATTTTTTTCTAAAATTCCAACCAAATTGCTATGTAACATTTAACTTATTGTCTTTTACAGATCTTAGATTTACCATTTGGTGATTGGGAACTGTTTAAACTGCTGATAGTGAATTTACGTGAACTTGAAGCGAACATGCCATCGCATACGCCGGCCGTAACAGGTATGTTTGTTCATAATAATATAGTCTTAGCGTACAAGTGGCATTTTTCATTTATACTTTTATTGATTTGTTTTTTTGGTGGTTTATTCCCTAGCGATTGAAAAACCATTGGATGTTGAAACTGATTGTGCGAAAACGCGACCTTCTATAGAACATCAACGCAATCGACCGTCTAACATGGAGAAACAGGTAACAACCAATTCTTATTTACTCAATAATATGCCATTCCAGCACAGTGCGTAAGAAAAAAACGTTTAGGTAAATTGCAATGAATAATATATTTTTTCATTGAATACTTTTTCATAAGTCACAGTGCGGGCATCAGGAATAAATTTTATACAGATGAAAATGCAGGTAAACTATTTATTGGGGATTCGTGTTAACTTTTTGTTAGTAATGTATAATATATATGTGTAATATATATAATGTATATCCTAACAAGACCAAAAAAAATATTTGTAGTCGAGACCGAAACAGCGTTTCTAAGTTTAATTACAGACGATATGCATTTCAGCTGCAAGCTAACTGCATGATTGCTATTTGGATATATTATTTTGGTGTAGTGTCATAACTGTATCAGCATTTATTTCCATATATATTTATCGTTCTTAGCGATAGGCCGCCCAACTGTACACAAATAATGTAAACAGTTGTATGACATGTATATTGTACATATTAATATGTACTTTAGTGTATTTTACATTGTATTTTAAAGTATCGAAATTGCCACCCGAATGTGCAGTTAGCGTGCTGCCCAAATGTAGATCATCTGTAAGGACCCTAAAAAAGGAGCTTGGCCTTTAGATTACGGAAGTATAATATCATCGGGTCTTCGTACTGTATTTGAACTTTTAAAGAAGTTGATACTTACAAATAATACCCTGTATAACAATAACGTTTCAATCTGACACATTTACTAAATAATATTTGATACGAGTAGGTAATTTAAAATGTTATATTGTATTTTACAGCCTTACGCGGAATACCAGGTGATTATAAAACGTGTGATCCTTCCCCGTCTTTTTTTATTTTGCATTTAGAGTACCCTTTTGTGTAATGTTTCTCACATGTCTTAAAACTGAAATATACCTGTAAATCTTTGTACGTCATCAATAGATAAAGAGTAATTTTTAGTATTTAAATAGACATTCATATAATTACCTATCTGTTGTAACAGCATGCGAAAATGAAAACAAAAGTTTTTGATATGTGTAGGGGGTAGCATTGCGTCAGTTTCACTGTAGAATAATTAAAATTAATATAATTTTGGATATGTACGCTGAAACACATTCATTTATACAATTCACGATAGCACCCTTCTTTTTGTGAGTTTTTGTGCATGCGAGCCAGCGGCGCGGCGTAGGTAACTACTACTTGGTTATTAATGGTGCCTGTATCAAAATTTGTAAGGACCTTTTTATCCGATTTTGGACAAATTCAAACTAGGAGGGTAATTTTTTTTACAAAATAAACCTGGCTCCTGTAGCTCGATGGTCCCATACCATTGATATGGCTAATACGACGGCAGTTACGCGCCCCTTTTGCAAATATAAAATCGCCAATCTAGACCATAGGGTCTAGCTAGATCCACCATGAATCCTACTCCAAACAAAGCTCGTTTAAATCAATGATTATGAACATTTTATTCTATCATAATTTTAAAGCTAATGCTCTCCTTTTTGACGACAATTCATTTTGTGATAATTAAATGTTTTCTTTCTTTTTTAAATTCGAGAAACATTTTGATTATGAATGCCATCTGTTGTTGGCATTTCTAATGAAAACATTTTCACCTGACATGTAGGGAGAGCTAGCAATTAACGATTTATTTATCTAGATTGTTGACCTTCTTTAATATGCGAAATATTTGCACGGGTTAGGTTAGTTTTAAATAAGCTATCTGCTATACTATAAATAATAGCGACGCACTTTAATCTATTAGAGAACCTGAATATTATATGGAGTTTCTCTTTTATAGGTGACGCTTGAAGAGCAGATGATCTGTGGCGCTTTACAAACATTAAACGAGGAAGCGATGGAGGACGTGCTCCAGTCGGAGCCTGCGTCTCACCCAGGTGAGGCATCCGTCCGCACTCTCCGCGAGTACCCGACCGCCCCCACCCCCACCCCCGCCACTTCCGCTCACCTATTCAACTCAGTGCTTCGTACCGATCCTTCATTCCGTGAAGAAGAAGCCAATACACACCGTGATCACGTCGTCCTCAACGTCGCTGACGATGTATATATGTAGACCGGGGGTGACTCAAACTTAGAGTATCAGTGATCTACCACAAAATTTTTTTTTAGCAAGTGATCTTCGCTTTTGAAATTTTTCATTTTTTACCCGACTGCGAAAAAGTGGTGTTATGTTATATCTATTTCTTTGATACGTCTTGTAGTCTAAACGACTCGCTGGATTTTAGTATACGAATATTTAACTAGTAGTAAATAGGAAAATATATTTTGTTAGTCAAGTATTTTTGTTGCAGTCGGGTTTTTGTTTCCTTTTTAATTGTATAATAGCACCATGTATTGATACACAATTTCACCAACATCCACCTTACGAAATAAAACATACGTTTATGAAATTAGGATTAGATGTTCTGGTTTTGAGATGTATATCAGAAATTATGTATGATACGTCATTTTGGATATAGTTAGCCGCCACAAAACTTTTATTTTATACTTTTCGGAAATTTCAACGATCGACTTTGAAAGCTCTCCAGATCGACTGTTTGAGCACTCCTTATATATATGATTTCAATTAATTTTACACTCATAAACATGTTCGGGCAGACGTGTCTTGGCAAGCGACGATTACATTTCGTTTGCACCTGCAAATAGCAAATCTATTTCTCATTGATGCGCGGCTATATTTCGCTCAACTGACCTCGTTTCTCTCATAACTCGGTTTGTTTTTTGTATGACTTAAATATGTCAATTTCCTTTGAAAATTAAAAACTGTGATTTATAGTTAAATCCTAAACATGGCGGTCCATACATGTTGCTGAAATATTATGGTAATTAATTTGCTTGTGATAAATATATCGACTATATGCGTTATACATTTGTCCACAATGATACGGTACATACATCAAGATAATATCTATAATAAATAGCGCAACTGTAACGTGCCAATTCTTTCGATCTCAAACACTAGTTTGGTAACACATAAAGTGTTGATTATTTCATACTCTTTAAACGTTTAGTAATGTGTCAGAGTAAATTATATGTATCTCTTATCTATAATAAAAAGGTTTAGCTTATACGTGTAATCTCGATATGATCTTACCTATTCGAGTTTATAAAGTAGTGTATTTTAAATCTATGATAAAATGTATTGAATGTTTTTATGTACTTAACTTTGACTGAAATTTACACAAACTAGTACCTAATATTATGAAAACATTGATTAGTGATAGTACAGAATTCCAGAAGTTGTAATAAAGTAAATTTACTAGTAAGTACTTAATAGTATGAAATATTAATAATTTTAATTTGATGCATAATAAATAAATAATGGTTCGTATAAAAATGATAGGAAATATTATCCAATTTATTGGAACGTTATTCAAACTTTACTTTTATAAATAACATTGTTATACAATATATATTATTTTATAATATATAATTAGGTAGGTATGCATATATAAATGTTGAAATAATGTTTGTTATTTAATAATGCACTTATCTATTTTTATCTACTGAATTATTGTAAAATAAGTCGCATTGTAAGTTCTTAAATTAGTATCTAGGTAAACATTCCAATTATACATATCAGTCGTTACATGTCATGATACAGTGTTTAGCTTTAATACAATAATAATTTATGAATATGTGCCATTGAAATGCGATCTCTAGCTGTCGCCTAGTTATCATTTTTATTATAATATAAACATACCTTATAAGTAATTTAGAAAACTAACGATTAAAAAAAATTGTGAAGCTAAAGCCTCGTTTAGTGTTGTGTGAGCTAAGCGAAAAAAATACAATTTGTTTATATTATATTATTTTTTAGTACATTATATCTGTCTCGATTTTGTGGAACAAAATTATTATTTGTAAAAGTAGATTGGCTTAGCAGAGGATTGATGTCCAAAACCACAGTCGACTTGAGCCCAGCTATTGCTGTGTGATCCATCTAAACCATTCGAGGAATTCTATTCACATTTCATTCCGAAGTAATAAAATTACATAATGTCGTATGAGCGTTTAATTTCAACCCCCACATTATTCATTTCTCTCATTATGGTCGGAATCGAACTGGTGGCAGTTGCTAGCTGGCCCGTTCACAGGTATCCTCCGGCCCCATGTACCCCCATATCTCTCTGTTACAGGCGAAGAGAGTGCGCTACAGCTGCACCCGAGGTCCCTGTCGCCAGGCGGCAGTTCGGGCTCCACTCCCCGCGACCTATCCATCCTCAAGAGTGAGAGTAGCTTACGCGTTCGTCGAGCGCCCGGCGACGCACCGGCTGTCACTTTCAGTGTTGAGAACGAAGAAGATTCCGACGACGGGCAGATCACGTTCAACGTGCGTCCGCGAGTTACGGCGCGATACCGTCCGCGGCCCCCCTCCGACGAATCCTGTCCCACTCTACGTTCGCGACCTGCCTCTCTCCTAGTATCAACAGATGATACTCCTGATTCCGCGTACTTGTCTGAGCGCTCCCACTCCGTCGAAGACTCAACTGGCGTCGTGTGTGAGCTGCCCGTAGATATCAAGTTACGCGGCTTGCGGCGAACCGCAGAAATTCTACGGAAAGTAAGCTCCGCGGAAAGACTCACGAGATTCCGGGACAAGATAATATCTCGTGGCGGTGGTTCCCGCGACAGAAGCCCGGTACGATCGGAGACGGTCAGCGATGATGAATCCGCGCCGCTCGTGTCGCCCGGCGAACCGGACCTTCCACCACGGTCTCCTCCTACACCGACGGGAATGCCTTCGCCCCCTACACCGACAGCGGCACCCGTCCTAACCAGCGCAGAACTTTCTCCGCGTTCGGACATTACTGAGTTGGAGTCGCCACGCAGCGTTGAAGCAGACTTCGATCTGCTCCCGGAGAGTAAGCGTGTCGGTGACCGGAATCTGTCTCGGATGCGACTTGAACACGCGGACAGCACCTCCTCGGTGTCAAACATGATGGAGCCTTACAACATGCGCCTTCTAGCGCACGGCACAACCGATGGAACACGCGCACTATGGAGACAGGACGCGATGGACTCTGGCCCGCCGTGGCCGTGGGATGATCCGGATTCAGCAGTATGAATCGCTGATGTCATTGACAAAAGTATATGCCTGCCACGAATGCGGTTACCATAGAGACGTCTTCATTGTTTTGGACATATCACGTTACTCACATTAAATGTGGTAATTATGAGGTACCTACCTGCTGCCCTAGCAACTTGTGACGGCGTGTCCCGTTAGCAACGCTGGCCTAGCCATCTTATAGTTTTAGTTTAGTCAAAAAAATCATATTTTATTAATTATTTTTATTCATTGAATAAGTAGGTACTTAAAATGTTGCGAAAAGACAAAAGTTTATTATTGCATTTAAATGTATTTTTATCCGAAATTGTGTTAAGTGTATGAATATAATTATTATTGTTAACTCCAAATCAAAGATTTACACATTCCTCTTGCTTGTTATCAAATCTTAACAGTAAATCTTATATCTCTTAATCATTAGATCCTCAATTGGTAAATATAACCTGTAGATGTAATCATAATAACAGTTCATATGCAAATCACCTTTGTCCTGCATGTTTGCCACAGAGTTCATCTCCACGGAAAACGAAACCGCGACTTGGCTCAATAAAACTAATGCAGAGAAATTTGTTGCGTATTTTAAACTGTAATATAACATTATCGCCGATTGTACATTTTTTTCAGACGTAAAAATCTGAACTTTCGATAAAAACTGTACAAGTCAAAATTGTCATGGCATATCAAAGGCAGTAAAACAGAGGGCAAATGAGG
Source organism: Saturnia japonica (assembly GCA_033032175.1). Lineage (NCBI taxonomy): Eukaryota > Metazoa > Arthropoda > Insecta > Lepidoptera > Saturniidae > Saturnia > Saturnia japonica. Next base: position 9,408,665 of record CM065306.1, on the reverse strand, counting down.
TTTCTGTAAACGCAATTATATGGTAATAAAACTGAATAATATGAAATATTATCAATCTTTTTTTTAATTAAATAAAAATACCTTTCAATTTTTTAAATATTTTTATCGACATCCACTACTTACTACAGAATTATTAATACACAATGTATGTATATTATATGCATATAATAAATTTACTTACATTAATGAAATCGACAAGATGATCATGATACATTTCTACATAAAAATTATAGAGATTTATATAACAAACATGTTTGTTTCCTTACTACATAATGACATTAAACAAGTATTATTTAAGGAATGGTTTTTAAAAAGAGAGCATGATTTTCAGAACTTACTGAGTTTTACAATTAATCTGATACAAAAATAAGTACCTACTTAAGTTATTAAATTATATACATACTGGGCGTGTATGTACTTTCAAATCTATTTCATAAATTTTGTTATGCGTGACCCCAATCTTTTACCTCTTTTCAAAACCTGTCGTTTTAAAAATATATAATAGGACAGATTATTGACTTTTCGATAAACAGATGTTACAGTAGTGTGTGTATTTACTTTTATAATCTAAAAACTGTCATCCGATTTTTATTAAACTAATAATGTCATACATGCAGATACACTCCAGTATAAAAAATATATAGATAGATACATAATATGAGGCCACAAGAGCCAGAGTTACCTATCTGCTTTTTTCTATAAACTGACTTAATATGATATTCATAATCTAAAAATATGGTTTAATAACTTTAGTCCATTGTGATTTTGTAATAGCACATTTTTAAATCATGAATACGTTAATAGGTCAAATTATCGAAAAAAGAAGATAGGTCAGTCTGTTTCTCGTAACCTTATATAAAAAGTAACAATTGACAAAAAATTCATTATATATAAACAATCAATCAGTTAATTTATTTTTAAATACCTACATTATGTTCTACAAGCCTAATGTAACACTCAACTTAAAATAAGTATAAAAACTTTGGCCATCATGGCCGGTTTTCTACGAATAATCACTTTATGTCAATTTACTGATAGCTGGATACTAAGTCTCAAATAAATTATATAATTGAGTTATAAAAGCAAAATATTACAAAAACTGATTAAATACAACAGAAGAATACACTCGAGACTCTCAATATAAAGTTTATAAGTTCATTTTTCCTTCTTGCCAACATAGTACCAGCTTCATTGTAACATTAAATTATACATAATTATCCTACTTCCAATTAATATAAACAATAAACTTTAAGAGATCACTTATATGTATAATAAGATCAAAACATCTAGGATTCATATATTTTCAAAATTATTCAAAACAGTAACTTGGTAAACTTATTAAGACTTCAATACACGCAAATATATTATTAACTTGATCTCATAATAGCCTCCGATCTCCCTATTTCAAATATTATTTATAAAACCAAAATTATAATAAATGTCTAAAAGAAATCACTTGAATCCATATTTATGTGACTCTGATCCCTGACAATTATTATTACAAAGCAGATTTCCAATTCAAGGAAAATTGTGCAGTAACAAGTGCCTATACAAAAATCACAGATTATATATAATTAACTGTTATTTAATCTCATTTCAAATATACAGATGTAATTGAACAACATCAGTAAGTATTTACAGTCTATTTAAACTTGTTAGGAAAGTTGCACATATTACGAAATAATCTACAAGTAATAAACAACAATGTGACTAAAGCATCACACAACATTTAAACGGCTTTAATTTTGTTAATATTGCTAGATGTGTCTTCTATTGACTTATCTGGCGGGTCAGGGGTGGCTGGGCGTTCATTTCTGTTGTCATCGTCCAACTGGTCTATAGCGTCCTCGCTGTCCGATGGAGGAGATTTATCTTCGCCTAAGGAGGAAGTGTCCGAAGCATTGGATGGTTGATTAGCAGTCGTGGTGAGAGCGCTCCACCAGCCTGAGAGAGTGCCGCGAGCCTGAGAGAGCGCTCCACCGACAGCTCGAGAGGTAGTCGCTACAGCACGACCTGTACTCGCCACCGCGGCGGTCACCTTCCTGCCACCTTCTGTTGTTGACATTGTGCTATAACATACATATTTTATATAGAACCCACTTACAAAACTTTATATTCAATGCAAATGCAAAGTATGCAGATCATTTAATTCTTTTCATTCTCTGCATGCAGGCAAAAATCGATTGTCCGCAAAAACTCTTAGCTGCGGAGTTAGCCATTGATAAAATCTAAGTAAATGATCAAAATATACAAAATTTTCTCGACGGCACAAAGTTTCAAAACGATGCAAATTATTATAAAAAAGTTCTCATCTTTATGGTGAAAAAAAAACTTAAGAAGTGCACAAAATCTATAATTGTTTATATTTGCTACCTAAGTGAATGTACTTTCGAGAACGAACTAACAGAGCAAAGCAACATGAAACTACTACTTAAAAATATTTCTTAGTGATCAACCATAACCATTACAGTAGCTCGGCAAACTGACGGTACAAACACAACGGGGACCATCAATACCACCGATGAGTCTGACCAAACTGCCTTCAAAGATTTTATTGATTCTCGCTGAACATTGTAGTTTATGAAAAATAGAGATTCTTCTACTGATTTAACGTTTATTGAAGATAAATGTACACTTTTAACAAGAGACAGAGCCATCGGAAATAGATTACAGACAAAAAGGAAATTGTAGGGTTACCAACATAAGAAACCTAAACTCCGTGTAACATTCATAGTTGCCAACACTCGCTCCTACAATTTATTCAGTAATGAAATCAATGATCTACCTATAAAATGGCGAAAGTTCATAGATAATAATGGTATATACTTCGATTGATTAAATGTGTAATTTAATTATTTTTTTTTGTTTTACTTTTTCCATGTAAAACGCTAAATTCATATGATTGGACCTAATACTTTATAAATAAACAAAATTTAATACTAACTGTGCAAATTTTAATTTCATATCTGCGACTGACAATTGTCCTGAAAACGGATGCATAGGAATAAGATTCATGAAAGATTCAATTTCACCATTATTGGTACACTTTAACCATTGCTCATAAGCTGGTGTAGATTTGAAGGCCATCATAAACTGTGCATTGTAAGAATCTATTTCTCGGCTTCCCTCTGCAAGAATAATGATATTGTTTTTATTGGTTAATAAAAAAATATTAATTATTAAAACACCATATATTTGTAAACATAATTTACATTACAGTGACACCAATAGCACGGAATGTCTATCCCAAAGTTATCATAAAATAAAACTAACTCAGGATAGGTTAATAATATTATGTAGTTTTTCCATATCTTACCTGGTAAAAGTGATGTTCTTAATAGATAAATTAAATAGCTAGCGAACTGATTCCGTATCCACGCATCGCCTTGTGTTGAGCCATGTCGTACCACATGATCTGCAAAACGTAGATCTTCAGTTCCAAGAGCCAGTTGCCTTCTTAGTAACATATCACTAGTTTCTATCCTCATTTCATTTAATTCAACTAAAACATCAAACAGTTGACGCTTTTGCTTGAATAATACATTCGATGCACCTACAACAAAACCATGTACAGCTGGATCTGACAGGAGATCCAAATACTGTAAAGACAAATAGGGAAGGCATAGATAACCATCTTCAAAAAGCGGTAATGGGAAACCACATTCAGCTTGATCTATCTGATCCGTCATGTTATGTAATCCATCGACACTCATATCTCTAGCCATGGTAGGACTCTGTTGAGCTTCATTTGTGGATTTTTGAGTTTTGTATTTCTCTCCAATACTATTACATTTATCCCTTCCAGTAGATAAATCTTGCCTATCAACAACATCGGTCAGTATGGTTTCATCAAAACTCTGTCGACTGACCCTATCTTTCTCTTCTAATAAATTTCCGGACTCCTTAGGTGACAGTTCATCAATTTGTATTGTTCCATTTACTAAAATATCACTTTGTATATCATTTCCAGAACCTACAATGTCTTGTGTTTTAACACAAGATGTAGAAGGATTTGGAGAAAGTGGCCTAGATAATCTGAAAAAAGCATTTATAGTAATTAGTTACTAACATTTTCTATGAGTTTAAATGTGGGACACAAAAATCAAGAGAGTTTACTTACACAACATTAGCAGACTTTGAAAGGCCATATTCCAAACAACGAGGTAATAATGATAGTAGAGTCAGAAGAGCCGCAGACAAAGGTCCAGCTGGTGCTCCATAGATTAAAACCTTGCGGCGTAACAAAAGTAGTTTATATAATAAGAGTGCCTTATGCCTCCAATTTTCAACTAATCTCTGAACTGACAAACCTGCAATGTGATATTTTTATTCTACCAGCTATTTTATTATTATGATAATATTTTATTTAATTGGTATTGATATTTACTGATTACAATTTCCCAATCAATTTAAAGTATGACAAGCCAAGTAGACAACTGACAAATATGAAGTCACTTTTTTCATTTACAGATTGCAAAAGAAATGTATTTTTTCAACACACTTGCTCATAAAGTGGCTCTAATATCACCGCAATTAGCCACATAATGACACCTGTAATCAAACTGTGACTTTTTCATTGTTATTATTCACAAGTGAGTTATAGAGTTTTTTTTTTTATTTTATTGGTCGAGTTGCTTTGTTCTTAAAAAAGTTTCGATACAAAAAAGATAATGATCAATAGAACAAATAAATTAATGTACCTATTGCTTGCTCATTTCATACAACTTCGTATTTAAATAGATAATTTCAACTTGTACGTATTTAATAAATAAAACTTTCACTCAAATATAACTTTTGATTTCTCTGTAATAAAGAAAACTTTAAATTCCCCATTTTATACGTGGCTAAAACGCTATCTGCGGAAAGCCAAAAAAAAAGTAACCTCATTCCTTTAGTCTATGGCCGATCGCCATTGTTAGATGCGCGCGCAAACTGATTAATTTTTCCCGCCATAGCGAAAAAAAATTCACAACTCGTTGTCACTGTTTAAATTTTAGTTATTTATTAATTAAAATGTCTACAAGTACTAGTTATGAAGAAAATGATTTATGTTGTACACCGCCCGATATAAGATGTGAAGCCCTTAACGTTATGCAAAGTTTACTACCTGAAAACTCCAAGGAAAAATGATTTTTTATCATTATTTTCTTCACAAGTGTGTTGAAAAACGTCGTATGATACACGTGTGTAGTGGTGATTAACGTCCTCGGCTCTCTTAAGACCCTCACCTAACGGCTCGGGTCTCAATGGCGCCTCAGCGGTAATCACCAACATTACACACTTGTACCATAATGTACTATTATTTAATTTATCAAGTTAATATTATGGTCATCTAATCAATTTTTGACAACTATCACTAATTTAAGATCAGGTAATCAGTTTTTGTGATTATTTAACGCTTAGTATTGAAAAGAATTCCACTCATTTATTTACTTGGCTTGGTCACATTGTGCATTGAGAATGATCATCTTCATCATCATCATTTCAGCCGTAGGACGTCCACTGCTGAACATAGGCCTCCCCCATAGATCTCCAGAGCGACCGATCTTGTGCGGCCTGCACCCAACGGCTCCCAGCGACCTTTATTATGTCGTCTTTCCATCTAGTGGAGGGCCGTCCTACGCTGCGCTTTCCGGTGCGTGGTCTCCACTCGAGAACCTTTCTGCCCCAACGGCCGTCAGTTCTCCGAACTATGTGCCCCGCCCACTGCCACTTCAACTTGCTAATCCTTTTGGCTATGTCGGTGACCTTAGTTTGTCTAAGGATCTCCTCATTTCTGATTCGATCTCGTAGAGAAACACCAAGCATAGCCCTCTCCATAGCTCGCTGAGCGACCTTGAGCTTTCTTATGAGGCCCACAGTGAGCGACCACGTCTCTGTGCCGTATGTCATCACTGGCAACACACACTGGTCAAAGACTTTCGTCTTGAGGCACTGAGGTATTTTGGACGAGAAGACGTCGCGCAGTTTCCCGAACGCTGCCCAGCCGAGTTGGATTCGTCGACTGACCTCTTTTTCAAAGTTGGACCTACCTAACTGGACTGTTTGTCCCAGGTAGACATATTCTTCAACAACTTCTAGACAAGAGTTCCCAACTGATACTGAGGTGGGCACCACATGGATATTCGACATGATTTTCGTCTTGTCTATGTTCATTTTAAGGCCCACCTGTTGAGAAACTTTGTCGAGGCCATCGAGCATTGTGCCAAGATCTTCCAGCGATTCTGCCATGACTACGATGTCGTCAGCAAATCGAAGGTGAGTGATGTACTCGCCATTGACATTGATGCCGAGTCCTTGCCATTCCAGGAGCTTGAAGGCGTCCTCTAGAGCGGCGGTAAACAGTTTCGGAGATATTACGTCTCCCTGTCTAACGCCTCTTCTCAAAGGAATTACCTTCGTGCACTGCTCCTGTACTCGGACCGATATGGTGGCGTTGTTGTACAAGCACTTCAACACTTCGATATATCGATAGTCAATACGGCACCGCTGGAGGGACTGCAACACTGCCCAGGTTTCGACCGAATCAAAGGCTTTTTCGTAGTCCACGAACGCTAAGCATAAAGGCAGATTATACTCCTCAGTCTTCTGTATAATCTGCCGCAGCGTATAGATGTGGTCTACGGTGCTAAAGCCTTTTCGGAAACCGGCTTGTTCGGGAGTCTGGAAGTCATCAAACTTGTGCTCGAGACGATTCGTGATGACCCTCGAAAACAGCTTATAAACATGGCTCAGCAACGAGATGGGCCGATAGTTCTTCAATAAGGTTTTATCACCTTTCTTGAAGAACAGGACCACCACGCTGCCGCCCCACGTTTCCGGCGTTTTACCCTCGAGTATAACGGAATTAAAGAGCTTCTGCAGGACCTTAAGTACCGGTGTTCCACCCGCTTTAAGAAGCTCTGATGTAATTCCGTCATCACCCAGCGCCTTGTTGTTCTTAAGCTGCTTAAGGGTCATCCTAATCTCGTACAGGGTGATGTCGGGGATATCTTCGGTATAGTGTCGGGTCAGCCCGGCTCTCGGATCTTTAGCCGGGCTGGTAACAGGCTTAGTTGACGAGGTATATAACTGCCCATAGAACCTTTCGATCTCCCTTAATACCTCTGGCTTGGTGGACGCTACGCTGCCATCATCCATTTTCAGCTTCGTCAACTGGCTCTGCCCAATAGATGCATTCCTTGCGAACACTTTGGAGCCTTTATTCCGCTCTATCGGCTCTTTAATACTTTTGGTATTGTAAGACCGGACATCGTGTTGAAAGGATTTATGAATAGATCTATTGAGCTGCCTATAGGACTTAGCGTCATCAGAAGACTGCAGCGCCATACCACGCCGATCCGCCATGAGTTTTCGGGTTTGATCTGATATCTTTTGAGTCCTATTGCTACGGTGAGTTTTAAAGAACTTGGACCCAACCGCATGGACAGTTTCTACCAGCCTATTACTAATATCATCTACGGAGACGCAACTATCTAGGCAATCGAATTGGGTTTTCAATTCGAGTTGAAAGCTCTCGGGGTTTTGGAGTTGAGTATTAGAGGGTCGGAGCATAGACTTCATCAGGCGAGACCTTTCTATTTTTAGATTGATATTCAATAGAATATGAATAATAATAATACTGAGAATAATACTGTTCAATATAAGCATATGCATCTGCAGTGTTCTTTTTTATACTTGCAAGGTGAAGTTACGACACTGTGCTTGATGGTAGCACAATGCAATACAGAAACAATGGCATCCACCAATAGATTTACATACAACCAATCCCCAGTTGTCATGGAGGCCTGCTCAAATTCCTCTTCACATTATTTGAAAGAATCTGTGATAACACTGATAAGGAAAGAAGAAGAGAATATTCTGGCTGGCAGACTGTTTCACAGCTTCATGGTATAGCAAGACGTATCATGGCAACTTTTTTGTTTAAACCCAGATGAAGGCAACCATTAAGCTGTGGCTCCTGAGCCCAGCAAGTGAGGTTCTCTTATGAAGGAGAGGAAGGCAATAAGGTTGACAGCTCTTCAGAACACTTGCCATGATACAGAAGGTACAACACAATCAACTCGTCTAGGTGGTATTTTGTGGATCCGTGAAAACAGTATTCCAGGCATGACCACAATGAGTCATGTACCAAAGATACAGCAAACTGAGCTTAAAAGTCAGTCACTGCCTGTTCAGGATTTTGACTCCCGAGATGTAGTGGAGATGACACTCCAAATATAATCTCTGGAGTTGATGTCGCTACAAATATCCACACCAAGGATGATTAATGTTCAAAGTGTGTAGGTTTAGATTATTTCACTTATGTGCAGTTTTACTATTATTTTTATACTAAACTGATGAAAATAAAGTTAAGAGAGAAAAATACCTTCAAGTATCTGGTCTGTTTGAACAGGACAATTGTTTAAATGTAGATAAGCATCTTCAAGTAATTTAGTTTGTGAGAAATCACCCTGAAGAAACCACGCCCTCACTACCAACTCCATTTTTACAGCAAGGCGGCCAAACAATGGTGCCCGACATATCACACAAACACTCTTCTGTACAGAACTCCTGGTCATGTCTTCTGTCTTTTGGATGACTTGCTGAAAGATACAATAATAAGAAGAAAATATGAACAAATATTACATTTAGAATCAAAAAAAAAAAATAAGTAAAATTATATTGTCACCATAAAATCTATAATTACATATTGAGAATCAGTGCACCACATTAGAGGTGATACTGACACATTTGTGGATCATATTGTTGGTGAATGGTGAGCCGTCAATAAAATGACAGTTCAATATTGCAGCACTGATTGAATAATATACAGTAACATTATTTATATCAAACTGACTATCAAGTTTTTAGTCAAAATCTTTGGTTACAATTATAGTGATATTTTGCTGCAAGTGAATTTTTTCAAATTCTTTGACAATGTTACAGTTTGAAGTAGGAGCATAAGTGAACAGCAGTGGGTATTTAAAGAACCGGACGTTAAGTTGACTATATGTCTGCTCTTCAATACATTTATCATTTGTTTTACCATAGCCTTTGTATTTCTAAAATATGATAGATCCATTTTTCAACCTAAAGAGCCTAAAAACTCTTTACCAACATTTTCAAAAAAGATATATTTAATTTATTTAATCACACAATAATATAACTATAAAAATTTCAAATAAAACTTAAAAAACAAAACAGTCACTTTTAAAACTATACCTCTACAGGAATTTGACGAAAACATGATATCCCATAAACAGTGTGAGCTGGATCTGTTAAATCTGGCAAATTAAAAAATATGGTATCTGAATGATAATTGTGAGATCCATCTGGTAATGCTAGAGCTGGTAAATGTCGCCACTGTGCTGGCAGCTCTGATGGATGACCAGGTATTAATTCAGGATATGAATGTTCTACCTGGAATACAATATCAAAAATAATATTAATTGTTTCCAATAAACATTGGATTATATTAGTTTAAAATAATAGGATACAATTTTAATTTGAGATTTTGTTATTTAAGAGAGTCATTAAATACTTCTTTTGAGGTGAGAAAATAAATTGTTGTATTCAAAAGTATTTTTGGTAATAACCAGATGTACAACTGGAATAACCCCTTGTTACAATGCAGACACACAGTATGGGCAACAATGAAAATATGTAGATATTAAAATTAAAGTAAGGTCAAGAGTACTCTAACCCGACTAGCATGCATGAAAAGATTAATGAATGTCGAAGAAGTGAAAGAGGTATGGCAGGATTGTAGCAGGTGGAAGGATATGGTCTCTGCCTACCCCACTGGGAAATAGGCATGATTTATGTATGTATGTATTCAAATTAGGTGTTACCATACATACATAGCCCCATACATGGAAACATAAAAAATATATTAATAAGCACAAAGCAAAATCAAATTAGAATAGCAATAATAATAAGAGGACCTAGACCAAATATTATGACAAAATATCTTGGAGAATTTTTTTATTTCTTAATAATATTAAACTTTATTTGAATAATATCATATAATATGGACTATACATACATGAAATCCATGAGAACAACAAAAACATAAAAATAAAGTTAAAAAAATAATTAAAAAAATGGCAGATACCAGACACTAACTAGAATACAATCCCATAAATGTTGAATAACAATGCGCATCTCCTTTCTTATAAAATCTATGTCTATGAATTAAAAAGAAAATATATATTGAGTTGCTATGATACAAACATTAAGAAAAGAAATATGATATAAAAGAAAAGTGGTTTATTTAAAAATTGCCCCGTAATCCTCCTCCTCAACAATAAAATCTATTATAATGCTGGTAAACAGATAAGAACATATTGTAAAATATATAGATAGCAAATTTCAAACTAGTGGAAGAAAAACCAATAAACATACATTATGGACTTGACTTTTAATAAATGCTATTTAAACAATATACAAATATATTATTACATACTTAGGTACGTAGATTTTCGTGAATATATTTATGAGCTAAAGCGATATCGATTTACAAAATATTAAAGCCTACTCACCTGACATCCCTTTTTGTGATGGAAGCCCACCACAATAATATTCAGCACAGGTTCATTTATGAAGGACATTATTAAAATTTACATTTTAAGTAAATCACAACATTATTATGATCAGAAACACCTATATAAAACCTAATAACGTACACAATTTGATACGTCGAACTTCTAAATTGTAATGATTTTATTCAGATTTCCCTATGTATTACTATTTACTCTACTTTATGGTCTCTATGTCAGATTCTAATCATAAGTCATAGAGTATCACAGACATGAGATTATGTAGTGGTGGGTGATTATGAGATATACTAATATAATCATTCGTATATGGAGATATCTCAAGATATTTTGTTAATAGCCATTAATAGTTACTAATATTATTCGATAATGAGTGATCATTCATAATCGATGTACCATTAGTAATTACTAGACTTGTTCTTGCTCGGACATTATAAGGGGCGCTCCGTACTAGTACATCCTTTCAACTGTACTAGTACAAATTTCTAGTACTAGATAAGAACTATTAATACACTAGTACAATATACCGTACACATACACGGACGAATATTAGTAATATTTTGATTCTCCTTCTTACTTTCCAGGCTCAGGACTGTTCCGTTTTTTTAGACCGAACTGCACTTGCACTTGCAGAAAATAGTACTAAGTAATAAAAAAGTAGAGGTGTAACGAATATATTCGTAATAGGTACAGGAATTATAATACGCGCCACGGACTAATATATTATGATAAACGAATACAGAATAATAGGTTACCAAATATTAGTCAATAACAGGCACGCGATTCACGACACGCGCGGTGAGTCAAGACATCAGTAAAGACGTCGGGCTTCGTATGAAAACTGCATGGGTTGGTAACATAGTAAGCAACCAATGAGAACAGAACCACTATATTAGGCACTATTTTTAACGAATATCGGTATAACTATTACAGATATTAGTTAGATTCACAGATTAGTTTGTAATTTTTGTATTAGGTATCTATTGATATTTCGTATTATATTAGCGGTTTCTTCAGTTCCTTGTAACTAGCTGCGAATGCATAAATTTTATCGTATCTATATATTTTTGAGAATTTCAAATGTAAATATTTATTATTTTGTATTTAGAATCAACTAAAAAATCAATCAATTGATATTTTTAATGGGCATAGATAAAAATCTGTAATTGTAGTACACAACATAGTGATATTTTTTAACATATTTTAATATACCAAAGATTTTGACGTTAACGACAGTCCGTAATCTATACAAATAATAAAATTAAAGTGTCTGCTTGTAATGTCAAAATAAAAGTTTTTTTACTAAATGCATATGAAAGTATATACGATATGAATAACAAAAAACCCATTTTAAAAATTCTTGTCGGTCTGTTTGTTCCGGGTAAAACCTCCGAAACGGTTAGAACGATTTCGATGGTATTTTCACTGGTAGATAGCTGATTTTATAGAAAGTAAGTTAGAGGTACCTTCATTTTAGAAAAATAATTAGGGTTCTGCATAAAAATAAACAACTGGTCATGGTGAATCAATTCGGGTACTTAAAATGGTTTACGCTGAGTAAACTATAAGAAATATAGCAAATTAACGTACTAAATAATTGTTACAAAAAAGTCAGGGAGAGTATACGTCTTTCTTCTAAGGAACACTTAGGTACAATAAGCATTATTGTCTTTAAAATAGCCGGGAGTAGGGGAGCAAGATTCGCGCGAGCATTCTGTACTCCACGTGAGCGAAGCCGCGGGCACAGCTAGTTTATTAATAAGAATGAAAATTTCATCACTTTTTCATTTACGTTATATAATAAACATACGGATAATAATAATAAATATTCACAACAATCTTTTATTTCATACTCACATTCTTGTAGATAATAGATACGCTTAATGTCAGTATTAGATTCAAGTAGGTAGCGAATAGCGTATATTGAATCGGTGACTATTGTTTCACCAATACCAAATAATAGATACGGGAATCTAATATAAGTTAACTGATATATTCCATATTAGGAATACCAAAATGTCATCCTAATATAACACCTCTATAAAAAAGTCTTCAAATCAAATTTAGAAACTAATTCTTAAATTTGAAACAAAGACAACCTCACCAAAATGTCTAAAAACACTAGTAATTCTTATCCTCTCGTCATTAAGTTCAGAATAGCTGTTAAAAGTATTTTGATTTCGCGCCTTTTAATGTCGACTCGCACTTGACGTATTATAATTATGTTAGCTCTCTCTATTCTGTGACATCATAGCGTTAAGTCTGTAAATTATAATAAAGTGGTTAAACAGTGTTTTTCATTTAATTTAATAATAGCTTAATGATACAGAGCCTATTAAGTCAAGTCAAGTATTTCGCTCTCTTTCGAATGATCCGCGTCTTCAGTCTCGTGTATCACATAGGTACTAAGTACTAAAAATGTTGCACCGGCCTGCCGCAAACGAAGTACTAAATGAACGATGTACTATTAAGCTTACGGAATAGTTCGCTCTAGTTCAGTGTCAGGAACTAATTCTTAATAGTACTTAGTACATGTACTACACAAGCCTAGTAATTACTAATATTAGTAGTTCGAAGATGAGTGATCAATGATCATTCATAATTGAAGTACCATTAGAAATTGCTAAAACTGGATTACTAATTTTATAAAAATAATAATTACTTTGTTTACGACTGTGCGACCTGTTTTTTTTTAGCTTTCCACTCTCATACCATCACGCCTGTATTCCCCGAAGGGTTAGACAGAGGTGTACATTTGTACACCCACTGTTCGCCGAGTATGTTTTCAGGTCCCATATAATAGGGAGCGAGCCTATTGCCGTTAATCGGGCACGAAAACTAACTCCGAACTGCTACTGAGAATTTCATAGGAAAAACCCAATAACAATGACACACTCTCGTCCACCTCTTAATACATCAGACTCCATTATGAATGATAATTCATATTCGTAATTCGATTATGAATTATCACTAAAAATTGAAAAATCTCGAATTTGTAAATCATTAATAATTTTATATATTGAAAATGTAAACCATTCATAGTTGCCCACCTCTAATATGTAGACTAAGTAGAGCAATCGTTTTCAATTTTCATTACACTAAACTTGTGTTCAGCGTTGTACATGTCAGTGCTGCCATTGGCTAGGGATATATCGATTCGAGTAAATACGAGTACATACTCAATACTTACCTTTCGATACAAAGTACTTTTGGCATCAAAAGGTACCGAGTAGTTATCTATGAAAAGTATTCGTATCGGTACTCGGTAGTAAAGGTCTTATAACATTACGATTTCACAAAATTTATTTATAAACTTCAACTTTATAATATTAGGTCCTTACATATGAAATTAGCGTTTTGTCGTACTGACCACTTTGATCTAAAATATCCCCTCTATTCAAATTTATAAATTCATTTAGTTGGTACATTTGAGTTTTGAAAACAGTCATTCATTTGTTTTTCCCTCATTATGTTTTTCTTTGACGTCGCATATTACCGCACAATGGAAAACATGAAATATCGGTATATTTACGAGTGCTGCAGAAACAGCTCGAAGGATTATTGATGTGTACGGCGCTGGTGTCGCAAAAGAAAGCAGGGTAGGTTTTTAGTTTCGACGTTTTCGTTCTGGAAATTTCGACCTTCAGAACCAACCCCGTGGACGGCCTGAGACCAAAGTGTAAAATGAAGAATTAAAGGCTATTGTGGAAGCGGATCCATCACAAAGCACTTCAGAGATAGCTGCAGGCTTCGGGGTAAGTGATAAAACTGTAAAAAAACTTGAACGATGGGTACCTCATGAATTGAGTGAATCGAACTTGCAAACACGCGTCGACTGCTGTGCTACATTGCTCAACCGACACAATAATGAAGGGATTTTAAATTGAATCATCACTTGTGATGAAAAATGGATACTGTACGATAATCCGAAGCGCTTGTCGCAATGGCTGAATCCTGAAGACCCAGCCAAAACCTGCCCTAAACGAAAATTGACTAAGAAAAAGTTAGTTGTGAGTGTTTGGTAGACTAGCGCCGGTGTTTTTCACTACAACTTTCTAAAATCTGGCCAAACAATTACGGTAGATAACTATTGTCAGCAACTGCAAACCATGAAGAAAGAACTAGCTGCTCAACAACCAAGATCGGTCAATCGCTCTAGGCCACTGCTGCTTCACAACAACGCAAGACCACACACTGCACAACAAACAACCACTAAGTTAGATGAGCTATAATTGGAAAGTCTGCGACATCCACCGTACTCCCCGGAACTTCCTCCAACAGATTAATATTTTTTCCCGAATTTGGACAACTTCTTACAAGGCAAAAAATTTAAATCAGGTGCGGCAGTCCAAACCGCCTTCAAAGAGTTTATTGATTCTCGCCCCCATGGTTTTTTGTGTGCATAGATAAAAAGTGCATAGATAACAACGGTACATACGTTGATTAATTAAATATACAGGGTATTAGTAGACCGCTCCCGAAAATGAAGACAAACGATAGTACTAATGACACCTTTGATGATGGGATGGAAAAAAAATTGATCCTGATTAAAAAAAAATCATATTATTTAAACTTTTTATTAGCATTATTTACGCTCCATCATGTTAGTACAACTTAATGAAACGAGAATTTTACAAAAAAATACAATACTTTACTAAAAAAAAACCAGCAATGAACACCAAATTAAATACAGCTGATTGCTCGGGTCAAATAACGCGCAGGCGCGGCGCGTCGCGGCGCCAGTCCAGCGCGAGCTCGGCGCGGTGCCATTCTCGCGCGGCCCGCAGCTGGCGATCGCACAAATACTTATTTACAATATTGTCTAAATACCTAACTTATCTACTTTGCCACTGTGCTAGTGTCTACCTGGCCACTTTCATTCGAATTCTCCGGTTGAATTAACAAAGTAACGGGTTTGATTCCCCGTGAATGAAAAAAATACTTAAATAAAATTTTAACAAGCTTTGAGCCATGTTTTTTAATCCATCGTGTAAGAATGTTTATTATTCTGATGTATTCAGTTATGTACCTATTCATATCAGTTCAGTACTAAGTTATTTATAAAAAATGTAGGTATGAAACAGCTTACCGATCTAAAGCTTCTGTGGTCTTATGAGATGCAGCTCAAATTGTGCCCCATTCATTTCGAGGCAGATTTGGGTTCGGCGTTGCGTATCCTCATGCAGGCATCATCGTGGAGTCCTCGACCCAGTCCGTACGTAGTTTGTCGAAAACATCCACGGTCCTTTGGTGCATTTCGTTGGCACTAACACACTTACGATTAAAAGCACATTCTCTCACATACCCCTACAGAAAGAAGACTAACGGGGTCAGATCGGGTGACAGAGGTGGCCAAGAGTATGGTCCTAGTCTGCCGATCCAGCGATCATCAAATAGCTCAGTGAGGCGCTCACGGACGAATCTGAGGATGTGGGGGTGCACCATCATGCTGAAACCATTTTCGGCGATATTCAGCTAATGATAAATCGTCTAAAATGTCCTCCGACTGTTCATTTATGAGGTTTAAATATCGCTGTCCGTCAAGTTGCTGTGGCAGAGTCATTGGTTCTAGTATGCCATCCTTAAATAAACCTGCCCATACGTTAACTGACCATCGGGTTTGGTGCCTGGTTTGTAGAACAGCGTGCGGGTTCACCTCGGAATAAACGTGTGTATTTCTTCGGTTCCACAGCCCGTTTCCTGTAAATGTCTACTCGTCCGTCCAGATCACGTGTTCAATGAAACCAGGCACACGTTGTTGCGGGTCTTATCCAATGGTAAAAAACTCGCCAGTGATCGTTTTCACCGGATACCAAGCTTGCACTTTGTGCACTTTTTATGGGCACATTCGTTTACGCTTTAACACCTTGGAAACTGTCCAGTATAACACACTTGTTACATCTCGAAGCCTTAACAATTTAGCAATACCTCGCTTAACTAAGTTCGGATTTCAGCGAACGACATCAAAAATGCTCTCCTCGAACTGAATAGCCACTTGACTTCCACCTCCTGTCGCTACTGGGGCAGTGGGCCGATTTTCCAACACTCGCTGAATAGCTGCTGTTATCAGGCGAGAGTCAGTCGGATGTCCAGCTGTCGGGAATCTCTCTCGGTAAATTCGTAATGCACGCGAAGCATTCCCGCGAGCTTCTTCAAGGCACATTATTCATTAACATGCTACCGTATTCACGAACACTATAAACGTATGCGTTAGGCATTATTAAAACAAAACTCTCATAAAATCAACAAAATCTTAAAAAGAAACAAAAAACGTAACAATAAAATAATGACAAGAACTTAGTTAACAATACGATTGAACGAATATCTGTCGCCCACGCACGCGCACATGAAATGAAAGTCAAAGTGTAACTGTCTCAAGAACTAAAAATACTAAACTTAATAATCAACCCCGCCAAAAGAAATAAAGCTCCGCGGGCCGCCTCCTTGCAGTAGCCCCTCGTTAGCGTCGAAAGCGGCACTTTGATCTTTTCCGCAGATCGATAAACCGTTATACCTACATTCACGACTATTATTTCATAAGCTTAGTTATCCCTACTGACTAGTCTTCATATGGAATTTAGAAGTTATAATTCAATTTTTTTTAATACATTTATACAATCAATTGTACCCTGACGTAATAAGAAGCTCGCTACTACAAAAATGATATTAGAATATTAAATTAACCTACTTGGATTATCGCGTACACAATTAAAAAATTTACAATTTTGTATAAGAAATTAAAAATGAAATGGTACAGAATAATGTAATAGTTGAACAAAGTATTTGCAATTATGATCGACAATTAATTAATCTATCATAATGAATTTAAAATAGAATTCTTGTACTTTATGTTAACAGACTTTCTGTTTTTAGTCCGGCCAATACTTTAATTAGAAAACAGGTAGGTACGTCACATCTATCGAAAATTACGGCCGGCAGCTGGCGATCGCACAAGTACTTATTTACAACATTTGTCTAAATACCTACTTTGCCACTATGCTAGTCTCTACCTAGCCGCTTTCAATCCGATCAAAGTACCGGGTTCGATATCCCACTAATTAAAAAAATACTTAAATTAAATTTTAGCAAGGGTAGAGTCAAGATTTTTAATCTAGCGTCTATGTTTAGTAGTATTCTGATGTATTCAGTTATGTATCCGATCAGTTCAGTACGGATTTGGGCCAGGCGTTGAAATAGCTAAGTGCTGTGTTCGATTCTCCTCCAAAGTACGCAATGACGTAGTTGGAATGTCAATTCTAAAGGAACCTTGTGACGTAGAATCTGCACATACTAAATTAATTATTGTCACTACTTTGTTTTCTTTTGTAAGATTCAGAAATACACACCGTAAAATTTTCCTCATTTTTTCTATCTAACTCTGTACAAAACAATGCATTATGAATTATTACAGCACTACACTTTAGGTTTTTCGTACTTTCGCTCATTTTAGTCGTTCATTTTACACACACACCGGCGGTGACACCGCGTCACCGCGCTCTCCCCGTGCCAGCGCGCCAACACAGCACTGGCACGCGGCCGCGGCCGCGGCCTACTGGTGTAGGTACTAAATTTGCAAGCGACATAAAATAATTAGAGGCGGGGCCGGCGTTCACGATAAAACTTGCAAGTAATTTTTGTAAGTACCTACCTGTTTTCAAATTAAAGTATTGGCCGGACTAAATACGGAAGTGTGTTAACATAAAGTATAAGAATTCTATTTTAAATTCATTCTGATAGATTAATTGACTATCGTAATTGCAATTAATTTCAACTATTAAATTATTCTGTACCATTTCATTTTTATTTTCTTGTATAAAATCAAAGATAAAAAGATTAAATAGTTTTTATAAATAACAGCTAAGCTTATAAAATAAAAGTTGGGAATGTCTAACGCTTTATCGATCTGTGGAAATGTACAAAGTACCGTCAACGGCGGCCGCGGCTCACCGCCAAAGAGCGGTTTGTTTTGGCGGGATTGATTATTAAATTTAGTATTTTTAGTTTTTGAGACAGTTTCATTTAGACTTTCATGCGCGCATGAGCGACAGATATTCGTTCAATCGTATTGATATTTAAATTCTTGTTAATATTTTATTGTTACATTTTGTGTATCTTGTTAAGTTTGTGTTGTTTTTAATCGTGAGTGTGATAGTGCTAACCAAATGCGCCAAAGGATCGTGAATGTTTTCGTCAAACTACGTGCGGACTGTGTCGAAGACCCCACGATGATGCCCCGACTGCATAAGGAGACGCAACGCCGAGCTCAAATCTGCCTCGAAATGAATGGGGCACAATTTGAGCCGCATCTCATAAGGCCACGGAGGATTTAGATCGGTAAGCTGTTTCATACCAATTTTTTTTTTATAACTTATTTTTGAACTGATCTGAGTAGATCGTACATAACTGAATACATCAGAGTAATAAACATAATTACACGACGGATTAAAAAGCTTGAATCTATCCTTTTTAAAATTTCATTCAAGTATTTTTTTCATAAGCGGGGAATCAAACCCGGTACTTAGCTTATTCAACCGGTGAATTCGAAAGAAAGTGGCTAGGTAAAGACTAGTACAGTGGCAAAGTAGATAAGTTAGTTATTTAGACAAATGTTGTAAATAAGTATTTATTTGATTGTTAGTTGCGTGCAGCGCAAGATTGACGCTGCGCCCGGGCGTTCGTTGATCCGAGCATCAGCTGTTTTTGATTTTGTGTTTCATTGCTGGTTTTTTTTAAGTAAAGTAATGTATTTTTTATGAAATTATCGTTTCATTTAGCTGTACTAACACGATGGAGCGTAAATAATGCTAATAAAAAGTTTAAATAATATGATTTTTTTTTTATCAGGATCAATTTTTTTTCCATCCCATCATCAAAGGTGTCATTAGTACTATCGTCTGTCTTCATTTTCGGGAGCGGTCTACTAATACCCTGTATTTTACAAAAAATAAATTCTTTTATATTCCTCCCGTACAAAAAGCCAATTTCATATGTAAGGACCTAATATTAGTATAGATTCATTAACTTAGGTTTTAGACCCTATATTATGCAATATTGGTAGTGTTTTGTGTGATATAGCTTGGTTATTGTGTATAAGTGAACCCATATATATAAACTAGAAGTATGCATATTGAAGTACCACAAAAACTCCCTAGAAAGCTCTAACAAGGTAGCCACTATCTTGTTGGGATACTGAATTCGTTCTAAGACAGAACACTTTATTCACATGATAATGGCGGTAATGGTTTTCAATAAAGGGGACTAATTTTCAAGATAGTAAAAAGAAGAAGGGTGATTGAATACCTACTGTCCCAAAAAAAATGACGTTTAATCCATCAACAAAAATCAACAGTGAAAAAAATTCTATTTTCCTATAATTGAATTTTTAATTTAAAAATCGATTGTTTTATTAAATCGCTTTTTTTAATATCCCTCCCAGGAATATTACAAGGAAGAAGGAACAATATTGTTTGGGACAATTAGAAAATATGTGATCCACTGATTTCTCGTCAAAACCACACTCACCGTAAGTCGAGTATATGCTCTTTGACATTCACACAGATTGTGGTCACTAGACATGTTTTTGCTTGTTCACTAAAAGGAGCGCTCCATTCTAGTACAATCTTTCAACGTTACTGGTTAGGACTTCGAATAGAGTAGTAGACCCGTTTTTTACAAAACATTTTATAGTCCCTGGAACTTTAAAGACATTCCAAAAAAAAAAAAACAGTGCCCATAACACAATTACGTAACAAAGTACACTTGCAGTATATTAACTGATAATCCGAATTGCCGAATTGATTCATCATGACCATTTTTTTTTATTGGTGCGGAACCCTAATTGTTTTTCTAAAATTAAAGTAGCCTAAGTTACTCCCTATAAATTCAGCTATCTACCAGTGAAAGTCCCGTCTAAATCGCTCCAACCGTTTCGGAGATTACCCGGAAGAAACAGACAGACAGACAAACATTTTAAAAATGGGTATATACTTTCATAAGAATTTATTAAAAAGCTGTTATTTTGACATTACAAACAGACACTTCAATTTTATTAAAGTGAAAATTTTATTAGATCGTCTCAAAATTTTTGGTCTGTGTGTTGCATGTCGCGTGACGGTCGGCCGCGGAGTAGGGATGGCGGCGCCTATAGTTCGCAGCAACTGACCGTGTAGTGTATAGACTATTACTCATATGTCAATTTTTAGTTAAATGTCTATAATGTGAAAAAAACGTTTCACTTTTACCATGGTTTCATAAAACCACACAATTGATTTTTTAATTGTATAGATTTGATTGTCTGAAAGTTCATGTCTCTAATTATTTGATTGGTTTAATTTGATGGTATGATACTATGGTATGATATTATTGTTGACGTATGTACTTTCTCTGTGGTATGTACTCTGTTAATCAGAGTGCTGCCAAGTTAGCCATTTTATGGTTATATCTTGCAACATTTAAGGTATATTTAGCCAAAAATATTAAATAATAATAGCTAAATATTTTAGCCAAAAATTTAGCAACTTGTATAAATTATAATAATTCGTAAACTTTTGTTTTTCTATACAATACCACTTGTTTTCACTCATCTATTACGCGAGCGGTGAGTTAGTATTTAATTAATTGAGTGATTTGGCTGAGATGGCTCTATTTCTGCTATCCTTAATTCCTGAGGTAGAAAAATTATTTATCACGATGATTGCGGCAAAGAAAAATCATAGATATAAAATGAGTTTAGGTACACTAAATGGTTTACTACTAAGAATAAGATATTATTTTTTAAAGCAGGCGTGTTTTTTTTACCAATTACCCGTGAAAGTTTTGGATCAAAACAGGAATTAAGAAAAAATATTTTTTCCTTGTTCCTGAAGAACCAGACCCATCAACGTCCAATGAATATTATATGGAATTAACCTATGACGATGAACTAAAACATTTTATAAGTTATTAATTTGTATTTGTTTTTAACACAATTCTTTAGCCACTTTTAACCGCTTTGCAGTGTATGAAATTTTTGGCATTCAAGCACCTTTGTAAAAGTGTTCAGCTATTTCTTGTTTTCTTGACTTGGTAACACTGAGTCTGTGTTCTTTCATTCTTTAGTCTGTGCATATAAAAACTGAGGTGTATATACCTATCTCAAGTGTTTTTATTTTTGTACACAAATCACGGTTTTGTGATTTAGTGTTCGTTATATGTTATTATTATTTAGTGAATAGTTACATTTTGTTTAAGGTGTCTTGTATTTTAAACTTTATACACAAGAAAGTGGTGAAAAACTGACTATTTTATAATATTTCGTCGCCATTTTCACACTTTGGTGCTGAAAAATTTTGAATTTGTGATATCTTGTGTCGGTCTATTCCTATTGTGTCTACGTAATAATTTGTGTGTTCTTATGTTTGTGACTATTGTTATTATATTCTAAATTGATTTATACCATGAGTGTAGACTACGTCGTTTCTGAGGTTAGAATATTTTTTTATTTTTCTATTCAAAACATTACAATCTAATTGATATTTTGTACTTTTATTGCATACCGCTAATCATTCTTGATTTAATCATTTTATATTCAGTCTGTGCATTTAAGAATGTCGTGATAAATAAATACTAAATTGAATAGTTTGATATTGTCTAATTTTTTGTGAAGACTGAGATTTCCGTAATAAACAAATATTCAAAAAGTAATTATTTAGACTTGTGTTGGCCTTGTTATAAAAATACAGTAGTAACATCACTTGAAAGGGACACAATACTAGAGTCAAAATGTTTTTGTATTGTTAGATTACATGATGTATTGTGATGACACATTGTATAGATGTTGCATTCATTACTTTTATTTCTTTGAAAATTATTTGAAAGAAAATTGTCAAACATTTCTTGATAAATTTCTAAAAACTACATCAATCAAGGGAAAGAGATTTAAATATTTGGTGATAAGTTATGAGCTACAATAAGGGTTAGGCAGAGGTGTACTAAATGTAATGTATACCCACAGTTCACCGAGTATGTTTTTAGGTCCCATGTAATAGGGGGCAAACCTATTGCCATTAATCAGGCATGAAGCCAAACTCCGAGCTGCTACTGAGAGTTTCATACAAAAAAGCCAAAATCACAATGCTTGACCTGGGATTCGAACCCAGGACCTCGATCATAGCAGTCGCACTTACTGAGAAATAATTAAAATGTGTAATAGAACTTTACATCTTGGCTGATGTATAAATAGAATATGATGTTCAATGACATTGTTGTTGTGAAGATGTGTTCATGTGGCTTATGTGATGTTTTGATTGAAAATGATGTATAATTCCATAAAACATCTTAGGTATGTTATAAATATAACATTAATACAGTGTTTCATATGATATATTACAATAAAACTGTGTTTTTAATGTTATATAATATAATATATTTACTTTTTTAAAGCACTATTGTGCGTTTATCTCCAAATATATCAAATACAAGTGCTTAACTACTCAACTTATAATTAATGTGTAATAGTCATTTACTGTGAAGTTGTGAGATTGATTCCTACACAACTAGGAATTTTGTCTGACAGACGTGGATTCATTCTATTTGTATATTTATAATTTAATATACATATCATTGTTATGTTTATTATCCATTAGATTATTTGATTTTTTTTTGTTTTTATACGGGTGTGGCAATCTGGCAACTTCCTCCTCCTTTCAGCCCTGGTACCAGTATGTTAATGTGTTTTAATAGTCTACTTTGATATTTTTTACTGTATTTCCACTATCTCCTGTTTGTCAGTGTTGATATCAAAATCCATGAATGTACTTATTTTTAATAAATTGTGGTATATTCAGCATGTTATGAATTGCTTTGAATATAATGAACAGTAAAATAATATCTATGATGTTCTATTATTGTGATCAGAAACTTCCTATTGGCATTGATAACCATTTTTGTTATCAATTAGCTTTTACCAGCAGCTCCACTCACTTAACTATCATATCACAGGACCATTCTATATTTGCGGTGAATTAGTAAATGAATAATAATATTATTAAAACCAAATTGATTACCATTGAATGTAAATAGTTGATACCTTCTAAATTGTAAAATTTATTATAAACTAGCTGGTACCCGCGACTTCATCTGCGTTTTATTGCATATACGCAAATTGATCTCGGAACACGACAAACCAAAAGAAAATCATAGATGGGTTTGTTACTATGTGTATGGTGGATACGATCGCTACCACGCCGCTATATTACTGCATATGCACCTTCTGATTTCGGAACACGACAAACCAAAAAAATCATAGATGGGTATTATATTTCTAGGATAACAGTGGTTAAGTTATGATTTTACCAGGATAAAAAGTATCCTATGTATTATTGCACGTTATAGACTACCTGTGTGTCAAATTTCTTCTAAATCCGGTCATCTGTTTTTGCGTGATTGAGTAACACAGCTACAAACTTTCCATTTATTATATTTGAAGGATAACACTGGTTAATCTTATCTTATAACTTTTACCGGGATAAAAAGTACCTTATCTGTTATTCCAGATCATAGACAATCTGTGTGCTAAATTTCATTCAAATTCGTTCAGCTGTTTTCGCGTGATTGGGTAAAAAACATGAAAACTTTGCATTTATTATATTTGTAGGATTTATTCTTTTAAATTAAGGTAATCCAAAAATATGATTACTGTAATTAGTTCCATCTTTGTTTAATTTCAACAAACATTACATCTCTAGAACAACAAACACTGCCACAGATGTTATAGTTTTATGTTATAACAATCAAACAAAACTCTTCTGCTTTATTATATTATAATAGTAGGTATACATTTAAAATTAGATACATAGCACTTCTGCGCAATGGACAAAAAAGATAGTGCTATGTCGGCGAGGCGTTGTCACTTCCTTTATGTAAGTTAAACTGGTAAGTAGTAGTTTCATGATAGAATACGTTGCATAGAGTAATGGGAAATTTGTTTGCCTAATTTATTATTTTTTTGTTTGAAAATTTTATTTTTATGATTACTGACTACTATTCCCACCGGTATGTTTAATTAATGTCGCTATTGTAAGGGCACGTCTATATATCGTACGTCATTTGCTTTGTGTAGGTATATGTATAATAAATGGTATTAAAACAATAATCCAGTACATTTTTCACCCTCTCATCTTATTATATTAAGTAAGCAATTCTTGTATATATATATATATATATATATATATATATATGTATATATATAAATGTAATTGGTTTCTCGGAAACGACTCCCAACGATTTGAATAAAACTTACCTTTCAGGTATTAACTATAATATCGTCAGAATTGTTGGATATAGTTTAGTCATATTATTTTTCCATTTATTATTACTTTATTACATATATTGCAACAGTCATCAGATCTTCAGTAGATTTAACTGGCTTAGAATAACATGTTAACTCTGGTTTTTAGGTGATTTTTCTTTTCGAATTATTGTATAACAGAAAAAGTCCGAATTTTGCTTCCATCCCATTTACCCTTTACCCATGAGCCAATCATACTGTTAGTTACTACGGTTCAGTATACTTTGTAACGACTGGTAGGAAGCGCTAGATGAAGACACGAAAAGTTGATATAGTCGACAAATGACTTCAAAGATCTTGCCAAATGGTGCACGACTCACCTAAATCCTCATATTCTCTGCTATAACGAAATTGTTTTTTCCTAACTAATAAACCCAAGCAACTTTCATACATTACCTATCCAACGTTAGTTTTCAATTTGGAGAGTTGTGTTGCTATTTGAAGTATTTTTTGGATAGGTCTAGGAATGGCCATTATACATTATTTTGGTTTTGTCCAAATAATTCCCGATGCACAACCGCAGTCGGTCGGTTACCTTTTTTCGATTACTCTGTATTTGGTCTATCATAGAAGCGGACATCATTCTCATGGTTCACGAGGCACGAATGGAACACACGGTCTGTTTCTGTCTGTTTTCCATTGGTCCTTGGATCGCGGTCTATTCCGTAGCTTGGAAATCTTCAAGTACTTAATTGTAAAATTCTTTATAACCCACCCATATATATACTTAGTATTAATAATCGTGATTAATAATAGTCATCTGTATGATTGACTAAATAATCTAAAAACGGTACTTCTAATTAATAAAAATTATCACCATGAAAATAGTACAATAAACCAATAATTAACACATTCTTTAAAACAAATATTGTGCATTCAATATTTATAAATTTGACTTAGAATGATCACAACTGACGTTAAGCCAGCTTCTATTAAATGCTTTGACGAAAATGGGACATGTCTTTGATTATGTTTAATTTCAATCTATACTAATATAATAAAGCGGAAAAGTTTTTTTTCTTTAAACACGCTATAATATTTGGAAGTACCATTCGGATTCGTAAAATTTTTTTTGTATATGATAGCCAAACTCTCGAGGAAGCCTATACGGCTTTAAAGCATTAGGCTACAACTCTCAGATAGCCTTAAATACTTATTTTTGCTAGGTAAGTTGGAAGTCGAGGCCCTCCCGAACTGTTTTATCCGCTTGCACTGGCGTAATCGTTAATGATATGAAAAAATAATGTTCTACAATAATATTGGTCCTTAGTATAGCTAAAAAAAGTCAACCATAGCATAAGCCTATCTTTTATACATAAGCCACAATAAGGTATTTTGTGACAAAGATTTGTTGAAAATTAATAAGTGATTTATAAGCATTATTTTTAGATATGGCATATTTAATACTTACGAGTAAAAGTTACTTTATCATAAAGACAATTTTATGAAGTTAAATTTTGCTTTTAGGGTATGCTATTTGGACACATAGCCTAGAGTACAATTAAAAATTGAAATAATTTGTACTTGCGGGTAAGAACAATTACAATAGGCAACGCTCCTGGCGTTGGCGGCGCCGTGTTTGTTGGATAAAATTAACACGGGTGAAACCGTTGGGCACAGCTAGTTGTAAAATATGTGGCAGACGCCATAGTCTGTAAGAATATCAAATTGAGTTAAAAAGGATATTTTAAGGAAATTGAAGTAATTAAATAAGGTAAATATTTATTTTATTTTTTAGTGAATTTTTTCAGAGTTAGTAGAATATCTTGGAGTCGGTTTTGTTTTTTTAATTTTTTATTTTATTATTTCTTACTTTTTAGTGAATCTTGCGTTCTGTAAGTAATTGCAGTTTATTGAAAACGATTATGGGTAGATCTACTAAACGCGATGCATATAATGACAGGAAACCGCCAGACAACCTAATTCCTAAAGACGTCAATAAACGAGGTGCTTTTCTATCATCGATAAAAATTGGCGTAGAATCCCGAATGATGTTAAGATTTCCGACTTTGAAGGACATGCGAACGGAGATATATATGGGCATAATAAAAAAAAATTGCCGGTCCTAAAAAGAGGTCAACTAAAGGATGAGGAGCTATCGGAAGCCGTGTGCGTAAAATTTGATGACGAAACAATAATAATTGGTCTCAGGCTAAAAGATAGTAACTGGTGCATTAAAGCTTGGAAGGCTTAATATTGTCAGATTTGGACGCCAACAAATTATTAACAAATCGACCTCACGACGATAGATAGTTAAAGGAAATATCGGGGCTATAAAATCTGTCTTCAAACAAGCAATGCCACAAATAATACACGACTCGATATGAATATTACCATTAAAATCTTATGACAATTCCATGAAACCCAAACACGGCAAGGTTACATTGTTTTATTACGGAGTTTCTAGAAAATGCACAAGGAGGCAAGGGAGGAACATTCCACATTCCTAGTGTTTGTTGTTAAAGAGTTCTCGTTTAGTCCTACGTCCTTAGTTAGATACCTACCTAGCCTTGGATTATCATAAACTTTCCAATATATCAATCACTATACATTTCCGAATCGTTTTTGAATAGTTTTAAGGTGTATCTTTGAAATCGAAAGTCCAATGGCAATGAAATTAAAATGGGGCTTATTTGAGAATATCGCCTTTACAAAAAAAAACACATCGACTTATAAAAGACGGAGTTATGTGATAACAAACATAAAAATAATACAACCGACTTGATAACCTCCTCCTTTTTTTTTAAAGTCTGTTAAAAATAAACAATTTCGTGATACCGATCTCAACTGTACGAACTTTCGTATAATTATTGAGTACGTTTTATGTCTGTCTGGAAGTAGCATTTGTTGAAAAAGATTTTTCCCAAATGAATAAAACGGACGAGTGAAAAAATTATTAAAAAGGACCATAAAAATATATTTTTCTATTTTTGCTTCATATTTGATTCACAGACGTCGTACTTTAAATATTATAATAGCGTATGTAATTTCTACAATTAAGGTAGGACCGCACCAGAGCGACCATGTAAGCCGAGCCATGTAAAGAGCGTCAATGTCATATCTACTCATAAAATATAAATGTGAACTGTGAAAAATGTGACTGATCCTCATTTGATTACTGAGTATTAAAAATATATACACTATCGATACGATACGCCTATTTCTATTGCGATTTCCTCCCATAATTTGTCTTTCCTTGCGTGGTTCATGTAGTGTTAGTGTTGGAGATCGAACAGCTATCGACAAGTACTAACAGTATTAGTTAAATTTCTTCGTCAATTTCCATTTTTGTAAATATGCGTGCTTCTCTGTCTAAAGCTGTATGCAGACTGACGCAACGCGCCGCTCTGCTTGCTGTGTCGCATCAGAGTGGTGCTACACTGAGCGTCCCAGTGTTAAAGGAGAATGCCCACTGTTCATAGATATTTTGGCAATAGTTGAACACGTCATGTAAAAATGTATGGGCATAATAATATACAATTTTTATATTCAATTGGCCAAGGAGTTGGTTTAGAAAAAAGTTGGGGTTTTTATAATAAATCAGTTTTTATTTATTATAAAGTAAAAATACCTACCACTTTTTACATTACAAAACTTAAATAAACTATATTACAATTATATTTTCATGTTTAATTAGTTTAATAATGAAAGGAGATCTCTAATGATACCAAAATCCCTAAGAGACAGACGAGAGTACAGAGTGTTACACCCCCGGAGAATGTTCCGTACCTTGAACGACAACACAGTATAAGCTAGTTAGACTGAGAGGATATTACGTCAGGCCATCGCGAGTGTGAGTGAATACTGAATTGACAGATGGTTAGCTTGACTGTCAAATTGGTTTCGGTGTTGCAATACAAAATAGAAAATATCGATTTACATAAGACTTGCATTAATATGAGTAAATAAAAACTGTATGCTTTATTTATTACTTGAAGCAATGATGGCTCAGTTTGTAGCGTGTACGGACACCGCGTCGATCGACGTGAGTTCGAATACTTGCAATGTTTTGAGCTTGACCTTGAGCTTTCGGAGAAGGAAACCTCGTGATGAAACCATAGCATGGTGGTAGGGTTTTTTCTAATTCACGCCAGGCTAGCTACTACCCTCAAATAGAAAATCTGTCTCCAAACACCAATTGGTCTGTTTCGGCAGCTGAACTTTAAAGTTTTCACTAGGTTCAACGTGCTATCATCTTAGGCCACATCACCACTTAAGATCAGGTGAAGTTGTGGCTACAACGCTAAACCGACATGACGACAAAAAAAAAAGAAAAGTATGACGTGATATCTACCAATTTAATGGGAAAATTGTATATTAATAAGTCGATATATGTTTACATGTGTTCACCTGGGGCCAAAATGTCTATGGATAGTGGGCATTCTCCATTAGCACTGTGTGTAGCAGCGCTGCACGACAAAATATTCTTTTGGAGGTAAATACACCCAGAAGCGCAGTGCAGCGCCGCTCTAGTGCGATATGTCTCATACAAAATGATACAAAGTATATTTTGATGCGTCGCGCCGCTCTAGTGCGGTCCTACCTTAAGACGAATCTAATGACGACAACTCGTATGCTAAATCCATCAAGCCGTTTAGGCTACAGAGCGTGCCGAAGAAATAGATAACATACATACGCTCGAAAACATAACCCTCTATTTTCGCAGTCGGGTTAAAACACAGCAAATTGTCGCACTTTTGAAAGCAATTTTGATTACCAACACCGACATTAACAAATCATGTAATCAGCTGGAATCTTACTTGAAAAGTAGACCCGATATTTTAAAAGAGATTAGCTTTGCCGACAAATATTAGACGTTTCATTAATTCTACTTACCTACATAGTATTAGTTTCGTATAAAGTGTTAACATATCCTCGTTTTTTTATGAAAAGTTTATTATAAAATAGTTTCAAGACACTATAGGCGTCCCAAATTGATGAAAAAAAAAATGGTCACGTTATTTATATTAAAATACATATAAACGACTGTAGTACTGATACTTTTTTGTACTCATTCTTTTTAGACTTTTGATTCTCAGCATGTTGATATAAAGTTAACAGAAATTATTTTCTGATTATATCCGTTATTGGGAGTGTTCGCGAGTTTCCCAGAAATCTAGTTATTATAAACGGACGTTATTGGAAAGCCCTAATCTTACACACATTTACCTGTAAAGTTTCGTCACTGATTATTAAGTTATTCGATTGCCAGATATCAACAATTTTCCGATTATGTATCTATATTTAAAGTTCCTTTAGTTTAAATAAACATACTAATTATTTAGTAAATATTTATTTATTCCGTTAAATGATAGGAAGTCAATCTTTATAACTTATCTTTATCAAAATGGAGATTATCGCAGAAAAGTACGGTTTCATCAATTAATGAACATCGTGTTGATACATATTAATGAGTCTTTTGTTTGTAATTTCCTTTTTTTTATTTTTAGTATTATTTATTCCTTGTTCTATTGATGAAATGGTGCTTAAACCTTAATTCATTGTCCGCAGGATTTGAAGAAGAGCTTATTGGACCCGTAGGCATGACGGAAGAAGGTGTTATGCCCAGGTAAGTTTTCGATGTGGACAGTATTACAGTTATTGATAATCAATTTTAAGGTGTACAGACTACGGTATACATCAGTCATGTTTTTATAATTTTAATGCGAAGGTTATATAGTCTAAGAGTCGTGGACCCCAGACCTTCGTTATTTTATAAAAGCTGCAAGTTTGTCAGCGCATGCTCCCAACACAGGTAAGAACGATGGACCATTATGAAATTTGGGATATCGTGGCTTTGACAGATAAATGGTAGTAAAAGTGTGTAAAATACCGATCTAAATTCATCAAATTATAAAGTGTGATTTTTTGGTATTACCTTCATAATATTATTAAAAATCACGTTATTCATTGCCAGACACTTAATCTATATCTGTATAAAATCGGCTTTTATACCATGACGTAAGTAGAATTATAATTTCGTGAACATTAAGGATGTCTGGCAAGGGGTTGCCGCTATGTTAAGTGTCTGGCAATGAATGACGTGATTTTTAATAATATTATGAAGGTAATACCAAAAAATCACACTTTATAATTTGATGAACTTAGATCAGTAGTTTACACACCTTTAGAATCGTTTATCTGCCCAAGCCACGATAACCCAAACTGCATAATGTTCCATCGTTCTTACCTGTGTTGGGAGCATGCGCGGACAAACTTGCAGCTTTTATAAAATAACGAAGGTCTGGGGTTCACTGGTTCTTGCTCTATTACAAATCACCACAAATTATTGTAAATATTATATATTTTTAGGAACCAATTATCTCGTTGACCATTTTCCATCAGTATGTTAATTATTTCGGTTCATAGGTTACAAAGTATAAAATGCTCTTAAAAATGTTTTGTAACAATTGTTAATCATTTACACCTACATACTCTTTTGCTTATCGTATACAAATAAAGCTCGTGATTTTGAGAATATCGTCGAATCATCTTGTCATTGGACGTATGATGTATAGTTTTTTTTTTCAATTTGTGAGAACTTCTGTTTATTGCCATTATAATGAAATAAATATTGGTTGAGATGTGAAGAAATTTATAACGTAAACACTATAAATCTGTCATATTAATTACCACTAGGAGTTTAAGCGCAATTTTTTTTATTAGCATGTTCAAGTTTTCCTGTTTGTGGCTGCCATTTTATTTTAAAGGTGTAGTAAGTAGCCTGCATACATATTTTCTAAAGCTGCTAGAAAGGTCACGTGATAGTGACGTCACAGACAAGCCGTCACCAGATCAATAAGGATTCGAGGTCATTCCAGTCCAGACCAACGAATGTCCTACCGCGCTTGCTTAAAGTGACTTACCGTACGGCATATTTTTTGCTCATTGTATTGATTAAGTATCAGTAACATACTCCAGCCCCTTGTAGGTAGTGTTTATTGTTCTAGAACATCTATCTAGTTAAGGTAAATTACATACAGCTGCAAGTTTTGCATATAGAAAAAAATATTCGATGTTTTATCATAGCATAATGGCTTTTTCAGAAAACAGGTAGTTTTGAATCTATACAATTAACACAATTGTAGTGTTGGTTTGTAATTTTAAAGTAACAGCTTTTTACTAAATTAATATAAAAGTATAAACTACACATACAAACATATAACAAAAAACTGGAAAAACCCATTTTTTAAATTTTTGTCTATCGTCTGTATGTCTGTTTGTTCCGGGTAATCTCCGAAACGGTTGTACGGGACTTTCACTGGTAGATAACTTATGTTATAAGAAGTAACTTGGGCTACTTTTATGTATGTACTTATTTCAGAAAAAGAATTAGGGATACGCGCAAATATATTTCAAAAAACTGATAATGGTGAATCAATTCAGGCGCTTAAATGGCTTACATTGAGTAATAAACCTTGAGATATAGCAAATTAATGTACTACTTATTTGAAGTCTAATCTTCTAAGGAACAACCACAATAAGTATTTTTATCTTTTATAATAGCCGGGGGTAATAGAAATTCTGTAGTCGAGGCGAGCGCAACCGCGGGTACAGCTAATATCTGTATAAAATGGTTTTAGAATGACATTATTGGACATAATATTAGGGAATTTGAAATTAATTAATTACAATCATTTATCTACTCAAGTTTAAGGATATTAGTAAAAATCACTGCGTTCTGTCGTATACTATTAAATATATGGAAGGATATTGTGAACACAAATTAACAGTAGATATTAATAGTAAATATCGATTTATATCTTATAGAGTATATTTGCATATTAAAATTATACAAAACTATCTCAACAATTGGACGTATGAGTATTATGTTGCATTTGTAATGAGAGAGAAAATATGCATGTATTTACCTAATAAACATGAGTGTATCACTTTACATACATATAAATGATCGTTATTTAAAATTTTATTCGATTATATATAATACCTCGCCAAAAGTGATGTTTCTGTTGAGATCTGTAGCTTGTTACGTGATTAGCGGGGGAGAGAGGTGTGGCGGGAGCTA
Organism: Saturnia japonica; assembly: GCA_033032175.1. NCBI lineage: Eukaryota > Metazoa > Arthropoda > Insecta > Lepidoptera > Saturniidae > Saturnia > Saturnia japonica. The sequence goes on along the minus strand of CM065306.1, from coordinate 9,375,775 downwards.
CATGTACCTTGCATCGGTTGACGCATCGCGGTTGAATCCCCACATAGAACGCGGGGACTATGTAAAAAGAAAGGCGTATATAAGACGCGGATCGATGAAGGAGCCAACACATACTCTGACATACCTGCATTTGATTGTACACGAAAAAAAGATTCATTATTAATGTTGTAATCCTTATTATTAATTTAAGCCAGCTGATAAAACCATTTAAATACATTCCATATGATTGTATGATTTTTTTTGTATAATCGAGAAATATTATGTTATAACGTTTTAAATTAATCTGTAACAAAAATTCCATGCTATTTTAATGTAGGTATCTATTATAATTCTTTGACGTATTATCATTTGATGTCATATCAAAGATTATTATAGTAAAGCGCTTGAAAAATCTTTAACAACCAAGTTGCCGCACATGCGCATTGCTGTGACCTTGACGTATTTTGACGAACTATATGAAGGCTTATCAAAAGCCAAGTATAATTTTAACAGCATTTAGTAAATCTTTATTATGAGGACACCTTCTGATAATACCGAAAATTGCCATTATCGTTTTTAATGAGATCTTGGCCCGAAGAGAGTCCGAACACAACGTTTTTTAATCGATGTTTATTAAAAAGTTACTGAAGTATTGTAAAACAATATTGACAAAATAATGCAGACAAACACCTATAGGTGTGTTCCGGCAGCTGCACTTGAGAGATAGTCCTCCCTTGCCGTCTTGAGCCACATCGTCACATATAGGAATATGAGATTGTTGCCAAACCTTAAAACTATCACGAATTAAAAAATTAAATAATTTACTGATCCCATGTCAAAACAAAATTAACAATAATCTGCTCGGTAAAAGAATATAGAAAATAATTTTAAACACAGTTTCCGTTTTATCATCGTAAAATCATGTTTTGGTATATTATGTACCTACATAAATCAACTAACATTGTTTTATTATTACAAGATCTGATGACATAATAATGACCTAGTTACATTTATAAAACTAGACAATAATAAACAGAATATTTACAGCATTTCCCAAAATAAAATGATTTTACTTTAGGACTTTCTTTCTATTATTTATTTTATTTTTATTGCAATATTCAATGTCTTTTGGAGGAATAAACTTTCATTTGAACCATCTTGCTTGCTATGCTGTCATTTAGCAAGCAACTGAAAATCAGTTTTTACATTTTCTGAAAAGTTGATGACAATATGATCCTCGTTTCACTTAAAAAATAATATGTAAAAGATTAGTATTTACCGCTTTCATTATGTAAGTATAAACAACTTTGGGTTGTTTTAAAAGAGACGTGTTAAGAAAATAAATTAATCTTGTTATGGGCATAAAATGGATTCTAGTAAAAAGCGCTTAATGAGATAGTAGTGCTAATTGAAACTACGACCGATGCATTGTTGCCACGTATAAACTGTACGCTTTTACAATTAATACTCATTGTGTATTATCGATTGCTGAGTAAATTGCGTTGTTTCAACTACTTATGTAGAAGTTTGATAGTTGACTCGAGCGTTCGTTTTGGGTAGATATTTAATTACTTAATTTATAACAGCTTAAAAACTAAACCAGTTTATGATTGAATAATATAGAGATCTTAAATCTTGAATGAATTTGATGTTGGTTATTAAAAAGGTTCTTTAAGTTATATTGCCTAATTATGTACGTTACGAGCTATCTTATCGTTTAAAAGAATAATGCACATTCTTGCTGGTTTCTTGTTGATTGTTATGATTTTTTTAAATTAGTTATAGTAAAAAGTGTCATAGTAACTTATAAATAGGGTCACTTAAATGGGCGCTCATAATATGAGTAAAACCAGGCTCGGATAGAGTCAATGAACTCTACATTTCGCTGCATCCGTTGCAAATACTGCACGGCGCAACGATGCCGCCACCAATTCTGTTCATTGAATAGAGCGAGTACCTCTGATTGTACTGTAAGTACGAGGTTTACTAATATTAGAAAGTTATCGTTGTGTATTAATCAACGCATAATTTTTTATTGTATATAAGTAACGAGTAAGTTGTAATAAATAGATTTGTAGGTGTAAAAAGTAGTCAGCACGGTGTGATTATTTCGCTCATGTGTTTCTTAAGAAGCCGTGGTTCAGTAGTGGGCAATGTAAGAAAAATGAGGTATTCCAATGCCCATTATTATATGACACTGAATGTATACAAGTTTGGGGATTATGATTTAGGGCACTTAGCCTCGGTACTATTTCAAGATTCGATACGGTTTCTTAAATCGCGATGAAATCGACACTAATTTTTTAAAAATATTTTGTTTTTAAACGTGACGAAATCATAGCATGGTTACTAGTTATAGTTATAGTTGGTTGGTTATTAGTTTATTTACTGTAGACTTTTATGTTGTTTTTTCCTTGAATTTGGATATGCTCCGATGAGGCTGGCATACACAAACTGTAAAAGCCCCTTAAATAAAGACAAAATAAATAAAAGTAGCATGGTTGAAAGGAATTTTCTAATACTTTGCAAGTTACGGTCGAACTATAGTCATAGCACTGCTTGCCACACATTTTAGCCTCAATGCAGAGGTTAAAACATTTGCCTCCTCTATAGTTTTCATAGAGGTAGTGAGAGGTCACATGCCCTCATGCCAATTTTACTTATGAACCTACGACGTGGCTTAGTGGTATGTGGTATATGGTCTGTGCTTGTAATTTAAAACTCGTATATACATGTATATTGTATATAAAGGTTTTTCCAAAAACAGTATCCACGGGGGTGAAGAGCTATAGAAAAAAGTTTTGTAATTCATAAATTTTAAAAAGAGCATCCATAAACACAAGTAACACACCTCAGTCAAACTAGTTTTTATTAAATACTAGCTGGTACCCGCGACTTCGTCTGCGTATTATTGGATATATACAGATTGATCTCAGAACACGACAGTCCAAAAGAAAATCAAGATGGGTTTGTCACTATGTGTATGGTGGACGTAATTCCTACCACCCCGCTATATTACTGCATATACACCGGCTGAATTCAAAACACGACAAACAAAAACAATCATAGATGGGTTTATAACTATGTGTATGGTCTTCGCGATCCCTACGACCTCTATATTACTGCATATGCACCTTCCGATTTCGGAACACGACAAACCAAAAAAATCATAGATGGTTTTTCATTATATGTATGGTGGTCGCGATCCCTACCACCCCGCTATATTATTGCTTATACACCGACTGATCTCGGAACACGAAAAACGAAAAGAAAGTCGTAGATGGGTTTATCATTGTGTGTATGGTATTGTAATGATATGCCAATATGAATGCAACACATTAACCGGCCCAATAAAACTTCCAAAAAAATATTAAAATCACCGTTATTGTACCGACTTGCGAGAAGGTTTTTTGAAAAACGTGAAACCCGTTTAGTTTCTTACCAAAAGCATAAATATGAATTTTCACCTCCTTAATTTGAGACAATATTGGTTCTTCATAAGAACTTTCATTCTGTATTTCATTCTATCATTCCTCTCATCAAATTTAAGGTAGCCAATGTCCTTCTCCATGGTCCAATGTAACTCTTTACCTACATTCATTACGATTGGTTTGAAGTTTGTCAAAAAGTCAGAATTTTGTGTGTTCATATTAAGTCGGGGTCACCACATGTGGGACAACACAATGAAAGAATTCAGTCTTAGCAAAACTGTTTAATCCAGATAATTTACAATAGGTAGGTATATCAATATCAATAAATCGACAAACCAGTTGGCGTGTGGCGTAGATTTAGGTTAGGGTTTTTTGGTTTAGGTTTGGGTTTGGGTTTGGGTTTAGGTTTGGGATTACGTTTGGGTTTGGGTTTAGGTTTAGGTTTGGGTCAAGTTTAGAGTTTAAGTTTGTTTTTTTTTTTAAATAATATTTGCAGTCTCCATTAGGGTGTAGACTGCTTTGGTTTTTCCTCCGGCGAAGGACGGAGATTTTTTCTATATTTTCCGAGATACTTGTTTTGTGGTTTTCGTTTTGTCATGGTAGTTTAACGAGAATATTTTTGCATTAATTCGAGGTAAAAGCTAGTGTTTAGTCTATATTTTATTTTATTTTTGGTAACAGGGGTTGTGTCAAGTAGTTTTTGCTGAATTCCTTATCATTCTACTTATAATTCTTATTTATTTATACATTAACTATTTTGTTTTTGTTTTTATTATTATTATTATGTTTGTAACACTGTATTTATACATAACTAAGTTTATAAAATCTATTTAACTTACCTATTTATCTAATGATTTTATACCTATTTTATTTGTGCTGAGCTATGATTACTATTGCGTAATCATTGTCACACATTTTAACTTACACTATTTTATGTTGACTTTTATTTTTCTTTTATTTATTTACTTTTTTATTTTTTTTACAATAGCCTACAATTTTTACACGGAATTTATTATACAAATTTTTCTTTTGCTTTTTCATCAATGATTATGTCTTTTAGATTATTTTTATTTAATGTTTTTCCCGTTTCAATTTGGAATTCATACCTACTTTTATCAAAGTCGAGTATTATATGAAGGACTGTTTGACTAATTTGCCCATCGCATACGCATGTGGCGCTTTATTTGATTTTAAAGCGATAGAGGTATTCAGCGAAAGCGCCGTGATCTGTAAGTATCTGTACCAGGTCCGGTTTTAGTGACATCTTTTTGATGTTTTTGTAAGCTGTCACCGCATCCGGATATAATACTTTAGTTACTTCCGCTGAACTTTCCTGCACAAATTTTGTATTCCATGCCATGAAGGATTCTGGCCTAGCCTTATTCTTTATAAATTAGGTATGGGTTTAGGTTTGGGATTGTGTTTGGGATCAAGCTTAGGTTGAGTTGACGTAAACAATACAATAATCGTTCAAAAACTAAAAGAGATTGTGCTTTTGATAACATGTCGCTGAATTTGATGATGTTAAAGCATGGGGGTTGGTGAGGGGTAATCTCCATAGGAAGGAAAAAGTTCGGAAACAAATAGATCTAAAAATTATTATTTCAATTTTATTGTTATAGCTGTCTAAGAGTTACATATGAATTTTCAACGAATAATTATTTGTTTCTAGCGCTCGCCGACCGCTGCAACAGCAATTTTACCACAACGTAATGATTTTGTTTAGGCTTAGGCTTAGATATGAGTTGATGACAATGATCAATCAAGCTATAAACTTAAACGGAACAAAATGTATCCATGTGTTAATCTGGGTTATGTATTATCTGTGTGCTAAATTTCATCCAAACTTTCCATTTATTATATTTGTAGGATAACACTGGTTAAGCTATCACTTTTACTGGTATAAAAAGTACCCTATCTGGTATTCCAAGTCATCAGACTATCTGTGTAGCAAATTTCATCCAAATCCGGAAACTTGCCATGATAACACTGGTTAAGCTATATCTTTTACCGGGATAAAAAGTACCTTATCTATTGTTCCAGGTAATAGACTATCTGTGTGCCAAATTTCATCTAAATCGGTTCAGCCGTTTTTCGTGATTGAGTAGGTAACAAACATAGAAACTTTCCATTTATTATATTTGTAAGATAACACTGATTAAGCTATGACTTACCGAGATAAAAAGTACTCTATGTGTTATTCCAGGTCATAGACTATCTGTTTGCTCAATTTCATTCAGATCTGTTCAGCGGTTTTTGCGTGATTGAGTAACAAACATCCAAACATACACACTTTCACATTTATTATATTATTAGGATTTTAGTGTACTAAAATGAAACTAATAATTTTATGCAAAGGATCTGCTGAGCCTAATATTCTGTTACATCAAATATGTAATTTTAAAAGTTTGTAACGAGCAAGACATATGATATTAAAAATAATCTTAGTATTGAGTTAGCAATCGGATGTCTCACAAACTCTAAGATATCGATTTATAGATAAGACATCGAACGAGATATATTGAAAGCAATCAAATCAGTAAAGTTAAGTTTAATAGCAACCGCTTTTCTTTTTGGAAACGAACGTTTTTTGTCACATTTATCCCTTTTATTTCTACAGTAGCTATGCCCCGTAGTTTCACCCGAGTATCATTTAAAACAAATTTCTGAATTATAATTTTATTTCAGTATATAGACAAAATATTTTTATCGGGCTGCCAGAGTTACGCGTTACACTTATACGACTACGTTCGCGCCACTTATGCTACTAATAGCTGTGCCCCGCGGTTTCACCCGCGTATTATTGTAATCACTGATTTAATTATTTTACTTCAGTATCTTAGACAATATTTTTATCAAGCTGCCAAAGTTATGCGTCACACTCGTACGACTCGTTTACGTCACTTACTATTTATTATAATTAATTAATCGTAGACCCGAGTCGATTGTTGAACTGTTTTTAATTTTACATTATCTTTCAAACTATGCGTCCAAATAATATGCTTTATAAGGCAAAGTTATCTTCATAAATTTGTCTTGAAAATGAAATAACTTTTTATTAATGCGTGAAGCAAAAGCTCTCGGTGCCTTTTTAAGCGTATTGCGTGCACGGAAGACTGTAAGATTTGGCATGGTTAAAGTTTATATGGAGACCGAGTGCAGAACGCTAAAATGTATCTATATTATCTGTTACTAATATATATAATAAAACTAGCTGTGCCCGTGGCTTCGCTCACGTGGACTACAGAATGCCCGCGCGAATCTTGCTCCCCCGCTCCCGGCTATTTTAAATATAAAAATGCTTATTGTAGGTGTTCCTTAAAGATAGATATACACTATCCCTGACTTTTTTATAGGTCTTTTAATTTTATATATATTATGTAGTACATTAATTTCCTATATCGCTTATGGGTTACTCAGCATAAGCTATTTAAGCGTCCGAATTGATTCACCATGACCAGATTTTTTTTTATTTGTGCGGAACTTTAATTGTTTTTCTCAAATAAAAGTAGCTTAAGTTACTCCCTATATCATCAGCTATCTATCAGTGAAAGTCCCGACAAAATCGGTCCAACCGTTTCGGAGATTACCTGGAACAAACAGACAGACAGACAAAAATTTTAAAAATGGGCTTTTTTTTATTGGTATTGTATATACTTTCATATGCATTTAGTAAAAAACTGTTATTTTGACATTACAAACAGACACTTCAATTTTATTAATTGTATAGGTAAACTGAAATTTGTTATGATTGTAGCTTATAGTCTGAATGTACATTTAGGGTGCATTTTTTACACGTATGAACATTCGTACGGTCTATAAATTGCGTTTAGGTTATGTGCATACAAAAAGAAATGTATGTTTATGTAACTCTGTAATATATTTAAAATATTTACTGAAATAAAGTGAAAAGATATCAAATTATTTATCTTTACATAATTTTCGGTAAAATCCAGCAATATTCATAGATGGCGCTGTACGGCTTGGTTTAAATTGTTACGATATTGGTTTGATATTTATTGTCATACAAGTATATTTTCTGAAAGAAATTTTTAAATGTTGAAATAAATAAGAATATCTTTTGTATCTAAATTTCTACGATACATGTCGTTGTTTGGTGTTTTTGCACAATTATGATTTTTATTAAAGCGTTATTTATTCACTGGACAATAACGGTTTATAAAAAAAAAATGATTCAATAAATTTAGCTTTTCGTGAAATATTCTATAACTGAACATTATTGGATATATATACTTCATATAATTAATACATTAAGGTGTCCCTTATAAGACGGATTTTTTTTTAAATTCTGAATCATAAAATGTGCTCAAATATAAATTTTTATCTTGATAGCATGATTGCAATCCGTGCCGACAAAGCCATGTTGTTTATCAAAAATCGTGTTTTGACCTGATATTTCGGTTTGCTATAAAACTACAGAATGCAATGCAAATGAAGTGAATAAAAGTTCAAATAAGATAAACATTCATCTTTATTTAAACACATATACAAATTTCTATGTTCTTGGACGCGACGCAAAAAGAACTGCTTTTGGTCCCCTCCAGCCGTAATATCTTGGTTAAAATCTTGCATTAATTTGGCAGCTCTTTCGGCAGCATTATCGTCCCAAGAAGAGACATCTTCCTGAAGAAAACTGTCGTCGATGTGCAGTCGAGATAGAAATTGCTTGCTCTTTTCTGATACAAAATCATGCAGTGTTTTATCTGAAAGAAAAAATAGGTTAAATAACAAAATAAACAACAACATGAAATTAACAACTTCATCATCAAAAAGCGATAGAATGATTGTTTGTACACATAAATACCACAATTTGTTGGCTAAATTTGCTTATTGGAAAGCTTTAGAAATTGTTGCGTCAATTTTTTCGTATTCTTTTAACGCCTTAAAGAAGCACAAACATCTTGTAGAGCCTTTTTCTCTTTCGCAATCATTGTGAATTGTGATAGAAGCAAACTTATTTTTAAAGAATAGATCGCTCTCGTCATCCATCGTGCCTGATGCCTCCGGATGCCTGGGTTTTAATTTATTCTCTGTATCTCCTCCCAAAAACACTACACATAGTTCAACCAATTCGAGGTAATCATCTCTTATAAAGCTTTTATCCAGTTCTGCCTTATAAAATATTAACAAAGATGTTATATTTGTCTCAGCAACATGTCCTTTTATGAAATCTAGAGACAGTTCAATTTCACTGGAATCGATGTTTTTCCAATTGTCTCTGAACTTTTTGAAAATCTGATTTATTTTGGTTTCGAAGACAGTTTTTTGGACCAGCTCATAAACATGATGATGACAAGCAAATAGCAACAATTCTCTTTCTAAAGTCTGCTCGAAAACAGCACAAACTCCTTTGAAACGACCAGTATTCGAAGCTGTTGTGTCGCAGCACATTATTTGGACTTTATTATGAAGGTTCCTGTCGAAGAGAACAGTTGATACGGCTTTAGCTTGATGTTTACCAGCAGAACTCTATAAAATTTGGCACTGCAAGAAACTGTTCTCTATCATCGAATGAAGCAATAATTGGCAAGCGTTCTTGTTTTGGAGTTCGTAAATATAATACGGGTAATAGCTTCCATCCCAATGGACAGTAACTACGTTAGGTAAATTGTTCTGAAATTGAGTTTTTATTCCTTCTGCCCTGCATTTTCTCGCCTGACGAATTCGCTGAATCGAAGATTTCTTAATAGGAAAATCATCGCCGCTAAGATCCAAGTGCTTCTATGACGATATGAAGAATGTAAACGGATTCTCTTATAAGCATAACTGGCATAGATCTAAAGCTGCGACAAGCTTAGGTGTTATGTGATTCTTTGGACTCTTTTTGATATTTTTTCAGTGCAGGGAGCGTCTGGTGAGTTGAGTTCAGAGTTCAGAATCTGTTCTTTCGAACCGTTTGAACATTCCAAGATATTTGTAGTAGAATAGATGCAATAGCCAATAAGTCTCTATTTCTAAAATTCCTTTCATGTTCTTCCAATCGTCTTGTCTTTTTCTTTTTCCGGCAATTTTTTGCCTTCACCACCTAAGCACCCCGGTTGACCTGGCTCTCTCTCTGTTTTCTTAAAAATACTTTATCTTCCTCTATCTTAATTCTCTCAATCAGCATGTGCAATATTAAATAAGTTATCAAAGTCTATTTTTAATTTATTTTCACGATTCTTGAATGTTACCTGAGTTTTCTTACAATGTTTTTGCAGTTATCTCTGCAAAAATGGTATAAATCTACAAGTTTCTTTACACAGTTAGGAAATACCTTTGTAGGAATTCTGGGTTTTACCCAAAATATAATGCACTCCGTAACCACAAGATTTGCAAGTGCAATGTGTTAGTGAAATTTCACTAACACTTAGCTTAACTTCGCTAATATTGTAAAATAAACCAGCGAGAACATGTTGATTAGATGGTAATTTTACGCCATTTATTTGATGGCTAGGCAGTTCGAATAGAAAAATATTTTGTTTATCACTCCGTAATTTCATCGAAATAATTATTTATGTTGTATAAAAATATATCGAACTTGAATTTTAAGTGACACCCTAATATACATATATAGTCACGCCTGTATCACGAAAGGTTTAAGCAGAGGTGTTCTAATGTACACTCACAGTTCGCCGGGTATGTTTTTTGGTCCCATGTAATAGTGAGCGAGCCTATTGCAATTAATCGGATACAAAGCCAAACTCAGAGCTGCTACTGAGATTTTCATAGAAAACCGCAATAACACTTTGCTCGACCTGTGAATCGACTCCAGAACCTCAGGCATAGTAGTCCGTCTTTATTTCTTTTAGATAATATAGGTATGATTGTTAAACAGTGATATTGGTTAACATTTAAAATTATTTTAGATGGGTATTATCATAGTTTATACGGGTCAAATATCGTGGGGTGAGATTAGGGTTGCCACTTCTTTTTAATTCAAATTAAAGTACATTGGTTATTATAGGTAAGAATAAAAAGTACATAGTGTCAAAATAAAGTACAATTTTTTTATTATTATTTTTAAAAAACATATTTTTTATTGCTTTTAGCAAGTTTTGTCAAGTTATCATCACTCATAATCAATTGCACAGCATCTTTATAGTCTTTAAGTTCTTTTTTATCAGATTCAGAGAGGTTTTGATCCGTATCACTATCAAAATTACGTTTTGTAGGTCTACATAGAGTACTTTGTTCACTTAAGTGGTCCTTGTCCGTAATTCACTATAACATAAATCTACAAAACCGATAAATCGTATTTTTATTGCACTCAAACAGCATCACACGAAACAAACAAACAAGAAGTTTTTACTATGACATTGTTGAGATTTGAGGTGACGTTGCGTTAAAAAATGAGCGTTCAGGTGAAACAAAAGCTTTCGGTACCCTTTTAAGCGTATTGCGTGCACGAAAAACTGAGATTTGGCATGGTTAAAGTTTATATGGAGAAGGAGTGTAGAAAGCTAAAATGTATATATAATATCTGTAACTAATATATTAAATAAAATAAATTAATACTGCGAATTCTAACACGTCCAGTGCCATTGAAATTAGACCCCACAAAATGTTGACATTGTCATCCAACAAAAAGTGACAGCAAGTGATGTAGATAATAACTCATTGTATAAGAATACTGTAAATGTCAAACAGAAAATAGTCTATGATAAAAAGTCGCTGGTCGAATTTCGACCTCAGGGCGATCGCTAGTTCAAGATAGTGCAGTGCACCTACCTCGTTTGTTGTGCTTACTACTCCATCAATCTTAGCATCTAACTCCCCTACGTATGTTACTTTTATCATGTTATTGTCTGACTTGTGCTTTAGGTACTGTACACGAACATTTCTAAATGTTCTAATAAAAATATGTATATGTACATTGAAAACATTTAAAATATACGGAATCGTTATATGTGTAACGTGCTCTATCGATGTACATGTGCCTTGTTTTAATCAGGTTTTGGTTGAATAGTTTGAAAGTTGCTTGAAAAAGTATGTGACGACAGAGGCGCACCACATTCATTACCTGTATAACTCTAGATTCGCGGTGGGCACACATACATAACAAGCAATAGACAGCTGAAGGGGCGTGAGAAGTTTATTCGACACGGGTATGATGCGAGATTGTTGTGTACGGGCGCTCTATTTTGGTCGCCGTGGCGCGGCGCACTCGGCAGCTAATCGTCGCATCACGTGACAAACGCCGGAAGGACGAGGAGTGAGGGTTCGCAGGCAGCGGGGAGGGGAACTCGGAATGCAGTCACCACAGTTCACTGCATAGCAGCACAGCTCAAATCGCTGAATGACCGTTCATCAGCTTATTTCTTCTACCGTCTTATTAATGAATCTAATATCGAGAATATTTCTAGATATGACGGACATAAGCTCTCGGTAGACCGAGAGGTTAACTTGGAATCCTTTTAAATGTGAAACTCGTTTAACTCAAACAATACATAATACATACTTAGTTTGCAAGGTCGTTAAGATCAAACAATTGTTATTTGTATAGAAACAAAATTTGTTCATTAAAGTCGAAATACATATACAATATACATATTGTACATTATGTAGAAGACTTGTATGCTTGCGTCACATATTTATATTGTTAAAATAAAAACGGAATAATGAATAAATTAGTAAACGGTAATATTATATACACAAGAGCGCTGATTATTTTCAACTTGACAACGCCAATTTGTTGCACGACCTAGATTTTACCTTTATTTGTTGTTAGTCGTTACACGTATTCCATATTTTTATACACTATTATTAACCAGCTTTACAAAAAATAAAATACAAATAATATGTATAACATTAAGTGTGCACTTCAGTGTAGAAGAGCTTATTACTATGTCCACTGAGCTTATTAGGCAACGTGGTAGTTTTTGTTAAAAATCTCATTTAGTATTTATTTATATGTAGAATTAAATGGAATTATGGAATACAAAGCAGTATGTAATTGCAATGTGCGGATTGCAGGAGATCGTCCCCCACCCCCTCGCCCCCTTGGCGCCGCCCCGCACTCGAACACCGTAAGTAAACAGTCTCGTGTTTATCCGCGTCTCGCTCACACCGACCGCGTCGCGTCGCGCCTCTGAGGTGCACTCACTGTTCCTATTATTTTCGTGACGGGTATTGCGCCGAAGCCGATTCCCGCATCCTCGCCCCCGAGACGAGGTCCGGTCCCGCGGCGGAGGCGGCGGCGACCGCTATTCGCATCGCACGCCAGTCCGCACCCGAGGCCGACTGTCGCATTAGTTAGTGCCCACGGAGCGGTCGGTGCTTATCGACGATTTGTTCAAATTGAAAATGCGGCACGTTTGGAGTGCGTATTACCGTGGGTGACAGGCGGAGCGGTGCGGCGCGGCACGCAACCCGCTCTACGGTATTAAGAGTTCAGAAATTGGGACGTGTGTTGGTGACAGTGATCGGATTGTTTTGGCGTGCAGATGATACACGTGAATGTGGATGAAGAACGGCGTGAAATTAGAAAATGCATTTCAAGGAGTCGTTCGCGATGAGCGATCGACCGAGCGAACGCGGACGCCGCAACTCCCGCTGCAAGGGTGGGTGTCTGTCTGCTATGACGGTCGTGAACCGTCTGCGCTCTGCGCTCTGTGATCATACACCAATACCCGTAATGCACATAGGTATAAATATATTATATACGTACAACACTTTATATGCGTATATAATGGTGCTTTTACGTCGCTATACCAATACGAGCGCGTTCCTTTTGAGACATTACTTTTTTTTTAAATAACAGCAGATTAATTAGTACCGAAACTATGAATATTTTCATTTGATATACAGTTTAATTTCAATAGTTTATTTGATTTAACTCAAATTTATTGAACCTTATTACACTTCTAATAGTCTTAGTACAAATTAAATGATAACCAATAATTAAAATATTGAAACGTAAACTTTAATTTCAATAGAGAGCTAGCTGGCTATAATAGACGATCATTGCTATGTGAGCTAGTCGCAGGTTCATGGTTTATTCTATAAAATTGTTCGTATCCCCGAGACTATGAGTTGAAACCATAAGTTTTTACTTTTGTATGCCTGTACGTATAATTACGCGTGGGCATTGAAAGAAAGTGTATTTGTGAGTATTGATTACATTTTATGGTGCTTCAACATCAAACTTTCAATTGTCGTCTTTAAGTGTTCAATAAAATTGACAGCTAGCTATATTGACAAGCGCTTCAATAGATCGCAAGTCACGTACACATAGACGTAAATAAATGAAGATTTCAAATGACAGTTATGATTGTGAGGATTCATTACATGTTCAGTAGCCACTATTGATTTATAGTTAAATGTTCCAAAGACAAGGTAATGTAATATATCTTTGTATACAGACGAATTACAGAATTATATGTTGTAGTAATATCATTTTACGTAGTTTATTTTATTCAATTTAATGAAAACGCATACTCATATTACATATTATGTATAAAATCATGAATCGACTTATTAATCATTTAAAACATAAACGAAACATGTTTAACGATGGTATAAAAAATAAGCATAGTATAATTGCGAAAAACGAACATGGATAACAACATTCTTCCGAGATGAACAGTGAATGTAGCTTATGCCCGCCATACACGGCAGCGATATATCGTAGCAATACGATTTTGCATAGTTATATCGGACGGCCTTATATTTTCCATGCGCCATCGATATCTGCGTCAATCTTCACTGTCAGTTCTCTGCATAAGCACACGCTAATGTTAACGCTAACGCTAAAAAACAGGCACGTAGTGTGTGTTTTAAGAACTGAGTTCAAAAACGGCAGTCAATTCTCATATAAATTTATTAATAAATGAGTTAACATTTGCGCCAAAAGATACGCATAACTATTACGATTATGGTAATCTTTGGATTGTGTCTTGCAAAGGCAAGTTTCGATTTTGTAGATTTCGATAAAACTCCTAATTGCTCACCGTGTTCACTTAGATTGTCTTCCGACGATGTTACGACTAGGGCTCTACCGATCCTAAGATAGGGAAAAAGAGACAACTCGGCTGTTTGATTACATCAGCAGGTTGACAGCCGATGCGCAGGATCAATTTCATATTACGGGGTTCGTAGTTTTTGGGGACTTTAACGCATACCACGAATTGTAGTTATGTTCCTCCAAGATAGACTATGTAGGACAAAATGCCCACGGATTCGCTTTAGCACATGACCTGACCAATGTTGCAAGTTACGCGAACTCTCTACTGGACCTCCTGCTGACGAGCTATCCCCCTGTTTATAATGTCCTTTGGGCACATCAGACCACTGTCTGGTAGTTATATCTGTGCCTCGCGCTTCACATCCTCCTAGCGTTAGTATCAAGCGCAAAGTTTGGCACTACTCGTCAGCAGATTGTAACGGAATGCGGGATTATTTCGCATCCATCCCTTGGCTGCAATGCTGCTTTACCGAGAAAGATTCTTTGGCGATTGCCGACGAAATCAGGATAAGAATGGAATATTATATTCCTTCCTCCGAGACCGTCTGCAATCCTAAAGGACACTCCTGGTACAACCGCAAATGCATTGAATCACTGATGCTGTTAGCAAGCTAGCAATTTCGTACCGTGAATGATATTTTTTGTCGTTCTGCATTACCCTGGCTGAGATATTCTGATGGATCACTGGCCCACGAGTCGCAGAAGAAGGCGACGTTACTTGATAACCTCTTTGTGACTAACTCTCGGCCCAATAATCGCAACGCAAAACCGCCTATTTTACCTAATTGAAGTGTCACAATAAGCGATTACGCGGTTCTTCACGCCCGAAAAGCTGTATCTGCTTTACAGGGCTCAAGTTCGAACTTATATGGAATACTGTTCGCACCTGTCCCAAGGGACGGCTCCGCAAAATACCTCCTCGATGCCCTGGACAGGTTGCAGTGAAGGGCTATCCGCATTGTAAATGATGCAGACGTTATTATGTTCACTGTGTTTTATTGTCTGTATCATGGCAAGCATTTTGAAGGCTGTTCAACATAATTCCCCCCTCTCCCTTTCATAACAGAACCACATATGCTGGACTCCGGAGCCACAGCTTTATGGTAACCACCATCACGGCACGAACAAAAAGTTATCAACGTCATAAAATCTTTGCGGTATTATGAAGCTGTGGAACTGTCTCCCGGCCGGTCTTACTACGACGACTGGCGATGGATTGTAGATTCATCGGTGTTCACCGATGTTGTTGAATTGCATTGTGCTTACCGTCAGCACCAGTGTCGTCAATTTCCGGTACTACAATTACCGAAGGCACCAAACACTATAAAAAAGATCGTAATAGGAAAGAATGAATAAGTAAAGAGACATAATTTATTGTAAGACTACATGTAGCGCCTTCTTAGTAGCATGTATTTTTCCCTTTGGTACCTTTAGTAAAAGCAATTTAATTCCGATTGGATCCTACATTTTTATTTATTATTTTATTTTGTTTGTTAAAATTAAAACACTTGGAAAAATACATGATTATTAAAACAGATTTTTTAATATGATATTTGAATATTTGCAAGCGCCTAGTTACGACATGTGCACGACGTGTCCGCGCACAGCAAGTGTGCCTTCATGAACTGAGTGATATATCGACGCCGCGCCATTATCCACACGCTAGATAAAAATGTGCAAACGCAATCAACAACGAATTTTCGATTAGGAAATTCTACTGCTACTGATAAATTGCCCAAAAGAAATAATCTGAAACGATATAATATCATAAACACGTTCAATAAAACTGCGCAAACGAACTGCACATATAAATCTCTACGATATATCGTTCCCGTGTGTGACGGACATCATTGGTGCCTCGATAATCTGTGCAAACGTGTATGGTAGAGCAAAACCTTACAATTCTAATGAAAATTCATTTAAAAATGAAAAGGTTGCGAAGAATTTTAAAAGATTAGGCAGAATATGCAGCATTCTGTCTACTCACCCCATGAGAGATAAGGAGTGAGTATATGTATGTGAGGTATGCACCCTAGAATCCATATTTTGGTAATATTACAAAAAATATTTTTTCCATCTTACTTCAACGATTTCATCTAGTAAGGGAAAAGTTACGACTTTATAAAAACTTTTATCTTGTTTGGATATAACCTCTGCTGTCGGGGATGACGTTTAGGCCAATTTCACGTACATTATACGTTATGTAAGGGAGCCAAAGGGTTTCTAATAATATACGTTACGAGGTTGATAGATTTATCATATTTATTACTATGTAACGTGGACGATTGTAAAACTGGTCTTGACAATACACCTTATAAATACTAAAATTATCAATTTAATGAACACAAATACTAATAATAATGTCAAAATAAGTATTACACATTATAAATAATGGTCGAGTTGATTCACGAAGAATGTAACCCTGTACAGAAAACTCGTTTTATATATAATTAATTTTTAACTATATAATGTTCCGATGAGGATGCTTTTAAATAAAATCTTACTAGTAAATAGAAAATTCACGTTAGATGTTTTTACTTGTAGACAGAATATATTCTAAAATGCATGTATTTGTTGAAATACTTACTTTCATAAATTCTAAAATAGTCATTTCACGAGTTAATATAAAATTCATCCAAAGTCAATCCTTCATAGAGAGGATGAACATTAGTTATGTTCCATTATGTTAATGTTTTATGAATAATTGACTGAGTATGAATAACTAACAGAAAATTCTGCTTTCTCTAAATAGTAGGAAAAGTACGCTTTTTATGTGTTTTTTTTTTGCAAATCTAGGCAGATAGTACAAGAGATCACTCTTCTGTCTATTTAGCACCGAGGTGTTATTCTTCGATCATACAATGTTATACGACATCCGCCCAAGCTCGATTCATACCTGGTATTATATATATACCTTCTGCTAATCGTTTCATTTCCCCTATATGTTTTAATGCGTTTTTATTTTTATGTTGTTACAGTCAGGTCGAACTTATCTATTGGATTGGTTTGTCAAACTAGAGCTTCAAGTAATGCAGTTATTTCTGATTGATTAGTTTCACGTTGTTTGATTATTAAGTTAAATTTAATCCAATCTTTTTTTTATAATCTTACAAGATTTGATGTTATAGTATAAAAAATTGAGTGCACTTTTTAGTATAGCAAAGTGACCTCGAGCGTTTCCACTTAGTTAAATGTTAGCACAGCTGTTATACATGATAATACTATCATGCGACGAAACAAAATACCTAAACTTTTAATTTTCTTAAATAAATTAGCCACGTGCTATATATTATGTATAAGTATGTATAAATTGGCAACGACTTTTGTTAAACTCCTGAGGGATATTGCGGCAGAGAATGGGGTGTAAAGGGGGTGTGGGAGTCGCAAAGGATGGAGGTGAGATCATAGTGGCGAGTGGCCCGGGGAGGCGATCGATATGTACATTGAAGAACATACATACGTATCTATACATAGACGTATCTGTACCTACCTAAAATCTCGCAACTTTACTGTCTGTTCTAGATGCTAAAAGCCAACACCTTGTCGCTCCCTCTCTTTTCAACCATATTTTATTTATTCAACTCTTTAACCGTGACATTTCTAAAAATATCACATGAAAGTATATTCTGCCGTGACGTTCTACACCAGTAGTGATCAAAAGATAATAATCCCCTATAAATAAGTAATCATATAAAATGTTACTTTATGAATCACCGTTTCATTCATTACACTCGCACTCGTAAGAAAATCAGGTATGTACAATTGTTGAATTTCTGTTCAGTGAAATTTGAATTTTATTTTTTTTCATGCACGGTATGCGGTATGGAGTATTTACAACAAGCGCACGTTTCTTTCTTGAAATGATGTAGGCACGCTTCATCATCGCTATCACTAGCAAAACAACGTACTACGAGGACACATTTTGAGGACTTTCTTGTTTCTGGTTTACAACATCTGTCTTGCTTTAGACGACAAATGAATAAGCCAATTGTTTTAATATGTGTACGGTTATCAAATAATTCGTAGCGGAATGTGAAGGCCCCTCTTCACGTTTGGCGGTATTTGGCGAATAGAGACGAACACGAACGTCTTTTTATCGAACTTCGAATATTATTCGAATAATACATAAGAATGTTATCTGTTTTAATAGTCATGTCTTTATTTGCCAGTGTCATAACTTAAGCAAACAAAATGAAATCTATACCAATATTATAAGGCTGAATAGTTTGTTTGGTTGAACGCGCATTACTCAGGAACTACTGGTTGGAATGGAAAAAATATTTTAGTGTTAGATAGCCCATTTATCGAGGAAGACTATAGAGTATATAACATCACGCGACGACCAATTGGAGCGGAGCATCAGTGAAAAATGTTGCAAAAACGGGGAAAATTTATTCTTTTTGAGAACTTCATTATGTGGCGCAAACGAAGTTGCGAGGGTTAGCTAGTCTATACAATTAATAAAAATGAAGTGTCTGTTTGTAATGTCAAAATAACAGTATTTTACTAAATGCATATAAAAGTATATACGATACCTATAACATAAAGCCCATTTTTGTAATTTTTGTCTGTCTGTTTGTTCCGGGTAATCTCCGAAACGGTTGGATCAATTTTGACAGGACATTCACTGATAGATAGCTGATGATATAGGGAGTAACTTAGGCAACTTTTATTTTAGAAAAAGAATTAGGGTTCCGCACAAATATAAAAAAAAACTGGGCATGGTGAATCAATTTAGACGCTTAAATGGCTTATGCTGAGTAAACCGTAACAGATATAGCAAATTAATGTACTACGTAATTATATGCATTAAAAAGACCTACAAAAAAAGTCCAGGACGGTATATATCTATGTTTTAAGGAACACCCACAATAAGTATTTTTGTCTTTAAAATAGCCGGGAGCGGGGGAGCAAGATTCGCGCGGGCATTCTGTAGTCCATGTGAGCGAAGGCACGGGCAGCTAGTTATAAATAAAAGTGAAGGGTCAAATCGAAATAAAATTGCTTTTACTAAAGGTTTAATAACTTTTAGAAAAGGAAAGGTACTAACTACACTGTCTTCAATTCCCTGTCCCTCTTTAATTTTTCACTCTTTCCTATTACGATTTTTTTATAGTATTTAGTGCCTTCGGTAATTTTATCAACGCAAAATGACGGTACTGTGCAATCCAACAACATCGGCCACCACCGAGGTATCTACAATCCATCGCCGTTCGTCGCTGTAAGACAGGTCGGGAGACAATTCCACAGATTCACAGTACGGTAAAGATATTATGACGTAGAGAAGTTTTTTGTTTGTGGCGAGATGGCTATCATAAAGCTGTGGCTCGGAGGCCAGCGCGTGTGTTTTTGTCATGAAAGGAAGAGGAGAAAATTTACAGCTCTTCAGAACACTCACCATGATACAGAAGGTAGAACACGCTCAACGAGGCAACGCACAGGTTGAGGCACAGCGGAAGCGACTGCATGAACTTAGTAAAGTCTGCATCGTAGCTCGTCTCTACACATGCCCAGGATATCGGGAGGTATTTTGTAGATCCGTCCTATGGGAAAGGTGCGAACAGTTCATACAAGGTCAAACTTGTGCCTTGTAAAGTAGATACTGCTGTTAGGGGATGAAAAACCGTCGCAACCTGTTCAAGATACCGAGTTGCCGAGATGTGGCTGAGTTGTCACTTCCAATGTAATCCCTGGAGTTGAGCTCGCTACGAATGTCCATACCCAGGATATTGAAGATGTCACGTATTGCTAGCGAGATGTTTCGAAGAGTGGGCAGGGGAGAAAACGAGGATTCTTTGGAAGAAAACGCAAACATGAAAGCTTTCTTGCCATTAAACTCAACCAATTTTCTTGCAAGATACGGTTGCAAGCTACGGTTAAGCTACGTTGCAAGATATGGTTAAGTTCAATGTCAAGTTCCTACCGTCTCTATTCTGGTTCTCCCCACCACAAGCAGGCTTACTTGAATACCACCCATGAAGAGGGCTGTCACCTGCATAGCAATTAATAATTAGTATTAGTATTATATTAGTATAGTAATTAGTATTAAAAAATACCCAAAGGCAATATACTATTGATATGCCGGAGAAACAAAGTGGGTGAAAGTACAGTCTTACTGAACTCTACCATTTATTTATTTATTATGAGCTGCTAATCACATCTATCAACAAAGATACAAATTCTGCGCTTATGTAGAAAATCAAAGATCCAAAAATTGACACAAACAGCAAACAATCAAAAAATAACAAGAGGTTATCGAGATATTTGTTCACGTTTCAAAATTACAGCCCCGGATTTCCGCAAAGTAACGCCTCCGTCAATCAAATAACAAAGACTAATATCAGTAAAAAAAGAAAAAATAAATAATAAAAAGTGCTAATTAAAAGCCTCCACAGTTGCTCAGCTTCATAGTCAATTTATTTATGATAACTTAGAAGCTTGCTTTTAAAATCACAAAGTCTCAAATTATTAGTGAGCTCTCCGGATAGACATATTATACTGCCTGTTTATTTATACAACAAGCATACGGTCTGCTGGATGGTAAGCAGTTATCGTAGTCTATGAATGCTTGTAATAACTATGGTATCACCAGCGCGTTACTAATAAGATATTTGGCTGCTATCTTCTGTAAGGTGGACGTATTCGACCATTCGAACTGCACCCAGGAGAGAGACATCTTCAAATAAATTTCTCTATGCACTACCTACCTCTCTGTGATGTTGTTGCGAATGATAGAAAATTTGGTAAACGTTGGAAGTATCATACAACGTCCACAGCGCGTAAATTTAGACAACTCCACTTTTGAGTTAAATATGTTGAAATACTTCGAGTGTTGCTGTTGCAGAGCTGCTGAATAGTTAAAGACCAGTCATACTCGTGTACGATGAAATTCAATGTAGTCATAATCTGTGATAATGAATCTCATTTCAAGCAACTTATAAGTTCATTTTTTTTAATGTATGAATATAATAAATCTTTAGATATAAATTTGCTTTCATGTTAGTTCAATGTGTACAAATTGTTAAATTTCATGGTCTTCTGTAATTGTAAGACACAGTGTTTATTCGAGAGATTTCATCCTTATCATAGACTCTATCGATTCGTGCCACAACATAGCGCATGTGCGCATGTGCATAACCTGTGAATGCAGTTATTATTATTTTAAAAAATATATATTTCCTTTTAGTAAAATTTGCTATCTTTAATATTTAATATACTTTTCCTCCATGTTCCGTTCGTTTTTCCATCCTGTATATTATACTAGCTGTGCCCGCGACTTCGTCGGTGTGAAATTTTGTGTGTGAAAAACAGCGATAAAAAAAGATATTTAGGTGTTCTGATGTTCAACATCGACGATTTAACCGTGTTTCATGCTTTGTGAATGTCTCGGATCCCTGATACGCACCGTGGTACTCGCGTTTAGCTTTCAGCTTTGCCTCACATTCACTACTTTCGATCGATCGATATTCTGCCATAAGTCTACGCTGTAAATTTAACCTAATACATCGTTCCTTCCAGGTTTCTGGGGCGAATAAACTTTATCTTAGTATCTTGTTTAAAATAAAGTCTCACTTGACGGTATTCCCGTTTCCTGTGAATGAACGGATCTCACTCTTTTTTTAGAGCAATGCAATACTGAGAAAAAAAAAAAACATTTAATAATTCAATAATAAGTAAAATAATTTAAAATATTAACCGATAATATCCAGAAGATATATGGGCCGAGTAGTTTTAATATAAAAATTTAAGGTTTTGCAATCCTTTAGGAAAAGCTAAGTTTATTTAATAATTTTATTTTTATTAAGCGTTGAATAATGAACTATTATAGTATGTTTGTTTGGCATAATGTAATAAAAATATCGATATAGCAAAAAAAAAAAACATAAAACTGACATCTATCGTAGAAATTTAAAACGAAATAGTTATTAATTTTATTTATTTATTTAAGATATACAAACTTCACAGAACATTTTAGAAATTGTAAAATAATTCGATTAAAATTCTAAAGTGCCAATTACTACACACATTACATTTTATACTTATTTATACCTAATTATAACGATAGTGTATATGCGTCTATTTAAAAAGATGTTAATTAATTAATGTGTGTGTGTGTGTGTGTTAATTAATTGACATGTGTATATGCGTGTTTTAGGTTTCCTGGGAATTTTAAATCCTTATTTTGAATATTTTCCAACCTGTTATTGTGTGTAATGAAAGCTGGTGACCATATTGATGACGCATATTCTAAGCAGCTTCTCACATAGGAAAAAAAAAAGAATTTTAAGTGATAAAATTTTACTGAATGGCTTTGTGACTAAATATAAATCCTAACATTTTGATGGCTTTTTGTTGAATAAAGTCGTAATGATAATTGTACAGTAACTTCGAGTCCATCATAATCCCCAAATCTTTCACACAATTAACACTTTGGATTGGTAAGTGATTTAAAGAATAACTGTAATTAATATGTCGAAGTTTATTTTAAAAACAATATTAAAATCTACAAAATGTATAAAACCAGACTTAAATTATTAATACGAGCCCTTGCAGAAAATATACTTAAAGTGTGACAATAAAAATCAAACGATTGTGATAATTTTAATGCATGATAAACCTAACATAAAGCGTATAGCGCCACCTAAGAAAGAACGTTATATTGAAAAATACACGTTTTTCTTTATTAATTCTAAGATAATAAACTTTTAAAAAAGATAAAATAATTTATACGTATAATTCCACTGTATACTTAAAATATATTACAATACTAGCTGTGACCCACGGTTTCACCCCTGTTAACTTTATTCGACAAACACCATGCCGCTAACGCACCTGTAAGGGAGGTACCTACATCGAAAACGAATAAACCCGCTGAAAAGTAATTACATAAAAATATGAAAAACTAAGCCGAACCTTTCCTCGTAAGTGAAACCGCAAACGTTAAATAATTAACTAAAAAAACGATGAAAATATTAATATTTAATCGACTGAAAAAGTTTCATCACAATCGTTTCAATACCTAGTTCCTTAGATACGTATTCTCAAACATATAATATTTATATGTAATAGAACAATAAACATAAATAATAGTATTAGATAATTTGATCGATATTACAAAAGTACGGCATCTAACAATAATACTAATATGATTCCACTCTATGTTATCTGTCATAAATAGATTAACAATGATGGGATATAATACATTTGTAGTAAGTTACCATATTATAATATAGGTATACAGATTACTCTCAATATGACAATATCGACAATTATTGGAAGTTTGGTTATTATGAATGTATTCAAAGGAAAATTAATTTGTTTAACAGGTGCTGGCGTCAAGATGGAGCACTTCCAAGCGGCGTTGGATCCTCGAAAGCAGGAGCTGCTGGAAGCACGCTTCATAGGTGCCAAGGTCAGTTATTTGTCTTTTCAATCCAGTGTTTATATTAATGTAGAATAATACATTTAATTTAGTGAAACTACGTTTTTAGTAAGGTAAAACTGTGGCGTTACAACAAAAGTTTAGGTAATTCTTATTTATTCCTCTTACCCTACCTATTTAACTGCATACCAGTTAACTACTATAATATTTTTTATTAGTGTAATTACACTATCATTTATAGTTTGCTACTCGTTGTCTTCTTTTTGGCTGGAATTTAGACACATTTGTAATAATTTTGTGTTTTAAAATCGATGTTTTCCTCAGAAAAAGTTGAGTAATATACCTGTGGTAATACGATTTAGAGATAATGTCTTGGAAAAGCATTTCTTGTGTTTATATTTTTATTAAAAGTTTCTTACAGTAATAATAAATACTTATGTCTTAACAAAATGATGTTTTCATTTAAGTGTATCTAATCAAAAAAAGCATTTGAAAGATATATCACTGAAGAAGTGTAGAGAATAGAGTCCATTAATATAAAAAGAGAACTTGTTATTTAACACAACCTGTGTACTATGCGTATATAATATTTAATTGGTTTAATAATACGTACATAGTTTTTAATCTCGAGATCTGTGGTTACGTCGTACCTACAATAAAATTATATTATTGAAAATTGTTCCTATTCTTTAGGTTTTGAATAATAACGGTTTGTCTATATGATGTTCATTAAATCAGTATTTACCGAAAATTTTTACCTTACCACCTTGAAACTAAATAATGATAACAGATTGGTTACATAAAATTTATATTATCCATCTCTGTATCAGTCCCTTTTTAAAACATAGCTACTTTTTATTTAACTTTAGGAAGTAAATGTCCAGACAATCTATGGAATCTATCACATACTAATAATTATACGGTTTACGTGATATAATACGGCACATATTAATATTATCAGGAACATCTGCTACCTAACAAAGTTCATTCTAATCATTTAATATAACATATTATACAGGCTGTATGTAGTTTTTAGTCGCTGATGTGGTCAATGATATTTATTATACGTTTTTACTTAAATTTGAATTGGATGTGGCTAGCAAAAATATTAATGTTCTTCAAATATTAGTATTAGTGTAAGTCCTATTTCGTCTACGAAATAGTCATTCGGTTGATTCGAGTCTTTTGTTCGTCTTTTTTTAATTATTTAAATTATCAGCATTTTTATTACGTTGGTAATCAGCTGAATAATTAATTAAGGTAGGTATGTATTAAAATGTACGAGCAAAGACATAACATTGAAATAATAATATTGTGTTTGTTCTATATCTATTCTATTAATTTGTTTGGTAGTAGTTTTGTAATAGTGGAGGTATCTCTTGTACAGTTAGTGTTTTAATACAAATGAATGGTATAAGACAACATACGGTTTAAAAATAATGGATTTATCACATCCCGGTGGTGAAGGAAAACATCCAGAGTTAATCCACACGTCACTATGACATAATTAGTGTTATGATAATGACGAATACTTGAGTTATTTATTTATTGGTCACGCCGCGCTGGCGCGGTTTTGCGCCACTAGCCGCGACGCGTAAAGTATCTTTGTTTGCTTAGTTTAAAAGGGATATAGTTTGATGATAGATTGTTATTTACGCTTTGTATGTTTTAATTTGTATTTCTCTATTTTATTCAATGTGAACTGTAAATTTTCATATAAGTAACCTAACTTTATTTTTACTAGTAAGAGAGATGATAGTTTTTGTATTGCGTCATAAACAATAACTTTTTCAATAATTATTATAATGCGTTCATAATAGTAGGTATTAGAAATATTTCAAGTTATGTATACTGAATATAAATTTAATAGTATAAAGTACACAGATAAATTTTAAACAACTTGATTTCAACTTTTTTTGGATTTACGTTAAAAATAACTTTTTGTCGATCGCTGACTGTACCTAAATGCCAACAAAGACAACAAAATAAATCATCTCGCGAAAAAAAAATTTTTTGAAGTGAAATATGTAGTTTGTAGTATATTGTAGCCTCGTGGCGCAGTGGTAGTAAACGCTACTATTGAGCCGAGAGGTCGCGGGTTCGATCCCCGCCCTTGACTGCCTCTGTGTGATGAGCATAAATGTCAGTTGTGTGTGTCTGGGTGTTAAATATCTATATATGTATATATATCAGCTGTTTAGTTACCATATTACAAGCTTGGCTTAGTTTGGAATTAAATGGCCGTGTGTGAAATTCTGTCCTCATATTTATTTATTTATTATTATTTATTATTGTCGGAAAAATTTGTTTTTCTAATACATCATTGTAAAACTATATTAAAACAGTATTTGGTCTGCATCTTGGTATATAAATCGATGATATATATATGGTATAAACCAGCAGTTCACAATAGTGGGGAGACGTTTTCTAATAGGCCGGTTTACATTGAGCGCATTGATCGCGTGTTTACAGGTCAGCGCAAGGGAGATACTAGTAGAAACTCGGCGGACGCCGGAATATAAAATGGTGAGTTACCTATATTAACAAAATGTTATGCATATTGCCCAACAAAGCACATAATAATTTTACATCAAAATCTCTATTAATAATATTCGTAATTGTAATATAACGGAGTATGTAGTCGATTACGTCGAGTGGCTCGTGATATAAGTTCCTCAATTATGGCAGTGTGTGTAGTCAGTTTGACATCGATCAGGCCATTTTTGTTATTGATTTTTATAATCATATTGATAGAATATGATGATGCTATTGTGACGCTATAGTACAGTTTTAGGTACAAGGTTTGCGATTATATTATATTGTACGGGTGATAAGTGTTAAGCAATTGCCAACAACTCGAGTGACGTTTATCAGTCCAGTTAAGTGGGTAAAGAACATTATTATCGTTGAACGTTGTGTTCGTGCAACAACGCGTAGTGTAAACAGTCCTATAAATAGCGGCCTCACGAAATAACAACCAGAACATTTTCGTATTTAATAGTACAGTAACTAGTAAGGCACCTGAATTATTTAGAGCAACCATTGTTTAATTATGTTCGTTTACAATTACGGTTCTTCAATTTATGTAAGCTTTAATTTCTTTGTTGTTAATAAATATGTGTAAAATTATAACATCAAAAACTATTATAATTATTAAATTATAATAAATATGTACCATAACGGGTCATTTTTAAAATGTGAAAATTATAGTACACTATGTATGGAGTAAATTCATTGTATACAAATCAACCAGGAAAATAAGCTGGCCTCGAAACAAGGCAATGGTGCCGCGGGGTCACCGACATAAGCGGTGCACGGTGCCTCCGCTCTTCTTGTTTCACTCTTCAATTAATTGTCATAGTGCCTGCAAAATCCACTATATAAAATTCTTACTTTCAAGATAACGAAAAATTGATTTTTATCTATTAATAAAATTGAATAAGTAACTGTGTAGTAAAAATATCTTAGGACCTAATGCTAAAAGGGCGTTACTGCAAATAAACGTTTTAATTTTTCTATTACTTAAGAAAATTTTCTAAATACGTAATAAATATTTAACTTAATGAATTTTATGCAAGCACAACAACGATATCCAACTGGTAATTGCATCAAGTTGCACAGTTGAAACACTAACTAATAAACAGTTATAAAATGATTAAAACTGTTGTTGCCACAAACGAATATATGATTTAATAATCCCGTCGTTGGTTTTTGATATCCATCTTAACACCAATTAAATAATAGCTATTTTTATTCCTTTTTATTTGTCTCGCCATATATTTTAGTAAATAGAATAACCAGCGATACAAAATAAATTACGAGGTGTGTCTGTAGAGGTTGTCTCTTTGCACTGTACTCTGTAGTAAGCTTTATTTAGCATTGAGTGAAAGAGAAGTACACACAATGCAGTGTTCAGTCAGTCGGTTTGCACATTCAATGCGAAGGGAAATTATAACATGGCGCACACGACTTTGCCCCGCCTTGGCTACAATGTGCCGTCAAACCTCATTCCATCGTTTAGCCGCCCGGTTCCGCAGTTATTTTTACACAGCCCGACCTTTCGCACCGGTCGTCACAGCACTCTAGTATTAACTAAAAGTACTAACACAAGTGGCACTCACAATAATAACAATTTATGCAAGCTATTCACATAATTAGCACATTCAGGTTTTCTCATCAGAACTTTAGGAAATATGTATGGAAGTGATAACTCTGGAAGTTACGAAGAAACTTAGTTACGGCATTCAGACATCCACTCGCACTCGCTGCCACGAAGGCAATGAACGAGGTACAACGCGGCGCGGTGCGGCGGCGGCGCGGTGCTGGTGGAGGTGGCGGGTGACCCGTCAGCTGAGCGTCACGCCGCGTCGCGACATTGCAAGGTCCGCCTGTGATGCTTCGCCTGACCCACTGCGCCGCGCCGCGAAACAACATGCTACGCCCCGCCGCGCGCACCGCACAGTCTTATATTTGGGCTCATATTTATTAGATAGAATGGATCAATTAAAAACCCCGAAAAGAACTCTGACAAATTTCCTTTGGATAGTTTACGATTAAATTTTTCTGGAAACTAAAAATCCATAGAAACGTTTCTACGTGTCTTTAGGTACGTTTCCGTTTTCTTTTTAAGAATTCATCTTTTATTGGGAAATCTATAAACGTATGATAATATTTAAAAGAAACCCAAAAATTCCATTACAGACCTTTAAAAACAATTTTTTTTAATTTTTAGATTTTTTTTTCTTGATTGGCCTGCTAATTCCGCACTATAAAAGTTAAAAGTAACCATACATAAGGTATTATCATTGTACCGAATATTAAATACGTAAACCATAGGACGGCCGAGTTATTGAACATTGAAATTATAGGTTAGGGTTGTCACCATCAAAACTTTTAGATCTACGTACAACTAATTCTATATTTATCCATAGTGCTGTGTAGTAGTTTTTATTTTGAAGATTTTTATTTTAATATTATCCTTGATTGTAATAATTGATTGAATGTAATAATAATCTTATTTCATGTAAAAGTATTTTAATATAGTCGAACATAAAAAAATATCTATCTGTAAAAGTCTAAAATTTACTACAAACATCGAGTAAAAATTCGTAGGTAAGAAAAAACGCAGCGGAACACGCACACATTGTCGGTCCGATCACGTGTGATAAATAGCAGAAATTTTGTTTTAACCCCTTTCTTTTACTGAATTTATAAGCGAACCATATTCCAACAAAATACATTTCCGTATTGTCAACCAACCGAATATAAGAAGCAACAAAAGGAAAAAATCTAAAAAAAGGTTACAACTAGAGTAATGTATGCATAAGAGTTTGAATAGTCTTTTAATCCATACTAATATTATAAATGCGAAAGTAACTGTCTGTTACGTATTCACGCCTAAACCGCTAAACCAATTTTGATGTATTTTGGTATAGATAGATTGGGCCTTGAGAACGGACATATGGTATTTTTTGTGGCAAAAATAAAACTTTAAGGGTAGGTAGAAAATATAGGACGTAAGTTTATAAGAATAAAATATGGGAACACCAAAGCGAATGCGCAGTAATTTCGGCTGCCACGCGAACAGGTTTGTTGATTTATTATGCGCATATGCAGTAATTATGAAATGATATCGTTGTCAGTGGCAACTAGTTTGTTAATTTATTGACATTGCTATACTTAATAAGAAATGTATTGTATTTCTAATACTTACCTATGAAATGATAGTCCAATATTCTTTTTAAGATTGGCTGAAGTGTTTTTAAACTCTTTAACTACGCAGTACGGCATAATTACTGTTTTATTTTATCATAGAAATATGACGTGCGTGGCTCGCGGGAGTTTATATATTCTAAGTGATATACCTATTGTATATACCTATTATACAGTTTTGTTAGAAGTGAATTATTTCATTGTGTTGTTCAACATATGGTGAAAATAAAACTTGGGTGAAAGTTTGTATGAAGAACCCGTCATGTCTTAAATTAGGGAAATTCATATTTATGCTTTTGGTGAGAAAGAAGTAAAAATAATTATTTGGTGAAAATTGTACATGGGAAATATACGCCATTCCTCAGTTGATACGACAATTAAATTGTCAACAATATGGGTAAAAATAAAATTAGGGGATGTAAATAACTACAGCGTAACTATAAACGCATGCGGAGCCGCAGGCACACCGCTAGTAATATATATATCCTAATAAAAATAATACGCAAGAAGACTATGAAAAACCAGTTTTCGGATCGTCGTTTACCTTCGACGGCTGTGTAAAAGCTTATAGTGTTTCCGTATATTCGTTTGATTTTCTTTTCATTGTGGTCCTTTACAATCAAGTAAATTATACAACACGTCATTTTAAGTAAATAGCATACAATACTTTAAAGTTTAAACGATAACTACTAAATACACTAGTAGCCAAATATATTATTTTGTTCTTCGTTATATATTCTTCTTCTTCTTCCTAACTTAGCAACTAGTCCTCTTTAATGAAGACCATTACTGCCATTATCAAGTTAATAAAGCGACCTTCCTGTCTTTGGCGATTTCAGTATCCTAATAAGATGGTGGCTTCCTTGTTAGAGCATTGTAGGGAGTTGTTGTGGGATCCCAGAATGCATGCTTTTAGTTTATATTTATAATCAACTTTACATATGCACAAAAACCAAACTCTATCACGCAAAACGCCACCAATATTACATATAGGGTTAAAAACCTAAGTAAATGAATTAAAAGTAAAAACCACAACTCGTCACTTCAAGATCCCGCCAAAAACTCTGGTTATATGTTGTCACTTTGCGATAGCATGAAACAAAAATTATCAAATATTTTCCAAACTTTTCTTGAATTTTGCCAAAACGTGCTAGAGTTAAGAAGTCTGCTAAAAGCCTAGTAGTAAAAATAAGGTTGAAATTCTGTTAAAATCCTAAAATTCTATTAAATTTGGTCACATTGTGTATGAATTTAAAACTAGCGTTATTTTTATTGCCATTATTTAAAAAAACTGCCGACCATTATAAAAAAGATACATTAAAAATTTTAAAACAGCGCTATCTAGCGATCTATTAAGTAACCAAACTTTCACTACAATATTCTTCAAAACTTTTTTTAATAGTAGCACGGGAAATTTACTGTACTGTCTCTGATAGTAATTAGACTACAATCGTAACACAACGGTGACTACCAAGAGATTGTAATCCATTGACGGTCGCCGCTGTCATGCCGGCTTACATTAATTGAACAGGCTGATCCCGAAACGCGACACGCAAATCGACTCGCTATGATGGACTTTTCATCACAAACATGGTGGTCGAGAAACCTGCTCAGCGAAAAGACCATGGTCGCGCGACGAGCGCGAAGAGAATTCGTATGCGTAGTGTTGGTTTTACGTATAGTAAGTCCTACTATTGAGCCGAGTGGTTGCGGGTTAGATCCCCGCATATGACTTTTTTATTTTTATATTTTTATTAAACATCGATTATTTTTACACAGCTTTTATAATTTTTTTTAGAAAACATTTGATATTGAAAGTATTTTCAAACAATCTGTACCATTAATATTAAAATTTTATGCGATCATCATGTATAAAAATAAAGCAAAATATTATCTATAGAGAAAAAAAACTTTGTTGCCATTTTCCATAATTACGTAGAGTTGCAGCAACTAAGCGGTCGCTGTAAGGTGCGACATAGACGACTTAAAAATTCAAAGTCGTCATTTCACAAAACTAAATGCACCATTCGATTGCTATATTAATTGTCAATACATATGGGTGAAATGACTTTTTTTCTCGATTTACTTCAAAACTATGAGTCCAATCAAAACAGTCATTTCACCCATATGTGTTTGCACGGTGCGGCGCGGCGCTGCACGTCACTACACTACTACATGTACACTACATATCACATACATGACATACATGTCACTACATGTACATTCTCGGGCCGCAATAGAGCGGCGCGGCGCCGCGCGTTGCTGCATAGTGCAGTATGGCGCGCAGCGCGGTATAAAAGCGTCAAAATATTATTTGTATCTTCAAGTCCGGTGAAGCTGTAAAAGCCGCAGCGGCTTCAGGGCCACTAAGGCTAACAGTGTAGTCAGATCTAAAAAAAAAAACTTGGTATCATTTTGTATATTGACTGTCGCACCAGAGCTGCGCTGCACTGCGCGTCACGACATAGTTGCCTCCTCAAGAATATTTTGACGCGCAGTGCAGCGCTGCTATGGTGCGTCATAGCAAGCGGCGCAGCGCGGCGGCGTGTCGCTCCTACCATCTTCTAAAACTATGTTGTCAAAAAAGGATAAAATTTTCTTCGCGTTCACGCCGGTATCAAGACGAAAGTGAATCGAGGGCAATTACCCTTCGTTCACAATGCCATGTAAAGAGCGTCAATGTCGTATCTACTTATAAAATATCATTTATAGCAAATAACAAAATGTGCTGATCCTCATTTGATTAATGAATGATAAAAATATATACACTATAGATACACCTATTCCTATTGCGATTTCCATCCATATGTTGTCTTTCCTTGTCAGGTTCATGTAGTGTTCGTGTTGGAGATCGAACAGCTCGGGATAAGCACTAACAGTATTAATTAATTTTGCTTCATCAATTTCTATTTTTGTAAATAGGCGTGCTTCTCCACTGAAACGCCGAAAGTAGTATGCAGACTGACGCAACGAGCCGCGCCGCTTGCCGTGTCGCGTCAGAGCAGCGCTGCACTGCGCGTCAAAATATTCTTTTTGAGGCAAATATGCCGCTACGCGCAGCAGTGCCGCTCTAATGCGACATGCACCATACGAAATAATACAAATTATATTTTAACGCGACGCCCAGCGCCACTCTAATGCGGTCCTACCTTTATAGTCGATAATTAGTAGGTGTGGAAATTATAGCAACTTTAATGTAAATTATATCGCAGTGAAATGATTTTTTGGCACTGATATATTATTTATTTGAACACTTACATAATAAACACTAAAACAAGAAAGAAAAATAGACAGAGAACATTGCTTAGTGCTACTATAATTAAAAGTGTAGACTACATGATAAATAGAATATAGCGCGAGTAACCATAAACAGAAGAGAGAGAAAATTAAAGGTAATAAACAACTTCAATTCTAATAAATCGTAAACTACTGGATCAACATTATTTCTTCTAAGTGAGCAAAATATTTTTTGATTGCCGGAACGTCGCCATTTAAAATGTCTAGCTTGTTAGATTTGTGGAGTATGTTAACAAGTCTTGTTATTCGCGTTATGGGAGCATTATACCCCATGTTTGAGACTACTTTCTGTTGCAAATTTTCTTGGAACAGTAAATGACAAAGACGATAAAAGATTCGGTGCCTCTATGGAGCCTTTAATCAACTTGGTGAGGCAAACAACGTCTAGCATGCGTCTTCGATTAGTTCATGTGCATATATTAAAGTGTTTCTCAGATGGTCGCCATAACTTTGCGGTTTCTTACCTAAGTAACAAGCATAATTAAGATGCCATAGAAATCGCTTCTGTACTCGCTCCACTTTATTGTTATAAACATCGTAGAAAGGATTCCATGCAGTACTACAGTATTCCATTGTACTACGCACCGGCGTATTGTGTAGTAAAATTTTTGTGCTTGGGGATTTGAAGTCCTTGGAGTTGCGCAGTAGAAAACCTAGACGCCTGAATCCCCTTGAGACGATGTCATCTATGTGAATGTTTAAACGAAGTTTACTGTCCAGAATGATGCCCAAATCGCGGATATGAGACACTTTTAAAAGTGTATTGTTTCCAATATTGTATATAGGATGAATTGTATCTTTTTTACGGGTAAAAAGTATGGAATAGCACTTTGAAACATTCAGGGCCATTCTTCTGTCCTTCAGTCTTTCTTTATCAAAGATACATCGGCATAACTATCAACAGACCGGATAAACCTAAGGTCGTCAGCATATAGAAAGTAGTCAGAATTAGTGAAGCATTTACCTATGTCATTAATAATAATGTTAAAGAATTAAGGGCCAGAGCCTTGAGGCACAACAGAACAAGCTGGAAACCAGGCAGAGGCATGGCTATTGACTACTACACTAGATTTTCTGTCTGATAAATAGGATGAGTACCAACTGAGCAAGGACTGGGCGATACCATGGGTAGAAAGCTTGTCAAGTAATATGTCATGGTTCACTTTATCGAATGCCTTGCTAAAATCTGTGTAAATGGCACTAACTGAGAGACAGCGATCAAGAAAATATGAAACATGATTGATGAAAGACACAAGAATCGTATTCGTAGATCGCGATTTCATAAACCCGTGTTAATGTATTGAGATAATGTTTTTAAAATGCCACGATAGAATAGGATGTACCAGTTTTTAAAAAGTTTTGGCGAACGTAGGTAAGATCGAGATGGGTCGATAATTTTTCACTAGTTCTTTACTGTCATTTTTATGTATAGGTACTACTAGAGCTTTCTTCCAAGTTTCAGCGAAAATATCAATTGACAATGTCTTATTAAATATGAGACAGGGTGGGTGCGCAAGAGCCTTTGCTGCCTTAACAGCTAAGATGGACGGTATACCATCCGAACCAGCGCCTTTAAATGGATTGAGTCTCTTTAATATTTTTATAACATTTACAGTCTTTGAATTTAAGAGAAGACAAATAGCTACTAGTAGTCTCAGGTGAATTCACTAATAAATTTGCTGAATGTGGACGAGTATTTTTGCTATATGCTAGAGAAAAATTCTGAGCAAAGAGATTACAAATATCTTTGCCATTGTAAGCAGACCGTTGATCTAGATACATTTTATTTGGGTATTGGCTCCGTCCCTTTCTTTTCTGTTTGACGAATGACCAGAATAATTTAGGGTTTGACCGTAGACTGCACTCCAGTTGGATTAAATACACTTTATAGTATGAGGACATTAAAACTGTTGATCTGTCTTTAGCGCGAACAAAAGACAGTCGATCGCGAGGATTATTGTTAAATTTGCGTAGTTTTTTGTGGTATTTTTATTTCTCACTTAAGGAATTTATGACAGGTCATAAAAAGCGAATCGCTATATTATACCTGTGTCGATTGTTGTCATCGTGGCTGCGTTTATTACAGCTTGCTAGGTGTCCTTGTAAAGGTTGATTGCCACGGTCCTTTAGAGGTCACCTTTATATTGACTCTATTCAGAGCTCGGCAATTTCTAGTAATTCCTAGTAATTAGTCAGCGAATAATTTGACGAAACTACTACTAGTGGACGTAAAAATTAATAATAATCTATTTGAAGACCCAGAAATAGAAAGAAAATAAGAAATTTGATCATCAACGATCTCGCAAAAGTAAAGTACATAGGTTGCTAATGACAACATCGGCGTATATAGGCATTGGTAATGCATTTTCTAGTACTTGTCTGGCTAATTATCATGATTAAATTGAAAGTCTGTTGCCAAATAATCGTCAATGGGGGTTTCTGTACCTGTATTTTAGAGAATTCGCCCCTATTCTAGGCTTAACTTGTTACCGTATTCATTCACACTGTCACTTATCTTCAGTTGTGATTGTGGCCAAACGCTAAACCTACAACACAAAAAAGAGAGTGGTGGAGTCTGTGCAAGGTTAGACTGCGGAATCACTACCACACGTATTTCTGCCGCACAGTAGCAGTGGTCGTACACTCGTGTTCCGGTCCGAAGTCCGAAGGGTGCGGTTGGCATCACGTATTGGCACATGAGTGGATGGTCACTGCAACATCAACATCTACCACATCAGATGGACGAGATGGGCTACTTCATAATATTAGTAAAGTAGAAATACTATTAATAATAACAAGAATATTATTAGGACGGTTATATTGAGTGGCTAAAAAACCTTAACACTGGCACAAGGAAAAAATCACGGGAAGTAAAATACCTAGTTTAAGATCTTGAAACAGAAGATTCACTGGTAAGCATGGTAAGAGTGCCATTTCCACCGGGTCTACGGCTTTTAGACTAACAATATTAGGGGACTATCTCACACACGGGTCCAATGGATTCCAAGTGAGCAAAGTTTATACTGTGCTAATCAAACAAAACAGTTGATACATTTACTTAGATATTTAACACCCAGACAAAGAACTGACAATCATGCTCATAATATATTAGTGATTCTTATAAATACTCCATTAGAAATAGTTATTTGATAATTGATATTGTATTTATTTTGATACATACGCTTAGAAACAGTTAGAACTTATTGACAGGGCCAACATGTTTTTGCAATAAATTCGGAAATTCTGTTAACAGTTGATGTGTATCCGAAAAAGTTAAACTTGAACTAATAAAATAAAACAAAATGTTGGTAACTGAAAAACAAAAAAAAAAAAAGATATTATGACAGTTACAGCTATAATACAACCGTATGTTCGATCTCACCTCGAATTTAATTTTCGTTTTATTTATTAAATTTTTCTCTTATTCTAGTAATATCAAACTATTTTGAGTCATGGACATCACACAAAATTCCGTCTTCTGCGAAGATCGAACCGGCGACCTCTGGACTTCATTGTAAAATGACTACCATTACGCCAAGTGGCCTATCCATTACTTACACGAGTACTCCTACTTAGTGACGATCAGGTGACGTGCAGTCACTGACGATCAGGTGACGTCCAGTCATTTTGCCGAACTCGTTTAAAAACGATGGAAACATGGACAAGGCTTACTGGCTGATTCAACCAAAGATAAAAGATTTAGAAGGCCGTGGACAGAAGGCAGATGACTGGCAAATTACACGGTGTTGGAAAGTTAAGCCTAGTGTGGAACTGGCTCTAAAGTCGAGATGTCGGAATACACCTATAGGTTCTTGGTGACAGATTTTCAACCAGGCGGGTACTGAAAAATATCCTACCACCATGCTATGGTTTCATCATGATGTTTTCCTTCGCCGAAAGTTCCGGTTCATTGTAGATACATATTTGAATTCACATTGATCGACGCGGTGTCCGCACACGCTACCATTGAGCTATTATTGCTTTAAAAGTCATAAATAAAAAATAAATCTTTCATTCAGTTATGGTAATATCCATAGTTGTTTAGTATAAAACGAAAGAAATGTTACCTATGATACCTATGTTGTTAGTAAAAGCCAATATTTAGTTATATGTTCGGTTGAATACAACAAACAAAATAATCGTCAATGTATGAGTCGTACCTATCTGCTGTGGTTTTCAGGTTGGAGTTGGAGCTGACCCGTAATCTGCAGAGCAACGAGGCACATTTTTGTCTGACGATGGCATAAAAGTAATAGACGTGTGTGTGCCTGTGTAAACATACCAGATGCAATGCAGAAACGGGGCAGACCCATCAACATCCTGAATCCATTATTATATTGGACCCTCAGGGCACTGATAGCCCGCTGAGTATAATTGGTCCACAGGCTGCATGTATAAAATACTTGACAATAAGCTTTAAAAAGCGTTACTCTTACTTGCTCGCTACAACGTGCAAACCTGCGTTCCAACATGTTACAACGGACTGTCAGCGCCCTACGTTCCCTTTCAATATCCATTTGGGTCATTAAGGTCGTCGGTTACATAATGCCCCAGGTACTTGAACTGATAGATCCGTATTAGTTCATTACCTTACAGTTTTATCGCGGGCACGGTTTCTGGGCATTTACCACCGTCGGCCTTAAAGACCAAGAACTCGCTTTTTTCACTTTATATAATAGCTCTTATACTCAGCATAGCATTCGCAATACATAGCAGCTCTCTAAGCGCCATAACCGTTGGGCTCAGCAACAACCAATCGTCAGCGTAACTAATGTTGTTAACACTGACGTCATCAATGCGACATTCTAATTTCTTACTGCTGAGCTCAATGATCAGATTATTGATTTAGAGGTTAAACAGTTTTGGTGATGTTATCCCCCCCTGTTTAACCCCACACTCTAAACCATACGACATAGAGAACTTTTCGGCCCATCTCACACTGTTTATCTGGTTATAATACCACAGTATACTGAAAGATACGCAACAGTTCCACCGGCACTTTTCTCTTTCGTAACTTTTCCTACATAACGTCGTACGATACCAGGTCAAAGGCTCGAGATAGATCTAGAAAACATACATAAACTGGAGTTCGGCGTTTTGTATAATATTTTACAAATATTAATTAATTAATTTAATTTTATATATTTGAGGTCAAGAATCGCACCTTTAGTGCTTAGATCATGACGGAAAGCGAACTGTGCATCGTGTAGTTGCAATAAACTATCTAAAGGCGTGTCCAGCTGGCTGTGAATTACCTTCGCTATAATAGTAGCCAGGGAGATGGGCCGATAGTTATACTTATCAGCAACGTCACCAGTTTTGTTCTTAATAATAGGCAAAACAATAGTTCGCATTAAATCACATGGGAGGTACGAGTAACACATACACAGTGAGTAAAACATAGCGAGCACTCCAGGCATATGAGGACCGGCGTGCTGCAACACTCAGACCATCTTGACCTGGGGACGTTCCTCTGGTCATATTCTGTTCATAGATAGTTTTAGACCGTAATGTCGTATGATAATTAAATGACTGTCGAATATGATAATTCGCTAAATTTAAGGTATGGCGAAAGATATATCTGCTACAAGCTACACCACAGCATACGCTTTCTTGGGGAAATCTTTTTAACTTGTGAATGGTAGCGACACAGGCAAGTGCTAGAACGATATTCTATACAGGGTTATTGGTAATTCGACGTATTCCCGTTAGGAGGTGATAGAGGTGACTATTTTCGATAATTTTATCGTAATAAGAAACCTCGTAGCATTGAACGCGTATGTCCAATTGTTTAAACATTATAATCTTATGAAACCCTATGGTCAGTCAAAGGTAAAACGTTGATAAAAATACAATACTTACTCATGTTATTGAAAGGATTTCTGTTATTCTAACTCTGACGTAACTCAAACACAAAATATGAAAATAAAAAACTATATTTTTTCATTCGAGAAGCGTCCGTTGTAGAGATACATTTATAAATATGGTTAATATTTCACAATATTATTTTATTTCATTCAATTTTATCAAAATGGAAAGTGACACTAACGTTACATAGATGAATTAAGTTTTAATTTATATTTTTAAGCGTTAGGTTTCTAAATTCTAAGTCATCTAATCAAATAATTAAAAATGATTTTAATAAACAAATATGTTCGACAGAATTATGTTTATTAGATTGTAAAAGGAAGCATTTTATTTGCGACAGGTGATAAATTACGTAATGACTGTTAAAAAAAATACAGAATAGTAGACGAAATACAAGGTTAAAGTATACAATATACGCTGCTGAGAAATGAAAATATTCTACGTATTATATGAATATTTAAAATGATTTGTTTGGAGTGTTCCTTGATAACATAGTTAGAATGTTAGATATTAGCGTTCTTGCGTAATCGGGTATACGTATACGACGTATACGTATGATATACTATAAAGTTTTCTGGAAAGCGTAAATAGCACAAGTCTATACTAACTAACACCTTGGGGGTAAAAATTAACAAGAACTATATTATCAATGACTTCATCATTCTCTTCGACAGAAATTATTGTACCTAATTTACTCAATGCCACGCTTGCATTATTTTGGTACAAAAATTTATTTGGCTAAGTTAAAACTAGTTAGCTACCTTACTCATAATTTTAAGAGTAACTTAGTAAACGTAACGAATGCCAACAATTACTAACAAGAGAATAATTTATAAATAGGAATTGAATCGTTGAAGGCGTTATTTTGCGGAAATCCATAATGAATAAAATTTGTCGTTAAGTGTGCTAATTATCTCAGATAATTTTTCATTGTTAGTTCATTTATTTACTTTATAGCCTGAGCCATACCTATGTCCATATTTATTATAAATATATACTATACTTATTATATAAACTAGGTATTTATTCAATAATATAATAATATATACACGGACATATGTATGTTTATTGCGACCCGTTAACTTTCCAGTCGCTTACGGCTATTTCATGCCTACGACTAGGCATATCAATGTGCTAAAAATAAACCCAACAATCACTTCGTTACAGGTTACCTAGTCATTGGTTTGATTTATAAAATTAAATAAATTTTGGTAAAAAGTTATCTTTAATCAAGTATAGTTCAAATGATGTTAGATCTCTATCGCGTATATACATATTAATATATTTACTCACTTTAGCAGGCGATTCTGTTATCTATAATACCTATCGAATACGTAATATAGCCTCGCAAAATATCGCAAAAACTTAGCTACCTATTAACTTTGTAATTATCACGTGATTGTCCCTTATTTTCCTTATCGCTTTGATCGAATCGATGTGCGTTTCGCTGTTTCGCATAAGCTACTTTTGTTGCTAGTTTATACGGGAGGTGATCGTTGCGAACAGGAGAGGAGGGGGCAAGAGGCGCCGATGGGAGTACAAGTACATGACATGACATGCAGAGCGCCGAGCGGCAACGTTACAACGATAATGCTAATATATCTACTTTGCTTTAAATGATATCTCTCTCTATCACCAGAAAGAGTTATAGGTATCACCAGTGCATTGTAACTGTTTTGTTGCGTAAAACTTGTGTAGAACAGTAACTGCGCTGTATTATAAATAAGATATAATATTTTACTTATATAGTAATAAGTAGTTTTTTTAATTGGCATTTTGTCTTTTTGAAACAACAGTATCTATTTTAAAATAGATGTAGGTAAAGTAAATTTAACAAATTATATATTTATGTTTACTTAAAATTAAACCAACATACATACCTACATTGAAACAACTAAAATGTGCTTATCATGCAAGGTGGCTAATCAACTCGTTATTTTTTGTTGTTTTTATAAGACCTGGAGAGATTTAAATACAGGGGAGGGACTTTAATATTCTTTTACGAAAGAAAACGGCTTTTTAAGGATTAACTTTATTTAGTATCTATTTTAAAACAGATGTAAAGTAAATTTATCAAATTAATATATTTGTTTACTTAAAATTAAAACAACATACATACATTGAAACAGCTAAATTATGCATAACTGCAAGGTGTCTAGTCAATTCGTTATTTTATGTTTTTATAAAAAAGATCAGCTGAGATATTCCATACAGGAGAGGGACTTTAATGTTGCTTTATGAAAGAAACCGGCTTTTTTAAGAATCAACTTTATTTAGTACCTATTTTAAAACATGTAAAGTAAATTTAATATATTGATGTTTACTTAAAATTAAGACAAGTAAATTATGCATATCTGCAAGGTGGCCAGTCAATTCGTTATTTTATGTTGTTTTATAAAAGGTCAGGGGAGATATTCCACACAGGGGAGAAAATTTAATGTTACTT
Source organism: Saturnia japonica (assembly GCA_033032175.1). NCBI lineage: Eukaryota > Metazoa > Arthropoda > Insecta > Lepidoptera > Saturniidae > Saturnia > Saturnia japonica. Next base: position 9,334,694 of record CM065306.1, on the reverse strand, counting down.
TATGAAATAAAAGGGCTTTTTTAAGAATCAACTTTATTTACTCATTTTATAATCATTAATTATCAGACTAGTTGATTTCAAGGTACCTACAACTTTTTGGTCCTTACAAACATAAATCGACAGAAAGTAAACATAAATCAAAAATACTTATTAAATTATAATCTTACCATACATTCGCAATGTTAAGTAAAAAAAAAAAAAGAAATCTCTTACATAAAAACAACATTAAAGGAAACCGACATATTATCATTAATGCATACAAAGTTCGTTGTCCTCTAATTTTTTTCATTTGGTACTGGTACTACTTGTATAATCTGATCCCATGTGATAAAAGAAATACCATTATTGTCAACTTATCAATTGTTTCCAGTGTTTTTACAGAATTTGCAGAATATTACTTAAAATTCATTATCTTCAACGCCTTTGCATGTAGCTATTTATCGGTATTCTATTATTATCTGTAAAAGTTTGAATAACACAAAATCGCCATAGCTCAACGATTATTCCTCAGATGTAGAGGGTCATCTAGCTATCTCCTCTTTTTCCAAAATGATTGGTCAGAGAGCTATGGAAAATCTAGATCCTTCTCTATGTATTTATCAGATATTAGTAATGCCATTAGTTCATTCATCATCAGAATCAGAGGTAGATCCATATATATTCTCAATATAAAGACGACGAGGTTTTGGATTAATTTTTGAATAATTCAAGGTACCCAATGTAAAATGACTGCCGTTGACAGATATAAAGGGGAGATACTTTTTTTTAGAAAACAGAATAATCGTAACGATATTTATCATACATAATTAACAAAGAAATAGGAGAATCTGTGCTTAAATAACAGTAAATATATAAATAAAATGAAGTCTTTAGGCAAATAACCACTAAATAAAACTTACCAGTGGAGAGACTACATTCACTCATTCACAGCTGTATCCGCAGAGTGACGATACCGCCGAAATGACTGACTAGAGGTGAGGCGTAAATATTGGGACAGCTGCACGTACTACGTATTTTTTGATACTAGAGAATACCTGTTCCAAATATTAAAAAAATACTAGGTCCACCTAGCATGTATCGAATTTGTTTGTTTTTAAAAACACGTTAACCCAAAAAAAGTAAGTACAGAAATATTTCGTACACGAGCAGCTATACTAATACTCAATCCACTAAGTACTTACTTACTTACACGATATACTAAGTATAAAAATACTACGTACGCGAGATGCTGTACGAATACTGGTTTTTTTTAAATATTTGACTATACTGTTAGCCATAGGGGCTTTGGAGCCTCAGACTGCTTTTACAGCTTCACCGTGGCTTGGGGGCGAGTGCTTAAGGCGAATCAGTCGCGAAAGCGTGGCTACATTCTCAAGACAGCTAAAGTGGATGAACCTTGGCTTGGGCTGTTGCCGTACTTGCAAATCAGTCGCGAACTGGCTAATTTCCCTATCCGTAGAAATTCTAGCTAACTAACTATACATTTATACATTATTCTGCCTCCTGGAAGGAAGGAAGAAACATGAGCGTATGTATTTAACGATCTGTTAATTTTTTTATAACTAGTACAAAAACGGGAAAAAAGGTCCTTTACATACAGAGGTGGAACAGGTATTTAGACCTAGTATTTTTACTTACTAGAACTAAGTACTACTAGTATGTAATTTACTTATTACGACCCATCTTTATGACTGACGAAATGGCTGCGGAGCTAGCTCGCGCCACGCGACGCTTGCTGCTAACTTCTTCACGTTCAATGAATTGTGTTCAAGGTAATAATAATAACTTCTCGCGGAAAAGTAAACAAATGCTGTTTTTAAAGAATACAAAAAAAAAAACAGGATACGAGTCGCGAAATATGTGGGACAAACGGAGACGTCAATATTTTTTTTAGAAAAATAAATATTACGTAATTTTATTTGTTAGATTACAATAATTTACTTATCCCATTTTTTTTAATTAACGATTTTGATATTCTAGTAGATTTATATATAAGTTCAGGTGATACTTCTTCGGTAGAACTATTTCAATCTTCAGTAGGTATTTTGTCATTTTAACATAGGGTACTTTACCCATGTTAAATATAATATTGTCTTTAGGAAAACTAATTTTGTATTAAATTTGAAAAATTATAACATCTCAACCGAACTTAAACTATCATAGTAATTGACATGTTGACAGTCTTCAATGTAAACAAACAATAAATTGTAATTAAATATGATAAAATTATATGAAACATTCTATATTAAACTAAAAGGATCGTATTATAAATGATATCTTAACGGACGAATATATTAACCTAACCGATGCCCTGGAAATTTGACAATAAACAATACATAATATATACGAAAAAAATACAGGAAATACAAGGTAAATAAGAGTATTAAGATAAATAGACACCTACTATAGAACTAATATAACAACGGTTTGACTGATTTTGACGGGACTTTCACTGGTAGATAGTTAATTTTATAGGGAGTAGGTAATTTAGGCTTCTTTTATTTTAAAATAACAAGTAGGGTTCCACACAAATTAAAAAAACTGGTCATGGTGAATCAATTCGGGCGCTTAAGTGGCTTATGCTGAGTAAACCATAAGAGATATAGCAAATTAATGTACTAAATAATTTTAGACATTAAAAAGACCCAACATAAAAGTCGGCGAAAGTATATATCCCCATAATAAGTGGCAGTGGCAGTGCCAGCGAAGCCGCGGGCACAGCTAGTCCATAATAAAAAAGAAAATTAGAAATTAGAAACATGGTTTATTATATACATAATTCTGGACTAATGATATTTCGAATTGTTAAAATTATTATAGTATTAGTTTGAACCTGATTCTTTACTAACGACTAAAAACAGGATTTCTATATATTATATATTACCTGAGTTTCAAAATGTAAATGTTACGTTAATGGTGTACCCATATACCATTTCACATTTTTTTAATTATTATTTTTGTATACCTATGTTATACTTTATAAATATTCAACAAAACATACAAATGTAATATGTTACCTGCCTGATTTAAGTAGGTACAAAAGCTTATCGCGTTTGCTGCTTTGTTGAATACATTATTATAGGTATACAGGGACGACAAGTTGTGATACAGTAGTTCTATCTGTGTTTGTGTTGGTACATCGCAGCAGACGCGGACGCCTACGTAACACGTCCAGTAAGCAGTTTGTTGTGGGGCACGAGCGCCGATATCACGTACTCTACCTATCTATTGTATTCATTTGCCGCGGTCTGTGGCACGTCGCCCGCTACCCGCGCCGCGGCCGGTGCCACCTCATTGCGGGCAATCGGTCAATTCGTTTCGGTATCCTTAATCCTATACATCGTTCACTCAGTTACAGTCTGCTGGTGGTCATTAAAACTTCTACCTATCTTTTTACCCATGGAATTCTTAACAGCGTCATTCAATCCATGTATATATAATAGGTATTGTGCAAAAATCCGATTGGTCAACCAGCATGACTGCAATCACGGGCTGTTGACCTGCCGCTTAGCAAACGCGTACGATCTGACGTTACTTCGCATCAGGTAGTTAGTAAATATCAGTTTATTTTTGTACTTACTTTAATTCATAAAGTTGCCATTCATAACACTGATAGAGACAAATATTTTTTCAGTGAATTTAACAATGGTTACGGCCTTGTATCCTTGTAAAATGGCGCCTCGCCCGTCGTTATTATTATTACAATCGGAGCGAACTTCGTGACGATTTCCACACCCCTCGCTTCTCGCCTCGGATGCGTATCCGATTGTCGCGACTGGCGTTTCATTTACATGTCAAACTAGATAGGTTATTTTTAATGTAAGAAAAAATATAATTCAATTGAAATAACTTTATAGCTAACGTGTAATAACTTAGAAATATACATGGAATAATGTTCAACATTAGCTAGTAAAGTGTGTAATTCAGTGATTTGGGCGAGTCATGTGTAGACGCCATCTTTCTTTACAGATGTCAGCTGGGTCACAAATTCAGATGGCACCACAAACCACTGTCAACACGGGGCAACCACTTCACAATCAGGACTCCAATATGAGCACAGGTAAATCGCGATTTTGTGCCAGTGCTGGAAAATGTGTGAATTGTGAATAGTGTTTTGAAGTGTTTACCATTCATTAGCCGGCTTGGCAAGTACAGTTGTCACACATACATCTAACAAACTTTCGAGGGTTCCACTTTAGTGAAAAACTGTCATCAAACGAGGAATAGTGACGTTGTATAATCGCATACGATGCCGGATAAGTACCGTGAAAGTGTTGCTTTTCCTCCCGAGATCCGAAACTATTCCGTGCTACAATGCATGACTATAAAAGCGGAGCTAACATAAACTACGACGGCCTACTGAGCTCCTTGTCAAAAAGTGAGTTTACAACTGATGATTAAATTGTTTACCTGTGTTGTATAAGTCAATAATGCATCAGAATATGTATGAACTTGAAACTTTTTAATAAGTATTGTATATTATACAAAGTTATATATTATAACTTGATAAAGTTTTAAATCATATTTATCATACAGATTTTGGAATTAATATTTAATTTCTTGTTTGTTAACTTGTAATAGATGACCTGGTAAATCTTATTCATCATTTAGTATTAAAGTTATTGCATGCATTTGCCTACACATAATAATAATGATGACAAAAATGCCAAAGCATAAAGTTTTTAATATATTGATATTCATTTACATTGTGTTACACCTTTCAGGGTCATCTCATAGTGATAAAGAAGTTGATGCTTTAACTCCTGAAAAGTCTGCAGCTATGCGAGGCTCTGTGGCTGCGCCAGGTGCAGCATTAGTTCCCCCGAGTGGTGCCACACCTACTATAGCTATACCTGACAGGAAAAGAAGACGGAAAGGTAATTAAATTAAGATTAATATAATATATTACTTATGTAACTTACTGAGGAACAAGTCTAGTAGGTTATACAAAAAGTATTGAATGCAACTTCTGAATGTTTATAACATTAATCATATTTAGTATTTATGTCTAGTTGTTTTATGCATTATAGTATCAATATCATTATATTTTATGTTTATATTTCCTCACAATTTTATTGCACATCTTTCAGGAGATGAAGGTATTGGAGGTGGTGGAGGGGGAGGTGGCAAACAAAGACATACCTCCTCTACAGACAAAAATGTAAGGGAATATTTCTCTAAACATCCATCATCCAGCCCTGTTAGACACACCGGCGCCAAATCTCCTTCACCGCAGGGCGCCAACTATCCAATGGTACGAGTATTGATTCATTTTTTATATTTGAGAAATAACCAACATCTATGGAACTAAAAACCTGGTTAGGGAAATCTGTGTGAGCATATTATTCTGCAGTAATGAATTATAATTTGTTAATAATTAAAAACTGGCTTGTTTAATGAGTTACGTTAAGAGGAATTGTTCGACATGATGCCAACAGCAACCTTTCACCATCATACCACTTGCCATTGGCAGAGTGTCCATATTCGCACTTTGGAACCTAAATAGTTACAGACAGTCTGGTTTCAGAGGGTTTTTCTTTCACTAATGCCATGGATATTGAATGAGCTCCCTGGTAAAGTTTTCCCAGGGGACTTCAGAATAGGGTACAATAAAAGAGTAGAGAACTCACATATGATGCATCAAATGTAGCAAGCATCCAAAGACTGTTGTAACCACTTACCAACAGGCAGACCGCATGCATGTTTGCTACCATCATGATATTATAAACTCCTTTAATGAGCAGAAATATTTGCATAAAACTGTAGTAACAATTTTCAATATGAACTGTGTGGCATAGGTATGTTGGTACAATAGATTAATCTAAATAATCAAATGAAATTATTGAAAAGAAAGAGAATACAAAGGTGAGCCCCTGCCAAAATGATAAAGGTAACACACATTGATGGGTAATACTATCCCACTGATTTGGGCTGCTGAGACAGTAGAGACTCATTTTCATACATTGCCTACAGGCATAGTGTCACAAGTCACAACTTAATCATTTAATGTACAACAGAACGGATTTAGGTGTAAACGAAGTAAAGTGTTCTTAGGAACCAATGGATTGGTGATATTGCTATGTCTGATCCATATTCTCCATCATCAGCAAATGGGTCTTGGCTCGATAAAGGAGTAGAAGACCAATGTAGAAGTACAATATACCTATGGCTGTAGTGTTCCCATACTATGTAGATTATACTTTCTTTGAACAAGTTTTCGATCATAGTGTTGTGACAATACAAAAACCCTAATTATACCTTTGGTAACAGTACCTCATGTTGTTGCTTATAATAGTATAAAAAACCGATGGCCATGGAAGGTACTGATTTTATTTAAGTAAAAACTTTGATGTTCACAGACATACTGTCATATTCCTTTTGACACCTTAACAATGGGTGTTAGGTTAAGCTGTACCTTTAGAGAGATTCTCCCAAACAATTTAGCTTCCACTAATCTTCGGCGTATCTGTCTTGACGACATGTTTCTCGGGTCATCAGGCGAAAAAACTTCATTTTTAATCTGGTTGTAGCCTTTACTTGGGTCTTTTTTAGCAACACGAACGATTAGCGTATCTTCTCTGGGAGATGTTTTTCTTGGCCGAGCCTTTCCAAGAACATTTTCAACAGTTCCATGTGTTTTATAATGATGCATTAAAAATTTTATTAATAGAACAATTTAAATGCTTAGCTATTCTTCTGTATGCCCACTTATGATCTATATGTAAATTAACAATTATTTGCCTACTTGACGCGTCACAACTTTTATTTTTTCCCATTTTGAACAAAATAAAATTCAGATTAAATTTTGAATTGCCGCCAAAATAATAGAAAAAGCCAAGAAAGAAATGTTATTCTTCCAATTTCGAAAAAAGAACGAGCTATGGATGTTTTTAAAATGTTTCTAATTAGGCTTCCAAGCGGCCAGTAACAGAAAATAAACTCCTACATGTGTAAGACTCATTTTGTAATTAAAAGAAAGATTTGTTTTATATTTTATGCATTTAATGAGTTTTTTATTTGAGTGGCTATATTATTGCATGGTTAATAATTATTGAATGTGTATATTTTTTACGAACATTTGTACGTTGAAGTTATACTTTCTTTATTCATAAGAAGTGTTTCTAGTTATATGACCACCACTGTATATATATAATTTAATAAAATCATTTTTTTATTATTATGACTATACTCAGTAAGAACATGTATATAAATATAACATAAAATTGATACATCAAGCAGTAGAAATTTACTAAACACATTAATAATTAAATTAATATGATAATTTATTTAATTTAATTATTAATGTGTTTAGTAAATTTCTACTGCTTGATGTATCAATTTTATGTTATTTTATAATGTTTCTTACTGAGTATAGTATAATTATTAAAAAAATGATTTTATTAAATTTCAAATTAAATTATTTCATTTTAATTGTTTCTTGCAAAAAAAAAGATACTGTTATTTAGAAAGATATAATATAAAATACTGTATAATGAATTCACATTTCTGTTCTTAAGGGGCAATACTTTGTTCTTTTTTCTGGAGCGACATAACTCACTTAAACGCTAGGGTGGGTGCAGCTATAAGATGAATCAATTTTTCTTTAGAAAAACAAATTTTTTGTCACAGCACCCACCGTCACCTTCATCGTTACAACCTTCAGGAGTAGATTTTATGCGATCCACGTCTCAGCAAAGACAACACAATTGTTATAAACAGGTATTTTTCACTTGGTGATTTGTGAATATTCATAAAACATTCAATCTTGAATATTAATGAAATTGTCTCTTCAGATTCAGACAGAAATCACATGTTTGAGGATACAAGAGTTGGAAACTCAAGAATCTTCTGAATTAGAATTAAAAAATACTAAAATAGATGAATTAACAAGGTCAAATGAAGAGTTAAAGCATCAAGTGCAAACACAAAGCAAGGTATTGCAATTTACTATTCTTTATTCAATGGTATGAAATAATAATATGGAAAACATTAGCCATGGGTAACTCAGCAAAATTCCTTGCGCCAACTCAATAACTCAAGCGCAGCTTACTGCGCCGGCGAATTGAGTTAACTCAAATTTGCGCCATAGCGGGCGCAGAAAAATGGTACGTGAAGCAAGAGAGTTAGAGAAATGAAAGAGTCAGCTAACCGACGCGAGTGGTGGGGTGCGACGCCATCCCTTAGCCGGCTCGCTACACTGAAGTGCGCCATGCACCGACACATTTGGAATAAGTGTGTTAACACACCCGGCGCAGTAAACTGAGTTGGCGCAATTGCGCGGCGCAGCGCAGTGTTACCTATGGCTAGAAAATATTTCATGAAATTGTTATTTTAGGTTATAGATCAACATAAGTCACATATTAATAAATGTATAGAAGTTGTAAAGAAGCTGTTAAATGAAAAAAGTACTATTGAGAAGAAAGAGGCGCGACAAAGGTGTATGCAAAATAGGCTAAGGCTCGGTCAATTTGTAACCCAACGAGTTGGAGCCACCTTCCAGGAAAATTGGACTGATGGATATGCATTTCAAGAATTAACAAGGTCAGTATTGACAAGAAAGACAGAACTAAGATTTCATTCTGTTTGCTAAATATCTTCTAAAATCTAAAATCACAGGGACTGTCTCGAGTAACAGTTACATTGTCAAGTTACATGAGCCTTCTAATTTATACTTAACTCTCCATATACCAGGTGTAAAATATATACATACAATAAATTAATTTGTAATTAGTGAGGTTTATAAATTCTTACTTAATCTTCATCCCTTTCATATAAAAAGCGTTAAACAGGAACACAGTAGCTATATAAGATTTTATATGCATGTTTCGTTTTGTACAATATAAACTAAAAATTAGAATCAACATTTTTTTGGGTAGTAATTGTATCATGCATATTCAAACAATAATGTTACAACACTTTTTGGAGTCTAAAAATGTTTAATTAGTTTTAATATTTTTCCTAGATAAATTAATCTTATTGTGTTTTATCTCATTCATCATAACATCTTATTTGGTTTTATGTGACATCTCATTTTTTTTTTTCAAGTAACCTTTGATGTTGTCCTTATCAGCTTTTACAGTGTCTTGCTGCTTCACATTATTATTTTTAGACTGGTTTTAACTGTTTAGATAATATTGAGGACATCTATTATCCTTGAATTCTTATACATATCATGTTGTTCTCGTTAACAATTTAGATACCATATTCTATAGTAACTTGTTAAAGTAAATATACTGTACCTGATGGTATGCATAGTACAATTTAAAAAAGATGAAGATCGAGAGATCAAGAATGCATAACCTTTCTGCATAAGTGTAAATTCACATTATGTTTGTAAGCAACCTATTTTATAGAAAGTACACACAACTGACTGGGAGATGTTTTCATAGTTTCGCTATGTACAGCAAAAGTGTGACATTGTGACGGATGTTTCGTAAAATTATGGGTTTGGAGCACCAGCATGTGTGTCACACATAAAAAAGAGATAAGGGAATAATAGCTTTCTCAAATTTACCGTGTCTAGGATGTTTACTATCAATTATGGATATTATGTGTGTGCTACCACAGTACAAGAAATATGTACTTATATAGTTTAAGTAAAACAGTTATCCCCAGACAATTGACGTTATGTTTGTTGACTTCTATGTAGTTTACAAGAGGAGTAAATTGGAACATAAACCATGTCTATACAATTAATAAAATTAAAGTGTCACTTTGTAATGCCAAAATAACAGCTTTTTACTGAATGCACATGAAAGTATAATATACAATACCTATAACAAAAACTCCCATTTTAAAAATATTTGCATGCCTGTTTGTTCCGGGTAATCTCCGAAGCGGTTGGACCGATTTTGACGGGACTTTCACTGGCAAATAGCTGATATTATAAGAAGTAACTTAGGCTACTTTCATTTTAGAAAACGAATTAGAATTCCACACAAAAAAAGATACTGGTCATGGTGAATCAATTCGGGTGCTTAAATGGCTTACGCTGAGTAAACCATACGATATATAGCAAATTAATGTACTACATAATTGTAGACATTAAAAAGACCTACAAAAAGGCGGCAAGAGTATATATATGTCTATCTTCTAAGGAACACCAATAATTTTTGTCTTTAAAATAGCCGGAAGCGAGGGAGCAAGATTCGCGCGTGTGCCCGATCGATGGCATTCTGTAGTCCACGTGAGCGAAGCTGTGGGCACAGCTAGTAATATTATATAATAGATGATGGGGTTGACTGATGTGCCGGTCGCAGACACCCATGTATAAAACAACTCAAATTAAACGAACTTGTTTTGCCTTCATACAATTTTTCTAGTTGTGTATTTACAAGTGACTATTTGAAATTGATTTACTTGTTTCCCACATTTTCAGTGTAGAATAGCAATTCTAATGTAACATTGGTTTAATTAGATATAATGCTAGTTATAATAAATATGATATGATACTCTACATATCCTCTATTTAAATATTGTTTTATAAATTTTCAATTAACATGACGTTTTAACAACATTGAATTTACAAAAAAGAAAATTACACAGGCGGCAAGAGGAAATAGCAGCAGAAAAAGAAGAAATAGATAGACAGAAGAAGCTCTTGTTCAAGAAGCGGCCAGTTAACAATGAAGGAGGTGGTGGTCGAGGCAAACGTACGTCTAGTGCAGCTCCTACGACGCCCCAACCCTCGCCACTTCACAATGGCACCGATGCACCCACCTTTCTCAAACCTGATCCGCTGCCTAGCATGACTTACCAAGAGTACTATGAAGCCGATGAGATTCTCAAGGTAAACTGTTTATCTATTATATCAAAACAAAAGGTATACAGTGTAACCATACTATACAGTTTTATGGGAATGATGTCCTAATATTTATTCTACTATACCATTTCCATTTCTTTATTTCCTCGATGACAGCTCTTGTGAAAACTTGAACGAGCGTCTTTTTTTACATTATTTTATAAAAATATGAGGTTTACACACGTACAAGGTTATACCAGAGTCGGAGAAACTGATAGGGATGGAGCTATATCGATAAACGTAACACGATAACAGACCCGTATTTTTTTTTACAAAATGTAAGAAACTAAACTACTGCCTGATACTTTTGTACAAATTTATTAACTAATATTATATTTCATTACAAGATGTTACACACATTAATTCTTGGTTGATAATGCCAACTTCTTCAAAATTTTCGAAGCTGTTGTAAAATAAGTAGGTTTAGGTAGGTACTTGACAATGAAAAGAAATAATTATAACGACAGGTAATCTTTATTTATCACTTTTAATCAAAATCTGATGAATCTTCACTTTCACTCGATGAGCTCTCCTCAACATTTATTATAAGTTCCTGTACTTGTATATTATAGAATGCCACATGAATTTCCCGATCCGTCGCTATAATGTTTTGGGTTCTTCTCACAATTTTTTCCTAGTTTCCGGCTGTTACTTCTGCACATGCATTTTTTAATAAATCTAACATCTTGTTTGCCGTAAAAGGGGGATGGGTATTGTTTCGAGCGGCGTGTCCTTTGATTTGTGCCCATATTAGTTCTATAGCATTGTACTGGCAATGATACTGCGGAAGTTGAAGAACCCAATGACCACATTCGGCTGCTATTTCGTCGTTAACATACCTTTTAGGGAGGCTTTTTTTCAATTTTAAAATATTCACTAATTGTACTTTTAATAAAGTACTATCCACATTTTCGCCATGACGTTGGAGCCAGTCAATTATCTCGTTGTTTTTTATTGGCTTGCATCGGCATTTTATCAATTTGTCTGGAGTGATATGTATAGTGTTGTCCATAATAATTATAGACGGTTCTTCCATGGATTGCACCATTTCTTTAAACCAACCTTCGTAAATCTCTGCGTTCATTTCTTCGTGGTAGTCCACTGTTTTCTTGGATTTAAAGGTTAGTAAAGCATCTGACACGAATCCTTTCGTAGACCCTGCATGGCATATGTAAGGCGTTCACCTTTTCCCATTGGCACTGAACTAGTAGAAGCGGCGGTGTCGTCAGTCCAGTTCTTAGATACTGTGCGATTTGCATTTAACCAAGTCTCGTCAGTGAAAATAACATTTGACCAATCTGATATCTTTTTGGCTTCGCTCAAAAATTCGCAGCGAGCCATAGCAATGTCATGACGCTCCATCAATATTTCACGTTTGTCCGATTTTTTATAAGAAAATCCAATTTCTTTCATAACCAAGCTTAATGACAATTTTTGGCCAAGGAACAAACCACATTCACGTAAAGAAACAACAAGTTTTTTAAAGTGTTGGAATTTCATTGCGCAAGTAATAGTGATATATATGACGGCGAATAGCATCAGCGTCAAAGTTGTCAACCGATGTCACACGACGTGGTTGGCGTTTTTTCTTCGGCGTACGAAGTTTATTTTCCTGCATGCCGCTTGTACCGTAAGCTTCGGTAGTAATTTTTGAAACAGTAGGGCCACTAATTCCTAATGCGGCCGCAACATGCTCTCGCACTTGCGACAGTGGTAATAGCGGGCCACCATTTTGATACTCTGCTTCAAAGTAATTACGAACCTTGATCACCAGTTCTCACGCCTGCCTTTTCAGAACACATCCTTTCGGCATTTTGATATTTGACAGCTGGGCAGCAATCAACACGGAGGAACACAAAATACACAACGTAACGTATGGATAATGTGAAAAAACTCAGGGAACAGAAATGTAGTGACTAGCATGACCGTCTTGTTGCGAGTGACTGATTAAAACAAACACAAAATGGCGGTGGGCCATTGAGTGTTCCCACCTTGAAAAAATATATGCGATCGATATCATTACTTTTTTGGTCACAACACTACAACTATCAAATTAGAACTGTCACCGAGAAAATAAAGAAATGGAAATAGTATATGTTCTTTTTTACATTGGACTAGCTGTGCCCCACGGCTTCACCCGTGTTAATTTTATATGACAAACTTCGCCAATGCACCCGTCTAGACAATTTTTTATACTTTGTGTAAAACAATCGACATTTTTATGAGGAATAAATTAATTTTTCCAATTATATTGTAGCCTATGTTACTCGCTGATACTGTAGCTTTATATTGGTGTATGAAGTTTTAAAATCGGTCCAGTACTTTTTGAGTTTATTCATTACAAAAAAAAAAAAAAAAATCATATCTTTCCTCTTTATAATATTGGTACAGATTAATACATACTTACCATTACATGTATGTGAAGGCTGGATACTGGCTAGGATGGGTGTGTAATACATTATTAGACCTCCTAGTATGATAAATAATTATCTGTTGTTGAGATATAGCTTTAAGGCTTGTATATTATTTGTGTCATGAGCCTAATTGTCGTCCCAGTACGTATTACTTGTTCAATCTACCAATGGTAACATTTTACGGTAGGTTTTTTTTGGTATATTTAAAAATAAAGCTTTACTTTAAGTTAAAAAATGTTGAAATGGAGCTTGTTTTTAAAATATAGCAAAAAACCTTCTACTCAAAAATTTTACCAATGGTGGATTGAAGAGATAGTCACAATGTCAACAATATAAACTGTTCAGTTTTGGCATTACTTTGTCTGACCAGTTGCTATTAACAATTTTAATTGAATCTTCTTCAGAGTTAATTTTCCTCTTCTTCTTTAATAAATAAAGTATGATGTTTTAGCGTTGTCCTGAAGTAGCAGTGGGCTAGATAGAGAGTTTGATCAGTCTCGGTTGTTTAACGGCTAGCTTTTCAATCATGGTTTGCAAATATTGGCAATACAGATCTGTCGTTATCTTTTGGCTAGACCTTAGGAAGCTGTACTATATGACACCAGCACTGGTCCACCAAACACTCATTAGTACCTTTTTCTGAGCCCACTTTCGCTTGGGACAAGATTTAGGCAGGTCTCCTGGGTTCAACCACTGTGATGAGCATTTCTGATTGTCGTAAAGAATCCATTTTGCGTCACAAAAATTCCCTCGTTATTACGACTGTTAAGTACTGTAACGCAGCACTCAATGCGATTTGTTGGTATGCTTCAATCTATTCATGCTGTACCCATTTCTCGAGCTTTTACACTTTCCATTTTGTTTAAAGATAATTTTTTTTTTGCATCTGCAATCTGTGCATTAACTTTTAGCAGATGTGTTGCATGCTTCTCTCATACAGAACGTGTCCTCCACGAGAACATCTACTCATAATTCTCTACAGTATAGGATGTCTTTTCTTTTAAGACATTTCGTTTAACATAACTTCGAACTGTGAGCTGTCGTGCAAAAGTATTGGGGTGGGTTTCTAACCTTTTCCTGTATCTAGTATTGACGTTAGTGATTTCTTCTCTCACTGTGAGCATTTCCAGATGTTCATGAATCTCCGCACTAGTCACATACCAGGAGACATTACTGATTGTTCAGAGGATTATGTTCTGCAATCTTTGCAATCGTATGATGGAGGAGTTATAAGCACTACCCCACAGCTGAAGGATCACACACAGATTCACAGGTTTTAGGATCGACTTGTGCACTAGTAATTTATTGTCTACTGACAGTTTGCTGTTTCGACCTAGCAACCACAGGAAGCTTTTGTATTTGATATTCAGTTCGTGTCGTTTCTTCTTGATGTGCTCAGTCCATGTCATACGCCTATCAAGATGAAGACCAAAGTATCTGACAGAGTTCTGGTGAGGAAGGGTGGCGTTTTCTAGTGTCATCGAGGGGCGATTGCCTTTGCGTAGGGTATAAGTAACCTACACTGATTTTGAGGTACTAGCGTTAATCCGCCAGTTTCGAAGCCATTTACTTGTCTCGTCTAGGCCTTTCAGTAGGTTTTTTGAGGCTATTACTGGGTCCTTGTATAGGATAGCAGTATCATCGGCAAATTTAGCTGTACTGATGGTATTCGGGCAAGGGAGGTCAGCAGTGAAAATAGTGTAAAGTACAGTACCCAACACTAAGCCCTGGGGTGTGTATTTCAAAAAGTTTGATTTGGTTTCACCTTCTTTGGCCTGAAACAGTCTTCCTGAGAGGTATTTCATTCAAGTGAATTAAACTTGTTTATCACTCACACCGTTGCCTGCCGCTAACTCTGACGTGGTTTGCTATGGATCCACTTCCACGATCACTTTTAATTATTAATTATAAACTAAACTCTCCAGCCGTCCACGGAGTTTGTTTCGTAGGTCAAAATTCCAGAACAAAAACGTTGGAACCAAAAACGTACCATGCTTTCTTTTACAGTAGCATCCCCATACACATTATTAATCCTTCAAACTTTATCTGCAGGGTTGATGCCACAGTGGAAGTCATATTCGTAAATAACGCGATATTTTAAGTTTTCAATTTTGTAAAAAGAATGATATCAAAGAATAATCAATTGGAGCGAAAATAAATGAGTCACTAAATTCGAAACATAAATACATAAGTCTAAATTTAATTATTTTTTTTAATTTAGAATTCCTTACCCATTGCCAGATATTTGAAATCAAAGTAGCCAGTTCAAGAAAATGCCAATACGAAGGACCTTAGGCCTTAGGCTTTAGGAGGGGCTTAGTTTTAACTTCCATCATAGTCTCTAAAATGTTGAAGAACCATATTGTCATCTGACTGCTCTATGCACACACACACCGTCATACTCTCTAGCTTCGAGTTCCAAGATAAGAATTCTATTTTACACAGAAATTGTTTCTTTGTTGAACAGTAAATTAATAAAAAAAAATACAAATTAAAATTACAATAAAATATTGTTGTCCTATCCCTAAAGCTAATAGGGAAAAAGTCGCTTATGATGGTTTTATCTCTAACGTTTCCAGTTAAGACAGAGTGCGCTTAAAAAGGAGGACGCAGATTTGCAGCTAGAGATGGAAAAGTTGGAAAGGGAGAGAAATTTACATATTAGAGAACTGAAACGGATACACAATGAAGATCAGAGCCGTTTTTCACAACATCCTGTTCTTTCCGATCGGTAAGTAGCATTATACCTTGTTCATCGTAAGAAGGCTTGCATGACATTTCCACAAAATGAAAATTATTGTCTCTTGCAAATTATGACATAACCTAAAAACATGCATTTCGACTATCAATTATACGTAATAAAGTTTGTTTATCTAATGTTCTATGGCGAATTCAACATAACCAAAGGTATCTAAATAATTGGTTCTTTATGGTGATATAAATTTGCAGATATTTATTATTAATGCTGCTCGGTAAGGGCGGTTTCAGCGAAGTTCACAAAGCGTTTGATCTTCGGGAGCAGCGGTACACAGCGTGTAAGGTCCACCAATTAAACAAAGACTGGAAAGAAGATAAGAAGGCCAACTATATCAAGTGAGTCGTGTATGATGAAACTGTAACATCTCTTTAATAACTATTAATTTAGTATATTTCGTTGGAACGTCTTAAGGTGATGATGATCAGAAAAAAAACTGCAGAGAGTAATAATTATAACTCGAAAGTTAAAAAATTTGGCCAGAGTAGAACTGTACATGAGCAAAGGTTTACACAAATTATTGCTTTATAGAAAAGATAGTAACGTAATATTAGAGAAAGAAAGTATACCCACATACTTAATATAAATATAGTCACGACAACTTAAAATGTTATATTTGACACCAGTCAAAATACATTCGTTAATCTACGATGACATAAAAGTTGGTTTCAACGATAATCTATTGTACAGGTATATGTATATAATAATTATGTTCATCATACGAAGACTTGCATGACACATGCCAAATGTTTATTTTAGGGATGTAGCATAACATAAACTAGAAGTTGATTTTATGACTATCGATTATTTTTTAGAACTAAACATAATCGATACTACAAGTATGCATTAAATCAATTGCGGATTGTGTAAGCTGTATCAATAAAATAACTAAAATAAACTATAATAAGAATTAAGATCACAATCCGGAACACTTTAATTATTGAATGCCTGACGCCAAACAACAAGATTAATTCTTCTAAACAATATCCTTCGTTTAGTATTGCTGCAGTAAAAATGTAGGAATTACGTAAATATATATTTTTATTCGAAACTAGCTGACCCGTGCAACTTCGTCTGCGTCACATAAGAGAGAGAGACTTAGAGAGAGTGGGATGTAGGCAGAGACAAATAACTATGGTTGTAGGCACCTATAATACAATTTATAGGTGCCGCTCGCCTGCCACATCATTCCGCTAAAATGCACGCGCGGTACTTAATTATTATTTTGCCGCGGAGTTTATTTTAAAACTGTGATATCTCCTAAGATAATCATTGAAATCAAATGATGTAAAAGGTAATTTTGTCCAAAATTAAACACTTGTGATGAAAAACGTATTTATTTCGATAAGGATTAATTCCATGTTTATGAAAACACCTTCGCATATAATGCATTATTTTAGAATAAATTTTATTACCATAATAAAGGTTATATTGCGTCAACCTTAAAACATAGACATATTCTATCGCGGACTTTTTTAGAACTAACTCTTCAGCTTTATAATATTAGATAGATTTAAAAAGAAACTAATACGTTATAGGTGTACAAGTTCGTCCGCGACCGTCCGATCTTTCCGACATACTTTGGCGGGGACGAGGTACAATTGACGACAAACGGAGGCTAGTAAAGTAACGGGGACGGGATTCGTGTGCAATTGCGTGACGTAGATGTGCAAGTCATAGTACACTGAAGTAAACAGTATTACGTCTTCATACAAACGGCCGAAACGAAATCTAAGTAAACTTCAGTACACAATAGTCACGATTACGAAATTTATAACTAATGATGAAATATTATATTACTTACTACCTAGAATTTAAAATTGTTTTAGATTTATTAAACTTTAAGCAGAGCTTCATTTGCAGAGTTGCTAAGCCTTTTGTAAACTTAAACTCAATAAAAATGTTATATTTTGCATACATTAGGAGCTATCTCGATTATGCTTCACCAATATGGTCACCAGATTATATCACACATAAGGCTTCTGTCTTCAAGTCTGGACAACATTCAAAGTAAATTCCTGAGATATCTAAATTTAAAATTTAATAACGAGCATAAGTCATACATAATTGATTTGTACTTTTACAATTTAACTTCTTTATCGAAACTAAGATCTATCTTCGATATGATATTTTAAACAACAACATTGATTGCCCTGAACTCGTGAATAGAATCTACTTCAAAACACATACAAAAATTATTCGAAATCCGTGCTTATTTGAACCACAGCCAGTTAAACACAATTATGCTAACTCTGTTTTACAAAGATGTTTTAACGTGTATGACACGAAGTTTAGTCATATTGATTTATTCCAGTGAAATAGGAATTTTTTCATAAAAAAATTAAAATCGAAAAACATTGAAATAGTCATCATGGATGTAACAGTTTTTTACTAAGTGCTTGTGAAAGTATATACGATACCTATAACAAAAAGCCCATTTTTAAAATTTTTGTCTGTCTGTCTGTTTGTTCCGGGTAATCTCTCGAAAAGGTTGGACCGCTTTTGACGAAACATTCACTGATAGATAGATGATGATATAGGGAGTAACTTAGACTACTTTTATTTTAGAAAAAGAATTAGGTTTCTGCAAAAATAAAACAAAACTGGTCATGGTGAATCAATTCGGGCGCTTAAATGGCTTATGCTGAGTAAACCATAAGAGATATAGCAAATTTATGTACTACATAATTGTAGGCATTAAAAAGACCTACAAAAAATCCGGGAGAGTATACATCTATCTTCTAAAGAACACCCACAAAAAGCATTTTTGTCTTTAAAATAGCCAGGAGCGAGGAACAAGATTCGCGCGGTCATTCTGTAGTCCACGTGAGTGAAGCCATGGGCACAGCTAGTAAGAAATAAATATGTACTGTATTATAGACAATCATATAGTGATTAAATGAAACTCATAACAGTTCAAGATTATGAAGTTTATTTTGAATAAGAGTAAGTTAAGTAGAAATGACAATTTTTCAGCAGATTTCGAAAAATGTGGTTACGGTGTTAAATATGAAAATTTTATATACACATTTTAATATTTTGTATTGCCACCACAAGCTCCTAATTAATACAGCTGTCATACGGTTTAGCATGCTTTCCACCAGATTTCTAAGTCGATGCTAAGGAATTTTCTCCCATTCCTCTATCAGTTCATGAATCGTGATTGGAGGGGAAATTCGCTGTTACACGTCGTCCCAGTTCGTCCCAGGCATGCTCGATAGAGTTCAAGTTTGGGCCGCGTGCTGGCCACTCCATGAGTGTAATAGCGACATCTTCAAAGTAGTCAAACACTGTCCTAGCTGTATGGGGACGAGCGTTATCTTGTATAAAGATGCATTCTCGCCCATATTTACCAAAAATGGGCCATCATACTCATTTAAGATTTCATTCACGTGTCTTTCTGCAGTGTCATTATCTATCACCACTAGCTCGGTGCATCTGTCGGAAGAAATTTCAGCCCACGCGTGTATCGAGCCTCCGTCATATACTTTCTCTTCAATGCAAGCTTGGTTATAGCGTTCTCTTGGCCTTCTGTAGACTCCCATCGTGCGTGCATAGCATGAACCTCGACTCGTCCGAAAACATTACTCTTGACATCTCATCCAGATTCCAATTCATGAATTCTCTAGCATAACTCGCCTTGAATTTCGATGTTGCCTGGTCTAAATTGCTTCAAGTTTGCTTCAGCAAGACGCCGCCTCACTGTACACATGCTTGGATTGCTTCCTCCAGAACTAGAAGAAGCATTTTGACTTCAACGGCCTTTTGAAATTATTCTCAACATTGTTGACACCATACATCGATCCTCCCGCGCTGTCGCGCACCTTGTTCAGCCTGTTCCTGATCTGCGAATATTCAATCGCTCTTCAAATCGCTGGACCACACCAAAAGTTTTCGCTCTATAACGCTGACTGCGCCCCTTTTCAAATATTGTCATAATTCTGGTACACTCTTCAGGGGTTAGTTGAACTTCATCAGAATAATGAATTGCTGACCCGCTTTCTTTGCGGCCCAGTGCATTTGTTTAAAGTTTTTCGTCAATAGTGGAGAACATAAACACTAAAATGATGTTAGAATAATTAATTTTGATAAAGAATTAAGGGAGATGGCTTTGGCACCAAAAAATGCGTTTCAGAAATAATGTACAGAGATAATGACAGCTCTTCTTAATAAATGCACTCCTAGCATATCTGTATTTTTTGTATTATTTGTCGTGTGTTTAACTTCGTTTATAAATGAATTTTAGTTTAAACTATTTTTTACTTCGTGTTTTTAAATAATATGTTGTTCCTGTTACAGACATGCGTTGCGGGAGTACAATATCCATAAAGCGCTAGATCATCCTCGGATAGTGAAGTTGTATGACGTATTTGAAATTGACGGAAATTCCTTTTGTACAGTTCTTGAGTATTGTAATGGACATGACCTCGACTTTTACCTTAAACAGGTATGTTTTATTTACTTATTATCTAATTGCATGAAAGATTTTTTTTTCTATATTTACAATAATAGAGTAAAGAGTCGAAATCTGTACATTGAAGATATTTGATAAAAATTATTCGGAGGGGTTTAGAATAAAGGACAGAACACATTTCCATAGTTTTTGAAATTTTTGTCTGTCTGTCTGCCGGTATGTTTGAACGCCAATCACGCAAGAACTACTGGACCGAATTTAATGAAATTTGGTATGATTGTAGTTTATAGTCTGAAGGTACATTTAGGATAAACATGTATGTACATTTGTATGATCTAAAAATTGTGTTGTATGTACATTAAAAAAGGCAAAATAATATGTTTAGGTAATACTGTAATAAATTTTAAATTTTAAGTACACAGTGAAATTATACGAAATTAATCCAAATTATTTTAACATAATTTTCCTAACTTAAGTTTTTATCATAGAAATAATAAATAAATAAGTATGTATTTCTCATTCGGTATTCATAGATGGCCCTAGAGGCTATATTAAAGGTTTATCATTCATTAATACTATATCGAGATTATTATTAAATTATAATGAACAGACATACTATAATGCATCATTATTCACTGGGTATTGATGGTTCTCAGCTTTTAGGATAGCAAAATCATTTTATTTTTATTTTGAACTACTCTGCCCATATTATGTCTTTTGGATAATATTTTAAATGATTTTACTTGGCTATTACTCAAAGGGAAACATGGTGTTATGATTTGCATTAATATAAAATTAAAACGCCTGAAAGAAGTGAACTGGATTTTCTCAGTATCCCATTGCTCGAAAAGAGTGAGATCTGTTCGTTCACAGGAAACTGGGGAATACCGTCAAGTAGGAACTAGGAGTGGGTGATATAAATCGTATATACCTAGTATAGACCTACAATAATTAGTGAAACGCCCGATCGACAGGACGCGTGATATAAGAAAGAGAAACCGGCATGATGCATACAATTGTCAACCTTACGCTGTAAGCTATAAGTCTGAAATGTTTTCTTAACATTTTGGTAGGAATTTAATAATACATGAATTTGTAATTAACAACAAAGTTTCAAAATTCAACCTTAATTTTAAAATAATAGTTACTCATGCCCGGTTCATTTGATTTAGCGCAGGTTGATATTTTTGACCTTGAAGTACGAATTTTGACCAAGTGTTTATGGAACATTTATAATAAGTAACATGAAGTATGATAGTTTCCAAATACCTATAATATGCAATATTTTCTAGACATTCCATACAAATTTAGTTAGATAGCAGGTTATAAAAATAAAATAAATAAATATACCCTGATGAATTCACTAACGATATCATGTTCATAATATTGAGAAATATTTTTTTTGGAATTACCTCTATAAATATCATATATTATAATAGGTCGAGGAAAAAGTTTCTTCTTATTTTTATATGAAAACTCAAGACATTTTTTTTTCAAAGTTCATTTACAATTATTTAGAGTATATATGTGCCATTTTGAATAATAAACATACAAACATACACACTTTCACATTGATTATATTATTTTTATTAAAATGTAACCTTTTTAATGTTACCAATACCAGCCATATACAAATAGTACAGCCAAACAAATTTTATGACAAGTTTATACCTATGTTATGCGAAAACACTTTTTCCCTGACATAATATGTAATATAATTATCTCAATTAATTAATTTGGAATACCTTTAACTCACAAAAAAAGTAAAATTTTAAAAGAATGAATGAAGGAAAGTTCTTTGATGTCGATATTTTATTCAAGTTGTAATGTCAAAAAACTTATTATGATATCATATTGAAACACGAAATGTATACGTATTAATTATATTAGATAGTCTTAAATACCGAGATTCGAAAAATTCGTTGCGGATCCGTCAAACGCATAGATTCAGAAAATATATATTTTTTAAATCCAATTACCCACTCGTACCGTTCAAAGTGAGTCTTTCTGCTGAATGAGATAGGTACTAAGAAAAAGATTACGCGCCCCAGAAACGAATGCCTGAGGAAGATTTAATACGTCGTTACGTATTAGGTTAAATTCACACCGTAAACTTATGGCAGAATATCGATCGGTCATATGTAGTGAATGAGAGGCAAAGCTGACAGCTAAACGTGAGCACCTCGGTGCGTCTCAGGAATCATCGCCGATGTTAAATTTCAGAACACCTACATACCTTTTTTTTTATTGCTGTTTTTCATTCACGAAATTACACGCTGACGAAGTTGCGGGCACAGCTAGTACTAAATATATGATACAATTTATTTTTATTGTATGAAGTAGCAAATAGGCATGCAGTCCACCTGGTGTTAAGTGTGTTCTCTGTAGCTTATATATAACAAAACTCAAGAAGCGATCCTGAGACGTGTCATAATTGGTTGTTACTCCTGAGGACCGAGTTGCAACGTCTCATGTGTTTGAGTGTATTGCCAACCAAATTTTGTCAACATAATACTTAATCATAGGATTCCTTAATTTATTGGAATTGTATGTTTTTAGTTGGTTACGATAGGAAATAGTAAAAAAGCAAATAAAAAGAGACATCAGATTACTTTGGTAAAAGTTAATATCATGTTGCTGCTGCTTGCTTGCTTGCTTAGTGCCGAAGCTTGAATCATATTAAACATCTGCATAGTATGTTTTTCGACATTTTACATTAAATTTCAATGTATTCTACGATTTTCAGCATAAGACTATTCCGGAACGAGAAGCTCGTTCAATAGTAATGCAAGTGGTTTCCGCGCTGAAATATTTAAACGAGATTAAACCGCCGGTCATCCACTACGATTTGAAACCGGGTAATATTTTACTCACCGAAGGGAATGTTTGTGGTGAAATTAAAATAACGGACTTTGGACTGTCGAAAGTAATGGATGAAGAGAATTATAACCCTGATCATGGTATGGACCTAACGAGTCAAGGAGCGGGTACCTATTGGTAAGTACGGGAAAAAAAATCATATAATTAGTTACATGATGTAAAACTTAAAAATTATTTTTCAATTTTTTCATTATCGTTAGTAGCACCTCAAACCCACCAACGTCTGTCGGATATAGGTTGGTTGCGCAAGAACTTGTATGACTGTAGTCCAGTGTGTAAGTTATTATTTATCCTTTGCTAAACAGATTAAAGAAAATCCTTAGAGATGCGAACAGGCCGAATATCCAAACGAGTATGTTTGAATGCGAATGACCGAATCACCGAACCAGTGATAGTACTGTTCCACTTCAATAGTACCCTCGTTGACTAGTCAATAGTAGATAACATCTCATCTTCTTCTATAAGTAGTATAAAGTCCGTTCCCGCTGACTGTCTCTATGTACGCTTAGATCTTTAAACTACGCAACGGATTTTAGTGAGGTTTTCACTACCATTTAGAGATTTTTTACGGAAGGTTTATTAAACAACACATTCAAATGAAGTTTCTGTATAGTAGAGAAAATTAATGAAGTCGTCAAAAAATGATTTTCGGGCGCTTACATGGCTTACGCTGGCTAAACCTTATGAGATACATCAACATAATGTTCTAAAGAATTTTAGTTCTTCAAAAAGCCTAGAGAAAAGTCTGCAATGGCATAATTATGTCTTTCTCCTAAGGTTGACTCACAATATTCATTTTTATCTTCAACATAATAATTAAAAATATTAAGTTATTTGCGAAGCTATTTTGTCCAATTCATTATTAATTTTTATCCAGATAACTTTGTTTGTCAACTTGGGCATTTAATGTAGATTAAAATTGTGCCTAACAGTTTTCTGTTTAAATGAATACCATAGAAGATATCACGAATTCAAAATTACGCGCGATCTAAGAAATCCCTCTAAGCAAAACTGGTCGCGGTCGGTTGGCCGGCACTCCCCACTTATGGTTTATTGCGTGTTGCGAGATAAGGGCATTATTCGTAAATATGAGGTTACATAACATACCATCACGTCTGTATCTCCGAAGTGTTACTTAGAGGTGTACACCCACAGTTCGCCGGGTATGTTTTAGGTTTCATGTAATAGGCGGTGGGCCATTGTCATTAAACGGGCACAAAGCCAAACTCATAGCTACTACTGAGAATTTCATAGAAAACCCCAATAACACTTTGCGCGACCTAGAAATCATTGCATTGCAGTCGCGTTTAATACCACTAGGCTATTATGGCTGTTATGAATTCTCAATATTAAAGCGATGAACTTTTAATCGTGCTTTTTTGAACATAAAATACACCACTTTGATAAATTGTAGGCGTCGCGAAGCTGGGGCGGGTCACCAGTTCCCCTATTTATATTAATGACATAAAAAATTACGCTCTTTGAAAAAATACTAATATGACGTCACTCATCAGGCTATTTCATCCGATAACTCGGAACATACCTATAGTTAGTCAGGACTCCTGGCCCGTGCTTAGAACACTAGTACACTATATTTTTGATTCTTCATAAGAAAGGTTGCATTAAATATTTCAAATATTTTAGGGATGAAGCATAACTTAAATTGGAAGTTCATTTTACGATTATCGATAATTTTTTTTAGAACTAAATTTATTAAATGTTACGTAAGTTGTGTATAATAAAATAACAAAAATAAACTATAATAAAAATTGATATCGCAATCCGTTCCGGATTATTGAATGCCTGACAACAACAACAACATATTATTTCTTTCTGTCAATATGTTTCATTTGTGTTGCAGCAGTAAAAATGTAGAAATTAGGAAATGTAAAATAAGAATTGTAAATACATTCTGCCAAAAAAGTATCGAGAATAGATGATTTGTTTATGGTTCCAAATTAAATTATTTGTTGTTAGATTGGCACAACTATTTTTCATTTTGGCGCGGAGTTTGAGTTGCATCTGTCATTTAGATTAAATACAGTGCTGTTTTTACTTAGATCATATCTAGTGTGTTTTGCGAATTTCATAATGGACAAAAACATCGAACAAAGAGTTTGTTTTAAATTTTGCATCGTCAATGGAATTTCGTGTTCGGAGACACTGAAAATGTTACAGGAGGCTTACAAATAATTGTAGACATTAAAAAGATTTACAAAAAAGTTAGCGAGAGTATACGTCTATCTTCTAAGTAACACTCACAATAAGCATTTTTGTCTTTAAAATAGCTGTGAGCGGTGAGCTAGATTTGCGAGGCCATTCTGTAGTCCACGTGAGCGAAGCCGCGGGCACAGCTGGTTATAATATATAGGAAGTTATTTAGGATTTTGTTGTGCAATTGTTTTTATAACGTTTATCAGTGTCATATTAAGTCGAAATGCATGTTTTTGGTTATGTTGTTATTTGCACGACCTAACCAATTTACGTTCCAAGGACACTTCATGCAGTGTTTCTTATGGTGAACAAAATATAGCGCGCATTACTACGAGTGACTATGTTCGCAACATAGGAATACACTTACGGTTCGCTTCTCTCCTCAGTTGTGGTAGCATGATGTACAAGCCTTATCGCGTATTACGATCACAAGTTAATTATGTATCCACTTACTTAAAAGGTCATTGCAATATTAATACATATTATGTTCTAACTGAATTTAATCAATCAATCAATCAAATAGTTTATTCAATTTAGGTCATAAAAAGGCAAGACAAAGGTACAATACACACAATTTACAATGATAAACGTTCTTCTCTTGGTGGTCGCCGTCGTTCTTGGATTGTATGTACTTACAATTATTAAAAAAAAAACATATTGGTTACGATAAACAAGTATAAAACTCAATTGTACCAGTCGTTACAGTGTTTTACATGAACACATTTTTATTTTCATGAGTATTAGTACAATTTATAATGGACTAGATGTGCCCGTGGCTTCGCTCACGTGGACTACAGAATGCCCGCGCGAATTTTGCTCCCCGCTCCCAGCTATTTTAAAGACAAAAATGCTTATTGTGAGTGTTTCTTAAAAGATAGATGTATACTCTCCCGGACTTTTTTGTAGGTCTTTTTAATGTTTATGATTATGTGGTACATTAATTTACTATATCTCTTATGGTTTACTCAGCATAAGCCGTTTAAGCGCCCGAATTGATTCACCATGACTTTTTTTTTATTTGTGCCGAACCCTAATTCTTTTTCTAAAATAAAAGTAGCCTAAGTTACTCCCTTATATCATCAGCTATCTATCAGAGAAAGTCACGTCAAAATCGGTCCAACCGTTTCGGAGATTACCCGGAACAAACAGACAGAAAGACGAACAGACAGACAAAAATTAAAAAAATGGGCTTTTTGTAATATGTGTCGTATATACTGTCTTAAGCATTTAGTAAAAAACTGTTATTTTGACATTGCTAACAGACACTTCAATTTTATTAATTGTATAGATATGTATCTTTTATTTATTAGGTATCTGCCTCCCGAGTGTTTCGTCGTCGGTAAAAACCCACCAAAGATAAGTAGTAAGGTGGACGTGTGGAGTGTCGGCGTGATCTTCTATCAATGCTTGTACGGCAAGAAACCCTTCGGTCACAATCAGAGCCAAGCTACAATACTGGAGGAGAACACAATTTTGAAAGCGACCGAAGTGCAATTTGCAAACAAACCTACAGTCAGTAATGAGGCTAAGGTATACAAATCATCTATTACTTGTACATATACGACTAGCTCTACACGCGTTTATTACGCAGTAATTATTTTTATCCCGTAAAAAAATATTTTACTCATATTACGGACAATTGTTATAACCTAGCAATTAGGGAATGACGTAAATTATATACTTCCGCTGTACAAATAATAAATAAGAATGTAGTTAACTATTTTAAGATCAAAATGTTTTAAATTAACATTGAGAAGGGATTGCGTACTAATTTTTTTTTTGTATGTTGGTAATGATATGATTTTTGTTTTAATGGCCATTTTAACAGTTTGTCGAGTCAGTGGGCGCAGTAAAGCGAATCAGTATTGTTTTGTGGCGCAGAGACGTTATTTATTACCCATCCGCAATCTACAACATATCAGTATATTATGTTCGCAGTTTCAACGAACGATCATGTTTCAGAGTTTTATACGTGCGTGTCTTGCGTATCGTAAGGAAGAACGCATTGACGTGTTCGGTTTGGCCCGACATGAGTACCTGCAGCCGCCTATGCCGAAATCACGAGGTGCGGGTGGTGGCGGCGGCGCGGGCGCGGCGTCAGGCTTGGGCGTCGGCGTCGGCGCTGGGGCTAGCGGCGGAAGCGCCGCGGGTAGTGGGGGTAGTGCGGGCACGGGCGGCGTCAGCGGCGCGGCGGGTGCGTTCAACGCGAACATGTTCGGTGCGGGGTCGGGCTCCTAGCCGCGCCGCCGCCGCCCGCGGCACCCGGTGGCGCAATAGCGGCGCAGTGGGGGCACAGTCCCCAGTGACTCGTGATAGTGGAGTGCGGCGGCGCCCCGCTCGACGTGCAATTGTGTACGCATGTACTTTTTAGTTTTTCAAACTTGACGGATAGAAATCCAGAGTTGTAAAATGACTAAATATCAATGGAATAAAATTGTTTAAGATTATGCTTACTTGTTGATCGTATTTATTAAATGGGTGATAAAATGTGATTCACCATTTCTGAGTGGTTTTATCATTTTATCACTGTAAGAAACTGGAAATGAACCTTGCATATTATATAAGTTAACTATATTAAACAGTTAAAAGTGTTGCCTTTTATTCGTTTTAGGCTGATTTTATCGTCGCGCTTATAACCGCGCGTCCCGTAAGCGTCGCGGGCGCATTTACGACAAATTTTTGTAGTATTTACTCTCGTTTTATTGTTCGCGTCTGACCCGTTGCCACTTTGTCCACGTTGATCGGACGTATCGCTAGTTGTTGTCTTCTCATTTGTATAAAACGACTGACCGCGCGAGATTCTAAACTCATTACACAGGGCCATCAGCGGGCTTTTAAGCAGCGTTTACCAAACGCGCTGGCCGTAAGTGTCACTATAAAATCAGCCTTACGTTGGGAATACCCTACATAGTAACAACCGTATAAGGTTCCCTGTCCACTGTTGCGGAGTGAGACTGCGGAGCTGTGTTACAGACGAGGCGACCAATATTCAAGGAAGGGGTGGCGCATTGTGGTTCAGGATTTGCAGAATAGGGATGCCCCTATTTTACCTATATAGGTTTCGAAAGTAGAAATTTCGATCATAATTGAAATCATTTTTATTCTTAAATAAATTTCTATAAAGTAAGTAGTTTTCAAGAGAAAATAATTGGATTTATTCTTCTATAGAAAAATTCAAGTTTTATTGTATTTCCCGAAAAGTTATGAGTTGAGCAGCTTCTAGTTTATATTTTATTAAAGTGTTCTGAATATCAAATAATAACAAACGTGATCGCCGTCGTGCGAGTTCTTTACGTGCACTCTGCTGAGCAACGAACGAGGATATGGCGATAGGGGGGTCTGACTGGGTCGTGATCACCATGAATGTGGTGAAAAGTCCGTCATAGAGTTACTCGCTTTTGCGTGTCGCGTTTCGGGATCACCTTTGTATATCCATTTAAATTAATGTAGGGATCGTCATCAGAGCTGCGACCGTCGATGGATTACGATGTCTCGGTGTTGGCCGTGATACTTACTATAAAAAAAAATTGTTCTTGGATAAATTTCGATAAAGTAAAAAAAATGTTTCTTTTTTCTCCAGTTGTTCAAAATGCACTTATAATTTTTTCTATCAAACGGTTTCATTTTATCAGTCTTAAGTATGATGTATAATGTATCTATACATACATAAATCACGCCTATTTCCCAACGGGGTAGGCAGAGACCACGTCCTTCCACCTGCTACGATCCTGTCATACCTCTTTCGCTTCTTCGACATTCATTAATCTTTTCATGTATGCTCGTCGGTTTAGAGTAGGTACTTTTGACCTTACCTTTCTTCATCTGTACAATTAATAAAATTGAAGTGCTTGTTTGTAATGTCAAAATAACAGCTTTTTACTAAATGCATATGGAAGTATATATGATACTTATAACAAAAAAAAAAAATTGTCTGTTCGTTTTGGGTAATCTCCGAAACGGTTGGACCGATTTTGACGGAACTTTCACTGATAGATAGCTGATATTATATCGAGTAACTTAGGCTACTTTTATTTTAGAAAAAGAATTGTGGAATAATAGGGGGAATACAAATAAGCAAAAATGGGTCACGGTGAATTATTTCGGGGGCTTAAATGGCTTACGCTGAGTAAACCATAACAGATATAGCAAATTAATGTACTACATAACTGTAGGGATTAAAAAGACCAACAAAAAAGTTTGGGAGAGTATACGACTATCTTCTAAGGAACAGCTACAAATCATTTTTGCCTTTAAATAGCTGGGAGCGGAGGAGCAACATTCGCGCGGGTATTTTGTAGTTCATGTGAGCGAAGCCACGGTCACAGCTAGTATTAGCATAAAAGAAGATATTATTATGAATCCTAAATATAAATGTCTATCATTTGCCGCCGCAACTTAACGCACTTAGTTGCTAAATTATAGAAAAATCAAAAATTTCATTTGGTGTTAGGAAAAAATTTATTTTTTCAATATTTTAATTACGAATTTGTATTTTACTAAAAGTTGTTATGTCAACATTAGTGATCTAATTAATAAAACACAGGTAGAAATTCCAAATTTCGATGCCTATGTCTCTATTTTTCAAATCTTGAACCATTGTACGTCGCCTCGCAACTAACTGCCTCATTAACCTGGTGGTCGTAAGCACGACTGCTATGTTCGAGGTCCTGGGTTCGATTCCCAGGTCGTGAAAAGTGTTATTGGGTTTTTCTAGGAAATTCTCAGTAGCAGCTCGGAGTTTGTCCTTGTGCCCGATTAATGACAGTAGGCTCGCCCCCTATTACATGGGACCTAAAAATATACACGGCGAACTGTCGGTGTACATTAGTACACTTCTGCTTAACCCTTCAGGAATACAGGCGTGATGGTATGTGCGGCGCACAGTGGGGTAAAAATTGCCGCTAGTGGAAATAGGATTTTTAATTATTTTTTTCGTTTTTGACAAAAACTGTTTATGTACTTTGATTTAGGCTATAATTATAGGACTTTTGATGTATATCTTATTTTTAAATAATGCATAGTTAAGTAAAAAATGTCTTCATAGATTCTTGTTGTATGGAAGCTGAACTTCAATTAGACCCTATTGCATCATATTAACACATCTAGAACTAAAACTTATAATACATGGATTGATAGGTCTAGTGAGAGCTCATCCCACTTATATACTACATTTTCCCCGTGGATCCCTGTGCTTGTTTTACAACCGCGAGAATTTCGCACAGAATCAAGTAGGTAAATTAAGCCCAATTGAAAATTTATTAATTTACTTTGGAATGTACTTTTAAGGGGCCGTAATACACAAAATACCACGAGCCGATAAAATAACAAGCAAACAAGTCATTAGGGTAACCACACGCAGGTAAAGCACATAGACAAAAGGGATGGTTCATGCAATTGTTAATAACGAAAACGGTTTATGTACATTGATTTAGACCATAGCTATAAGACTTTTGATATATGTATATGTTTTTTATACAATGCATAGTTAAGTAAACAAATGTCTTAGTTAGATTCATGTTGTATGGAAGCTGACTTTCAATTAGACCCCGTTGCTTCATCTCGACACATCTAGAGCTGAATGATGAGCTATCACTAGACCTCTCAATTCATGTAAGTTTTAGCTCTAGATGTGTTAAGATGAAGCAACAGGGTCTAATTAAAGTTCAGCTACCATACAACAAAAATATACTAAAACATTTCTTTACTTAACTATGCATTATTATAATAAAACATACATCAAATGTCTAATAGCTATGGTCTAAATCGAAGTAGATAAACAATTTTCGTTACTAACAATTGCATGAATCACCCCTTTTGTCTATGTGCTTTACCTGCGTGTGGTCACTCATATACTTGTTTGTTTGTTATTTTTTATCTGCTCGTGACACTATTTTGTTTATTATGACCCCTTAAAAGTACCTGCAATGCAAAGTAAATTAATATATTTTAAATTGAGTTTAATGTACTTGATTCTGTGCCAAAATCGAGTGGTTGTAAAACAAGCATAAGGATGCACGGGGAAAATGTAGTATATAAGTGGGATGAGCTATCACTAGACCTATCATTCCATGTAAGTTTCAGCTTCCATACAACAAGAATCTACTAAGACGTTTTTTTACTTAACTATGGATTATTGAAAAATAAGATATGCATCAAAAGTCTTATAAAAAACGATTTTT
Source organism: Saturnia japonica (assembly GCA_033032175.1). Taxonomy (NCBI): domain Eukaryota; kingdom Metazoa; phylum Arthropoda; class Insecta; order Lepidoptera; family Saturniidae; genus Saturnia; species Saturnia japonica. The sequence continues at coordinate 9,303,037 of CM065306.1, read as the reverse complement.
TTTTATTAAAAATCCTATTTCCTCTAGCGGCAATTTTTAATCCACTGTGCGGCGGCGGGCTAGTTTTGCGGACTGCGTTTTTCCGTTCCGCTTGGCCGCTCAGTTTCCCCCGCACCGCATATAAAAATTTATGAAATCTGAATAAACTTCGCAAACCCATGTCCACTGATGCAGAGTTTAGATTTTTATGCAATACTATTGGTCGACACAGCTCCGCAGCCACGCTCTGGATCTGGACAGGCAACCTATGGTTTAGAATAAATTAGTTATCTATATATATTGGGATCAAACATATAGTATGATTAGAAACGCCTATTTTTTTTTTTTTTTTTTTTTTTTATAGTAGCACGGAAAGTGACCTCGCTGTGCCTAGTACATGTGCATGGGAAAATTAAAAAACCACGGCGACCTCCAAGGAATCCATAAACTGTCGTCGGTTGTCACAGAGTGTCCTGTCCTAAGTCGTGGCGCACCGCGCTATGTATAAAAGAATGGGGTAAATACAATCCGCGGGGTGAATAGAAAACAGCCGATAATTTGCTAAAGTTGTTTAACTAAAGGTACATATGTAGTTAATTTTAAAAACAGCAATATTTTTTCTTTAATCTACCAAGCCCATATATCAATGTGAAGTTATTTAAACACAAAGAAATAAGCAGTTAAACTGGTCATGTTTATTTAAGTGATTTTAGGCTCTTCAAAACTTTTTATAAACATAAGTTAGATGGTGTTTTTCGTAAACTTTGGTTCTTGGACAGATCAGTCTTTCTACTATAACCACCTACTCATAGAAAGATAAGTACCTAGGTATCAATATTCAGTGATTCGTCTTTATGTTTTATAAATTCAGAAAATTGCTCTTTTTTTAATTTCGAGGTTAATAGACACGTCTGAGAGGTAAAATGACACGCCTTAGGTATAAATAGGATCTAAGAGGGCGATGAATAGACCCCCCTCGAGAGGGGTCCCGGCATATCACCCGCTTTCGATAGCGTCGACAAGGCGGAGTGCCTTGCCACTTGCTTGGAGAGCCAGTGCCCTCCGAACAGTGTCAATGCAAATACCGACCGGGTCGAAGGAATCGATGCCTGCGTGCGGGACCTGGACAAGCTCCCCGCGACAGAGTCCCTGTCCCCAGTCACGTCTGAGGAAGTCTGTTCCGTACTCAAAAGCCTTAAGCATAGAAAGTCACCAGGTCCCGACGGGATCAGGAATGAAGTACTCAAACTTCTTCCTGATGGTGATCAGATGAATGGTGATGGTGTCATAGCTCTATTGGTCTGCATCTTCAATGTAGCCATAGCCCACTGCCATTTCCCAGCCGCCTGGAAAATGGAAAAGAGGAGAAAAACTTCTATCCGCCTGAGCAGTTCGGTTTTCGTGCTAGATATTCTGCACTCATCAAGTACACCGCCTCACGGAGCACATTGTTTAACTTTGCCGAATTATACAAACCGCGCCGTACACTTACATCCTTTTTCGACGTTGCCAAGGCCTTTGATAAGGTCTGGCACGAAGGATTAGTCTATAAGTTGTACTGTCGTGAAATCCCTGATAGATTAGTTAAAATCATTCGCGATTATCTCACAGATCGCACCTTCCGCTACAGAGTGGAAGGTGAATTATCCACGCCCCACCCTATACGCTCCGGGTTCCCCTAAGGTTCGATCATGGCTCCTAGCCTTTTCGACCTGTAAGTCACTGACCTACCTAGACTCCCCGAGGTCAAGGTAGGGCTATACGCTGACGATACAGTCATATATGCTTCTAGAAGGAACAGATTCCACCTCAAACGTAGAGTCCAACGCGCCGTGACCACTCTCGGGGAGTGGTTTAACGACTGGCGAATAGCCGTCAATCCCTCGAAGAGCGCCGCGATGCTCTTCGAAGTAGATTCCTCACGGTTTCCGAGGAGGCTCAAACCTCTTGAACCCTTCGGTAATCTGATCCTTTGGGTAAAGGAGACCAAATATCTATACGTAACCCTAGATAGTAGGCTCTTCTTTAGACCCCACGTCTGTATAGTCAGGAATAGGGCCGCTGGGTCCTGAGCCGTTTGCATCCTCTGTTATGTTCGGTAAGCAAAATGTCCACGAGACATAAGCTTACGCTCTACAAGATGTGCATCCGTCCGATTATGACGTATAGTTGCGCAGCGTTCGCACATATGTCCGAATCGAACTTTAAACGGTTACAAACCATACAGAATAGGTTTCTTTACCGTCTCACCGGGGCCCCTAGGTATATTCGAAGTGAAGATATCCATAGAGATATGGATCTTCCTTCGATTCATGCCTACGCCAGACATCTCTTTCGTTCGTATATCAACACCGCGTCGAATCACGCGAATTCGTTGATTAAAGCAGCTTCTACATATGTCGCGGACCCCACTGCCCCCCGGCATAAACGCCGGCCGCGAAACATTTTCACCGACCCGGACGATCGCGTGGAAAAAGCAAATATGTATTATTCATCCATCTCTCTAAACAGAGCGTGTCAGCGCCCACGCCCGCTTAACCACCGTTCTCTCCGCAGAGGACGGGCGGTCAATTTCTCTCCCGCACACCCCCCACGTCTACCCTCTCCAGCGGTAACCCAAGCCTAGGTCCGTTCCTCGGCGTGAAGCCCTTGGGTCAGGCAACCGCCCGCGCGATACAAATGACACTATATGTGCAACACTTAGCTACCCACATACAACATTACACACGTATGAACATACACAGGTGCACACCACACAGGTACATGGGTTCTGTAAGGGACCTTTTTTTGCGCTAGTTAGTGTAGAAATACTTTAAAATCACTAAATACACATACACATGGTTCCTTCCTTCCTCCCAGGAGTAAGGGAACATGCGTATGAGTATATATTAGATAGCTCGAATCATAGTAGTAGGGATTCAATTAGATCGCGACCTATTTGCATGCGCGACGACTGCCCGAGCCGAGGTCCGGCCACTTTTGCACCCTCGTGCGAGTCGTCCAAACAACTTTCGCGGTTGAGTGCGTTCTGCGCTCGCCCCTAAATTCGGTGAAGCTGTAAAAGCCGCAGCGGCTTCAGGGCCCCTAAGGCTAACAGTGTAGTAAGGTCTAAAAAAAAATTATCGTAAAAACCTTCTTCGTAATTTATAAAGTATTTTCATTTGACACGTTTTGACAACAAGACTCATAAGCATAACATTAGAATGATTTAACAATAGCTTGCATACAAATAATGTAAGAAATCTGTGTCTATTCGACCCGTTTTTACGGTAACAATTACTCGATATTCGATATACTTGAACCTAGACACGATGACACTAGTAGTTCCAGAGATTAGCATGTTTAAACAATCAAATAAACAAAACTTTCCCGCTTTATTATAAAGAGTTTTCAACATGAACCTTTATAATAGGGGCAAATCGGAACAACCCAATGTTGTCATTCAAATTTTTGACATGTCAGTAGTAGCAGTTGTTATTTATCTCTGGTGGAAGCTTTGGCAATTGTTACCACAGAGTACTTTTGTATGTACATTGTTACCACAGAGTAAACTTGTAGGAGATTGTTACAATGAATTCAGTTTTGCTCGAAAATCGCATTAAAATAATAAAAATCCACTATGAAAACGGTGGATCTGTAAAAGTTACATGTCGTAAAATTCGTGATATTTTCGGTCAACGTAATCGTGCTTCTGAGGCAGCTATTAAGAATTTGGTCGATGAATTTGAGTTAACAGGCTCTGGTACATAATGTGCCGACACCAACGCGCGTTCGACCGGGTCGTTCAAGTGAAAACATCGCAGCCTTGAGCCACAGTGTTGAGAAGATCCGAATTTGTGAATTCCTCGACGTTCTCAACAGTTGGGGTTATCCACAACGACTGGTGCAAGAATTGAAGTCGTCTGAACATTCATATCGCCGTAGATTCACTGAATTCATTTAAGAACAACTCGCTGGTTTTTCTGAAGAATTTTTTTTTTTCAAACGACGCATATTTTCATTTCTCTGGATACGTAAACAAGCAAAATTACCGCATTTGCGCTTCTGAAAATCCAAGAGCGATTGTTGAGAAGCCGTTGCATGCTCAACGTGTCACTGTAGAGTGCGATATGTGGTCAATTGTGGTCTAGAAGCGTGATTAGGCAGTTTTTTTTTAGAAAATTCGTCCGGAAATGCAGTTACGGTCAATGGATTACGCTATAGAGGGATGTTAACAACTCAATTTTAGCCTATTGTTGATGATATGATGTAATGGCGGTTTCAACAGGATGGTGCCACAAGTCACATAGCCACCGAAACAATGAATGTATTGCAAACCAAATTTCCCGATCGCATAATTTCACGAAATTCAGCGGATAAGTGGCCGACCCGATCATGTGCTTTAACACCACTCGATCCTTTTTTGTGGGGCTATGTTAAAGACAGAGACAAAATTCAAAATCCGTGACGTGATTAACGATAAACCAGCCATTTTGCGAAAAAGTGATTGAAAATTTTAATGAAAGAATCGACATCTGTAAGCATGTTCTTAGTGGACATTTATCCGAAATCATTTTTCATTTATAATTGTCAAATCTTACTCTTTCTAATATAATAAAAATTTGAATCATTTTCATCTCAATTCTTTATTTTATTTTGTTTTAAAAAACAAAGTTCTTGTTGAAAAACCTTATATCCCAAGAAAGACATGCTGTAAAAAACTGGTCAAGTCTCGACTGAGACTATAAAAAGTAGATACCTAGTGAAATCTCATAAACGGCCAGGTTTAGTGTGGATATAAAAAAAAACGAGTAACTTTAACTAAAATCGGGCCTTTCGTTTACTCGTTAAATCCCATTTTTCATACTGGCCAGTGAAAATATTGTAGGATTCATTGTTACTATTACGTACTTCTGTTTTCTTGAGCTGAGTTTATAGCAACAACGACCAAGTCTAATCAAATTTTACAACATTTAATAAGAATATATAAACCTTATTGTCTTGTCATTAATTAAAATGTTTTAGGTTCAAATAATTTGCACAGTAGATTCTGAAGAATGGGATTTTACAAGCAAGAGATGGGCCAGATTTTAACCAAATTTACTCGTTAAACTTGGCCGTTTATGAAATTTCACTTCTTTTTATAGACATACCATCTCAACCGAGACTTGGCCCGTTTTTTCCAGTATGTTTTTTTGGGATTTCACTTCTTTTTGTAGTTTGTTTGAAGTTTCTAAATCAGATGCTGATATTTCATAATATCGATAAGCAGAAAAGGCCTATCAAGTTGATTGCTCTTAGTGTTTGCCCTAAGGCCCTTTTCATATAAACGCACGTTAACGCTTCGCTTAGAAAACAATATATTATATCTGAACGGGGGCTTCGAAAAACAATACTTTTTTTCAGTCCTCCAGAGTCCATGAAGCACAGTTTCGAGGAAACTGAAGTCCATTAACAATGTGCTCACGGAGTAATTTAGGGCCCAGGGTCGGGCGGTAACTGCTGATATTGGCAGTCAAAAGCCTAAATTCTATTCCTCTTACTTCTTCAAGGCTCTTCTTTAGGTCCACACTTGATGCCTTACGATTCCGCAATACCTGACTCACCAAATGCTCTCATCCCGTGGGTTTGTGCATCATTTTCTTCCCGAAACTGGTCTTCTTATGGTTGAACCGGTTTCTTGATACCGCTGCCAAGTACTCTCGATAGTTGAACGACTTACACTTAGCCGCTGACACACAAGTTTGCGAACAACTTTCTTCAAGTAGGGCTATATTTTATTGGGCCTTATCGCTTTATCAGTCATATCAGAAAGTAATATTTAATGTAAAAGAAAGAATAAATTGCATAATTTGGAGAAAATATCCAAAAAGTTTTAAAACTTTAGTAATCAGCAAAAAACAGTTTCAGCAATTATTAACGCCATTAGTAAAGCAATTTTTTAATAGTAATTATTTTTCTCATGTTAATTTAAAACAATAAATTTGAAACGAATGGAATCATGCTAAGATGATTCAAATAACATGCTAATACATCGTTTTTTGAAAAGGGTTTATAATATTAGATGGTTCACGTATTAAGTGAAGACGCGCGTCACATCGCGTCGTGGCGAGTGGTCGTGTTCGTCGGAGGGGATAATTTGTGGTTCCCAGGGGGCTTTGATGTTCTGTAACCTTGGGCTGGCATGCGGCGGAGCGTATGTCATCAGTGAAAACATAATATTAAGAATATGAATTTTTATGTTTAAATTACATAATATAATTTAGATAAGAAAACTTCACCGCGAATTGCTAAAATGTTTGCGCTTGTGCGTTGCTTATGTGGTTATACATTGTTACTTTGCTTACAAAACTCTAATTTTTTAGATATAATTGATACATATCACCAAAATAATCATCATGAAAACTTTTATTATTTTATGAATAACGAGGCTTTGATATTGACTATTTATTTATTAGAACAACGACTTCACAACACATATTTCTTACACTATATTTTACTTGTACACAGCATCATAGCTTAACGAGCAGTGTTGCCAACAATTACAACTATAATATGAATGTTGCCTCAATAAAAACAAAGGGATGTAACAGATTACGATTTTTGAGTCCCATTACTGAACATGCAAAGAAAAGTGATTACTATATTATCTATTGAACATCCAATTCGACATCACATTGATGGATTCGAGGACTATTGCTAATTGGTCGCGGTCTCACTAGATGAGATTCACTGCAAATTGTGGTCGAAATGGGAACTGACTGCATCACTTTATTAGTATATGTCAGTCTACAATCTCCGAAACTGTAACTTTATCCGATATGTTGGGAGTTGTCGAACAATGATGAATACTAAAAATTACTTACAATGTAAGTAATAATAATCTCAAATAAAGTTAATGTTGTTTACGTACAGACGTTAAAACGATACCTATATTACTTATATATGCAATCCTTTGAAAATTGAAACATTCATAACCGAAACCAATCACATACTCTTCAATTATCCAATTCCGAAATCGCATCGATAACATCCCTAGAACGTATACCTTACTCAAAAAGTTTACACCCTAAAAGAGTAACGTGCTGATTCTTGAAACACGATCTTTGAAATATGTATAGGGAAAATAAAGGCAATTTCCAAAGCAGCCTTGGTGGTTCTCGTGCGATTATCCGGTGAACTATGTAATTTGCAGCGCCCTCGAAAATTGACGGATCGCGTGCACATAAACCCAAGAGCTAACCCCTGACCTTATTATACCCACAATGTCAATGTTATCTGATTATGTGCAGTTATATTTACGGGGTTAGGGTGTATTCGTCGACGATAATATTTATTCTTGTTTTTTGGCGATCTAGGTTTTATGCATCAAATGATTATGTTAAAATTACGGCAAATATTATCTTAAATTTATTAAATAAATTTTTTTTACTAGTTTTTACCCGACTACGGCGAAGCGAAAAGGTGGTTGTGATTTTAGTTATGTATGAAATAACAAAAGAATTTGACTGGAGGATGTTGAGAAGCTACCTTATCTTTCCCCGGTAATTGGTGGTAGGTAAAAATATGAAATTTAGCGATGACGTCATGGTCTATTATGCTCACTTTTACATTTATACGAAGTAGGTATAGTAATTATAAAATTAAGGAATTATATGAAAATACTTTTCAAATAAACCTTTCCATAATATTACACTTATTACTCCGAATCATTAGGCTGAAGAAGCTACTTTTTTGTTCCGATCTGATTAGGCTTTAACTTAAGGGCCGTGTGTTAGGATATCCGTGGGGGAGACTGAACTGAGGTCCCGTACCGAGGATTCGATCGCGTTGACATATGCGGTATCTATAGCTTCGCAGTTTAGGGAGCACTGGATCTACAGACTAGCGGCGAGTCATTCCGCCTTGTCTACGCTGTCGAGGCGCTTGGGAAATGGGGGGGGAGGTGTCAAGGGTAATTATTAAATATAATTTAGTTTTGTATGTTTAACTAAAAGTTTTGCCACTGGTAGGTAGAGTAACGTATCTTTTCATATGTTTTAAATAGAATATCTAAAAGAAAATGTAATGTATACTAATATCATAAAGCTGAAGAGTTTGTTTGGTTGAACACGATTATCTCAGGAACTACTGGTTCTAATGGAAAAAAATGTTTTAGTGTTGGATAGCCCATTTATCGAGGAAGGCTATAGACTATATAACATCACGCTACGACCAATAGGAGCGGAGCTTCAATGAAAAACGTTGCAAAGACTGGGGAAATTTATTCCTTTTCAAATCTTCCACTGCGTGTGCTCCGTGAATAGTTAAAGTTATGTAACAATAGTGTGACGGAATTGTTTATCTTAAAAGTTCTAAAAAAAAGTCCGCGACAGCATATGACTATCTTTCAAGGTTTACTAAATATAACCTTTGAAATTATTTTAAAATGTTATATTTTAAATATTACTTTAATTGAATAGTCGTCCATAGTGTTCGCTCACTGTGGGCCTCATAAGAAAGCTCAAGGTCGCTCAGCGAGCTATGGAGAGGGCTATGCTTGGTGTTTCTCTACGAGATCGAATCAGAAATGAGGAGATCCGTAGACAAATTAAGGTAACCGACATAGCCAAAAGGATTAGCAAGTTGAAGTGGCAGTGGGCGGGGCACATTGTTCGAAGAACTGACGGCCGTTGGGGCAGAAAGTTCTTGAGTGGAGACCACGCACCGGAAAGCGCAGGACGACATAATAAAGGTCGCTGGGAGCCGTTGAGTGCAGGCCGCACAAGATCGATCGCTCTGGAGATCTATGGGGGAGGCCTATGTTCAGCAGTGGACGTCCTGCGGCTGAAATGATGATGATGATGATGATGAACCTTTTAAATGGTAATAACAATTGTTCTAACTAAATGAGTTATTTGCAAAGGTGTTTTTATGTACATGGTATCCTTATCCAAATAAATACGTTATTCATCACAAGTATTTAATTTTGAACAAAACTGCCCTTTACAGGAATTGATTTAAATGAATATCTTAGGAGATATCACAATTTTCAAATAACTCCGCAGCAAAATAATGATAAAGTATCGCGAGCGCATTTTTATTATACAGAATAATGTGGGAGGCGGGCGGTAAATATAATACAGTGCCTACGACCCACCCTCTCTAATCTTTTTTTTTTTAAACTGACTATACTGTTAGCCGTAGGGGCCCTAAAGCCGCTGCGGCTTTTACAGCTTCACCGAACTTGGGGTCGAGCGCAGAGGGCACTCAGCCGCGAAAGTTTTGGACAACTCGCACGAGGGTGCCAGAGTGGCCGAACCTCGTCCCGGGCGGTCGTCGCGTATGCGAATAGGTTGCGATCTGGCTAATTCCATACTCCTACAAATTCGAGCTAACTAACATATACTGATATGCACATTCCCCTCCTCCTGGGAGGAAGGAAGGAAACGTGCATATGTGTATTTAGTGATCGGAAAGCCCCTTTCTAATCATTTCTCTCTCTCTCTCTCTTATATGACGCAGACGAAACTGCGTGAGTCAGCTAGTTACATATAATAATTTACGTTACATCTGGTGATGAAACCTAATATGGATCTAATTACTTTTTATAGAGAAATTAATTATGTTTTATGAGTAAATAGGTAGGTACCAATATAAAAAGAATGTCTTTATTTTATCTTACAATATCACAAAATAGGTTACAAACAAATAAATCTGCAATAATTGAATTAATTTAATGTTAGTAACGTGTTTTTTATACATCTAAGTAGGCAAACAAGCTTACGGCCCGCCTGATGGTAAGCGGCTACTGTAGCCTAAGGACGTTTTAACACCATAAAAGTATCACTAGCGCGTTGCCTTTGCCCAAGTTCGGTAAAGCTGTAAAAGCCGCGGCGGATTCAGAGCCCCTAAGGCTAACAGTATAGTCAGATCTAAAAAAAAAGATCTTTGCAGCATTAATGAAACAAGTTCATGGAAATCATAGATGTTACCAGCAGATTACAATAATGTGTCGACTACACAAACTATAACACTAATACTTTAGCTCAAGATGATATAATACTAACTAAAAAGTTAAACCCTTGTGTTTCGAAGGCTCCGGTAACGTTTAATGGATTCTAGACACGCTCAAGTACAACAGTGCCTTTTTTTTTTTTTTTTTTTTTTTTTTGTTAACTTGGAGTGGAAAACCCGTCATGGGTACACACTCGCCCGGGGGAACGAGTGGTTATGTGAGACTCCTACTCACTAAAAAACTCCACGGTGCACCGTCCGCCGCCATGCTGGGGCGACGCGGGTACTGCGCTGGCATCCAGCCGCGCCGCCCCGGCGGCAAGGCCCGGAAGGGCCGCCCGCTGACGGAGACAGCCCGGTGACAAACTGTCTCCCCGTCCGCCAAACCAGTGCAATGGGAAGACAGGCCCCCCGACCCATCTCCCCTTGGTTCGGCCTGGCAGGAGAAGGAGGCGGATGAACCACCACCTGTCCCCCACCCACCCGTCGTTGGGTTTTTTATAGAGGTTTTCTCCTCTGTCCCTGCAATAATGTTTGGCATATGGCGGGGGTAAGGGGCGAATGAACGCACCCCACCCCGCTAGCCCGGCCATGATTTTTTACCGAGGTTTTCTCCTCTGCCGTCCTGTAACGGCAGGAGAAGGAGGCGAATGAACGCACCCCCTCCCCCACCAGTCCGTCGTTGGTTTTTTATAGAGGTTTCCTCCTCTGCCGTCATTAAGCTCCCGTCCGTCCTTGTCAAGTCCGTCTTTGATTTTTTAACGAGGTGCTCATCCTCAACCGTCCGGTTATTTTTTTAAGTGGTTTCCTTCCACTGTCCGTCCTTGATTTTTTATACTGGTGGTTTTCTCCACCTCCGTCCAGTAATTTTTTTTAAGGTGGTTTTCTTCCACCGTCCGTCCGTGATTTTTTAAAGGGTGGTTTACTCCACCACAGTCCGTCCAAGGTTTTTTAAGGTGGATTACTCCACCGCCGTCAGCGATTTTTTAAAGAGGTTGTATCCTCTCAATTTTTTAAGGAGGTTTCCTTCCTCCTCCGCCGTCAACGACGAGTCCGTCCGTAGTGGACGAGCCGAAGCAGGTCCGCTCTTGCCCCATCCCTTGTCTCCTCTGATGAGCAGAGGGGTACAGGGGAGGAACGCCGTCGGTCTGGTATTAGCCATCGGCCGTGAAGCGGCCGCCGTTGCCCGGGGCACACCACGAGGAGGTTCCAGACATAGTGCCCCAAGTACAACAGTGCCTAACCTAACCATTGTTAGATATATACATTAAGGTTGCTCTGTACCTACTTTTGATGAGAAGGCGAAACGCATGGGTCTATGTTAGTCAATGTTGTTAATCAATACATAATTTTTTTTACATAAGTACGTACATTCATTTAATCGTTAAATTCGTCATTACGTATATTTGTAATTTTCTTTTTCAAGCTTTTTAGGTAGGTATTATCCATTTTATTACTCAATAAAATAAAAAAATTAACAAAAAAAAAAAAAAAAAAAATTCTAAATTAAATATTACATGCAATGCCGTAACTAGGGTTAGGGCGGTGCCAGCGGTGCCCAGACACAGGGCACAGACTCTAGAGGGGTGCAGAAATGGCCAGATCAAGACTACAAACAATACTTTTAATTTAAAAAATTCAAGCATTAATCTAAGCAAAGAGGCACTCTTCGGTCTTCTGTATAACTTGCCGTAGCGTATGTTAGTAGTCTACGGTACTGAACTCTTTTCGGTGAACAACACTCGACGCCTTCTTGTAAACATTGCTCAAAAGTGGTCTATAATATTTCAGCAGGGCATTATCGTCTTTTTTTTGAGAAAACCACCATCATACTTCTGGTCCATCCTTGCAGTGTCTTTCCTTCGTGAATTAAACAGGGTCTAAAAGGCCCCAAGTGCTGGTTTACCACCCGCCTTCAGAAATTCGGCTGTGATTCTGACATCGCCGGCAGCTTTGTTGTTTTTAACCTCTCTGAGGGCCATACTAATCTTGCACAAGCTCCGGTATGTCTTCGGTGTAGTGCTGAGTCCTACACGGGTTAATCAAGATCTTAGGTTAGTAGCAGGCTTTTGCGTTGACGTCCATAGATCTCTGTCAAAAGTTCATGTTTGGATGGTAAGATCATGCTGTCGTCGGTTTTCAACTTTGTTAGCTGGCTTTGTCCAATAAACAGATTTCTTGCTAACACTTTGGAACATTTGTTTCGTCTATTACCTTTGATAGGATTAGAAAGGATACGTTTGATAGGATTGCTATTTTATTGACGTTCGACACCTTTCAATGACTTGGAAAAGCGCCTATTGAGCTTCTTATACGTAAACACATGACCTGAACCTTCATAAGTTTAAGAGTAGAGTCAGAGAGCTTTTTGTTTCTGTTTGTACGTTGGATCTAATGGACTTAGACCCGACCGTAAACCATATCGACTATCTTATTATCATATCACCATTTCATTTATGCATGACTGTTTACATTACCGAATCGGAAATTCTTTCTGAAAACCGGGCCACCAGCAGTGACTTCTTCTTTCCAAAAAGTAGGGTAGTCCACCATTCCGCAAATATTATTAAATATAGAATTGTTAAAAAAAAATTATTCTCCTACAACATCAACTTTCGCTACAATTTTGGAGAATGTGTCATTTGGTGTTGTGTCAGTGTGTTAATCACTTATCTGAATAGGAAATAATAACTTTAACGTCTAATACTCTAACATAATTTTATTTTGCTGTAAAATGAAAAATGCGAGATTCGTCAATTGCGGACAGATGGTTTGGGATAAATATAAAATTTCATTATAGAAGGAGGTAGAAAAAAGAATGAAACAATGAACAGGAATAATTAAGCACTGAACATGTGATAGAATTGAAACTGGTTGTACCTATATATATATTTTATAGTTTAAACGTACTATATATATAAAAAGTAAATACAAAGAGTAGTAATTAAAAAGTATTGTATTACTTGTTAAACTATGGCATTACATTGTTTAGAGATAGTCTTTTTATCTTAGATAAACCTATCTTCAGTATTAACCGGTGGGAAGTAGATGACATAAGGCGAAGCAACTCATTCATGTAATGAAATTTATTTATTTATGTAAATAAGTGGTTAAAACTATGGTAATGTTTTGCATTGTGATTTGTATTTTATAATCATGTCCAAGAAGTAAAATTATTATTTACAAATATCAACTCAATTTCCCTACACATTGAAATATACGAGTAGATAAAATTTACACTAGGTTGCACAGAGAGTGCATCTGTCGTGCAGTCTGGCGGTTTGCGATAACAGGAACGGCAACATACTTCCGTTACAGTGGATAGCTAGTATGGTATCTCCCTTCCCTCCAAGACTAGAAATTCAGGTGAAACGTGATTGCATGGTAAGGAGCAGTGCGGTTTTGTGCAGAGAGACATGGACTCCCTCAGATTGTGTTGTATTAAAATTTATTTTTAATAAGTATTTACTTTTACTTGTAAAATATGATGTTAAATTGTCTGCTGTTAGCATTTTCTTTAATAAATTACATTTCTATAATTCAATAATATTTCGTATTATTGTACAAACAGGAAAATTAATAGTAATAGTATAGCTTTATTACGATAGGTATATTATGATATCTCGTATTGATTTCCTAAAAACGGCTCTATCAATTTGGTTGAAATTCGTATATAAGTAATGTACTTTCCAAGGTGCTTTTTTTAGCAAGATTCGCCTAAATATTTGTGTCTGTACTTCTTCACCTTTATTTCGATTTTTACTTCAGAGCTTTGCTTATTAATCTCACATTTGTTATTACAAATAGTAGATATGTGAATAAAATTGGTTTATTTTATAATAAAGCCGATTTAAATTTGATGTATGTACCGTACCTATGTAGAAAATTGCTGTAGAAGGTTGAATATTAGATTGGCATGTAACAGGTAAAGTCTATATCTAACAGTGAACTATGTTTATGATGTTGATATTCATTCGGAGACTCATATAATTGTCATGAAAATATCTAAGTATACGCATTTTATACATATGTTACTTTGCGAATACATATTATCAAATTCCTTATTACTCATGGGGAAAGCAGCCCGAACACGTAATATAAATAAGTATAGCAACAAACATTGATATAAATGTTGGACTGCGTGTATTTATACTTGGTATTAATTACAGTCAGGTTATATACTATCCATGGCCAGGATATTGGATTAGAATGAGTCATCTATAAAAGTTATATAGGTAGGTATATACTTCATAAAGGATGTTTATAATATGAATTTATGTAGGTAGTTGTCCATTAGCATTCGTAAAAGTATCGCTTCAATGTCGGAGGATAATCTGTGATGTCCCTTACATCAACAAGCAGTCCCTAGATCACACGAGATGTGACTCGAATAAGTCATATTCAAGGCGAAAGAGAGGTCAAAAACTGACCTTCTCATAATAATCGCAGTTTATTTGGACCGTTTGAAAGAGTATTAATATAAAAATAGTTATGAAGTCAAATTTTATGGGTCGAAGCATTCCCTCCCATATAATGTAATACTTATTAGCATTTTAGTAACCGATTGTTCATGCCGTAATGATAGTAATCAACATTCAGCGTCAATGACAGGATGGATTGTCAACGGATATAGAAATCGTTGTTCGTAAAGCACAAGTACGTAAAGTACAGTTTGTTTGGCACCGGAGTGACCATTTATAATCTATATTTATAGATCAATTTGCCATTGTCAATATTTGTATTCCATTAACACAAGAACGAATGTTTGCGGACAAGTATTATCGTTGTAGACTCATGTGAAACGAACAAATGACGTTATGAAACATAAGTTCAAGATGAGAGTCTTAGCTATAGTATTATACCCTTTTTCTACTTCAATAGATATTAGAAGGAAGAGGTTTTAATAATTTGATAATGTTTTGGCGTGTTATTTGAAGTAATCAGGCATGACTCCGTACGTTTCAAATTTAAATTTTCAAATTAACAAAAAAAAAAAAACATAATTGTAAAGTTGCTTTACTAATGTCGCGAATTGCTCAAACTGTTTTTGTTGATTACTAAAATTTTTAAAATTTCTTGGATGTTTTCTGCAAATTAAACAATTTAATCTTTCTTTTAAAAATAAATGCCACTTTCTGATATGACTGATAAAGCGATAAGGGCCGGTAAAATTATACCATACTTGAAAAAGTTATTTGCAAACTTAGTCATAGCGGTTAAGTGTGATTCGTTCAACTGTCCAGAGGACTAGGCAATGATATTAAGAGACCGGATCGGTTAAAAGAAGACCAAGTTCGGGAAGAAAACGATGCACAGCACCACAAGATGACTGCTGGTTGGTGAGTCAGGCGTTGCGGAATTGTAAGGCGTCAAGTATGGACCTAAAGAAGAGCCCTGAAGGAGTAAGAGGAGTAGAAGTTAGCTTGTGAACGGTCAGAACGAGGCTTTTGGCTGCCAATATCAACAGTTACCGCTCGGCCCGGCGCCCTAAATTACTCCGTGAGCAACGTGTTGCTCGACTTCAGTTTCCTTGAAACTGTGCTTCATGGGCACTCTGGAGAACTGGAACAAAGTATCGTTTTCTGATGAAGCTAGAATCTCTTTCTGTGGAGAGGACGGACACCAGCGAGTGCTGCGATAGCCACGGGAACGCTATGCGGAAGTGTGTTTCAGAGAAATCACTCCGTATGACGGAGGCTCCGTTATATTTTGGGCAGCAATTAATTCGACGGAGCGTACTTAGTTTGCTTTTCATAGAAAATGGAACATTAAATACACAAAGGTACATAACGGAAGTCCTAATACCACATGCTCAGCCCACAATGACTGCTCTTGAGGAAGATTCCATTTTTATGGACGACACTGCTCGCCCTCACCGTTCTAGCGACGTGGAAGCGTACATGCAAGAAGTTGGGATCCGTAGTTTAGATTGGCCAGCTCGAAGTCCAGACCTCAATCCGATTGAGCATGTCGGGTCATCTGGGATGTTCTAAAAAGACGTGTAAGATCAGAGCAACATGCTCCACAAAACGTCAAAGAGCTAAAAAGTGTCATTGCATAAGAGTGGGAACGAATTTCAAAACGTCATAAAAAATATCGTGTAAAGCATGCCCAGAAGGATTCAAACCTTTATTTTGGCAAGAGGAGGCCACACTCGTTATTAGGTTTTAATTTGTAAATACATATAATTAATTTAAAAAAACTTCTTATCTTTATTCCTGGCCACTTTTTATTGTTTGGACGTGTACATAGGGTTTATGGAATTCATCGAAAATTAATTAAAAAATTGCCAGAAATCACTTCACGTATATTAACTACCAATGATACCAATGATACCACCACGGGTCAATGATATTGACTACAAAATTAATTATATATATTAAAATTAAATTATTAAATACAAAATTAAAATTACACGATATATTAATTCAATAAAAAAGTTATTAATGTTTTAAGAAACTACGCTTTTTCTATGTATTATTTATTTTTATAATGTATACATTTCGTGTTTGATATAACAATAGGGTTTTTAAGGTTACTACTTGAATAAAATATCGACATCAAAGAACTTTCCTTCATTCATACTTTTACAAGTTTACATTACTTTTGGTTTTGTCAGTTATAGCTATTTCAAATTAATTAATTGAGATTATTATATTATTACATGTAATATAGATATTATAGAGATACATAATTTCGAAATAGATATTTCACAATAATATGAAGTATACATGTATTTATTTATTTATTTTTATTTCTATATCCTGTTATCTAAATTTGTATGGAATGCCCAGAAAATATTGCATATTGTAGGTTTTTGGAAACTTTCATACTTCATGTCACCTATAAATATTCCACTTGTTCAAAATTCGTACTTCAAGACCAAAGGTCAACCTGCGCTAAACCAAATGAACCGCGGGCATAAACATTAAGTATGACTTTAAAATGAAAGTTTAATTTTGAAACTTTGTTCTTATTCATATTATTCGTACTATTTAAATTCTTACCAAAAGGTTACGAAAAATTTCTGACTTATGTCTTATAGTCTGAGGTTTAGAATTATATGGATTATGCCTTTTTCTTTTTTAAACATCACACGTCCTGCCGATCGTGCGTTTCACTTACTCTGCTTGATACGATATGAAAAAAGTAAAAGTAGAGCATTATAATACTGAGAAAATCCCGTCCACTTTCTATCAGGCATTTTAATTTAATTTAAAATCAATGAATGAGAAGCCCATTGAGGAATATCCATGTAAAATTATTTAAAATATTAATCGCTATTATCCAGAAGACATATGGACCGAGTAGTTCAATGTATAAATTGTAGGTTTTGAATGAAGGGCAGTGAATGAAACATTATTATAGTATGTCTGTTCAGTATAATTTAGTAAAATCTCGATACCACAAAAAAAAAACAGTGACATCTATCGTAGAATGTAGAACTAAAAATAGCTAATAGTTTAAACATTTAAAAACAATATTAAAATCTACAAAATGGATAAGACCAGCCTAAATTTGTTAATAAGAACCCTTGCAGAAAATATACCTAAGTGTAACAATAAAAATCAAAACTAATTTTAATGCACAATAAACGTGAAATATACCATGTAGCGCCAACTATGAATACGTAATGAAAAATACGTATTTGTTTATTATTACTAAGGTAAAAGACTTAAGAAAATAAAATTATGTTGAAATAAATTGGCTTAATTACGACAATTCTTGTATCTATACAAATAATAAAATTGAAGTGTCTGTTTGTAATAGCAAAATAACAGTTTTTTACTAAATGCCTATGAAAGTATATACGATACCTGTAACAAAAAGTCCATTTTTAACATGTTTGTCTGTCTGTCTATCTGTTTGTTCCGGGTAATCTCCGAATCGATTGGACCGATTTTGACGGGATTTTCACTGATAGATAGCTGATGATATAGGGAGTAACTTAGGTTACTTTTATTTAAGAAAAAGAATTATCGTTTCGCACAAATAAAAAATCTGGTCATGATGAATCAATTCGGGTGCTTAAATGGCTTACGCTGAGTAAACTATAAGTGATATAGTAATTTAATGTACTACATAATTATAGGCATTAAAACGACCTACAAAAAAATTTAGGAGAGTATACATCTATCTTCTAAGGAACACCCACAATAAGCATTTTTGTCTTTAAAATAGCTGGGAGCGGGGAGCAAGATTCGCGCAGGCATTCTGTAGTCCACATGAGTGAAGCCACGGGCACAGCTAGTGTTTAAATAAATATTATCGAAAATAATAATATGTGTTCGAAAATTTTAAACAAGAAATACCTCCTAAAGTTTAATTTGGTAACCAGGATGCAGAGAAAACCTCGAATACTTTGTGCGAGAATATTTTTGGTTATTTGTTTTTCTGTTGAACAGTTATTTGTGTAGGTACTCTGTATTCTGGTAACAATGGGAGCAATGCCCGGCAGGCAATGAAGTTTATCATATTATTGTTAGTTATGGTCAAGAAGCGTATTTATGTATGTTATTTTAACTCGTTGCTGTCAAATTGCAGATTAACAGGCGCATGCTTGCCACTTGTATTTGATATATTGCACGCGATGTATCATACACAAACGTTTATAATTTATAAAAGTTGACAACAAAGGACATTTCAAGATATTTTTCGGTTTTATTGATTTATAACTATGGTACTTTTGTTGGGGGGGGGGGGGGGGGGGGGGGGGGGAGGGGGGACGAGTGGTTATGTTAGACTCTTACTCACTAAAACTCCACGGTGTACCTCAGCCGCCATAGAGGGGCGACATGGGCTCGCGGTTGCAATTAACGACGTCACCCCGACGGCAGGCCTGGCTACTACTGCCGGGCCACCGAAACGGGAGACAATCCGGTACAACCCTAACTGTCTCGCACAGCCGCCAAACCGGTGCAATGGAAAGACGGGCCCACCCCCGTCTTCCCTGGCTTGGCTAGGGCGGCAGGAGTTGACGGATGAATCGCTTCCTCCTGCCGCCCGTTCGTCTTTGGCGAAGAGGACCGCTCAGAGGATCCTCTTCGCGTGCCCTCTCCGCGGCCTCCTTCTGCGACATCACTTCCTCGCAGAAGGAGGCCATAGCTTCCCACGACCTCTCGCTGCCGAGCATGGCACGAACCACACTCGGGAGCGAGAGGTCCCCTCCAACCACTGCGGTCAAAGCCCGGCGTTGGCTCTCCCACACAGCACACTCAGAAAGAGTGTGCTGCGCAGTATCACTGTCAGCACCGCACTCCTGACACGCAGTGGTCGGCTCCCTCCTTGCGATCCGGTGCAGATACCATCCGAAACAACCATGTCCGGACAGCACCTGCACCAGTCGGAACATGAGGGAGCCACGCTCCCTCCTACACCATTCTTTTAGGACCGGGCGGACGGCGTCTATGGTATATTTACCATATCGCGCGTCCGCCAGGTCCTCCCCCCATCTCTTTATCGCATCCTCCTTTAGGGTATTCCTAATATTGGCCACCTCTGTGGGAGCTGGTGGCTCCCTTCTTTCCTTCCTAGCCGCCGTGTCCCTATACACGGCGGCGAGCACCTCCACCTCCAGCTCCCAAGGCGGGGAGCCGGTGGGCACAAAGGCCGCCCCCGCGGACACCGATCTGTACCCGCGGATGACCCTCAACGCCACCACGCGCTGCGCTGCACGCAGCACACGTCTATTAGTGGCGCTGAGAGCATCCGCCCAGATCGGTGAGCCGTAGATGGCCATGCTTCGTACGACTCCCGCAAATAAGTGAGGGCAGCTCGCGCCCGGCCCTCCCGAATTTGGGAGGAGTCGACTAAGAGCCGCCGCCGCTCCCAGCAACCGCGGTTCGAGTCCGTTAAAGTGGGACTAGAACCGCCAACGTCCGTCCAGGATGAGTGGGACTCGAACCGCCAACGTCCGTCCAGGATGAGGCCCAGATATTTCATCTGGGCCCCAACCCGGACCCTAACCCCCTCAACTTGTATGTGGGCCCCAGGGGGCGGTCCACACCAAGGTCCGTGAAACAGTAGGGCCTCGGTTTTCTCTACCGCCACCCTGAGATCCAACAGTCCTATACGCCTGACCACGAGGGACACTCCCTCCGTGGCCAGGCGCGAAACCTCTTCCCATTTGCCCCCCTGGGCCACGACTGGGGTGTCATCCGCGTAGCAGATTATGCTCACCCCCGGAGGGAGCGCTACGCGGAGCACCCAGTCGTAGCCCATGTTCCACAGGAGCGACCCCAACACCGAACCCTGTGGAACACCACACCTCACATTCTGTCGGACGATGGTCCCTCGCCCGTTTACGTACGCGACCACCCTTTGACAAGTCAAACCTAACCTAACCCAGCCACATATTCGGTGAATTCAAGATTTTCCGGCTACATCGATAGACTTTGGTCACCATCTAGAGAGATTAAGTTCTTGTCAAGACAAATCCAAGGAGTCTTAACACGAAGAAGGCTATCTTGACTGGTTTGCCTACAAAAATATGTAGATTTGGAACCCTTATATCCCGATGCAACCCAAATGAAATACTGGTTGATGAAATACAGGTACAATGAAGTACAGGCCAGGCCTGCACAGAGCAGTTCCTAATGGTCTAACTGATATTAATTGAAAAAAGGTAGAAGGTAATTTGCCATCAAGAAGTTCTATTGTCGGTAGCCCGTCTACATCTTCAGACCCTTATAATTACGTGCAATGGATGGTACTCATGAGAACAAAACAAACGATCCCAAACGCGACTATATTTACAGTTTTTGTCTGGGAATTCCTGTGGGGATCGTCCGGCTCCATCTTTAGACCCTCGTCATTATTTGTAATAGAAGGTACTCATGAAAACAAAATAAACGAGCTGAAACTCAACTATATTTGCAACTTCCTTCAGGGAATTCCTATAACAATCTTCTGGCTCCATGTTCAGACCCTGGTTATAACGTGTAATATAAAGTACTCAGGGCAACAAAACAAACTAGCCCAAATTCAAATTTTGCCATCAAGGAGTTCCAGTGACGATCGTCTGGCTCCATCTTCAGACCCTCGTCATTGTGTGTAATGGAAGATACTCATGAACACAAAACAAACTACCCCAAATTTATTCAACTTCGGCTCTAAGATGGCACTACCATCGGTTCGGTAAACACCCCACCCCAGCTATCGAGGAGGACCGGCAAGAAACTCGATTGGGTTTATGAATTATTTTTTTTTTTACAACATTAAATCATATACAGTTACTAGTGACCCGCCCCAGCTTCGTCCGGGTACAATTTACAAAATGGGTTATTTTAAGTTTTAAAAAAGGCTATTTAGTGCTTATTGCTTCACATTATATTCATTCACATCATAACTTCATAACTGCCTCTAGTCTAATGGTCCTAAACGCGACTGTTTTGCTCGAGGTCTTAGGTTCGATTTCCAGATCGAGCAAAGTGTTATTGGGGTTTTCTATGAAATTATCAGTAGAAGCTCGGAGTTTAGCTTCGTGCCTGATTAATGTGAATAGGCTCGCCCCCTATTACATAAGACCTAAAACATACCCGGCGAACTGTGGGTAACCTCTGCCTAACACTTCGGGAATACAGGCGTGATGGCTTGTTATGTAACTTCATATTTACGAATAGTGCCCTTAGCTATCGATACGCAATTCATCATAGGTGGGGAGTGTCGGCCAACCGACCGCGACCAGTTTTGTTGAGAGGTTTTTAGATCGCGCGTCATTTTGAATTCATGATATCTTCTATGATATTCATTTCAATGGAAAACTGTCAAGGACAAATTTAATCTAAATTAAATGCTCAAGTTAACTAAGAAACTTATCTGGATAAAGATTAATACTGAATCGGAGAACATTGTTTCGTGTGTAATATTTTTAATTATTATGTTGAAGATAAACATGGTTACTGTGAGTCAATCTTAGGAAATACACATATGCGCTCCCGGACTCTTCTCTAGGATTTTTGAAGAAATACGTATCTTTAGAACATTATTTTGATTTATCTCATAAGGTTTAGCCAGCGTAAGCCATGTAAACGCTCGAAAATAATATTAGGTCTTTACCTATGAAATTGCCGTTTTGTATGAAAAAATTTAAACGAATTTTTTTCATGTATTTTTTATTTGTATTAATCGAAGTAATCACCTATGCAATCAATGCATCTTTGCCAGCACAGTGGCAGTTTATTGATGCCCTTCTTAATGAAATCAGCTGGACGGGAGGCAACAAATTCTTCAAAGGCATTTTGTACTGCCTCTCGGGTATTTAATTTTTTTCCCGACAAGGAGTTATCCAAATTCTGGAAAAAGTAGTAGTCTGTAGGCGCAAGGTCTGGTGAGTAGGGCGGATGACGGAGAACTTCCAACCCCAGCTCTTGCAACTTGGAGACCCTCTTCTGTGCAGTATGAGGTCGCGCGTTGTCGTGCAGGAGCAGCGGAGACGAACGATTGACCAATGCTGGTTGGAGATGTGCCAGCTTCTCCATTATTGTGTTCAGTTCTTCACAGTACACATCTGTAGTAATGCTCACCCCGTTTGGTAAGAAGCTGTGATGAATCACACCGGCGCTAGACCACCAAACAGTGACCATCACTTTTCTAGGGGTAAGTTTTCGTTTAGGGCATTGTTTAGGTGCTGAACCAGGATCCAACCAACCTGCTGAGCGCTTGCGGTTATCAAACAGAATTCATTTTTCATCGCAGGTAACAATGCGGTTCAAAATTCCTTCATTTGTGTGTCTGTTGCGCAGTGCAAGGCACGTCTCGACGCGTACTTCGCGCTGGCGATCATTGAGTTCGTGGGGCACCCATTTGTCAAGCTTTTTTACCTTGCCAATTTGAAGCAAATAGACCAATATTGTTTTGACGCTAACGTCGAAAGCTGCTACTAATTCAGCCGTAGATTGTGTATCATCAGCTTCCACAATCGCCTTTAATTCGTCATTGTCGACCAAAGTCTTCGGATGACCGCGAGGTTCATTTTTCAGGTCGAAATTCCCAGAACGGAAGCGAGCAAACCAATAACAGGGGTGCGTTGGTTTGTAGTGTTAGTTCCGTAAACGTCGTTGATGTTGCGTGCCGCTTGTGCCGCGTTGCTGCCACGACGGTACTCATATTCTATAATTACTCGAATTTTTAACTTATCCATGATGACAAAAAAGATTGAAATGCGATGAAAATGTAACACTAATCAATAAGCAAATGACTACTTTGAAAAAAGAATTCCATATTTTTAAAATAAAATTAATTTGAAATTAGAATTCTTAGCCAAACAAAAATTATTTTGATTTGAAATGGCCAGTACTGCAGAACGGCAATTTCATAGGTAAAGACCTATTATTATTTTATAACTGGCCAATTGTTCGAGCACATTGTTATTTACTACAATAATTATAATATATGTTTATGTTTTTGTACTTTAACTGTTTTCATCGTATTGACAAAATGCCAGTAAAATGTTTTTTTTTTTTGTGTTGGCGACAGAACAGTGTTTTTTCGTGTCTTAGGTTAAGGTATTTTGTGTTATTATTATATTGATGTGTCATATATTATGTATTACAATAAAATAGATTAATATTAACAATATTATAGAAAAATGTAAGCGAATACGCTACATTACAAGTTGCATGTGGTATGTTAAGAGATATATAAACGATTATGTATTGTGTGTCACATATGTGAAAATATAGCTAATATAGAACAGATTAACATATAAAGTAAGCCAATAGGTTAAGTATGTCAAAAGTTATAGAGATTTTACGAGCAGAAAATAGTGATGTCGCCCGTAAATTACATTGTTTTTGGCTTATGTACGGAATGTATATGTAATGTATATTATAAGTGAATATGTAATGGATAGATAATTCAAAGAGGAACATTTTGATATATAACATGTGTACATAGGATGTATAATGAGAGAAATATAAAGAGTTTAACAGGGCAACCAAAGCGAAAAGTAAAGTTAAACATGAAATAAACACGAAATAAAACGGGGCTCTCTTTACGGTCATTCCTCGAACCACTTAAGCTCGAAGAAGGGCCGTATTGGGCACGGTGCAATTCAACGAGTCTACTACGAGTAACTACAAGAAGAAAGCTTTGGTCGTCCTGCGAACAATCTACGGTCAAGATATCGAGTTTCATTGAAGACCCGGCACCTCAAGCGGTCGTGCATTATTGCACCCCCCGGACCCCCTCACCACCAACATCACGCCGCCCACTGGCATCCGTACGGTATCTACGAGACGGGCATCCGGCGCAACAAAACGCCCGTCCAAACCGGGGAAACGTCACACCCCCCCTCCCTCACGCAGAGGGGAAGTGACGCGTACCCAACACTTTGTAATATTACTAAAAGTCTAAACACGAATCATTAAAGTATAATGTACTAAGTACTAACGTACATACCTACTGCTTTTGAAATATTTCTTTCCATAAAATCCACTTCACAGAAAGAATAAGTACATAGGTACATGTTTTGTCACTTCTTTTTTCTTTACGTCTACAATGAAGATGTTCGTCTTTATTTGAGCTTAAGCTAGAGCTATATTGTGATCATAATTTAACTTTATTGCTGTACAGAGAACTAAGAAGCATGGGATTATTACGTATAAATTGATTTTAAGTATACAGAACCCAGTATCTATGTTTAGTATTTCACTTGTCTAGATTCAGGTTTCTCAACTACTTCATAAAACAAACCAATATTTTATTAGAACACCTAAGCCATATTGTATGTACGAAGGTACACATTGCAAGAAGAAGAAGCATTTTTGTGTAGTCTACTTTTGGCTTTGGGCCTCTTTATCCAAACTTACTTATATGTAGAGTAAAATAATAAAAAAACCGCCCAAGTGCGAGTCGGACTCGCGCACCGCTTTCACGGTCATTTGTTTATTTTCACCGAAAGATAATTATGAAAACGAATCCTTTTTTATTTTCTCTATCTAGACACACGGTAGTGTGTCAGCCTAGTTGGGAACGGGCAACACCGGCCAGTATGTATAAATTTCGAGCTACTTTCGAACCCTTTCATAAGTTAAAACTATTTGACGTAACACACTTGAAATTTCGGACGTTTAATAATTCACCCTTGAACACACAGAATCGGTAATTTTACGAATAAACCTATTTATAGTTCTTGAGTTATTGAGGACTGAAAAGTAGCATTTTTATCACTCATCAAAAACCTAGACTACTTGTAGGTGACTCAGAACTTGAAATTTCTCATCAAGGTAGATCATTAACGATATACCGAGGATCCAAAGGAAAAAATAAAAAAATAACTTAAAAAAAATCTAATTGAATCGAATTAATACTTATTTATTAACGGTGTTTCTGTCCTTCTTTCACAAATAGATGGCGTAGCGTCAAGTCATATCAAAAGTGAGCATCAACTATAACCTATTTATCTACTCACCTACTATTTCTTTATATTTCTTTACTAAAGAAAAATTTAAAAGGTGGAGTTGTGTAGTTTTTCAAAGTAATGATATCCCAACAAAAACAAATATGTAAAAGGGACCAAGTTCGGTAAAATCGAAGTTCGGGATAGTAATTGTCACCGATAAAAGAGCTGAGAGATCAAACGGGTGCCAAGTTTCATAGTAGTTCATTTAATTATACCTAGCTGTAGGAATGTACGTTCTTTAATTCATTTACAAAACAATCTGTTACTTTTTTTGATATGGGAATTCTAACTTAGCGACTTTTAATTACATAGACAACTTTGGTTCGGAAAACTTCAGTAATTGTCGTAATTTTTCATGTCATCTAAAATACATTAATAGACTATTCGCAGTTTTTGTCTATCCCGAAGTACTTAGCAGCGCTAGTTGTGTCAAATTGTACGAACGAGTAGAGCAGGCATACTATATCGATGATACTAATAATGATACCACCTGCACTCGACAGGTTGAGCAGATTTATAATTTAAGATTTTTTTTTACGAAAAGATAATCTGGACAAACTTATATTTGCCGTTGGAAAACTGTTGTCCTCATACATAGTCATATGAAGAGGTCAGTTTACCAACTGCAAATAAGTTCATAAACAGTTTGGGATGTTACTAAAATTTTACGGTTTTCGGATTTTTCCCTTTACTTAAAACAAAGCTTTTATTTAATATTTCAGTTGTACTCATTTTATTTTCGCATTCATCTCAGCAAACCCTTTCATTTGATATCCTTAAGGGTCCTTAAGCATCAAAAATAACTGGTCCGCCATCTTTGGGAATTCGAAATATTGGTTTTTTAAACTGACGACACTTAGCTAACCATGCATTATATAATCCAAAATAAACGTGTATTCAAAATTTCAAATCAAGATAAACTGTTTTAAAATTCAGTTGCAAGAATTGACCCATACTAATAATAAATAAAGTAAGTTCTAAGTTATATAAAAGCTTGTAAAAAGAAAATTCAACAAAATCATATTTACAGTTATGTAAATGATGAGGACAAAATAACAAAAATCGGTAGGTACTACATAACTCGAATGATGTTTACCCACAATCGTACACAAAATATATATTGGTAATTTATTATCATTAACAAAAAGCCTTTATCTATATAAATGTACGATATAAGTGTAATTTTCTCATTTCGTTACAATTGCCTTCAATTTGTATTCCACGAGAAACGGGTCAACGAATGCTTAAAATTACACTAGAACAATCGAAAATAAGCTTTACAGTTAGAACTGAAATGTTAAACATTCCTTCGTATGTCCTCTCGTGTTGAATACCGACAATGATGTCACTGTTTAATCAACTTAAATACTTGAACCAAAAACACTAGATGTCTTCTTCATTATCAGTTATTATGTAAAATGGGTACAAATATCTAATAACGAGTTATTACCAGAAGATCTGAACATTTAAATGTTATATTTATTTATTATACGATTTTTTTACTAATTTTATAGTATACTAATCTAATGCTACATTGCACCTAAAACTAACCTTTGAAAATATCTCAGATGATGTTCCATCAACGCTATTAATTTAGCTGCCAGTAAAAATAGCCAATGGCTGAATACATTTAGAAGAGTGAATTTAGCAAAATTTATCAAAAATCTATCCTTCTTGCCTATCAAATGGTGAAAACTGCTTAAATAATTATAATGTATTTTGAATTAGTTTTTATGAACGGCATTATACATAAAGTCGTGAGCCAATTGACCATAAAAGGCTGAATTTATTGGATCTGGCGTATACCGAAAAAACTCAAGGATCATCCCCTTGAACTCTTCGGTAATCCGATCCCCTGGGTAAAGGAGACCAAATATCTAGGTGTAACCCTAGATAGTAGACTCTCCTTTATACGCCACATCACTCTGGTTAGGAAAAGGGCCGCCCGGACCCTCGCCCGATTGCATCCTCTGTTATGTGCTGCAAGCAAAATATCTACGAGACACAAGCTTACGCTCTACAAGATGTGTATCCGACCGATTATGACATATAGTTGCGTTTTGTTCGCACATATGTCAAGATATAATTGGGATCGTTTACAAACCATCCAGAATAGGTTTCTTCACCGCCTTACCGGCGCCCCTTGGTATGTTCGTATGGAAGAT
Organism: Saturnia japonica; assembly: GCA_033032175.1. Lineage (NCBI taxonomy): Eukaryota > Metazoa > Arthropoda > Insecta > Lepidoptera > Saturniidae > Saturnia > Saturnia japonica. The sequence goes on along the minus strand of CM065306.1, from coordinate 9,275,515 downwards.
CTCCATAGAGATATGGACCTTCCTTCGATACATGCTTATGCCAAACACCTTTCTCGCTCTTATTTCGACACCGCGTCGAACCACGCGAATCGCTTAATCAAAGCGGCAGCTTCATATGTTCCCGACCCCAATGCCTGCCGAAGTAAACGCCGGCCGCGTAATATCTTCACTGACCCGCTCGACCAAATCGAAACAGCAAACGCGTTCTACTCCACCGCCTCTCCAGAGAACGGGCGGTCAACTTCGCTTCCGCACACCCGTCACGTCCACCCTCTCTAGCGGCAACCCAAGCCTAGGTCCGTTCCTCGGTGTGAAGCCCTTGGGTCAGGCAGCCGCCCGCGCGATACAAGTGACACTATACGTGCACACCACACAGGTACATAGGTTCTGTAAGGGACCTTTTTTTTCTTTTTTTGTTCTAGTTAGACTAATGCGCTAGTTAGTGTAGAAAAACCATTCCGATTACTAAATACACATACGCATGGTCCACTCCTTTCTTCCAGGAAGAGGGGAACGTGCATATGAGTATATGTTAGTTAGTTCGAATTCTCTTAGGATTAGGGAATTAGTTAGATCGCGACCTTTTTTTCGCATTCGCGACGACCGCCCGAGCCGAGGTTCGGCCACTCTGGCACCCTCGTGCGGGTCGTCACAAACTTTCGCGGCTGAGTGCCCTAAGCGCTCGCCCCCAAGTCCGGTGAAGCTGTAAAAGCCGCAGCGGCTCTGTTTTTGGATAGGCTAAGGCTAACAGTGTAGTCAGTTAAAAAAAAAAAAAACAAAAAAAAGATCTGGCGTTACCGTTTCATGTTTCTTTAGTCTGACTTTGGCTACGGTTTTCATCTGCATGTTTTACAACAATGTGAATCAGGCTTACACAATAATATACAGATTTACAGATTTTACTATACAGATTTAGAAGGAGACCAGAGACAAATAAATAACAAAAGTAGGTTTGTTTTAAACCGACTTCAAAAAAGGACGGAGGTTACGCAATTCAACTGTATATTAAATTCTATGGAGGTTAGACATAACTAGTTTTTTATGAACCGATTCGGATGATTATTTTTTCGTTGGATTGGGAATACCTGAAGGGTGGGGTCCCATTTTAATTTAATTGGCATTGGACCTTCAACTTACCTCAACCCTGGTGTAGAGATCTCTATCTCTTCAAAATCATTAAAGGTGGTTTCCTTTTTTTGTTAAGAACTGTCGTGTATTATCATTTTCGAGCGTTTATTTAACTTGCTTCGTTCGTATGTAAGTATGTAACACCAAATTTCAAAATTTGCAAACCATTTTTCTACTTCTCCCTGGTATTCGATTGAAAGTAAGTTTGGCATATGTATGTAGTAAGTTCTATGACAATGCAATCTTATGATCCATGAAGCTGATCTGATGATGGAATCGTGGCGTAGGGACTGAAACTCGTTGATGGTAAATGGTAGGACAGTCGAGTTACTGAAAACAATATTCTATATACATATGTATAGTATAAAATTAAGTCGCTTCCTACTGTCTATCCCTTAAATACGCTTAAATCTTTTAAACTACGAAACGGATTTTAATGCGGTTTTCATTGACATTTAAAGAATTTTTTACGAAAGGTTCATTTATACAATACAGTTCAATTAAGTTTTTGTATAGTACAGAACATTCAATTACATAATTGTAATCAAGTCGTCAAATAATAGGTCTTTACCTATGAAATTGCCGGTCTGCAGTACTGGCCATTTCAAATCAAAATAATTTTTGTTTGGCTAAGAATTCTAATTTCAAATTAATTTTATTTTAAAAACATGGAATTATTTTTCCAAAAGTAATCATTTGTTTATTGATTAGTGTTACATTTTCATCGCATTTCAATCTTTTTTGTCATCATGGATAAGTTAAAAATTCGAGTAATTATGGAATATGCGTACCGTCGTGGCAGCAACGCGGCACAAGCGGCACGCAACATCAACGACGTTTACGGAGCTAACACTACAAACCAACGCACCAACTGTTCGCTCGCTTTCAACTCGCTTCCGTTCTGGGAATTTCGACCTGAAAAATGAACCTCGCGGTCGTCCGAAGACTTTGGTCGACAATGACGAATTAAAGGCGATTGTGGAAGCTGATGATACACAATCTACGGCTGAATTAGCAGCAGCTTTCGACGTTAGCGTCAAAACAATATTGGTCCATTTGCGTCAAATTGGCAAGGTAAAAAAGCTTGACAAATGGGTGCCCCACGAACTCAATGATCCATGAAATACATTAAAAAAATTCGTTTCAATTTTTTCATACAAAACGGCAATTTCATAGGTAAAGACCTAATATAATTTGTCTAAATAATTCATTGTCCTAGTTATTAAAATGTTCTTGATTACAATAATAATATAATATTAATAACAATAACACCTTAGTGTAATTGTTGACCTAACCTAAGTACCTACTTTTATCTGTAAGTATGTGTAATCTATTTCATTTTCATTCATTCGTTTTGTTGTTATGCTATCATTGTAAAGAGTTAAACGTTTTTGTTAGATCTACCTCGCCCGCCGCGTCTCTCAATACCCCCGTTACATGAAGCTACCCAACCAAGTCCACACGGACGGCGCGCGCCCGCCGCCGCTCGCCATTCGCCAGTCATCGAGCGGTGTTCTTGGTGTACGTTATTCTCCTATTTAATAGCTGTAAGGCGAATGGAAAACTGACATGTGCACATTATTCTTATAAATTGTGACTAAAACCATACAAATATATCGGATTTCAGTGGTCCAAAACAGTGTGAGTGAAGTGTTGACATAAAGATTTGTTATTCCGTTTGTTTCGAGCCATTGGTGCAGTGTTTAACTGTTTATGTTCGGTACGCAACGCCCGTTCCGTCGGTTTTGCTGGAAGGACGTCACCCTCGAGATTTTATAATAGAGGTAAGCTGAAAAGATGTCATTTAAATTTTTACGTGGAAGTAACAAATTCCTTTCGTGATATAGTATTTTGGATATGTTGGAATCTGCCATTTTTTAGACGCCGGAGTACTGGTTCCGGAGTTGCGAGACTTGTGAGACAATAATAAGAATGACGAGGATGCGTAGTAATTGACTGCGATGCTTTTGTTCATCGTTATATTAATTTTAGATAAAAGATTTAGGTTTTTAAACACATCGGATTTTTTTAACTATATTATTTTAATACCCATAAGTAATTGCTGTATCCATTTACCATTATACGAAGATTACAAAGTCCCAAAGTTTATAATATAAAATACCTATATGTTCTTTATTGCACAAAAGTACAAATGGAGTACTTAATGCTAAAAAACATTCCTCTACCAGTCATCCAGGGAAGCAAGAGAAAAGTATATGCAAGATGTCCATAATATTTAGTAAAAAAAGAGAAAAATCTAGCCAATATTCAATTGCTCCAAGTAAATTCTACGTACCTAGCGAATACTTGAAGGAATCCCAAGAGTTGGACTGTTGGATGTTGATAGGAAGCGAATTCCACAATATTCAATCATAAAAGTTATGTAGATAATTAAAAATTTAAAAAAAAATCTAAAAGTATTTGTAAAAAGAAACATGGATCATCCTGCAAACGAAAAAGTGTGGTTGATATAGAGTAGGTATGTTATAAAATATAATTTATCTCAATGTACACATTTTTTTAAAAGGTTAAGTACCCACATAAAAGGTTAGGTATATTAAAAAAAAAAAAACATCTCAGTGGATCAAAATATTTTTGCCATTAGAATTTCTGTTTCAGGACAGTTTAATACTTCTCATTGTAAGTAAAATAACAATAATATCTATTTACATATATGCGTTATTAATACATTTAAATATGATTTTGCCAGTATGAGGTAATTCCTGAAAAAAAAAACTTTAAAACGTTCACTTATTTGTAATTGGTAGGTAGTTGGAAGTGACGCGATCTCTGTGTTAATGTAATTGGCATCGACCTAATTAAGTTGACATCTGTTTAATTAGAAAGGTGTTGTCTCTCTGCCAATTTACGGATCTTATACAATGACTTTAAAATAGTACACATATTACAGATTTTTTTTTTTTTTTTTCGCATTTATATCTAAAATCAGAGGTTGAAAAAACAAATTGATTATCTCTATCTCTATGAAATTCCTTTTCAAATTCCATTCATCCATCCTTGCACTTCCACTGCTAGAAGCCTTTCCTGAAGATCGCCACAATGGCTGGTCCTACGCTGCTCGTATTCAGCGGGTTCCCGCAACCTTGAATTATCGTCGGTCCGTTTTGAGTTGGGTCTGCCCATAGTTACACTGCGTGTTCCATTACGTGGTCGCCGCTGGAGAACACTATGGCACATTTGGCCACCCGGTCTACGAGCGATGTGGCCCTGCTATTTAAGTCTAGCAGTTCTGAGACCTATGTCGGTGACTTTAGTTCTTCTGCCGATTTCGTCGTTTCTGATTCAATCACAGAGAAAGTTAGTAAGAAACAAAATAGTGATTTAAAATATGTATGGGTATCATCATGAACTTCAGCCCGTAATCGCTCACTACTGAACATCTCTTCTTGTACGCCACTTATCCCGATCCCGAGCTAACCTCGACCATGTTTGCCTCATGATTTTAACAATAACGTCCACCTTACTAGCTGGTGGGCAACCGACTCCTCATATGTAAGCACCAATCTGTCAATGGTTTAGTCCACCAGCCTAATTCCATTTTAGTTTTGTGATAGTCTCTCCAACGTCGCCGACCTTTAGTGCTACGTCGGATCTCCACATTTTTGACTAGATCCTAACATTGTAATTGTAACTATTAGGCCCTTGACTCCTTACATATGAAATTGGCGTTTTGTTGAACTTGTCACTTTGATCTCAAATATCTGGCGTTTGGTTAGGAATTCCAAATTTGAATTTATTTCTTAATTTAGGCTTGTGTATTTGTGTTTCGAATTTAGTGATTCATTTGTTTTCGTACCATTGATTTTTCTTTGACATCGTTCTTTTCACAAAATGGAAAACTTAAAATATCGCGTTATATAACGAATATGAGTTCCACCGTGGCATTAGCGCTGCAGAAACATCGAAAGATTAATGATGTGTATGGAGAACTAAGTGTAAAATAAGAAAGCCGAACGTTTTTGGTTCCAACGTTTTAGTTCTGGAAACTTTGACATACGAAACAAACCCCGTAGACGGCCGGAGACCTTTGTTGACAATGAAGAATTAAAGGTGATCGTGGAAGCGGATCCATCGCAAACTATGTCAGTGTTAGCGGCAAGCAGGCTTCGGTGTGAGTGATAAAACAACTTTAATTAACTTGAAACAAATTGGAAAAGTGAAAAAGCTCGAGAAATGGGTACCGCATGAATTGACTGAAGCACAATAACATACACGCATTGAGTGCTGCGTTACATTAATCCTTTACGACAATCGGAAACGCTCATTACAGTGGCTGAACCCAGGAGAACCGGCTAAATCCGGTCCCAAGTGAAAGTTGACTCGAAAAAGGTTCTGGTGAGTGTTTGGTGGACCAGTGCTGGTGTCATACACTACAGCTTCCTAAGATCGGGCCAGACGATATCGGCAGATTTGCATTGTCAACAATTGCAAACCATGATGGAAAAGCTGCCCGTTAAACAAACAAGACTGGTCAATCTCTCTAGCCCACTGCTGCTTCAAGACAACGCTAGACCTCATACTTCACGAAGGACGGTCGCTAAATTAGAGGAACTGTGATTGGAATGTCTCCAACACCCACCATACTCCCGAGACCTTGCTCTAACAGATTACCACATTTTTCGGAAATTGGACAATTTATTGCAAGGAACAAATTCAATTCTGATGGTGATGTCCAAACCGCTTTCAAAGATTTTATTGATTCTCGCTCCCACAATTTTTTCAGCAATGGAATATATGAACTACCTATAAAATGGCGAAAGTGCATAGATAAAATAGATAACATCTTTTCCCATATAAAATGCTAATTTCATATGTAAAGGACCTATTATTATTTATTATATTCTGTAACTATCGCATCGAATAATGACTATCATACCTCAGTTTATTATTACCTATAATAATTGTTAAGTGGTAATAGCTTCCTGATTAAGTTCATTTGGTTTTTATAGTTTAACTATCTGTGCTTGCGGATGCGCTCGTGTGGACTACAAAATGCCGTCGACCGGGCTCAGGCGCGAATCGTGCTATCCCCGCAGCTGGTTATTTTAAAGATATGCTTATTGTGGGTGATTCTTGGAAGAAGGAGCATATTATGCTATCGCTGACTTTTTTGTAGGTCTTTTAATATCTATGATTGTTTTTTTTTAAATATTAACACAGCAAATTAACGTTACTGTCCCTGATGGTAAGCACAGTACAATCCTAACACAACGGCGACCACCGAGAGATCGTAATCCAGCGATGGTCATGAGGGTCATGCGGGCTTGCATTCATTTTACTGGATATACACAGGTTGATCCCGAAACGCGACACGCAAAAACTAGTCACTATGACGGACTTTTGTCCACATGCATGGTGATCGCGACCCAGTCGGGCAAACAAGCCCTACCACCTACCCCTACTACCTTAAATGTAGCTCATTTTTATACTTAGCGTAAGCCATTTAATCACCCGAACTGATTCACGATGACCGGTTGTTATTTATTTGCGCGCTACCCAAATTCTTTTTCTAAAAATTAGCCTAAGTTACTCCTTATAACATCCTATAAAGCTAGTGAAAGTTCCGTGAAAATCAGTTCAATCGTTTCAGTGATTACCCGGAACAGACTGTCACAGACAAAAATTTTCAAAATTGGTGTTTTGTTCTTACAAAAAGACACTTCAATTTTATTAATTGTATAGATTATATAATATAAATGATTTATGTATATTCTGTGGATATGTTAACATAGCGGACATAGTTTTGTGATCATTAAAAAAATTAAATAATGTAAGGTGCTTATGGTCTGGAGGAGGTGGCTCGAGTTTAACCTAGTTTCGCAGGTCACAGTGCTCACCTCACTGCTCAGCCGACTTAATGCTCACTCGCTTGACCACACTTTTGATCGATTTATGCATGAGATTTTTTACGCTTTTTGCAATCAGAAAAAAAAAAAGATTTGTTCCACCATTTATACAATCATAGAATTAAATGGGTATAATATGATTTAGTACTTATATTTTAATACTAAGTAAATTATTTTGCAGTTTGTCGTTTGATTCTATAAGAAAATCGTTTAATAACCGGTCCACAATTTATCAAACAATGTCTGGACGACCGTGGTTTGCTCGGTGTCTTTTAAAAAATCACCTATCTAGGTATACTTGGAATGTAAAACATTGTTTGAATACAAAGTTTCATCAAAATCGTTGGAGCCGTTTCCGAGAAACCAATTACACATACAATATACAAGAATTGCTCACTTAATATACTAAGATAATCTGAATTTACCATTTTGATGCTGATATATAGTCATTTGTACTATCGCTTTGCTACTTACGCTTCTACTAGTGCTATAATATTATTTATTTGTTTTATTTTACACTAATAAGAAAACTTACAGCCAATAGAAAGAATAGTAAAAATACTCGAAATAGAAAGCTAATTACAAATAGAAAAGATAAATATAAACAAAAAAAGAAAGACTGACTGAATGGACTGAATGGAGTTGACTGAATTTCCAATAGGAGTTCTGGACAGTCTACAATTCCATGGGCTATGATACTTAAATAATTTAGATCAGCTATTTTACGTCCTTCATAGAGTGGAAGAAAAGGAAAATGTTTACATCGCTCTGTATAATTAGGTAAATAGTAAGAGGTTCTAAATTTTAGGTATCGAAGGAAACTTTTCTGGATGCGTTCAATACGAGATATGTATAAGTTATAGTTAGGGGTCTACACTGGAGAAGCGTATTCTAAGTGACTCTACGAACAAAAGTCCAATACAATATCTTCAATGTTTTAAATGCACTTAAATATTGAATACAAACGAAGGAAGAAACCAAGTGCTTTAGAGCTTGTGCTTACTATACTTATTGTAAATATTCGAATCAAATTTAAGTTTCGAATCGAAAATAAGTCCTAGATCGAGCATTGGAATACAGTATTCTTGATTGTGTAAATTTGTTTAATTGGATCGGTTTACGTGTGAAAGAACATACGTAGTACTTCAACACGTTAAGATCAAGTTTATTTACAGTGCAATAGCTTTAGTAACTATCTAGATCCGCTGTAGGCTAGTTGCTGGGTTGTTATTGGGCACAATATTTTTATGTCATCAGTGTAAAGTATATCAGAGTAAACAAAACACGTTGAAATATCATTAACAAAAATAGTGAAAAGAATAAGTCCCAACAAGGATCCTTGCGGAACGCCTGAAGGGATTTTTACAGGTTCATACAGGTATAGCTACTATACCGCCGGATTGTAAAATATAATTGGATAAATGCTCAGCTTGTGATTTATTTGAAATTGGACACAAACCAGGCGGCTTCTAGGAAATACAAGTATGTTGGAATCAGTCTATTTAATATATAGACAGAAATAAAGAAATAGACAGAATTAAACAGACCCATACGAGATGGACTTCAGAGCCACAGCTTTACGGTTGTAGCTTCATCTCGGCGAGATTTTGAGAACAAAAAGTTTCGTATTGTAAAGATGTGAAATATCTTAGTCAGCGTTTTCCCGAAGGCGCAACGATTATCGGTCACTCCGTTGTTGTGCTACTTTGCTTTCGTAGTTTCGTTAAGGTACTGTGCAGTCACTTTACCGTCATTTATTGCAGCCCGCCGCGCGTGACCGCGGCGGCGTAACTGCATCCGACGTAAAAATATTTAGTGATTTACTTTAGTTTAATATAAAGCCTATAACAGATTTTACACGTGGGTCATTTGCAGCCGTTTTGAAGTTATACCGTTACGTATATACTTTATTGCGGCTTTGTTCTCATAACTTCTTAGTTGTGACGAGGGTTGTCACTTTTTTTGGAAGAATAATAGTATATTTTTCTAAAAATTGCAAAAAATATAGTACTTTTGGGAAATTTAGGAAAAATAAAGTACACATTTGTTTTTAATAATTATTAATCAACTGCCCAAAAGAAGAGTGTAATGCTTACAGGGTTGATGTATGTGAGTTTCTTTATTCCTCCAAAACTTTTAAATGCCTGAATAAATTTGAAAAAAAACCTCCACAGTTTTGTTGAATACATGTAAAACTCAGACGAAAAGATTCTGTGGTCAATGAGACGTGATGCAAAATATGACTGTCAAAGTGAAAGTAAATGTCAATGATAATTTACCGTTTTGTTTAATTTAACAAAAGAATATAAAATAAGCACGACAGTTGAATTAGCGATGAAAATATAGTATTTTTCGTACTATATTATTTTTCTATAATTTATAGTACAATTGACTGAAATATAGTACGATACTATATAATATAGTACGGGTGGCAACCCTAGTTGTGATTTCTTCTTCCCTTCATTATAATAGGTATATCATATATGTACCGCTATTATTTTCTATTTGTAAATAATTCACATGGTATAATCAGATTTATTGTTTTTAATTACTCGATATTATTAATTAAGTAGAGCCTTATTACTTATGTACCAAAGAATAAACCTCCTGTGTGTTTCTACTTTCAAACAGAATGTCGTCAGAATAATTAGCGTATTACAAGGTGTCCAGAAAGGGTATCGGGTATTTGTAAGTTCAATGAAACAAAAATTATTTGTATGCAATAAAAAAGTTTATTGTTTATTATTAGCATATGAATTGGAGAATTATTTGGAAAAGATGATGTTATCCAAATGATGACCGTTACGTTGCTGGCACTCTTCTAAACGGAAACGAAGATTGGCGATAACACGTTGACACATAGCTATCGATATTGCTGCCATTTCTGACCTGATGTTTTGCTTTAACTGGGTTAGATTCGTCGGATTGTTTTGATAAACCTTACTTTTAAGGTATCCTCATGCAAAATAGTCAAGCGGGCTAAGGTCGGGGCTTCTGGGAGGCCAGTTGATGTTACCCCTTCGCGAAATGACTTTATTAGGGAATAATTCGTTAACAACTTCCATTGAGTCATTTGACGTATGGCAAGTGGCCCCATCTTGCTGGAACCACGTTCTTGAGTTGAAACCTGCAAACTCCTGCAACTCTGGGATCAAAAAATTTCGCAACATATCGCAATAACGGTCACTATTCACATTAATTGCTCGGCCTCGTTGATCTTCATGAAAATAAGGACCAATTATGCCTTTAGCAGACATAGCGGCCCAAACAACGACCTTTGGGCTATGCAGGGGTCGTTCATGCTTTCGTCTCGGATTCTCCACTGCCCAGTACCGACAATTCTGCTTATTAACATGACCATTCAGGTGAAAATTTGCTTCGTCACTGAACAGTATGTTGTTAAAGTTGTTAAATCGCTGCAGCATTTCGTTCGCAAAATTCAGTCGATTAGCATAGTCCGTATCCTTCAATTCTTGAACCAATTGAATTTTATAGGCTTTTAGATGTAAGTATTTCTTTAAAATCGAATGTAAAGACGTTTTTTTGATGTTCAACGCTTGGCTTCGCTTTCGGATGGATAAAGACGGATTTTGACGAACCGACGCCTCAACTTCTTCAATTGTTTCTTCATCGCGAACTGAACGAGGACGACCAGAGTTTTGAATTTTAACTGTCGCACCTGTATTCTCGAACATCCTGATCCATTTCCTAATGCTATCGTCACTTGGCGCGTGGCGTGTACGATATTCCGCACGATAGAGACGTTGAGCAGTCACTATTGAATCACCATTACGATAATACGCTCGTACGCAAAATGCGCGATGCGTCCCCGAGTACTGTTCCATCGTGACTAAAACTCCACAAAATGGCGGACGCCACGAACCCCTCCCCGCACCCTTTAGACGCCTCGTTTCGAATATGGCGCGAAAACAAATACCCGATACTCTTTCTGGACACCTTGTATAACTCCTCCAACGAATATTTGACAAATGTAGCACAAAATACGAAAATCATGTAATATTTCAATAATATTTATAAATACCTATATTTAAAATATTTCCTCGATGTCTCAAAAAAAATAACACTTATCTATGTAAAGTTGGTTCATAGTAACAAATTATCTAAGTACAAAATTTCATCTAAATTGTTAGCACTGTTTCTTACAACCAACTTTTAAATGTACAAGAATTTTTCACTTTATTAAGTGAATGAGTATGATATATAATTACTCACGTAGTCCTATGTCGTGATAATCTGAAATTATTATTTGCAATTTAAAAGTAAATTTATAAACTATCACGTTTGTAGTGATTGATTAAAAGAGCTGTATCAAACAAATGAAAATGCAAACTGATTTATTTCGATTTAATACGTAAAGTTCTACACTTTATGGTTACGCATTTGGCAAGTGAATCTAGAAACAAATGCAAAAAACAACAAAATTATTTAATTGTTTAACATATTTTTTTAATCGACCTTCGATACCTGATTGCCTTGGGAGCTGGCTGTGTACAACAACATACAGTTTTAAATACTGCACGATTTAGATGTTGAAGATACTGTAGAGATGTTTTGTTATTTCCTTTATTGTTTAAAAATATTGTATATATTTATAGATAGGTCAATACTAGATATGTATGTTAAGTAAATTGTTTTGTTTACTATTTAATACTAGCTGTACCTGCGACTTCGGCCGCGTGGTATATATATCGTGTATGAAAAACAGCAACTAAATAAAAACCTTACCTCACTTCCAATCTCACGTTACGGTATAAGCTTTGAGAATGTCCAACTAAAATCATTTTGAATGTTAACCGATATTATCTAAAAGACGTAAAGGCATACAAATATTTTCAATTTTACAGTCCTTTACGAAAAGTTGAGTTTATTGAATAACTTTATTTTTATAAACCATTAATATTCAATGAATTATAGTGCTTTTAATTATGTTTGTTTTGTGCAATTTAATAAAAATCTTGATAGCGCAAAAACACCAAATAACGAAATCTCTCGTAGAAAATTTAGATCGATAATTATTTTAAACATTTAAAAATAACGTTAAAATCCATATAAAACAATTAAAAATAATAATAAAAGCCCAGGTTTAAATTATTAATTTTAGTTAATATAGGTGCTTACAAAAAAATATACATAAGTGTGACAATAAAAATAAACCAATTTCATGACAATTTAAACCAACCCGTATATCGCCATCTATGAATACTCTTGGTAAACAAAAATACATACGTTTTCATATATTGCTTTTATTGAAAATTATGTAAAGATGAAATTACATATACATACATTCTTTTATTATATGAACATATCCTAAACGCAATTTATAGACCATACAAATGTCCATACGTGTAAAAATGCATCCTAAATGTACCTTCTGACTATAAACTACGATTATACCAAATTTCATTAAATTCGATCCTGTAGTTTGTGTTATTGGTGTACAAACATACAGGTAGGTGGAAAGAAAAATTAAAAAAAAATCATTGAAATGTGTTCTGTCTATGATTCTAAACACCCTCGTAGTATTATTTCTCAAATACCTTCAATCTACAGATTTCGACTTTTTACTCTTTTATTATAATTGAGTACCTATATAGATTATACAAATGAATCTTAAAGGAGCAGCGGAATTTTTGGTTTTATAATAACTTCTCAAATGGACGAAAAAAAAAAACAGAATAAATAAAACACAATTACTTAAGTGATCCGACAGACAGAATAAGAACGTTTAGCATGCTGGGGATCTTATCGTATTGATTAGAAATGTGGGCATTAAAGTTTTGCAACCCATTTAAAAATTCCCTAAATAGTATTTCAATTTGTAACTATTTATTTAATTAATTGTACAATTAAATAAGCACACATAACAACGTTTTTATTGAATAATTGTCAGTAATAAGAACAAAAATATCAAAGCTTTGAAATAGGTAGTTGAAATGATTGGACTCAATTTTTATAAGCAATTAGCAAGTTATACAAGGAGGTAAATCTACTCTGTTACGGACCACATCGTCGCGTCGGTAGTGTTTGGTTCGAAAACACTACAGCCGAATAAACTTAGGTTGTTTGCCATGTTCCGCGCTGCTGAACAGAAATCTGAAATTAGAAAACATAATTAATGTTAATTTAAGATTTCCACAATTTACAGTTCCTACGTTTTATTATTACTTACAATTCCCGCAAATAGGAACGATTAAAATGAATCAGAAAAATTGTTTTTACATTTTTCTTATACTGGCTTGGCAAAATTTCAGCATGTTACCACGTTTTAAGTACAGTTGGAAAACTCGGTTACCTCCGGAAAATTAATATCCATCGACAAATGTACTTAATTCATCCACTTTTCTTTCATTTTCAACATTCATTTTCATTTACAATAACACCTTTCATCAAGTCATCGTAGTTTTGTGCTAGGTATTTGCATTGAAGAGTCAAATCTGCTGTCTACAAAAAAACTTTTCATCAAATTCCTCTTCCCTGTAAGATAATAGATTCAGATACTGATGTTATGATAATTATACAGTCAGCGTTAATCCATCCATAGTTTTGAAATACTCCGTCACGCTACAAGAAAAAGTCACGACAACCTAGAACGGAAAGGATTGCTAGAGAACGTCAAGAGAACAAAGACCTCGTGAATGACGAATTGCTCGTTGTACGAATAATATACAAGTGATCATCCAAGAAGTGATACATTTTATTTATTTTAAGAAAACTTACAGATAAGTACATATTTAAGTTACATGTATAAATTAATGAAGGCCGTTTACAAATTCTCACATATATGTATGTGAATAAAAAATAAAGAATAAAGTAGACGGAAGAACACAAAAATATAAGCAAAAGAAATTATAATTTAGAAGAGCTTCAACTTCTGCACAGTTCTATCAAATAAATCAACGATTAAATCATTAACTAATTTATTCGTACTGCTGCTCACTCGAATGAAATAGGAATTTTGTCTGTAAGTAGTCCCAACAATAGGATTATAAAATATGTTAGGGCTTCTAAAAGATGCTGCTGGTACGCGTAGGTTAATTTTGCTGAGAATCTCCGAACAGTCAATTAGGCCATTGAGTATTTCGTGTATTTCTATTATTTGTATTTGTATATTCTATTTCTATTTCCAGCTATTTCTTTCCGTGTATACAGCGGGAGCATATGACATTTTTTACAGCGCGATTGTATAATCTGCTATGATTATTTCAGATTTAAACTGTAGGTAACGAAGAAACCGCTTTTGTATTTTCTCAATGCGTGTGATATATATATTAATAATTATTATTAACTGAGGTTCCAGATTTGAGACGCGTATTCAAGATGGGTTCGAACAAAAGAACAATAAAAAAATTTAAAAGTTTTGACACATTTGAACTCGAAATACGAACCCTAAAGCACAAATGCATAGACGCTTTTTTGACAACATTGTCAATATGTTTATCAAATATCAGCTTGGAGTCGAAAATAACACCTAAATCTCTAACAGCATTAACTCGTGATAATTTAGTATTAAAAAAAAAGTTATCGTGCAGAATCGTGATTGGGTTTACGGGTATATGTTTTAACTTCACATTTCGCGACATTTAAATCTAATTTATTGAGAGTACAGTAATTTTGAAACTTATCTAAATCATGTTGAACACTAACTGCATCGGAAATAATTTTAACAGGATATATACATATATATATATATATATATTACACACGGCCATTTAATTCCAAACTAAGCAAAACTTGTAATATGGTGACTAAACAGCTGATACATACATACATACATAAATCACGCCTATTTTCCAACGGGGTAGGCAGAGACCACGTCCATCCACCTGCTACGATCCTGACATACCTCTTTCCCTTCTTCGACATTCATTAATCTTATAATTATAATCATTATAAACAGCTGATATACATACATATATAGATATTTGACACCCAGACACACACAACTGACATTTATGCTCATCACACAAAGTCAGTCACGGGCGGGGGAATCGAACCCGCGACATCTCGGCTCAATATTAGCTCTTAATACCACTGCGCCACGAGGCCTGTCAATAATAATAATATAATTTTAAGGTCATCAGCGTAGAGAAGAATTTTGCAAGTGGTAAAACAAGATAGTATAATATATCATTAATAAAAATGTTAAAGAGCAGTTGTCCCAATAAAGATCCCTGAGGAACTCCTGAAGGAATCTGCATTGGTGAAGACGTATAGCCATTTAGAACTAGTTTGCCATCGGTTTATGACGTAAGATGAGAACCACCTAAACAAATTACCCCGAATCCCTATATCTTTCATTTTGTAAAGTAAGATTTCATGATCTAAATGCTTTACTGAAATCAGTATAAATTACATCTACTTGGGCAGGCTCTGATATGTAGTGAGTTATGTAATCACTAGATAGGATAAGATTTGATGTAGTAGATCTTCCTTTTACAAAGCCATGTTGCTCTTCGTTAAGCAAGTGTTTAAGAGAAGGACAAAGTTGTTTGTAAACTACTTTTTCGAATACTTTAGAGAAAATGCAAAATTTGCATATGGGTTTGTACTTAATGACTAAGCCTTTAGGGCCGTTTTTATGAACAGACGTAATTAACGCAGATTTCCATATATCTGGCATTATCCCACCTTTAAGAGATCGCTCATTTAAAAGATAAAGTGGGGCAGAAATGCTATTTGCATACTTAGCTAATAAAATAGGAGGTATGTTATCAGGATCTGCAGATTTGT
Organism: Saturnia japonica; assembly: GCA_033032175.1. NCBI lineage: Eukaryota > Metazoa > Arthropoda > Insecta > Lepidoptera > Saturniidae > Saturnia > Saturnia japonica. Next base: position 9,259,769 of record CM065306.1, on the reverse strand, counting down.
TAAGATCAAGAGTTTCAAGTATTTTTTGTATAACAGAACAGACAATTCCAATAGAACTAATATCGGAAGAGGACTCGAGAATGAATGTTGAGTAGAAGACTGCAATAATTGCATATCAATCTTCATAATATTGAGAAATTATTAATTGGAAATTACATCTATATTATATGCAATATAATCATCTCAATTAATTAATTTGAAATACCTATAACTGACAAAACAAAAATAATGTTAACATGTAAAAGTATGAAGGAAAGTTGTTTGATGTCGACATTGTATTCAAATTATAACGTTAAAAACGGTATTATGACATCATATCGAAAACAAGAAACATATACATATCTACTAACTATGTCATCGCTTCTTCTCAAATATCGAGATTCGAAAAAAATCGTTGCGTATCCGTCAAATGCAGAAATACAGAAAATATGTTTTAAAATCCAATATAAAAATCAGTATATACAATATGTATTAAAAACCCCGTCGAATTCGAAAAGGGTACTTAGGTACCCCAATGACATTACAAAAAAAAAAAAAAAATTATTATGAAAATATAAATGTTATTGCGATTTAAAACTAACATATTTAGTTTTAGTTTCCCCAAAATTTAGCAAATTTTTAAAACGTGAGAACACCGTCGCCGGCCCCAGCGCGGCGCAGCGCAGCAGTACGTTTGATCGTATGGCGTTACCCTGCGCCGCGCATCCTGTATTGCCATGTAAGTTTTCTCATTTAACTATTTTTTTACATTTTATTATGGGTAATGTTTTTACTTATAATCTGAGATAGATAACATAAACAGAATATAATCTCGATACCTAATAACACCTTCAGATCCGATGGGTTTTTAATACACACTGTAGATTCGATTTGATACGCTGTAAAAGCCCTATCATAAAGTGAGACTAAGAAAAATGTTGATACTAAAAAAAGGGTTACGCGCAACGGGAACATGTAGTATGTCGTATTAGTTTAAATGTACAACGTAGTCGTATGGCACAATATCGATCGGTCGAAAGTAGTTAATGTGAGGCAAGGCTGAGCTGCTAAACGTGAATACCACGGTGCATCTCCGATATCCGAGACATTCACAAAGCATGAAACACTTTAAAATCGCTGATGTTGAATTTCAGAACACCTAGTTATGCGGTCACCGGGATAAACCATAACAACACGTTCCCACGTAAATGCCGTGTAAGAATTCTGATTCCCGGTAATGCTCGTATCTCATGGGAACAGTAATTAAGTTTAGAAATAAGTTTTATTAAGTAAGGCAGTCGTGCTGTGCATCTCGATCTGTCCGTAGGTTCATGTAATTAATTAGTCCTAATTAAATTTAATTGAATTTGAAATTAAGTAAAAGTTCTTTTGTATTAGTTTTTTTTATTAATACGTTGCTCTCGCAAACTTGACTATCTACATATCTTTTTATCGCTGTTTTTCATACACGAAAATGAAAGTTCCGTCAAAATCGGTCCAACGGTTTTGGATATTACTCGGAATAAACAAACAGACAAAAAATTTTAAAATTGGTGTTTCGTTATAGGTATCTTAAAATACTTTCATATGCATTTAGTAAAAAGTTATTTTGACATTGCAAACAGAAACTTCAATTTTATTAATTGTATAGATAACTCCACGGTACGACCCTAAGGAACGGGGGATTTATCGTGAAGTTAAACAATCTTGCAAGCTGTAGGGAAGTATAGGGTGTGAGATTATCGATAGGCTAACACGGGTGCTTTGGCGACGGACCAGTGAGGAGATTTTCAAATTTATTTAACACGGGTGAAACCGTGGGGCACAGCTAGTCGTCTAATGGTTAGTAAGCAATATCAAATATGTAATTATGTAACAATTTTGATTAAAAGAAGAGGATTATTGAAGTTATAATACTAATATAGTGTTATGATATTTCTAACTTGTTGTGTTTCTTTCCAAAGTTCAAGCAATCTCGAACAATAATTTGGAACTTATTTTAGTATAGGTGGAAACGGCTTGTGAAGAATCTGTAACATGTGTTTATCTGTGAACTGAATAATTTATTATGAACATGTTTCCCCATTGAAGGTTTATTTACGAAATATTTTGCGTCATTTTGTGCTCTATTCTGTTTAATAATGAAACAGCTGGATTAAATGGGAAATCTGGATCAAAAATGTATCTATGGTTGTCATACGACGGTTAAATTTCTAACTACAGCGACAGCGTTAAATTGAGTCATGAAATGGATTGCATGAGTGGAATAACCATTTGTTTCTTTTTCTCGTGTTTCGGTATTTATACAAATTATAATAAATTTTCATATGAGAAATCAGAGGGAACTTTTGGTTGATAGTGAAGAAAAACATCGTGAGGAAATCAGAAAGTTTTGATAATATTTGTATAGTACCACCGTGTAGCGGGTATCGCGCGATACGTAACGGTTTGGTGTGGTACCTTCAAACCGGTGCTGCGGTGCCATCCCTCGGGAGAGGCCTATCCTTAAAGTGTAAAACTTATGGGTCGCTATTATTATTGGAGATTATTAGAATTCTTGTTTCAATGGCAGTACTATTAAAATTTTGCCATAAAAACACATGAGTTTAAAAAATAGCATATTTTACAGTTTAGATTATAATGATGTTACGTTATGAATAATCATTTTTAATATCGAATATAAATAAAATGATAGAGGTTTGCAGTTGTCCACGAATCACGCAAAAACTACTGGATATATTTTGATCACATTTTTTCGGTTTACTACTTAAATAATTATTGGCCTTTAACTAAAAAAAATTATCACGATATCTTTATAAACAATAATTCTGTAGTTAACGCGTGCGGAGCCTCGGGTACAGCTAGTTCATAATAAAATAAGTATATGCCAAAAATATCAGACATAATAAAGTAAACACTTTGTTACTGTTGTTTGATGAAGTAAATATGGCAATTTTACCAAATTTTGTGTTCCTTTATTACTTCCTTCCGCAAATCACAATTTACCGCCAAACTGTGTTACGTTTCGCCATTTATTCAGAAAAATGTTACAATTTCGTAGAACGGAAGCTTTAATAGAATATTGCTTTAAAGAGCTCACAAGCGGATGCCGGATACATTGTAATTGTTGTGGAAACAATTGATTATCTCTTTTAACTTCTTTTTTGATACTGTATCAAAATACGGAATGAAAAATATAGTTCACCTCGATTCGATTAACTTAATTGCGCCCTTGATCTCCATGATTAAAATAAATGGATTTAAAAACAATATGAAATTGCGTAAGCAATAAGATACAAAAAATAACAATTTTTTAGTTAAATATATTTTCTTAACGGCCTTGGCCCTCGGAGTGTTCTGACTGTTTTATTTTATTCGGTGACTTAAGTAAGATTACCAACCTGTCCTAAGCTTCCATAAAACAACATTTATCTGAATTAGTACTGCTGGGAATAAATAAGGTTTTCTTAGGCAATTATTTCATTTGTAGTGGATTGTGAAAGTACTTTTATATTTACTGTTTATTGAGATGAGCAAATGAGGGTCAAGTCTACAGATTAGATCAATTGAATGGACAGCGCATTAGTGTATATAAATTAGTTATATTGATTTTTATTAGGCAGAAGATTGTGTTGTATATTCTGTGTATGTTTGTTTAAATAGTGGTCTATAGTTTATATATTATATTAGTGATAATAATAATAAAACAGATACCAAATTGAATCAATGAGCTTGGTTAAAGAATTGTAGTATCTACTAGCTGTGCCCGTGGCTTCGCTCACGTGGACTGCACTTGGTCTCCTGCCTACACGTGGAATCTTATTCCCCCGCTCCCGGCTATTTTAAAGACAAAATGTTTATTGTGGGTATTCCTTAGAAGATAGATATATACTTTCCCGGACTTTTTTGTAGGCCTTTTTTATGTAGTACATTAATTTGCTATATCTCATATGGTTTACTCAGCATAAGCCATTTTAGCGCCCGAATCGATTCACCAAGACCAGTTTTTTTTATTTGTGCGGAATCCTAATTCTTTTTCTTAAATAAAAGTAGCCTAAGTTACTTCCTATATCATCAGCTATCTATCAGTGAAAGTCCCATCAAAATTGGTCCAACTGTTTCGGAGATTACCCGGAACAAACAGACAGACAGATAAAAATTAAAAAAATGGGCTTTTTGTTATAGGTATCGTATATACTTTCATATGCATTTAGTAAAAAGCTGTTTTTTTACATTATAAACATACACTTCAATTTTATTATTCGTATAGAAGATTAAGTAAGAGCTTAATGTAACTACATTGACAAGTTAATACGACAGTTATTTCACAATTTTGGCTAATTATTATCACAGCTGAGAAGTATAATTTGTTCCGTGATTTGCTGTCGGCACTAAATACTAATATTATTTGAATTTTGAGGAACACCGTATTATGCGTATACATGGACTGTACAAAGACTTTTTCTCACAACTTTTATCTTTCTAAAGGTATACCTTAACATTACCATAACCTTAGGTTATATAAAACCTTATAATTAATATTAGTTAGACCTATACCTACTTCATTAGATTATAATAAATAATTCAACATTGCATTAGGGGTTTTACCTATAAAGTTGTTAAATTTTTTTAACGTTCAGAACAATATGGTCGCTGTTTTACTTATGTTTAGTGTGATTTCTTTAAAATATACAATTTTCTAGGTTTTATTATTTTTCAAAAAACTAAAATTACGTTTAAGAATCTCCTCGTTGCTAAAAGGCGATTACATTAATATATTTATTGTTGATACATATTGCTGGTTATTGGTATTGATAATTATGTTAATGTTTGTGTATTAATCACAATGTGTTGAGATTTTAATGTATATAAGCTTCTTCAGAATTGGATAACAATATGTATTTTTAATGCAGGTCCGCTTCGTCATGTACTTAACTAATGAGGGTTTACGCCTTACGGTATAACAAATACATTCGGTTGTAACTTATTTTATATATAAATGGTGGTATTAAACTGTAGCCTCATTGGACAGTTTTCGTACAGGAGGAATATTTATAACATGATTGTGAACTGTTTGCTCTTGGAATTGTATTAAAAAAAATATTATTCTGACTAGAGACATTCTTCCGTAAATAACTGATACCAAAAATCAATAATTGTTCTGGTTGCTTTTCTTTGTTTCGTTATTATCACTGACAAGCAAATACTCTTTTTTAAATACTCAATGCACAGAAACGTGTGAGGTATTTTAATTAAGTCTTTACGAAGTTTTGAGTCAATGCGAATGTACGCCCTTGGCAGTACATGACAACGATTTCCGCGGCGATGTGTTGAGTACTGGCCAAAGTAAACACTTGGGATGCGACCTGTATAGGTACAACGTTGTTTTCGCTTAGCAGATGTTTATGAGACAGTTTGCAGTTAGCATGTCAGGGTTGGACTGACTTGCTATTTCGGTTTATCCTGTTTATACTGAATTCGTAAATATATTTATGTAACTGTACTATAAATTGTACTACATATTGGTGGCTATTTATTGTTATTGTATTAAATTAAGGTACATATTTATATAATATGCTTAGAACTGTGAAAAATATTTAAAAAATCGCAACATATTTTAGAATTCTATTGTTACCATTTTTGTAACGCGAGTAACTTATCGCGGGGTGGGAGCTAAACTGTATAAAGTGCCCAACACGACAGACACTAAAAAACACAAAGGATTTTCAAAATTATGACAGTCATGGAATTGGCTCAGCTGTGTTAGGACTAGATTTGTACGCACTGTTGTATGCACAGTAAGAGCGGTCGATGGGATGAGTCCCGCTGATTAGGATTTTTTTATAAATAAAATATTATTTTTAGTTTTTGATTATAAAGTTATGAAAATGTATTTTTTTATTAATTATTATTATAAAATATTAACAAATTATATAGAGCGTTCAAGTCTAAGGAACACCCACAATAAGCATTTTTGTTTTTAAAATATCCGGGAGGGGTGAGCAAGATTCGCGCATGTGCCTGATTGATGGCATTCTGTAGTCTACATGAGCGAAACCGCGGGCACAGCTAGTAGATAATAAAGTAGTCTAGAAATTTTTTTAAAGGTATTATACGACAAGTGATCAAATCAGTTTCTTAAAAATCCTGAACCGATCTAGTAAAACTTCCTAATTTTAATAATTAGTGTTTTTATAGTATTGCTCTGGAAATAGTTATTTAATTTAGTTAATTTTAGGGAATAGTGAGCAACAACATAACTTTTTTATCTTTCTTATAAGATTCCGTAAAGTTGATACCTATATCACATATTAGTCCAATTATAGATAGGGACACGGTATCGTTTAGAGACTTTATCGTCTACCTACCGTTTATTTGAATTACAATAGTAACTTAATATATCTTTTAATAATTAGAATACTCCACTATTGGCAAATTTTTTCACGCATTTACAAGTAAAGTACCTTCTGAATATGTAAAATACTTTACCCGACTAGTGACGTTACTATTCAAGAAAATACACTATATTTCCTATGAGTAATCACCTTGTGGTAAAATTTCATTATTAAAATAACATTTGAAATAAACATAATTTATGTACGTAAACAATGAAGTAATCATGTAGTACTCATTTCAACAGAACACAAAATATTGTTCTTAAGTCATAATTAGCAAAGAGGTATTTCGTTAAATTCATTTACTAACATGACATATAATACCTATTACAGGAACAAATTTTGTGTTGAAATCGATGTATGTATAAATAAGGCGTAGTTATTATACATGCCAACATGCGAAGGAGACGGATACTTTTTCATACAGACATGAGCCTGGGTAAAAAAAGAGAATGTAAAAAATTAAAACGGTGTAAATTAATAGCTAACACATTAATTATCAAACAGTCACTGAAAAAAGCGGATTTTTTGCAATCTGAAAGTAGATGTTTAGGATATTTCGTTAAAGCGAAGTCATGTAATAAACTTCAATTAGGTATACTATTTTCGAAGTAAGATTAATAATAAAAAAGGGTTATGTTTATTATCTTTTAAAGTTATTTAGTTTAATTATTTTGTTGATTGTGAATTTTAGTGATATTTTACGATTTTAAAAACAAAAATATATTCGATTTTATAAACTATATTTCAACTAATTACATTCTGGGCCCAGGAATATCCGTCCCCTTCACCCGGTAGCATTGTCAGTTGCTGATGAGTTTAAATTGTTTAAAATACTGATGATCAAATGTAAAGTTTAAATAGACTACAACTACTTAAATACTACTACAAATCCATTTTATAAAATATTACTATCTGTATACTGTTTGCTACTGGTTCCTGAGCACAAAATATATGGAAAAAAAATACTTGTGTAACGGTAACTGTCGATTGAACTTCATCTCTCTACGATCGTTGCTATATTTAAGAGTGAACTTGTTATCGGGTGAAGAGACGTCATTTTTATATATTAATAAAAAAAAAAACATATATAATAAATGGGTCTGATTAATTACATACGGATGTATGTACTTACTTCTGTTGTAATTTTATGTGCGCATTTTATTAAATGAAGAATTGTACACATACAGTTTTGTATCCTGTTTTTCAGTAAGAAAGCTATGTGGCCAAGTGTACCTTATTTATTTATATTAAATGTTTATTTATGTATGGACAACAGCAAATACTATATATGATTTAAACTAATGACTACATGACATTTGGGTATCACTATCATTACACCTTCTAAAATGTTTGTTTAACCGCTTTTCGAGATAGAAATCAAAACATGTTATAAAATATACTGTTTATAAATATACGTTATTTAAACGGAAGTTTGTTATTTCAATGAATAACGTACTATTTATTAATATTTCGAGGTGACAATCTATTTTAGTTCGTCCCCGCGCGACTGCTTTTGATGACAGATTCGCTAGTACATACAGATTTATATTTTTAACATCTGCTAGCTAAATTATACAAAAAATACTACTACATAATTATGTGTACTTACTTTGGTATCGTCTCCATAATTTATATTTTTATTAGGTATTTTTTGGAACGATATCACATCTCACAAATTCACTTGGCCTTTGTATTCTTCATTTTTATACTTACCATTTTTTATAAGTAATGGTATCTATCTTTTGTCTAAAACCTATAGTTTTCAGTAGTCTAAGACTGTAAAAAGTTTTTAATGTAAAAGTACAAGTAACAAAAATACACCGTAACATTTTTCACGTAACATTATTACACATATATATATTTAAATATTATATATTTTATTAGTTCTTAAACAATACGTTGTACCGTATCATTTTCCTATTATTTTATTTCATTAAGTAATTTATTTTTCTTGTAGAATAATTGTACAAGAAGTAATCAAAATAATGAATCAATATTACGGCGTATTTTTGTTAAAATTACACTTTTAAAAGATTTTTTGTATTTTTGAAACAGGCAAGATGAGAAAACGTGGCCACCATTTGTAACATCAAATACATAATATTTCTATTTTAATTTAGTATTCCAATATAAGGCTAATAATTCAAAATTAGAATAAAATCCTGTGTTGAATTACGTTGAAACATTGTTGATGTTCCGGCCCTGAGTCATTTTATTTACATATGAAACAATAATCAGCGCTTTCAATAATGTTCCTCTCTGCGGCGAAACGTGCTCTTTGCCGAATACAAATCATTAAATTCTATGCAGTGCACCAATTCAACTATTACTTTGTACATTGCTAATTGCGCTTTACTTTGTTCAAAAACATAAATTATTTAAACAATTTGTACTATGTTTACAGAACAAATTTATACACATACATACACAACTAATTACTTACGATTAAGAAGAGTAATTTTATATCTAATTGATTCATTATGATTAATTTAAACAATATTTTGATAAGTACAATTATATGTATATATGAGTATAGCCTATAGGTACATGTTATGTAAGTTTTTATTACACATTTCAGACGTAGTATATTATCAAAATGTCTGGGCGGCCGAGCTTCGCTCGATGTCTTACTAACAAAAAGAACCTATCTAGGTATACTTGGTATAATGTAAAACATTATCTGAATACAAAGTTTCATCCTCCAAGTCGTTGGAGCCATTTCCGAAAAACCAATTACATATACATATACAAGAATTGCTCACTTAATATAATAAGATAAGACTGAAAAATTTAGGATTTCATCCGATTTGACAAAGAAGAATAAAAAAAAGAATTTCGTACGATAGTTATAATTTAATTAAACGTATGTAAATTATTATTCAATTATGTACGTAATCATTAATTAAACTCAGTTTTTAAATTAAATCATAAAGGAAATGTAATAGTATCATGTAAATTTAGACATCTTGTATACACACATACACATTACATAATCATTACATATTTTGTTTTTCATCATGAAGTTAAAAGATTAACTTTGTTAATCTTTTACTCAGAATTGGGTCTATTGGTGAATGAATAAGGTGTGTTGGTGAGAATAATTTTGGTGGTGAATACCCGAGAATATCAATCGGGATGTCTGTACATCTGAATATCAGAAAGTCCCTCGTAAAGGGGTAGGTACTCCTTGCAACGCTACTCCAAAACTAGTATATTTCCTGTGCCTATGATGGATGCCAGAGTTACAAGGAACGAATACACAACCAGATGCCGAGAACTATAGATTACATCAAAAAAATTTGAATCTGGCCGTGAATCGACTATCGACTGGGAATGCAAATTTTTCATCCAACCTTGCATCGATAAGAAACACCAAAATAAGTCAATAGTAGTTTGCAAAATAGAATTAATAAAAAACCGAATAATACTATTTTACAGTAGGTATAAAATAGACACGTATAATATTTTACTTGCATGTTTGTTTTTGCAAGTGACCTAAACTACGTGGTTCTATTACCTTATCGCTAACTATCGCACGTTGTAAACAAACGTGACTGTATAGCAAAAACATGTAATTTTGAGTTTATGACTATTTTTGTTTTGTTTTAATTTCATCAGTAATAAAATACCGTTTATTTTTATTATATTTTAATTTGGGTTTTAGATATTTTAATGAAATATAAATTATTCTCCACTTTTCAAATACATAACATCTGTTCTAATTGGATATAATTTATAGTTTTTCTTTATATTTATTTATGTTATTTTATTGTGGATTATTTGTTGACTAGTTTTTGATCGCAGACAATTACTTATGGTAAGTGACAGTCTTCGATGATGGCATGTTATGTTAGGCTTAGATTTTTTTTTTTTTTTTGAACTGACTACACTGTTAGCCTTAGGGGCCCTATCCAAAAACAGCCGCTGCGGCTTTTACAGCTTCACCGGACTTGGGGCTTAGATTACGCTGACACTGACTTTTAAATGCAGCTTCTGGAACACTGATAGACGCTTGGAGTTTTCTTGTTCTACCATCACTTTATGATTGTGACAAGACAAGAAGTTTCCTTTATCTAAAGTAAAATTTCGTACTAGGGTTTCAAACCCACTTCATTAGACGTATCTTTTGAGAGTGGATCGTATTATTTGTATAAGAGTATGCTTGTGCTTTAAAATAAAAATCCTTACTTCCATTATATTGTAATATAAGCTTATATATAAAATGTAGTTGTGTTATGAATTTCTTTATCCAAAAGTTTATTTCTTATCATTAACCTTATTTTTGTAAAACTTATTGGTTGTATTCTACTTATAATTATTGTTATAAAAGTTACATTCCCAAGGTCGACGACTGTTGAGATATTTTGCACCTGTTACATATTCTTGATATTTTTTTATCCAACAAGTCTTAGTGCTATATTTGGGAGCAGATAATTGATAATTGCCGAACAGGTACATATGTATTTTTCAGGAAACTAATTTCAATGTAACTTCTTAAATATAGGTTTTTTTACCGTTCACTCAATTTTTCTATACAAATAATTGTTTTTTAACATAAATATTATATACCTATTTAATGAATTTACTACATTTATTATTGTAATATGTGCGATTAATTTACATATTACATACATAAAATCATAAATTATTACCATAACTTAACAAAGACGTGTCACATTACTAAATATTGACGGAGTTAAGTACATACTTTGTTAACATGTATTTGTTAAAATATGTTAAAACTTACCTAATACCTTGCAAGGTGTTAGTATATTGCAGTGTCATAAACATTTCCTGGTTTTTTATGTTTTAAATTACAGAGATTATTATTATTATTTCGCTTATTTAATTCTTTACATATTTTTTTAAATTTTTTACAATAATATCTATATAAAATACAATATTAAAATAAAAAATACAAAAAAACAGTTGATCCTCAGTAGCGGGGTGAAGACCCATGCTACCGGTGGCTAGGGCTCCAAAGAGAGGAACCTCCTAATAATTCGTGCCGTGTCCAGAAGAACTGCCTTCTGTATCTTACCCTTGATCCAACAGCCAAGCGAGAGCTTCCTAAGATGGTGGTCGAAACTTTTCGCTATTAGACCATTTACTGATACGACTATCGGGACAATTATTGTTGATTCCACATCCCACATGGCGGTAATCTCGTGAGCCAAGTCCAAGTACTTTGAAAGTTTATCTTTCTCAGCTTTCACGAGGTTCTCATCATGGGGTATGGTGACATCAACAAGAATTGCCCAACGCATGGACCTATCCAACAACACGATGTCAGGTTTATTGGCTACAATAGTCCTGTCTGTGATGATAGATCGATCCCAGTAAAGCACAACATGACCGTTATTGAGAACTGGTGTTGGTGCGTATTTATAATAAGGCACTTCAAAACTTACAAGGCCGTATTTAAGAGCAAGTTGCTGGTGTATAATTCTAGCTACTTCATTATGTCTGTGCAAGTATTCGCCGTTAGCAAGATGAGAACAACCGGAAACTACATGCCTGAGTGATTCTCCTGGGCGGTGGCATGCCCGACAAATGTCAATCGTACCATCCTTCATAATGTATTTCCAGTAGTTATTCGTCTTGATAACTTCGTTCATAATTGCACAGACAAAACCTTCGGTTTCCCCAAAGAGATCACCAAAACGTAGCCAGGTTACTGACGCAAGTAAGTCTACATCAGGCCCATTTAGAGCCCGATAGAACCGTCCGTGAAGCTCCTTGCTCTTCCATACATCCTTGCGGTCTTGGGTGTTGATTACTATTGGTTTACGACAGTTCTCGTTTCCTAAGGAAAGCGGTGTGAACCCTTTATCAACTGCTATGATATCGCGATGCATAACATCCTCGATGTGGAGAAAATGCTCCCTGAGATTGCACACCTCACGGTTGTTTAGGTTTTTAACATTTAGAAAGCCACGGCCCCCACACTTCCGTGGGATGTACAATCTCATCACCGATGATCGCGGGTGATGCATGCGATATGTCGTTAGTAACTTTCGGACCCGCACATCCAGGGCATTCAACTCAGTCTGTGTCCACCTTAGTATGCCGAAGGAGTACATGAGCAAGGGCATAACCCAACCATTGAAGGCACGAACCTTGTTACCACCTGACAAAAGACTATTAAGTACTTTTCTCAAGCGACCAAAGAAACGTTCCACCACTGATTGTTTAATGTCCCCGTCAGTAATACCCAATGACTCCGACATACCAAAATATTTATAGATTTCGACCTCGGAGAGAGATCTGAGGGAAATTGATTCTGAAATTTGTAAACTACTAGAGTTTACAACCCTACCCCGTTCCACATGAATAACCGCGCATTTGTCAACACCAAACTCCACACTAATGGAGTTACTGAAATTCTCAGTCAATTTTACTAACTCCATCAAGTCTGGTTTCTTTTGTGCAAATAATTTTAGGTCATCCATGTATAGTAGATGAGAAATGGTTTTACTCCCTCTACGAAGTCGATAGCCTAGCCCTGAACCCTCTAGTACAGTACTAAGTGGATTCAATGCTAAGCAAAACCATAAAGTCACCCTGAAAAATCCCTCGCTTTATCCTTATCAAGTCCATCGATCCAGAAGAACTCCCATCTCCTGGATGCCGAAGGACTGTGGTCCACTGCCCCATGCATGAGCTAAGAAAGGTGCATAGAGTTGTATTAACTTTATACAACTCCAGCACCCGTCTCAACCATGAATGTGGCATCGAATCATATGCCTTCTTATAGTCAATCCAGGCGGCAAAAAGATTCCTTCTGTTTCGGCGGACCTGTTGATTAACGGTCATGTCTATGAGGAGAAGCTCCTTAGTACCACGAGATCCAGTCCTGCATCCATTCTGAGTGGTGGCCAAAATATTGTATGCATCAATGTGCTCTGATATTTTTGATGCCAGAATGGATGTAAGGAGCTTATAGATAGTGGGTAAGCACGTAATGGGTCGATAATTTTTAGCTTCCATGGTACTACCGGTCTTATAGAGCAGAAAGGTGACTCCAGTGGTCAAGAGAACTGGTAGAGATCCACGTTCAAGGGCATCTTGAAACTGAGTGGCCAAGAGAGGATGTAAGTGTCGGAACCACTTTAACCAAAAATTGTGCAATCCATCAGGTCCTGGAGTTTTCCAATTACAAGTCCGACGGATCGCGCAACTAATGTCCGAGAGGCTAATTGTTACAGCTCCCATGTCTCCGATCGATTCACATGCGCGATTGACAACATTTATCCATTCATGCTCAATGTGATTAACGGGAATTGACCAAATACTTTTCCAGAATGTGGACATTGCACCTGCATCTGGTAGCTATCCATCAGCCACATGATTAGTGGGTCTCTCCCAAGCTCTATATACCTTCCTTTGTTCGCTTTTGAAAATGCGATTCCAATAAAACCTATCCACCCGTTCCCTGTAACGTCGAATACGGTTTGCCCATGCATAAACTTTCTGTTTCAGGAGGTCTATGCGCTCCGTCACCCAATTTATATATTCCTTTGGCCTAATATTGGTCCCAACAAAAGCCTGGTTCACAAAGCGCATGACCCTTGGGCGGTTATTGCCAGATTTGAAACAGATTAGCTTGCCAATGAGGGTCCTAGCTGTGCTAATACGCCTTTCAATCCTCAATTGCCATGCGGGTACATCGCTAGCAGGACATGCAATGCGATCGTTGTCTAAAAATTTTACACGAGCCATACGGCATGCTGCGATGGCCGCACAATAAAAAATTGAATGCGTATCAACAAGATCTTGGCTATTTCGTAAATACGGATCTAACAAACTATCTAGGGCTCCCACTATCGCTATATTACGTTTATTAATAGGCAAGCGAGGTAGACGTGGTCTACAGGTAATAGAAACGGATCTGAATTCTGAAATCGCATCATCCAAAGCCGTCCTCAATTGCTCATTTTCCTGGGTACTTACGGTTATATCCTCACATACGTCGGGGTTAGTAACATTATGTAACTGCTCCATCATCAAATGAGTATTTGACAATATAGCACCCTGTGATATTGTCGGATGTACATTCGACAACGTGACAGTCCGTATTGATACCAAATTTGAATCCGACAACTCAACAGGTGTAGTCTGTCTTGTGCTGTCCATCGTCTGTATACGTTCCCGGCGTAGTCGCTCAAGCGCAGGCTCATCCAACAAATGTAAGCGTTGGATAGCTCGCACTTGATCGGAAAGTCGTTGAGTAGTGGTGGTTAGCGTCGGTTCTAGAGTCTGAAACAGAGATAGCATCCGGTCACGATACGTAGTGAGGTTAGTTCCCCCCTCTGTCACCCCGTAGTACGCACGCATGACGTTCTCGTTTATTGTTCGAGTCCATCTCATGCGACGCACTAAACCACCGGCAGCGGGGACCTGTCGTGGAGCGGAGTGCCCCGAAGATCCCAAGCAGGCCGGCAGTGGTGGCCGCCCTCTACGTCGCGCAGGTCTCGGTAGCGACGGCAGCGGCGGCGTCCCGTTCTCATCTCTCAACACACAAGTGTTCGAAGGAATTTCATACACCTCCGACGACGACGTGGAGATCGGCGAGGCGGGCAGTGATGGTAGGCGTGCGTTTATTGTGTCCGCTGTTTTCTTTTTCGATCTTGTAATCATTATTTATTATTATTATTACAGAGATTTGATTTCTCAAATCCGTGTTTTATTTATTGCTTCAATTTACTAAATTTGGATGAACATATACTTCATATATTAGCTGTTGTATTAAACAAAATTCACTTTACAATCATTATTATAAAACTAACACCAAAATGTACAATTATTTTGAATATTGACATTACTACATTGCTAGATTTACCCGCGCTCCGCACTCGTTTATTACGCACTATATTGTTGTCTTGAAGTTTATGATTTTTGAAAGTATTATTGATCATTATTATAGCTTATATCAAATTGAGAAATAACATATAGGTATTTCCTATGTACGAAAATTCATTAAAGGCAGACAAAAAATGTATTATTGGATCAACACTCACAATCGTGTTCGGCAAACCCTGGAATGTCGCGATGTCGGTTACATCACTGACTGACTTATCTTTTACAATGATAAATGATCTTCAGGTTTGTAACCCTTGACACGAGTGATATTGAGTTGGATTAAAACAACGGAGAGCAGCAGTTTGATTGATGCAATTTGGTTTCTCGCGTGTGCTATAGAAAGGAGGGTTAAGTAATATCTTGAGACTTGAAACACCCAACCCAACCTCACCTGCTCGTTAAGTAATGTGATAGCAGGGTAGCATGTGGCATATGGTCAAAAGTCCGTCATAGTTGGTTTGCTTATGCGCGTCCCATTTCGTGAGTCATAATAGCGGTGACTGGCGAAGGATTGTCGATCTCTCAATAGTTCCTATTGTTTTTGAATTGTTTTGTGCTTCACAAACAATCCCGTAACTTTGCCGTGCTATAATAATAATAAAAAATCCCACCACACATCACACCAATAACCACACCACAGTAATAAAAAACCATTACTGCATATTATTATTATTGTGGTCCGCACACTTTTCGGAATGTGAAGAAGGCCTGTGTTTAGTTGAGAACTGTCAGTATAATAAGTATGCTAATTGATACACTACCTTCAACTATAAATATGTAAATATTTATATGCTTAAATAGAATTGTAACTTCTTGATATTTAGTGTTATCGTACTTTACAAATCGCCCGTTTATTAGAACTAGCGATTGCCCTAAGTTCGAAATTGGACCATAGACTATTTTCTGTTTGACATTTGCAGTATTCATGAACCTAAACAATGAGTATTAACTGTAACTTGCTGTTACTTTTCGTTAAGTGACAATGTTAATATTTTGGGGGTCTTAAGTTCAATGGCACTGGTCGGGTTAGTAACATATATTATAGATAAATTTTAGCTTTTTGCACTCCTTATCCATATAAACTTTAACCATGCCAAATCTCACAGTCTTCCGTGCTCGCAATACGCTTGAAAATGTACCGAAAGCGTTTGCTTCACGTATTAATAATATATAGATGTCATTTTCGAAGAGGTCATTTGAATACTACAAACAATGAACTCGGTTATGTTTAATCAATAACGCTGTCAGTATAATTGCATTAGTATCGGTTGTAACTGCGATAACCAACGACATAGATCAACGCTTGACAATTTCATATCAGTACGAGTCAATGGTATTAAATAGCATTATGAAGTTTAATTTTTAGATAAACTAAAGTAATTTATCTTCCGCTACAACTACAATAAAACGAGTGTAACTATTACTTTGTAGACCACCATAAATTTATCTTCAATTATATTAAACTAGCGACACGCCTCAGCTTCGCACGGGTACAATTTACAAAGAGGTATGTTATGATTTAGAGTTTATCGCTGTAATATTGACAGTTCATAACTTTATTTATGTACTTTATGTATTTTTATAAGGAAATCAGAAGGAATAAATTATTTGCCCTTGCTTAACCGTTAGAATACAAAGTGACTAGATTTATTCCGGCAACGTAGACAGTACAACCATGTCTAAGAAACGAGATGTATTAGTGATTATAATTATAATCGGATTGTTTTTATCATGTAATGTATTCGGGATTAAATCCTTTTATTGTTCATTCAAAAGTACAGTTTTAAAGTTTGTAGAAATGTCATGTTTTTAATAAACACGATGTCTACAATTTGCGGGGTGGAAGTACACGTGGCGTCGAGCCGACGTGATCGCGGTCACCATATACATTTCAGTGACTTTTTGTATCGAGATCAACCGACGTATGTATATATTCAGCTTCCTATTAAATTTTGTTGTGGTTTTGTAGGTTGGTGCGATGGGCAAGTTAAGAATATCTATAAAATAATAGTATCTGTGGTCAGTGGCCGCTGTTCTTAGATTATACATACCATCAGGCGTTGCACTCAATTTACAGGGTTCGTATATGAAAAGAAAGTCATTTTCATTTGTTTTCTTAACATTGCCTTCTTAATCATCAACATCAAAAATAAAAGTTACAAGAAATATCATCTTTTTGCATAACTCTTGTTGTGGGTAACATTAAACTTAATATAATCAAAGGTGATGGTGGAATGATCTTTACAAATTTGGCTACGTTAGTACACCCAACGCAGTCTTTACTTTCGCAAATAATCAATTGTCAGTTCTTTCACCTCGGATAGGACAGTAGTTTTCTTTGAGTTCATTTGTAAACTTGATAAGTTCACCTAGTTATTATTCCCTACTGACCCTTTAAACTGGATTGGTACTTTCGTTTTATAAATATATATTATATAAATGTATACAGTAGCTGTGCCCCATGGTTTCAACCGTGTTAAATTTATAAAATCAACCCTCCACCGCGCCGCCGTCACCGTCACCCTCCCAATTCCCTTACTTACCTACAGCTTACTAACTTACTTAAAGTTACTGGTTACTCATCCGCTCCTTAGGGTTCTAGCATAAAGTTTTATAGCTTATAACCTTTATTACTAAATCCATACTAATATGATAACTGCGAAAATAACTCTGTCTGTTACGTTTTCACGCCTAAACCGCTAAACCAATTTTAATGAATGTTGGTATAGATATATGTTTGGCCTCGGAGAAGGACTTTTCGTGAAAATAATCCTGTTAGGGATCGCCACCACCATACCCATAGTGGTAAACCCATCTATGATTTTCTTGTAGTTTTTCGTGTTCCGAGATCAGCCGGTGTATATTCAATAAAACGCAGGCGAAGTCGCGGGTACCAGCTAGTAGGCAATAAAACGCAAAAATAATTTTTCATATATGAACTGAAATAGTTTCAGAGATTAGCGTGTTCAACCAAACAATCTATGTATCTTTATAATATTGATAACTATATCAAGTCTAATAACAAATATAATGTTCACATTTACTTGTTAATTTAAATATTTCACTTCCATATTTCTTACACGAAGTTGGCTATGACTTGATAGAGGTGATAGACTGGAATGGAAGAAGATGACGTACTGTGCCGACCCCACACAGCGCGGGATAAGGACAATAACAAGATGAGTTAGTTAAGAGCTATGTTTACATTTTCATTAATTTTAGTCTAGTGTCATTAAAGTGATGGATGGCATTTTACTAAAACAAATATGAATGTAGTTTTCAGTTCTGTCATATTCGCATGTCATATAATATGATGTACTAACAATTTTAGGAAGCTTGTTAAAAAAACAAATTAAACAGAATAGCCGATTGTGTTGCACAACACCAGTAAACGGGCGCTGTGTTCATTCGTCGACAGTCCGATGAGACATGACTACAAAGTACCAAGGAAGATATACAGGGACGTATTCTGTGAGCTATTTATATTTGAACTGAATACGAATTGCAGACTAGGCGAAGGTTTTCCTTAATTGTATGGAGATATAAGTTATTTTATAATACTGTGCAGTGTTTTTTTTTTATAATAGTTCGACACATTGAAGTTACTGTCCCCGACGGTAAGTAAAGTACACTCCAAACCTAACAGCGCCCACCGCGAGATCTAAATCCATCGTTGGTCGCTGCTGTCGTGCCAGCCTGCATAACATCTCTTCACGTTACGCTTAAAGAACCCGATGTCGTAAGAAGGAGGGAACACATTGGCCTGGAGAAGTTTTCACAGTTTCACGGTACAAAAAGATAAGCCATAGAGAATTTTTTAATTCGTGCCGATATGGAGGTTACCGTAAAACTGTGACTCCGAAGTCCAGCGCGTATGGTTCTGTTGTGGAGATGAGAGGAGGGGATTAGACTGAACAGCTCTTCAAAACACTCTTACCTTGATATGGTAGAACACTATCAGCGAGGCAATGTTCCTAACGCAGCTGAAGCGGCTCGATGTATTTGGTAAGGTCTGCGTCATTAACAATGCGAACAGCCCGTCTCTGCAACCTGTCCAGAGCATCGCATCGCATCCCAGATATGCGAACAGTATTTCGTAGTAACAGTACATCGGGCGTAGTTAATTTCAGGATGATAACTGCTTATCCTACAAAACTTATGGCCCATCCTAGAAAAATTGACAGTATTGCAAGAATTATGCCGTATTTATTCTTATCATATTGAAAAAAAAAAAACTATTCCAATAAAAACAAAAATAAATAAATTTAAAAAATTGAAATTGAAAAACCCAATAAACACTGCTCGCTCGACCTGGGAATCGAACTCAGGTTCTCGAGTATAGCAGTCGCGTTTAGGACCTAGTGGTAAAACTATTAACTCTAAATTAGGCTTTTTTTTAAACATACATCATTTTGTAAATTGTATCCGTGCGAAGATGGGGCGGGTCGCTAGTATCTTATAATAGGAAAAAACTAAATGTACTCTTAATGACGGAACTGGTCTTCGAGACAAAGTAAATGTAACTTGATAAAGTTGTTTTAATGGTACTTTAATTTGAAGTTTGACCTTAATTGCATTAAAATTAATACGCTTCCATTGTACATATTTTTTTATAATATCCTATGTAGTTTTCGTTCTATTAGCTTAATTTGATATGTCAACATCATTAAGCGTGTATACTATTTGCCGAATTAATGGATTAGGTACATCAAAGTTTCACGTTGGCGAATCTTTTATATAAAAATTTGATTGATGTCTGTGCAAAAACGAGTTTTATTTTATACGCGAAATTAACAACCGGTGTGTCAACTTTTTTTTAGATAAAAAATTGTGCTGCACCATTTGTGATTAATGAATGAATTCTTAGCCTGGCTACCGTCGTTGCTGATGTTTGGATTACCTACATATTATACTTACTACGAGGATGCAATCTAGTGCAATGCAATAAAATCATGTTTCTCCAATCATTAGTTAAAAATAATATGTACTTTATTTTACTTTACACACTAGCACGCGCGCGCAAATACACAATCAAAATTAATCGTGTAATTTCTATTTTATATCTCACTTGTTTCTGTATCAAATTTTATTAATGTTTTCTGTTCGTTCTTATTTTATTAATCGTTTTAACCATTTAGTCTGGGAGAAGTTGACGAATGTAGGATCCTAGTACAGTCGTCAACACAATGTTTAACATATAAATACATAGTTGATAAATAAATAAAATATTCTATCCTATTTATTGAAGTAAAATAGAAATGAAAAGGAGGTGAAACTAGAATAATTTTATCTCAAGCCTTTAAACATAAATAAACGTATTTTTAGAATATGACATGTTAGGGTCACGTTCTCTTGATTTGCTGTCTACTTGTTTTTCTATCGTGACAAATACCGTTACGGCTATTTTAATTCCTACATAAATCACGAGTTCAAATCGGTTTTTACGAATACCTACTAAGTTATCGACAAACAAGGAGTGTCTGCGAGCAACCAATTATGTAAATTAATTGCAAGAGATTTCTGTAATTTGTCTAAATACGAAGTAAATGCGGTCAGTAGAGTAAGGATTTCTTACCGTTACAAATTGAATAGGATGTAAATTTATATTATTTTTACGAAATGAATCATTAATCATTATATGTTAAATGTTATTTCATGGAAATATCTAATTTCAGCGATATTGTTTTTTTATTTACCGGTGATGTTTTAAATTTCGTAAAGACGTCGTCTAATATCATATCAGAAATTTGTTTTCTGTTGGTATTTAAGGATTTTACTAATGAAGTTTCTCATAATACAGAAGTATAGAATTACGATAATATTACGAGAATAATATATAGCCGTTAGGTAGAAGAACAAATACAAAACTCATAAATGTGAAGTAAAGTTATTTAGTGCAATTATCCTAGATTACTATTTATTTTATTGTGACGTGAGTGATAAACCGTTAATATGTAATGAAATTATAATGTAGGAAGTTATAGTCCGCAACCTGAAGAATCCTAGAGTGGTGATTTTAGCGAGCGCTACTTCTTCGGTATTACCACAAAATGTTACATTGACTGCGGTAGGTACCTATCAAGTTTGTTGACCCGTCACCGTCGCACCGACCGTGAACCTAACTATGAGAAGCCTTAAAACACTGTAAATATGTATCAGCATAGGTTTTTGTGATTCAATCCATGAATATTTACTTTATTACATTATCGCTTGGTTAAAAATAAGGGCAATAACTATACTAATCATTCTTCTTCTTTCCTGTAAAAAAATCAATGATGTAGTATGTTTAATGTGAACTCTAAAACGGTTGGAGCGTTTGTGATGAAATTTTAGATCATCTTCATGGGCTAATCCCAGTGGATGATCCTGTAAGTTTGGTAGCAATTTTCCAGTAATAATGTTTGTTTGAATTAATGTTATCATTGTTTGTTTGAACACGCTAATCTCTGTATCCATTACTCAAATATGAAAATATATTTTGGCATTTTATATCTTATTTATTGAGGAAGATTATAATTTTTTTTTTTTTTTTTTTTTTTAGAACTGACTACACTGTTAGCCTTAGGGGCCCTAAAGCCGCTGCGGCTTTTACAGCTTCACCGGACTTGGGGGCGAGCGCAGAGGGCACTCAGCCACGAAAGTTTTGTGGACGACTCGCACGAGGGTGCCAAAGTGGCCGGACCTCGGCTCGGGCGGTCGCCGCGTTCGCAAATAAGTCGCGATCTAATCGAATCCCTACACCTACGATTCGAGCTAACTAATTTATACACATAGGCACGTTCCCTTCCAGTAATCGGAATGTTTCTACACTAACTAGCGCTAACTAACTAGCGTAAAAAAAGAAAAAAAAAAAGGTCCCTCACAGAACCTATGTACATGTGTGGTGTGCACGTGTGTATGTTCATACGTGTGTAGTGTTGTATGTAGGTAGCTAAGTGATGCACGTACAGTGTCACTTGTATCGCGCGGGCGGTTGCCTGACCCAAGGGTTTCACTCCGAGGAACGGACCTAGGCTTGGGTTACCGCTAGAGAGGGTGGACGTGACGGGTGTGCGGGAGGGTAATAAGTGTATATAACTTAACGCTATGTATGTAAGGAGCAGAGCATTAACTATGAACGTTAAGCAATCTGTCAAGCCGTAGGCGGGAACGTGAAGTGAGAGCAACGATCGACTACACGGGTGACAGGTATAGGTACGTTGCCGAGTCGTGGTGGAGTAACCATGGGGCACAGGTGGTAAATATTTATAAAACAAGTGATAATAAGGCCTTCTCACACATTTATTGTAATAATTAATGCCTCTTATATTCAGAGTTCAGTTTATATAACTATTATTATCGTCTATCATTTACGGTAACGTGTAAATAATTATTTATTTTATCTATACATACAATTAATAAAATTGAAGTGTCTGTCAAATATGTCAAAATATCAGCTTTTGTACTAAATGTATGAAAGTATACACACCTATAACAAAAAAACAACTGTCTGTTTATTCCAGGTAATATCCGAAACGGTTAGACCGATTTTGACGGGAGTTTCACTGGTACATTTCTGATGTTATATGGAGTAACTTAGACTGCTTTTATTTTAGACAAAGAATTAGGGTTCCGCGCAAATAATAATGAATTCGGAAAACAACGATTTTGGGGCTTTTAAATATCTCAGGCTGAGTAAACCATAAGAGAGATATATCAATTTAAAGTAGTAAATAATCTTAGATCTTAAGAATACGTACAAAAAATTCAGCGAGAGCAAACATCTATCTTATAAGGATCGCCCACAATGAGTTTTTTTTAATTACCGGGAGCGGGGTAAGCACTATTCGCACGTGTGTCCGATCGACTGCATTCTGTAGTCCACGCGACAGTAGCCGCGGGCACAGCTAGTCTATAAATAAGTTACTAACTAAGACGGGATATATTATTTACGGTCATATATTTCAGAGTCCACAAGAACTTATCTTGTTTTGAACTTTTAGCAAACTTTGATAATCAATTTCTAATTTGATTAAACTTGTAATAAGTTTACGCTAACGAATTTGGTCACTAGTTCGCGAAAACTTACTTATTAAGTAAATAGATGTGCTAATAAAGTTAAATTATTATAGGTATTAGCTATTTACTTTGAAACGTGGTTTCGTTAATAAATCTGTTGTTATACCACTATTTCTTATTATTACGAAAAGGATTCTAAACCTAAAACCGTTCATCGTAAGCTTTTTCGTGTTAAAAAAGATAAATAAATCTACCGTTTTATGGACATGTCGGCGTCTTTTTTTATCTCCAATTTGGTTATATTGCTAGACGAAACACGGTGACTTTATAACATTTTATTATGTTCTTTGATCATTTATTGCGCAATCTGTTGTTTAACCAGCTTTTATTTTTGTTTATTCCTATGTTTTATTGTACTCCTCTATAGCTTTATAATAAAATCTTCGTTTATTATAATTCTAAATTCCTTAAATGACCATATTACTTTTTAAAGTCCTATACAGAATCTGAGTTGTAAGTAGTTTAATGTCTGTGGTTATATGTTATGATACCCATATGGAGAAGTTTGGTTTATAAGTTAAGCTCATACTCGCATATTAAAATGTCATGATAATGTATGAAATTGCTTGAAGTAGTTACGTAATATTCTTAGTTTGGATGACATTATTAAAGGCAATTTTTTTTTCTTCTTACAGAAACGGTCGTACAGGATTGTGTTAATAGTTGTTTTATGTTTTTTTTTTAATATCTTTTACCCACCTATATATTATTTTCTTGATTGCTGTGTTGTTGACATTGTCTTAACAAAGAATCCTTTCTTGTTGAGTACGTGCCAGGTGACTATTAGAAGTTAAAGTAATTTTCTTTTACTCGGTGTTCTATTTTTTCAGTATAAAACCACGCGCCTATATATGTATAATCGAACGTCCAATTTTTGCAAGTTCGATGCTGACTACATTTTAATGAAAATTAAGAAGTGTAGATACGCTACAGAAATTTAAATGAATTTAATAGTAACCGACCTAAGGTTCACGTTCGGTTTCAGTTTCGGCCAGGTTCGGCTAAAAATTCTACTTTCGGCTGCGCTGAAACATTGTGTTTGTTCATTATTGCGCGTCGTTCGAGTAACTTCAGGTGTAGAAAAAGTAACATACTATTTACGACTTTTTATTATAAATCCTCAGTTCCGTCCTTACCATAAATGACATTGAAAAAAGTCCTTGCATACAATCAATGAAATTTAATGAGTAAAAGTAAGGCTACATTTTAACAATTTTTTTTTTTTTTTTTTTTTTTTAGGTCTGACTACTCTGTTAGCCTTAGGGGCCCTAAAGCCGCTGCGGCTTTTACAGCTTCACCGGACTTGGCATTTTAACAAAAATGAATCGTTTTTTTATATCCACCTCCTAGATTTGGTTGTCCGTTTTTTACAGCATGTTTTTGTTGGGAATATAATTTTCGTTGTAGTACAACTGAAATAAAGAATAAATGCTTGTTTTTTTTTTAAATTAACTAATTCTTTTTTCGTAATCTTCTCAGCAAACCATTTAATTTGATACCCGTGTCATGGGGGTTCATAAAAAATAACTGGTCCGATATTATTCATCATAATCACGTCCAACCATGCATTGCCATTATAACTAAATAAGTATGCAAAGTTTCAGCTTAATCGGTTGAGGATAACTGTTTTGATCCGTACTAACGGCAAATTAATTAAAATTAAAATTCTGTTTCGGTTGGACATTAGAATTTAAATTTAGTATTGGCAATAGAATATCTATTCAAATTATATTTAGAAATAATTCGCATTATTTACATACACGTTTCAAATTATTATCTACTAATCATTTTATGATAAAAAATGCTAGTTAATATTTTTAAGTTCTTCACAAACAACTTCTATTATTACAGATTATTATTTAAAATGGATATGTTGATTAAGTAAGTGACTTTGAGGTATAACACTGTTTATTTATAAAATCAAAATATTTGATTTTAAGGTAATTATAATGCAGTTTATCATTAGAAGCTTTAATCAAAAAAGAGTGATCAAAGAAGAGAAGATGATGGAAAATCTCCAAAAACATTTGTTTTATTTATATCAGTTTATTGTTAAAAGGGGCGATATAATTATAACATAGTTTCAAAATAAATAAATTAGGCCACCTAAGTTTATTATCAACAGCCAGCCTCGCACTGCACTTATTATATTCAGTGTATACAGAGTTGTATTCTTCCACTTTTTGCCAGTGACTCTGGTAGAGGATGTTTCAGATTTGCAGCTTTGGCGGAATTCACTGTATCAGATATAGTATACGTTTCAAATTCAATTTAATCCGGATTCATTCATACTTATAATATACTAGATGTGGCCCACGGTTTCATCCGTGTTAAATTTATTTAACCATCTCTTTACCATGTGACCGCTAAGGCACCCGTGTAGCAGCATATCGATGTTCCTACTGTACTGGAACTTACTTGTAGCTTTTATTTGTGTCATTTTCATTTATAAATTTAATACATATAATATAATAGGTACATTACACAATATACATGATAAAAAGAGCAAGTCATGTTTATAAATTAAGAAACTTGTCCCTTTTACTTTTCTTTTATAAGGTGTCGCGTTTCTCAAGTATCTCTATATAATATTATTTCCAAGGTTTTTTATGTGGCAGCACTAAACTTACTTAATTCCTTATTGAAATTAATGATTCAAACATCATTCTTAAACTTAGGTTCCCCAATATTGACGAAAAATATACCATTTAAAAAAAATATATATATCTGTTTTCAAAATATTATAAAAATCTCTTTCATTCGAAATATCATTTGTTTAAATTTAATAACGTGCGAAATATTCCCACGGGTCAGCTAGTTTTGCATATTATACAAATAATAATTTAAGTAATTGTTGTTCAGATGAAGCGGCGGACAGTAATGCGTTTAGCGGCGAGGTGAGGTGTCGTCCGACGGCATGGACCATGCAGTGAAGGCGATGTCAGCGCGCGGGCCTCTAGCTAGGCTAGTGACGAGGAGACGTTTCGAATCAGCTGAGCTGGAGGAGCTGTATGCGCGCTATGCATGTAAGCTGCAACGCTCCTCCGTTGGATCCGTGCTCGCACTCTGGGCTGTGCTGGCCGCAGCCCTGGCGGCTGCAGACGCCACACGTGGATGGCGGAGAGCACCACAGGTAATTCTGACACACTGTTATTTTAAACATTTTTATTAAATTATACTTTTTTAGTGCGTTTAGTATAATGTGAATGCATTTGACTGACGTTCATTTCATCATTTTGGAACGCGTGATGAAATATTTCTCCTATAATTTCTTACGTGCGTACATCATTTTTTATAGAAACTGGGCTAAATGATTGTAGAGAATCTGATGGTAAATGATTATGGCAGTCCACAAAAAATAGCGATTATCGGTGTCACAGTATTTCATGCAGTTGTCGATGCGAAAATGATTTGGAATGTCTTTTTAAGATACACATTTTTTTGTAATAAAAGAGTTGCAATTCCTATAATGTTATTGATTTATATAGGATTGCTTCCAATCTGCATATTTAATGAGATCTTTTAAAAAGAAAAACTGTCCGATTCATTAAAAATGTAACTTGAAGCAGCTATTGTAATTTACATGAATTAAAAGCATTTTTTTAAGACCACATTAAAATTTATTTATACTCGGATATTGTAATATAGATCTGAATATTTAAAATTTCGTAAATATGCTTGAAACTAGCAAAATGTAAAGAAATATGTAAAAGCGCGCTCCAAAAAATTCTACCAAAGTGTGGATGTGTAGAGAGATACATAGATAAACCATTCACCCGGGTGCATATGTCGTCACTAGATGGTCGACGAACACGAAAAGGATACGTTTGTCCTCCACACCACAAATGAGATGAACATGAGATCGTATATCTATTTATACGTTTGTTTATAAGGTCGGTGTCCTGAGTGTTCACGCGGTACTATGCAGCGGGCTTGCTTGGTGGTGCGGGCGAGCTGGGGGCGTAGCGCCCGAGAGGCGATTACCACGTGCCTGCTGGTTGGCACTGGCGGGCGGCGGCGCTGCTCTCGCTGCTACGTTACCTGCTTGGAGCCCGGGTGCCGCAGCCGAGGGAGCTATCCACGTTGTCTGGGCCGTATTCGCCGCTTACGCGCTACTACCAGTTGGGGGTCCAGTTGCAGCCGCATTCGGTATACTACTACCGACGGCACACACCATAGCTGCCGCACTTGTAGCACACCGCTTTCCATATCATGTATGGCAACAGGTTAGATTTTTAAATATTTTTTATGGGTTTAGCTTTTGGCTACTGTCTCACCTCTGTGGTCTAAGATTAAACACTTATGCCTAGTGGGAGGACTTACTCTTAAATACAGCACACGTATAGTTGCTTGGAAACGGATTTTCAACTTGAAAGTGGTAGCTAGCGAGGCGGGCAATAGAAAATACCCTACCACCATAATCACGGTGCTTTTCTTCATCGAAAGCTCAGGCTAATCGCAATAATTCAAACTCAAAGTTGATTGATGCGATGTCCATCTCCATACACGCAACCAATTATTCATCATTGCTTCACAGTGAGATTGTTATTTAAGTGTTTTTAAGATCTTCATTAATATCTCCACTTTATTTACTTCATGAATGTGGTATCTTTAGTCAAGAGTTTTTGGTTAAACGTTTATCTATCCACAATATTAATAATATGGTTTCTGTACACACATAGATATGTAAACGGCATGTGAAGTAATGACGGCTCAGTTGGTAGTGTGTACGGACATCTCGTTGATCGACGTGAGTTCGAATTCCTGCAATGAGCCTAAGTTTTCAGTAAAGGAAAAAATCGTTACGTGGTGGTAGAGCTAATTTCTAAAGTTGAAAATCTGTCGTCAAGCACCAATTAGTGTGCTCCGGCACCCGCACTTGAGAGCCAGTCTTCCACTAGGCTTAGCGAACTATCATGTTGGGCCACATCGTCACTTAAGATCAGGTAAGATTGTGGGTACAATGTTAAACCTATACCGATAAAAAAAAAGTAAATGATTCATACAAAAATATACAATAATATTTTAAGTAGGTAACAAAAAAATAAAACCTTACGTGATTACCTAGTTAATAGTAGTGGGGTTATTTATTCGCAATTTATTAGGTTCATGAACCTAACCTTCACCTCACTCGTCAAAGTGTCATGTAACATGTTTATTGCTTCTGGTATCGACAGCTTTTATTGCGCAACCTCGACCAAGAATTTTCTTGCGATATTAATTTTTTTATGTCAAACAAGCCATTCATTCATGTGTGATGTCGCCCTTAAAATGTCACCTGCAAATAGAATTAATTTCTTGGACCTTTATAACGTAGAAAAGGAATATATAAAAATTATGTAACTGAATATGTAATCATGATATTTAAGGTAGGGCTTCACTAGAACAACAGCGTTTTGGTTGAGACACGACAGAGGTCGTAACCTTGCCCTGTTGGCGCCACCCACCAAGGGTGGCTAAGCTCACGTGCGGTGGTTGCGTCACCAGAGCCGTCTAAACAATCTTGATGTGTCCCTGAACAACCCGTCAAATATAATATCAAAGTACATTACTTAGCTTTTACTTATAAAACTTACTACATAGAACTCGAGTAACTTATTCAACTTTATTGAAACATCTATCATCCGAACTTTTGCTATTTTTCCTAATTATTTTTCAATAAAAGTACAATATTTGAAATATACACGTTTTGTTCTTATTAGTATAATTATATTACCTACCATGTGTGGTAATTTGTACATTTATATGTACATGTAGTAGCAGGGCAAACTAACTACAATCTAAAACCAACGGTGACCACCGAGAGATCGCCTCTTGTCTTCTGAATATAAACTGGCTGATATCGGAACGCGACACTCCTCAGCGTGCCACTATGGTGGGTGTTCACGTTTAGTGGTCGCGATCTAATCGAACACAATAATTGTCGTGTCTTACAACCCAGCAAAATAAACTAAAATAAACACTACAAAATGTTATATTTGGGGTCGGGATGTATGTTTATTTCTCTCCCTGGAAATATTCACACGGAGCAAGTCGCTAGTGGTTTTATTTTTTTTATTTGCAGTATGCCTGAAATTTTACTCTGCCTACCTTATGTTTAGCTATTTCTCTCGTATTTGGTAGTCAGTTAATCTAGTGTTATCTTGCGGTCAGATACCAGATAAAACCAATAGTAATATAATAAAAATAAGAGATTTATTTGATCTTTTAAGTCGCACTTTACATAGAACAAAATCTTACGTTTATTCAATGTATGTATTAAAATATTTTATTACTGTAGATTACTATCTTTTGTAGTTCAATATATTATATATTTAAATATATTATATACGCTAAAATTTAAATTTCATTTTTCAAACTGGAGGGCTTAATGCTAAAAAGTATTCTCTACCAGTCTTCCAAGGGAGCAAAAAAAAGGTATGGTATATATGTAAAGTGTGCATAATATTTAGTAATAAAAAAGTCTAGCCAATATTCAACTGCTCCAAGTAAACCTAACTTACGTAGCGAATACTTGAAGGAATCTCGAGAGTTGGCTTGTTGGATGTAGATAGGAAGCGAATTCCACTGTCTTGCTGCTGTTACGGCGAAAGGTCGATAATATGAATGAATTAATTAGTATTATTAAATTAATGTAATTATTTTTATCAAGAAGTGTATTTAAAATAAACATAGTGACGCATATAGACTCGCCTATTAAATCAACGTAACAGGTAGCAACAATGAAACAACCTTGGAACTACGTTCCCTATTTATTATGGCGCTTTGTTATTCACGTACAGCCTGGACATAATAGTAATGAAGCCTGTCAAGATCGCAGCCTATAAGAGTGATGACTAATTAAGATGGTATATTCATATTTGAGAATTAAAATCAAAGGTGTTCTACATCATAATATTAGTGTTTCATTTTAGCCAAAAAATTATTTCACTTGAAGAAAAATATTGAGAAATATCATACAGGTCGTAAGAACTAATAACATTAAATGTCGATGAGCTTTTGATGTTACTTGTTTTTTTTTTACAAATGAGCTGAACGGTTCATATAAGAAATGAAGCCAATGAGAATTTAAGGAATTTTAATACAGTTAAACAAACCGAAGACTTGTGATAACTAATATAATTTAAAAAAGCTTTAATACATGCATGAAATACCACATTTACTTTTTATTTGCTCAAGTCACATACCTAGTGCTCATCTTTAACACTTAGGTATCCCGGCGTGAGTAAGTTAGGGTATATCATACCCGAGAAGTTTTTAAACGCAGATTATTTAATGTTATTTTTGTCATGCGAATTCCTTCATCGCAGTAGCTGGATATAATGGTGTGGAGGGCAAAGTGCAATGTTAAGTTTAGTCTCGCACCGGTACGGTGTCAGTGGGAGAAACACGAACTCAAAAGTGCCTGGGGTACGTCACACCCGACCTCGTAGTCGGTGTTACATTGTTGAGTTGACAGTGAGTTCATGATTTATAGGTGTTTATGGCATTGTTTGATTTATTATTAGATTTTTGAAAAAGATAAGATGAATTATGAAATAAATGCTCTAAATGCTAGGTCTACAAGGATTATTACAAAACTGTTCAAGTACCAGTTCCTGTGACTCCGAGAGTTAACGAAAAGATTGTCGACGTTTCGTTTCGTTACGTTTCGACGTAATCATTCAAAACAATCAAAATTTATCTTTATTAAATCGTACATAAAATCTAATATCGTATATTTTGTCCTAGCAACACTTGAGCCATAGTGGTGTGATGTGGTTATTGTCGATAATTTTTTTTACAATTTTTTGTATTAATATGATATAAATAATTAGTCGTTTTATTAGTAAATAAATAATGTTAATGTTTTTACAATTATTAAGATTATATCTGTAGATACAAGCTTATGCGTATAATAATACTATTTAATGATATTATTTTATTTATTTGTAGTTGTAAGTTTTGTTTGTGAGTTTGGCAACACCGCGTTGAAAAATTTACACCACAATTATTGTTTTTTTATTTTGTTGATTAAATAGATCTCTAGACTAGTATAGAATAAAAACTTTTCGAATTGGAACTGTAGATAGGAGTTACTTACATCTTAGGCATTGGATAAAGACCATAGAAAAAGAAAGACTCAAGAGTGAGTATGTTGCCACGTTCGTTTCGCTTTCGCGGTTGAGCGCCTTCAGCGGTTGCCCAAAAACCCGTTCAAGTTTTAAAAGTCGTTTGGGCTCGAATTTTCTTGGCCCTTATGGCTAACAGTATAGTCATTTCTATAAAAAGACTAAAGGCAAATGTGGCATCGTATAACAGAGTATTGGGGCCGACGCGCCATTTATCCTAATTTCTCTTATTTTTTCTTATAATGGGAAAATTAGATATTAACTTGACTTACGTCCTTGTTTTTTTAATCATTTCTTTAACAAATCGTTTCTTACGAGTGCTAAGCATCTTTTTCTAATGTCTGGAATTTATATAGATATTACAATATCGCCTGTACATTTTATATAATACTCTTTTTTAATTAAAATGAAACGGTTTGGTGAACGCGTTTATGTTTTACCACTGCGGCACCGCTCAGTCTCAAGGGGAGCGGGAAACTGTAATGTGTGTATGTCCTCAGAAATATTGTTTTTAAAAATAATAATCCTCTGTCGTATGTGTAGGTACAATTCTTTCATGCCTCATTATTAATGAGTTTTATCAGTTTCGATAATTTAACCAATTCGGTAAACAAAATAGAAAATTCTATGTACGATACTTGAAAAAAAAAAAACTATTATCACTTTATATTGAAAAGGATCTATGTTCATATACATGTATGACATATAGTATATAAATAATGACATTTGTATTATACTACAAGAAAATGTTTAACAAAAAAGAAAATCAACTTCAATGATTTTGAAGAGTTCCCTGGTGTATCTTAAAAATTGAAAGTCCAATGCTAATGAAATAAAAATGGGACCACCCCTGAGGTACCCAAATCGGTTCATAAACAAAGAAGTTATGGACGAAAGTCAATTAAAATATAGAATCAATTAATTTCTAAATTATTAAAATATTTCTTTACCATTTACTGGTTCTCCTTATAACACCAAATTTTACTCTACATAATAATTCTAAATATTTTTTTTTATATAATTATAATTTGATTATTTACTATTAAATTAAGTGGAGTTATGAAAGAGCGAGAACGAAAGTTTGTAATTTAAATATCATAGGGTCATGATGGGGCTGCCGGATGGTATGAACGAATATTGTCAAAAGTCCTTCAACAAAATAAATAAGAAAAATAATTATGTGGCATTAGAATTTGCAAAGAAATAGTTTCGACTAAAATTAGCAATCCTATTCAATTTTAGCAATTGTTATTATCAATACTGAGTTGTATAGTTATTAAGCAAAGTAAAATAATTTAGTTTGTATACACTGATATTTTATAAGTAAATACAGCATTGACGCTCTTTACATGCAATTGTGAAAGATGGGCAATTGCCTTCAGTTCACAACTTTTCTCTTTTGACAACAGAATTTCCGCCTTACGCTGTGATTTCCTATCTCTTTTGTTACAACATGCTGATACACCGTTTTGAAATGCTTTTAGTGAGAGTATAACCCGTCCATATATAAAACATCATTGTTTGTATATAGATTATTTTTGAAAAACAAATTATAATAGAAATTTCACCAGCAGTTTCGAATAGAAACTGAAGTAGAAAAGTATTAAAGAAAATAACCATTAAGAAATTCAGGAAGAGAGTTATTTTCACCTACATTTTCTTTTATATCAAAACTGTATTGATTTTTTCGTTTTATCGTTAAGGCGCGATTTGAGCATCTGCCAATGTCAATGTTTTCCCACGGTTACAATAGTTCAACTCACAGTTAAAATAGAAATCGTTAACCCGAGCGCATCTACAGAGGCGGAAATAAAAATAACAGGGAAAAGGAAGATGACTGACCTGGTTTCCCAATCAGTACTGCCAGAAACAGAAATTTTACATTAATTTACCTGCAATTTAACACTTGATCGTGCACTTATCGCAAATTCTTATTATAGCAGTTTAGTATTGATTTTTAAAATTCTGGAACTATTGTTAAAACGACTTTCTTCCCTTACCAAGACGTTAAACTAAATAAAACATTATTTTTAAATAATAACTCGGCACATTGACGTT
The DNA here is from genome assembly GCA_033032175.1 of Saturnia japonica. Taxonomy (NCBI): domain Eukaryota; kingdom Metazoa; phylum Arthropoda; class Insecta; order Lepidoptera; family Saturniidae; genus Saturnia; species Saturnia japonica. The sequence continues at coordinate 9,226,303 of CM065306.1, read as the reverse complement.
ACTGTCCATGATGGTAAGCACAGCACAATCCAAACACAACGGCGACCACCGAGAGATCTAAATCCCTCGGCGGTCGCCGCTGTCATGCCGGCCTGCGTAAATATTTCTTCATGTTACGCTCAAATGACCCGATGTCTTAAGAAGGATGCAACACACTGGTCGGGAGAAGGTTCCACAGCTTCATGGTACGACAAAGATAAGTCGTAGAGAACTTTTTAGTTCGTACCGAGATTGAAGTTACTGTAAAACTGTGATTCCGAAGCCCAGTGCGTGTGGTTCAGTTGTGGAAGGAAGAAGAGGGAATTAGATTGAACAGCTCTTCAGAACACTCACCATGATACAGCCGGTAGAACACGCTCAGCGAGGCGATGTTCCTGCGCAGCTGAAGCGGCTCAATGAATTTGGTAACGTCTGCGTCATTAAGAATCCATTTAATGTAAGTCGTAAAATCGGATCCATATGATTAAAGGATCCGTACTTAGTATTCGTACTAATTGACTTTATTATGACTGCGCGAGATAGCAACAGGTTTGCTATGTGACCGCACGACGTAAACACTTTAAAGCAGGCAACGAGCGGTTTGAAGACATTCTCGCTTAAGCTGTGAGACAGTGAAGAGTTCAGTTAAAAAGTTGACTGCAATAAACACTGTTCCTAAGTGCCCTCCACTACCCATCTCGCTGCGTATTATTACACTATAACTTTTTAAAACCAGATTTATATTGTTGACTGTTAGGAAATTACAGTTACGGAAAACTCTACAGGATCAAAAAGAATTCTTAGTAAAATATAATACCTATTCTCTTAAATGAATTCAATAAAATATGTACTCACTTGAGATAAATTTAACATTAATCGTTATTTAATGTTTTAAGTACGTTTATTTGTTTTATATAAATGTAATAAATGATACGTCCGCAAAAACTTCACCTCCTTTCAATGGTATTGGATGACCGAAATTTGTAGTTTCCTAGCATCCAAATACGCATATTATTCTTGATTTTATTAATTGAAAGTTAACACATTTGACGTTTCGCCTCTGTGCGTGGATCATCACTTTGCTTACAATGTCTTGTCTTATATTCTTTAAGTAGTCAAATATATTAATGAATATATTAACACCATTATAATAATATGCTGTAAAATTAACTATAAAACTAAAATTAAATCATAAAGTGTCCACGATTTTCAATATCTCGCAGATCTGAATAGAAATTATTTCGTTGTGAAATCATATGCTTTTTATTTGAGACTTTCAGTTGATGGTAAACTTTTTTTCAAATACAATTGCATATTTCTTAATATAGGACTCTCATTTGAGCGAGGGGATTAATAAGAGTGTGAAAAGATACTTAGGACAAAAGTAATATGATTATAAAATGGATTTACCAAAAATAGATGAACACCGGAAAACTGAACCTGAGTTTCATTGTTTCTGATCTGAACCCCTATACTAATATATGATATACTTAATGAATTTGTTGTTATAACCAAGTTTTTACATAAATCCAACGTTGTAACACTATCATCAAGTATATCAGAAAGTGGTCGAGTAGGTACTACTACTAGCTAATAAACACGTCTTGGTTTGAGACACGATCTCGGCCATTTACAATTTCACGTACTAATGTAGTCTGACAAGTGTGCTTTCATGTTACACGCTGTTGTGAAATCTATGTTGTTAATAATATCAGATACAGTTACGAGGAGGAGCTCGTACAGATACATTACAATTGCTGTGTCTAACCGCTCGCCCTTTCAAGTCACCACTTTCAACATAAAGTCTATTGTCGCGCTGTCGGCACTGTATCGAATCGGAAATAATTACTTATGACAACCGTTTATCTTTCTTTTCCAAATACTTTTGCTAGTGGTAAACATAAATTAAGCATATTTAGAACTAGGCTTTGAAACGAATCTAATATACAGTTTGTAATAATTGAAAAAAAAACAATTAAAATATAGGTATATTCTTCATTAATTGTGTAGTGTTACAGACTTATTTATGGTTCCTTCGGCAATAACTAATGATTATTTAATCAAAAAAGTTAAAATACAAATGAACAGCTATAAACTATAGATTTTAATTGCAATTATCACTCCAGTTATTGACACTGTTTCCATTTCTCCTATTGCGTAAATCTTTAATATTTTATTTAAAAAAGGTGTTATCATTTCATGAGAATGTATTTATTAAAGAAACGCCTTCAGCGCTCCTTTAATAAATAAATTTAGTAATATCTTGAATTGACAAAAATACCTAATGATAGGAAAAAGATAAGAATATCTGCATTCATAGATTTAAAAAATCTTATACACGGGTCTAGAATTACGATTACGCCTTATCATTAAAAATAAAAAAAAACAATTTTTTTACAAATACGAAAATTCATATTATAGGTTTCGAGGAATAGGTAATCGTTTCTATGTAACCCAGTGTGTATTTACAATAAAAAAATCTGTATTTATTTTGTTTTGAAATGTTTCAATTACAGCCATTTTCTTGGATACAATAGTAATCACACAAGTTTTAAACAACCATTTTTATATATTTAACCTTGAAGAACAATATTTTTAAGCTTTTATAAATATGGCTCCATCGGACGTATTTAAAAACTGGTTTTGATATAGAAAAATAAATATTTTCTACATAAAGCTTGTTGTACAAATTTTAAATATTTTTTTTATGAAAACAAAAGAACCTACCCAGAATTAACTTACTTAACTAAATTTTTATAACTACTTACTATAAAGATTACAAAAATTACATACCTTCAAAATGTGGCTAAAATAGAAACACGGTTTTACCAAAATTATCATACGAAATTTATGAAAATTGTTTAAAATTTTGTATTGCTTTTAAATACAATACTTATCATGATAATTAATAAAACTTCCGTTAGACTTGGAACCGTTTAGATTTTGTATTACAAGTCTGTGATAAATTAATGTTCTAACTGGTGCTTTCTTCTAAATTTATAAGACCAGATACATTAATAGAAAACTTTATCGTCAGCTACTACAGCTTTCGCGCATGCGCGTCGCTTGTCTGTCGCGTAATCTTTTGTATGTCATCGATCTTTATATTTTTTCCTGTATTACAATAATATAGAACTACAATGTCTCGCTTCTTCGTCACTAAGAAAGTCTTAATTCATATGAAACGTGATATATTTATCATATTTGGCATTATGGCTTTTCTTACTGTTTTGAATGTGTGGTGAATAGTTTCCTAATGAAAAGTGGCGGCATATAAAAGTAGTCGCCGCATTGTCACACAGCTCGGAGTACTTAGGAAGAAGATTAATAATGAATACGTAATAACGTTAAACTATAATGAAAATTGTCATTTCGAGGTCTCCCAGATTAATCAAGCAAAAATTTCACCGGACTTGTCAAATTAATCAGGATAAACAATATTGTTTCCGTAACACATAAGATACTATTCTTATGTTTTTTTATTCATTATATTTTACAATACCCCTCATTCAGTGAAACTTTTCTAAGTTAATGCATTCGAGTTAATAATACATGTATTGCAGATACTATATAAATAGTTGTAGATAGTGCAATGGGTGACTGGTTGTCGCATAAACGTAATACCTACTCATATCTATATTTATACAAATAAATAAAATTGTCTGTTTGTAATGTCAAAATAACAGCTTTTCACTAAACGCATATGATAAAAAAACTGTTTTTAACATTTTAGTCTGTCTGTATGTTTATTCCGGTTTATCTCCGAAAATGTTGGACCGATTTTGACGGGACCTTCACTGGCAGATATTTGATGTTATTAGGAGTAACTTAGGCAGCCTTTATTTTAGAAAAATAATTGGGTTCCGCGCAAATAAAAATCAATTCAATGTCGATTTTGGGGCTGAGTAAACCATAAGAGATATAATCAAATTTATGTAGTACATAATTGCAGATTTTAAAAATACCTATAAAAATCGCCAAGATCATATATCTATCTTCTAAGGATCATCCACAATGAGCATTTTTGTCTTTAAAATAACCGGGAGCGGGGTGTAGTACGATTCGCATGTGTCCCCTTCTGTGTTCCACGCGAGCGTAGCCGCGGGCACAGTTAGTACATAAATTAATTTAACGCTCGCTACCTCAGTCGCACGGATCACTGACTCACGTAAAGTTTTAATAGGTATGTCGTGATCCGTATTTAGCAAATAAGTGTACTGATAAGTTGTTACATCGTAGTGAGTTAGTTTTGAAATTGATAGAATGCTATATTCTTCGGCTTTATTGTTCGGTGTAAATGGCGCTGTACGCCGACTTCTTCTATGGTTATATAAAATTAATAAAACTGAAGTGTCTGTTTGTAATGCCAAAATAACAGCTTTTAACTAAATGCATAATATGAAAGTATGTATATACGAAACCTATATCAAAAACCAATTAAAAAAAAATATTGTCTGTTTATTCCTGGTAATCTTCGAAAAGGTTGAACGGGTTTGACGGGACTTTCACTGGCATATAGCCGATGTTATAAGGAGTACCTTAGGCTACTTTTTTTAGGTATTCACGCGGTTAGGGAGCGAGGAAGACTTTTGATTAGTTGATTCAATTAGGCGTTACTTCTAAGCAGAAGGTTATTAAAAAGGAGTGTTAAAAATGAAACCACAATCTTTTTTGTACAGTTTATTCCTTACTTCGGTATCTAAACCCTGCAGCCAAGACAGATGTTCGAAATTTCTTATAAATAAGTTATTTGCCTTTACTTATAATATCATTGAAGCTATTGGTTACAAAAGAAGAAGCACATATATAATAAGATCAGCGGTTATCTTAAATATTGTTCAAAATTACGTCGTTGAAGATATGAGGAGACATGAGACAATCATTTTATTTCTCCCATCTTATATAAATCTAAAATAAAAGAATAATATTACAGACGTTTTACCAAGAATAATACAAGTTCTGTCATTTTATTTGACGGATTATTTTCACCCATAAATTTTCACACAGTTTTGTTTGATGTCGTAGCGTTGTCGCTCAATTTACTGAATTGTTTCATCTCGTGTCATACTGTTTATATTTCTTGTGATAACTTTAGGATTCTGTTATTTTTTACCCGACTGCGAAAAAGGAGGGTTATGTTTTTCGAGGTTATGTCTATGTCTATTTCTTTGGCATGCTCTGTAGCTTAAACGGCTGGATGAATTTTAGCATACGAGGTGTCGTTAGATTGTTCTTAATTGTTGGAGTGATATAGGTTATATAATATCTAAGTACGATGTCTGGGAATCAAACAAAAAGCGAAAATGGAAGATTTTTTTTTGTCCGGTTATTGTTTATTTTTTGATAATTTAGGTTGTTCAGCTTTATATTTGCTAAAATATGTTTTAAGAAATCCTATCTTGACTTACTGTGAGTCAAGATTAGTTACCTGTATAAAATTATTAAAATTAGATAAAAACACCGAAACCACATGATTCAATTTTAAAGTAGCTGTCGCTAAATTACAGTAATATTTAATGTTTTACATTTTTTACTTTTTAAAAGTATAATGAGCGTAAATCCAAATATAAGCTTAGTTTTGAAATATGAAAAGGCAGTGCAATATATAACGTTATAAAATAGTGAGTAATTAAATATCAAACTGTAATTTAGTTTACCATGACGTGAAAAACCTTATGGTAATTATTATAATTGCGAATGTAGTCTTTTTATAATTGATCGTTTAAGATTTGGTAATTATTATTGATTTATTTATAGTGATCAGCCAACCAAACATTATTGATAAAAAAAATATTGTACATGTAAATTTTCATACATTATTAATACGTAAATATTGAATTTGGTTTACGAAAAACGCTGCAACTATTATATCATAATGTGAAAATTAAAATAAATAATTGCCACCCTAAAAATTAATTCGTTTTTATTTAGAAAATAATAAGTATTATAAGTGTAACAATTATGGTCTAAGAATAGCACACATTTACTTATACATATTAATTAATTAATACAGCGAATCTATACTTTTTCTTTATTGCATTATAAAGCTCAAGAGATCTTTTGTTTAAACGCGATAATCTTTGGAACTATCTGTCAGATTTGAAAAATTATTTTTGTATTATGTTGCCTATTTATTGAGGAAGGTTAAATTATATATAAGTTTAAGCTACGATCTTAAGCGTGATCGTGACCCTTCAGCAATCTGGCAAGCTGTTAGTAAGTACGGGAAGAGAGAACAACGTTAGGCAAATCATGGGTGCGTTGGCGGCGCGGCACGGCGGCGCATTGGACAGTTAGTCAAATATATTTAACTCGGGTAAAACCGTGGGGCACAGTTAGCATCATAATAAAATAACATGTTAAACCGTAGCGTGGTGCCGGTTGCCCTATTTCGAGAGATTTCACAGTTGCCTGTTTATTTGGAACGGCTTACAGACCACCATGCAGAAAGAAATCACAAATAAACGCGGAATAAAAACATACAATAAATCGCATGTTGTCGACAGATGGTGGGCAACGTGGTGGTGTTTCTGTGTGTGAACGTGGTGGGGGCTCTCATGCACTCACTGATGGAGACGGCGCAACGACGAACCTTCCTCGACACGAGGAATTGCATCGCCGCCAGACTCGACATGGAAGACGAGAATGAGAAATTGGTAAATTATTTTATGTTTTATCGTAGCTGTTTGTACTTTTATTCTGAATCCATGGGTTAGTTAGATGGGGGCTATTAATTAAACCAACTAAACTACATAATTTGGGAGGTTTTAGTACGATTTTGATTTGTCGTGTTGTAATTTTATATTATGTAATTTTTGCGCCATTTACTTGGTGTAGTTGGTTATTATTCACACGTGAAGTGGACTTCATATATTAACTAGGAATATGCATTTTAAGATGGTACATAAACTCTCTGGACAGTTTAACAAGGGAGCCGCCATTTTGTTAGAGTTATGTTTGGAGATTACAAGAATAATATTCACGTGACGATGGCATAATTGTGGGATAAATACACGTTTCTATAGAACATTGTTTATAGCATTTTGCTGCCGACAAAAAATCCAATACACCACTTTTCTCTATAGTTATATGAAAATTAATAATAAACTGAATGATTCGACCAGCGTACAATAGATACGAGCTTTAATATCGTTGTACAATAACATTAATCTCAGAATATTATTGTGTTGCGACGATAGTGTCAAGTAATCATTAATCAAAAGAAACCTGCCTCCTTTATTGTATTTAATTAATAACAGGCTTCATAGGTTAATGATATATATTCTTATTAATCATAACTGACTAGACTTAATTTTACTTAACATTTACAAAGAACGAAATCTTAAACTATAATGTGTTTTAATCATCGTCTAAAATTGTAATGTGAGCATAATTTACATAGTTTTAATGAAGAGCAATAATACCTACTGCAGTTTGAAAAAAAATCTACATAATTTTACTACTATGCTAAAACATAAATAATGCAGTCATTGCAGTATAGTGTGTTATTAATTGAACATAAATTTTTTGGAAATACTTTTAATATTTGGTCGTGTATAATGACATAACTATTTTAGATTACAGCATAGACGATAGATTATTGATCTAATATTTTCGCACAGGAACGATTACTGCTATCGGTGCTGCCGCAACATGTTGCTATGGAGATGAAGAACGATATTATCTCTCCGGTTGAAGGCCAGTTCCACAAAATCTACATTAAGAAACATGAACAAGTTAGGTACTGTAACTTAAATATAACATCACTAATTTGGCTTGTTCAATATATAAATAATGGATATGGTTTTTTGTTACAGCTATAAGAACCGTTGGTAGTTCAATAGATGACTAGTAAATAAAATCAATTGTTTTATTCGCTGAAATATCTCTGTTGTATTTCTCGATAAATATAGTTCGACTTTTGAGTTCAGCCAAGTTCGATGAAACCGCGAGTTACCGATTTATCGTAATTCGGTCAAGTCACATTTTCTGAAAAATTCCAGAAACCATCAATGACATAGCATTATTTTAAAGAGAATAACGAAAACAAAATGTGGGAGAAATCATTTTTTTAATTATTTTCTTATCTTATTTTTTATGAAGACACTTATTAAATTATTATATAAATATGTAATCTATACTAATATAATAAAGCGGAAAAGATTTTTGTTTGTTTAAACACGCAAATTTCTGGAACTACAAATCGGATTCGAAAAATTTATTTTTGTGTATGATAGCCAGACTCTCGAGGAATATTATAGACTATTTAAGATTAGGCTACAACTCTCAGATAGCCTTAACTATTAATTTTTGTTACCTAAGTCGGACGTCGAGGCCCTGCCAAACTGCTTTAACCGCGTGCGCTGGCGTAATCATTAATGATACGGAAATACAATGTTCTACAATAATATTGGTCCTTAGTATATCTAAAAGAAGTCAGCTATAGCAGCATATGCCTATCTCTTATACGTAAGCCACAATAAGGTATTTTGTGACAAAGATTTGTTGAAAATTAATAAGTGATTTATAAGCACTATTTTTTAGACATGGCATATTAATCCTTACAAACAAAAGCTACTTCGACATAAAAACAATTTTATTAAGTTAAATTTTACTCTTTATCGCATGTTATTTGGAAACATAGTTAAGTTAATTCATTATATAAAAATTAAAATAATCTGTACTTGGGGAAGAACAATTACAATAGGTTACACTGGTGCGTTGGTGTTGCGGTGTCTGTCGTATAAAATGAACACGGGTGAAACCGTGGGGCATGGCTAGTATTTTATAATTGTCGTTGAATATAAACTGCTTTTACTTTTTGATATTTTGATTCTGATATTACTGAATGTTGAAATATCAAGCAAGTTGAATAAAATTAAAAATATTTAAACATTTAGGTAAATAACACGTGTAAAAAAGGTAATTCATTGTAATGTAATCGACCAATAACGATTGCATTTGTTTGCGCGCCGAAATCGCGCAACGTCTCGTATCATCGCACGGTGAATGATACCGATTCAGTATTTCAGTTGACAGGAGTTGAGTCGCTGTTGTGTTAGACATTGATATTATCCCATAGCTCATCTGAAAAATTTCACTATTTTAATTCTTACGATTTATAATAATATCTCTTAAAAACCCATCGCTGATTAGGAACAACTGTATATTGATTTTGCAGGGAAAACATATTATACAAGTCTTAAAAAAGATTGAGTCCAGAGATTGAGACTAATCCGTTTGGACTAAGGGATTTCAATAATAAAAAATAACATTTACTGATAGGTTAAGATGTTAGGATTTGTATAATTGTTAATGTTACTATTGCCTTTAATTTCATGTAATGAAAAATGAATGATACTTAGTCAACGATACTTGATTTATTTGTTATATTTCATATAAGATATCCCAGATATTTTATGGTTCAGATTACTTATCTTTTAAAAGTATAGTATATTATACTATCTGGCACAATTTAACTAGGCCCTTGCGTAAACATTGCGACATTTAGCTGTCTGATATTGGAATGCACGGTATTGTTCTGACAATCCATCTCTATTAAGTGTAAGGTCGCTAAGCTACATAAGTGACGTATCTTACTCCATAGGGACGGCGCGGCGGAGCCGTGATGGACAATAAATAGTGAAATCACGTCTCCGTGCGTATAGCGACTGTCACATATGTATTAATTAATACATTTTTTACGAAAGTATATAGGTATGACAAATTCTCGTTCCGTCCCATTCTTGTCTCGGACCCGAATGGATTGAAACAAGTTCCAGCAATCTTTGACTCTCTCTAAAACATGTGATATTAATGAAGCTTTTCAAAAAGTGTTTGTACGTCCATAGTAAATGTTTTAATATGATTTGTATTTACTTATCGTAGCTAGATATGCTGTAAAGGACATTATTGGCTTATCTCCAAATAGTTTTAAGCATTTACAATTCAGTGCCCTTTTGACATACATACTGCAACAATGTTTTTATTATTATATAAAGTTTGCCATTTTTTTTCAATATACGCGAACCAACCGCAAGTACGTTGAATGGCTTTATTAATTTTAATAAAATAATGAAAAGGATAAGTGTTTTAAAATAAATACGTTGGCGACACTGAAGTTTTTAGAACTGGCCACTTGTAAACGATATAACAAAAAAATAAGTTCAGATTTTGGAAATGGAACTCTTTGTCAATATTATTGTGTATGTATTTTATTAATTTGCCATTTGTTTAAGATTTGGCGGCACATAGAAAATTGTCTGTGTCAAGTCACCATGAATTTAACGCGAGAAAAATTTCGTACAATGATTTTTTATGACTTTCGATATCATTTAAGTCAACAAGAAAGTTATGATAGACTTCGATTGGCCTTTCACGATGAAGCCTCATCCTGTGCCACTGTTTAAAACTGGTTTAATGAGTTTAAACGTAGTCGCACTAATCTCGCGATGATCTGCGTGAGGGACGGCCTTCTACGGCGACGACTGAAGGTAACATCAGTGTTGTGCGGCGTATAATAGAGACTGACAAAACAGTGACTTATCAGCAGATTCGTACAAGCTTAGGCATCGGTATGAGTCAAGTGCACAAAATCCTCCATGAACATTTAGCGGTCAGGAGCTTTGTGCCCGTTGGATATCTCATAATTTGACAGAGGCCCAAAAACTCCGTCGTGTTGATTGGTGTTGTGAAATGGTTCAAAGATTTAACGGAGGTGACTCAAATGCTGTGTTCGACATACGGGTGACGAAAGCTGGATTTATTGTTATGATCCCGAAACTAAGAGTCAGTCTGCTGTTTGGGTGTTTCTTTCCGAGGAGTTGCCAACTAAAGTGAAGAGAGGTCGAAGCGTGCGAAAAAAGATGCTGGTCTCGTTCTTCGGAAGGACAGGTCATTACGCAAAAATTGTTTTAGAGGATCGAAAAACAGTTACTGCAGAGTGGTACACTAACAATGTTTTGTCACTTGTCTTGTAAAAAGTTCAGGAGAAACGACCTCACAGTAGGATCCTCATTCACCACGACAACGCCTCGTCGCACATCGCCAAGCAAACAATCAGTTACTTGGCGACGACAGCCATGGAATTACTAGGTCACCCGCCCTATAGCCCCGATATCGCACTTTGCGATTTTTATTTATTTCCGAAAATAAATAAAAAACTTCGAGGAAAACGTTTTATGGACGCCGAGGAAGCAGTGGCTGCGTTTCAAAATGCCGTCGAAGAGACCCGTAAGGACGAGTGGGCAAAGTGCTGTTTTCAGTGGTTCCATCGGATGCAGCGATGAATTGATATAAATGGAAACTATTTTGAAAATATATAATAAAACTAAAACTTGCTAGTTTGTTCAGTTTTTGATTTTCTAAGAACTTTCACTGTCACCTAACGTACGTTCTCGCTCAAATTGGCTCAGGAACAATCAATTAAAGTGAGTTTTAAGACTGACATCTATATAACAATTAATTTACAACAAAAGCAAATTATAGATATTTATTAGTATGAGATCTCTACAAATTTTAACTGGTCCTTACAATTTTTTAAGAATAAAATATATGTAATGATTTCCTAACATAACAAGCTAAATTTTTAAAAAGGAAACAAAAATCCGACTGCCACAAAAATACTTGAGTAAAATATTAAAGAGGAAACAGAAACCCCGACTGCATCAAAAACACTTAAAAAAATATTTTTCTATTTTTGCTTTTTAATTGAGTATCAGAAGTCGTATATAAATACATATTACAATGCCTATATCACTCCCACAATTAAGATGAATTTAAGAACACCTTATATGCTAAAATCTATGAAGCCGTTTAGGCTATAGAGCGTGCCAAAGAAATAGACAGCCATACATACTTGCATACATACATACATACGCACGTTTGAAAAACTTAACCCTCCTTTTAGCAGTCGGGTAATATGTATTAATGAAATATACGTAAAATGGTACTACATGAGGATGTTTAATATATTAATCAAATGTTGCCTGTTCTAAATATTGCATATTTTAATCAACAGCGATTAAAATTTTGTTAAATTAATTAATGTGTAATATCTTTATCGCTACGAATGCCCCACAGGGCAGAAACATGTTAATTGATAATTTATTGGAAGTCCATTTTGGCAGTGAACCACATTCAATCAGATGAATGTTTTATATTGGCCAAACACACAATCGCGAGCCAAATTGATATGTTTCTACTATTAACCTAATATATCTGTATTTTTCTGGCAACATCTCCGAAACGTAAGTCGAATAGTTATGCAAAGGAGTAATATGTAGTTAAACATTTTCTAGTATAATTATTATATGAAGATTTCTAAGGAATAGAATAGATTGAAGCGTTTATTTAGGCAGCTAAAATTTTTTCATGAAATACACTTATAATCGCATGCCATTTTTAATCAAATTATAGCTAACAAGCTGTGACGTATTCGAGATTTATCTCTTGTACCTTGTTTTAAATTATGGTTGAGTAGGATGTCGAATTAAGGTCGCGACACGTTGGATTCTTTGGCATTTTACAGCATTTAATTAAGTTAGTCAACAAAAGACAAAGGTGTACATGTTAACTGACATGTTTTTGAGTACCACAGTTTGTATACTTCACATATCACTATGTAAGATCAAGAAAAGTCCTGCTTTTTGTTGCAAGTTATTATTTTGCCTTTTATGTTCAATCATGTTTATCTGACAATGATGTGTTTAACATTATGTAACTGTGTGAAATATTTAAAAATAAGATCTGTTTAGATATTTACATTCTGTTCATTACCAGGAAAACGTACGTTTATGTTATACAAACATCAAAAATTTAGTCATAAAATGGTAATGTAAGGAAGATTTCATTTAGATTGTTTTCTTCGTAATTGTGTGATTAGTTAAATAAACAATAACCAAATAATACATAAATAATTCAAGACAAATGTTATCTAATTTCGTATATCGCAAAAAAATCTTAATTTAAAATAAAGCAAATAATACAACATGTACTTGCTCTATTGTATTATAGAAGCAAGGACATAATTAGGAAATACAATTTTTGCAACATGATTGAGAGAAGTGAAAAGTGGTTTAGATTAAATCTGAAAACAACTTATTTTAATACGAGCCGTGCAAAATACCCTGCATCTAATTGTAATTATAGTCCATGATCTATGGCAATCAAATTATTGTCTAGATATTAGATGTATCTCTGTCTGATTCTGAAACGTGACGCAACGAGACAATAACAACGATCTGATTTTGCCATGTGTTTTGTGGTTGTAATCCAATTGCCGTCCGATCGCATTACCGTCGTTTGTAAAAGGTTTTGTCAGAAGCAGGTGAAATTAGTTGGAATTTATACGATATTCGACACCCCATCACTCTTGTAAGATATCATTTTCAATAAAGTACTTAGATATCACTTTTAATTAAATAAATATCATTATTATTATTTGTCAATTTCGTCATTAGTGAGGCGAACTAATACGACGTTATCACCGGCTCGTGGCGTCGCGTCGCCACACTAAGCGGACTACACGTTAAGATTAACATTATCGTTCACTAATTACACTGGTGTCGTTTATTATTTCTACTTACTGGAATATTTGAGTGACATTTCCAAGATATTTTTAAGTGCCGTATTATGTTACATGTTTTAACTTGAACGCGCATTGGAAGTTTTATTTTGTATTCCTTTGCACATTCAGATATTCTGAATGTTAAAATAAAATATTTAGTTTCGTACACATAGTTAAATTTAGAATCATTATCTTTTGCTTTGCGTCTGTATTAATCGTTAATAATTTAAGAGGTATCTTGAAATTGTTTCATAAAGAAACAATCTGGCAGAATTTAACCCGAGAAACAGCCGGAAGAAACCATATTACAATCATATTTTCATTAATTTACTTTTTGAAAATAGGCTTTTATCTGGACATTTGATTGGGATGGGTGCGAGCATAACTCGTAAAACATTCACAGGGGATCAATGACCCTTGTCGGTCGACTTTGTTGGTTGGCGAGAGAACGATAAACGTTCAATTATCGCTTATAAATAGAATAATATAATATCCAGTACACAGATATCGTTCGTTACCTTTTTCGTAAAAGTGAAATTTGTCGAATTATCTGTTTTATAAATGAAATATGTATCCATACTACAAATTGGCACTGCATATTCTTGTATTGTAATTAATTTAACAGGTTAGTTACTTGTAGATTAGTAGGGAGTCTTTAATGGGAAAATAAATTTCAACTATGTTAAGGTGAAACTTAAGTATGTATATAATAAACTTTGCTATTTTCATAATTTATTATATCCCTTTAAATCATAGATACAGTAATATTTGATTAACAAAGAGCTTGTAATGGGGATATTTAGTGTTTAGTTTGAGTAAATTTTAATATGGCACAAATGGTCAATCGAACGATTAGGGTGTCCCACTGATTATTATATTGTAAGTGTATATAAGTAGATATTTAGTGACACAAAGCAATGGGGCTCAGCATTTTGATGATTCATTAGTGATCGATCTATCGGGAATATCACAGATTGTCTAGAATATGCTTACGGTATTACGAATTCAAATATAACTAAGAAGGAAGATAAATTCCTAGTACGAACACCTCATTGCAGTGTAGCATAGAAAAATAAATGTCTTTGTTTAAACAAGTTTAATTTATAGTAATTATAAATATTTAACTTTCGTTAAGAATACAAAATAGTTGATTAATAGGTTTATAATATTACCAAGGTTTTATAATATTTAATAGTGATAAAAGCTTTTCTAAATATTACAAAATGAGTTATGTTATATAATACAAATAATTATTTTCACATGAATGAAGTAACAATGCTATTTATGTTTTTTGTCCTATAAATACGTAACAATTTACGGAAAACATAAAACAAAATATGTTTCCTGTAAATTGTTTTCTATATTTTCCTAGTTATTACTTGTGAGACATAATGACTAATACATAATTCCTCTCATTGTTAATGATAGAACTTGTTTGTCCATTTATTAAGTTTGTAACGGAGGTGTAATAATGGTAATTATTGATTATACAATAAAATTATAAGAAATAACAACATAATAAATAGATAGAATTATAAATATTTCTTTTTACATATTATTTTGTTTCTGAACAATATATTATTTTGACAATATTTTTACTCAGAATAGTTTATTGGCAAAGAAGCGCAAACGTCGTGAAGTAAGAACAAAAGTATAACGTGACATATTGAGTTTTAAAAGTCCATGGGCAATTTTAGTGCAATTTTATTAGGTGTGATCTCATATATTTTATTCTACGAAATTGTTCCCGACTTCATAATTCTAGTAAAAATCCGCAATCAAGAGGATAGGTTGCCAAAAACAGGAATCTAAATAACTACGGTCCCCATTCTCGTTAAGATCAAATAAAGTAGTTCTGTTTTTGTCATCTATTTATGCATGAATATTTGTACCGACAAATTGAAGCAATAAATTCCACGTATTATGAAATGAAGGTAGTTTGATATCAATTGGTTAAACGGTGGTATTAATAAAGTGTATAAAAAAAATAAGTTGCACCGGCGCAAAAATATTATGAATCCCGCAATGACGTTTTATAAATAAACGCGTTATACTCTCACTAAAAGCAATTTGAACACGGTAAAATTTTTATGATCATCATTTAGAAACAAAAGAGATAGGAAATCACAGCGTAAGGCGGAAACTCTGTTGTCATAAACGGACAAAAGTTTTCTTGTCCCTAACGCCGGTATCAAGTCGAAAGTGAACTGAAGGTAATTGCCCATCATTCACGATTACATGTAAAGAACATCAATACTGTATCTACTTATAAAATATCATTGGAAACCCGTGCGAATAGTAGCTTCGAGATTGCATTCGTCACAACACTAATTTCGATAGACGCTGAGATAGCTGGAGATAATTAGACTCGACGTTAACAAAGAAACGCTAAGTTCATAATCATGTTTGGCAACTATACAACAAACAAATTACTGAGAACGATTGATATTATTTGTTATACCTACGTAATAAGTGATTGCCAAATTGTTAAATTGCCTCTAGTAAATAAATAATAAAATAAAGACAAAACGCCTTTTATTCAAAATAACAAACTAAGGCTACTTAAATATAATCTTTATTTATCAGGAACCTCTTCTCAGATGAAGACTTCTTCCAAAGTGCCAATGTTATCGTGTTTAACATTTGTTAGAGCTTCTTTTTATTATATTATATGTTCATACGATGAAAGTTATCTTACATTAAAGGTTTTTTTAATATTTAGAGTTGATATTTTTTCTTCTGTTTTTAAATGTAATTTTTATTTATGTAAATGTTTTAAGTAAAGTGTCTATGAAAGGTTGTGCCTCTAATACAGGCTGGGCCAGAAAGGCGTACGATTTTAAAAACACTCTTGCGTTTGAACCTTATGAGCGGGGGCTGCGCGGGTGGTGGGGATGAGAAGCTCGGTTCTCGGAAATTTAGTCGCGATGGATCGCTTCACCGGAGCGCAGCGTGCATTCTGCGTTAAACATTATTATAAAAATGACGATTCGTGCGCTATTGTTCGACGTTTATTTCGGAGTGAGTTTGGATTACATGACGTATATCAGTGTCCGAAGGAAAGTGTGATTCGATCGCGGGTTAGAAAGTTCGAAGCTACTGGTACGACTCTCAAATAGAAGCCTGCGGGACGCACAATGTCAACAAGAACAGAAGACACAATTGAAAAAGTTAGAGCTTCAGGTCAACGTAATCCTGGTCTATCAACTCGCAAGCGATCAGCTGAACTTGTGGTGCCCAGAACATCTTTGCGTCGCATTTTGTTGAAAGATTTGAATTTGCACCCGTATAAAATTCAACTTGTGCAGGAATTACTGCAAAGTGACCCAATTTTACGACGAGCTTTTGTTGAAACAATGTTGGAACGCTTTCAGAGTTTCAACAATATTCTGTTCTCCGACAAAGCCCATTTTCACTTAATGGGCACGTCAATAAACAGAATTGTCGTTACTGGGCTGCAGAGAACCCACGTGCAAAACATCAAAGCCTCTGTATTCGCCGAAAGTAACCATTTGGGCGGTCATGTCAGCAAACGGAATTATCGGACCCTATTTCTTTCAAAATCAACAAAGGCAATCTGTCACTGTAAATCCCGACCGATACATAGCCTGTATAATCGTGCGACGTGGTTACAACAAGATGGCGCGACATGCCATACATCTTATGCTTCGTTGGCGGCCGTAAACGAGATGTTTGCTGGGAAACTGATATCGCGCCGAGGTGACATTGCATGGCTGCCTAGAAGTCCGGATTTAACGCCACCGGACTTTTTCATGTGGGTATACCTGAAAAGTAGAGTCTACTCCAATATCCCAGTTACGATTAACCAGTTGAAGAAAATAAATATCCAAGAAGAAATAGTAGCTATTCCTCGCGCAATGTGCCAGCGAGTTTTTACCAATTTGAGGTTCAGATTCGAGGAATGTTTGCAGCGGGATGGTGCACACCTGAATGATGTAATTTTTAAGAAATAAATTTCTCAGATGTCTATTTGAATTGAAATAAATATGTGTATTGTATTTAGTTTATTTTAATTATTTTTTAAAATTCGCAAATCTTTCTGGCTCATCATGTATAAGGAGTTTAATTTATTATGATATGTAACAGGCCTGGGACCTTAATAGGTTAAAGGTATATTAGTATATTTATTGCACATATTCCAATAAAGATATTTAAAACACGGAAGTTTTCAACAAAAATAATAACCTATTCATTCTACGTATACAAGTAAGATTCATTGCGAACTCACCAGGCTAGATGAATCACTGTGTTCATTTAGTCACAGTCCGTTTGTACTTGTTAATTATATTGTGTTTGCTCAATTAATATACAGGCGAATCACTAACTTCGAACTTACGTGTCTCGTTAATCCCGTGACAAATAGTGTGTTTTTATTAAAATATGCATTAGACTTTCTACGAAAGTTATAAACCTGATAAAATAATGTTATATTCAATTTTTATTACGAGAAAATTGTTTGAAAAAAGGATGGTGGTCCTTCACGTCATGATATTTTGAAACGAATATAGTATATACAATTTATATATTTTGAAATGTATATTTTTAATTATTCGTACGTTTGCAATAATTTTTTTAACATTATGCATTTTTAAAATTTTAATAAAAAGTACTAAGTACATAATATTGTAATAATATAGGAAGTATATTCTTTATAATACTCATTTATATTTTCATGTGATTATGTGTCAATTTGAATAGTAAATAATTGATCGAGAAAAGACAATTTTTAACAAAACCGAAAACGAACTTCAATGATTTTGAAGAGTTCCTTAGTGTATCTTAGAAGATGAAGGACCGATGTCAATGAAATTAAAATGGGACCACCCTTGAGGTATCCCCTATCTAACAAAAAATAATCATCGAAATCCGTTCATAAGCATACGTATTGAGTAGTAGTAACCTTTGTCTTTTTTTGAAATCGGATAATACATGGTAAAACTAAAGATATCAAAAAAGGTAAATAATATTAAATTTATAAATTTATTGGAATATCCATTGCATACTTTGGTGAATATTGTTTTGAGGCATATAAATAACAACATGCCCACTCGAATATCTTTCAGGAGATTAAAAGGATTTAGTACGAGTGATATTTGTATATGAATGCTTTTAGCGTCGGTGCGCAATGCTTTATGTTGACTTGTATTTTGCTAATAATTTAAAAGCATATACATATTATCATAATGGATGATTTCTAATAACTTCAAAACGTCTCTCAATTTTTCTCTTATTCAAGTCTGTGTATTAAGAGTGCAACAATACGAGAACGCCAACTAGGGGCACGTTCACTTATCGACAAAACATTATTGTTGCCAGATCGTGATTTGATTCGATTCGTTTTTATTTCTTCAGTTGCACATAACCTCTTTATGGCCGTATTCACACAATCAGGAATACTACGGAGGGTGGAGACATCAGATCAGTAAAGTCTCTACTTTGGTCTCTACCAAGAGTACCATCTCTGTATGTGAAAAGCGTCCGTCGACAAGCGTCAAAGTAGGGTGGCGCCACGGTAGCCAATGTGTAAATTGTAAAGATAGCGCCAAAAGTGATTAGTGTTCGTTATTTAGTATGTACACCGGGGAATTTGATAAAATATACGTGTACAGACATAACTGCAGATTTATTAATATAGATGGAACACGGAATGAATGTTCTATCACTCATAGATATATAATATCACTAATTACTCTTTTGTTTTGTATGTAAGTTACACCATTTCACATTCTTTTACGTTCAAATCTGCGCAAAAAGTTACCCGGGAAGTTTTATATTACATCATCGTTAGTTAGCAAGAAGTTTTAGTATAATATTTTCGTATGTAACATATAAAAAGTGCAAAAAGATGTATTTTTACATTTAATAAGAATTTATTGTACTCTTGGTTAGAATTCTCTCTGGGTATAGAATGGTACAGTGAAATGTCAGATATAACTTATAACGTATGTACGTTGAATAGCGTAAATATTTAGCAAACCACAGGAAATGTTTGAGTAACGTTTTAACATAAATTCTACTTTAAATACTCTCTATTGTAATTGTTGTGGATTTCCTACAACGCTCTGAAATATGAGCACATTTTTTGGCGAGATTTCAAAAGATATAATTTGAATATACACTATACAGTTATGTAGGACAGTTGTCTATCATTTACTAAATATAATATTCATATAAATTAGGTAACGTATAACGCCGTAAGAATGAATTGTCAATATAAAAGATTTAGCTGTAGATCTAGAACTTGTACATTATAAATTTAAGAAGATATATTGACTATCCAATAACGGACATTTTAATGTTACAGTGTGACAGTTGTATTATATAATAATAAATATGAAATTACGAAATTTCATTTAACTATTATAATAGATAAATATATGTATAGTGGATGCTACTTATTTTTATTCAATATTATATAATTCTATAAACTTTATTTTCCATTAATCCATGCGATCCCAATGACATTTTATATATAGACGCGTCACACGCCAACATCATTGCAGTAAAAAAAAGCGTAATTAAACTATACATACAAACATCAATAACGCTTTCAGTTATATATTACGTAAAAAAGGTAATAATATGAATGCCATCTGACGTTTTTTTTATTGTTACAACGAAATTAATATATATTTTGAGTTGTAATGACGTGCAACCATGACACTGGATTACGTGACTAAGAGAATGTCAGCCAATTGCCTGACTTTTTTATTGCCAAAATAGAGCGCGGGTAACGCATCTATACTTATAAAAATATCTTAGTGCGATCCTACAATTTGTCATGATCCGGTCATTAGCCCTACATAATATAGGTATATTATTAGGTCCTTACATATAAAATTAGCATTTTGTCGTACTGACCACTTTGATCTGAAATATCTCCTCTTTGGTTAAGAATTCCAAATTCAAATTTATAAATTCATTTAGCTGGTACATTTGAGTTTTGAAAACAATCATTCATTTGTTTTTCCTCATTATTTTTTTCTTTGTCGTCGCTTATTACCGCACCATGGAAAACATGAAATATCGATATATTTACGAGTACGAGTTCTACTGTGGTTCCCGTGCTGCAGAAACAGCTCGAAGGATTAATGATGTGTACGGCGCTGGTGTCGCAAAAGAAAGGACGGTACGTTTTTGTTTCGTTCTGGAAATTTCGACCTTCAGAACCAATCCCGTGGACGGCCGGAGACCAAAATGGAAAATGAAGAATTAAAGGCTATTGTGGAAGCGGATCCATCACAAAGCACTTCAGAGATAGCTGCATGCTTCAGGGTAAGTGATAAAATTGTATTAATCCACTTGAAGCAAATCGGGAAAGTAAAAAACCTCATGATTTGAGTCAATCGAACTTGCAAACACGCGTCGACTGCTGTGTTACTTTGCTCAACCGACACAATAATGGAGATTTTAAATCGAATCATTACTTGTGATGAAAAGTGGATACTGTACTATAATCGGAAGCGCTCGTTGCAAAGGCTGAACCCTGGAGACCCAGCCCAAGCCTGCCCTAAACGAAAATTGACGAATCTAGCCAAACGATTACGGCAGATATCTATTGTCAGCAACTGCAAACCACGAAGGAAGAACTAGCTGCTAAACAACCGAGATTGGTCAATCGCTCTAGGCCACTGCTGCTTCACGACAACGCAAGACCACACACTGCACAACAAACAACCACTAAGTTAGATGAGCTACAATTGGAATGTCTGCGACATCCACCGTACTCCCCGGACCTTGCTCCGACAGATTACTATTTTTTCCGGAATTTGGACAACTTCTTACAAGGAAAAAAATTCAAGTCCGATGCGGCAGTCCAAACCGCCTTCAGAGTTTATTGATTCTCGCTCCCATGGTTTTTTTAGTGAAGGGATCAATGAACTACCTATGAGATGGTAAAAGTGCATAGATAACAACGGGGCATACATACTTTGATTAATTACAAATATTTTACAAAAAAAAAAACTTTATATTCCTCCCGTAAAAAACGCCAATTTCATATGTAAGGACCTAATATTTTTTGGTAATTTTGCTGCAGACTGTTGTTCGGCACACTTAACAGATAAAATTATAATATTAAATACATTTAGGATACAACACAACTTATTGACTTATACCGAGTTCCAGACAGGTGTTTATTTTCATTTAGTTAGTCCGCATCTTCAGCTGCGGAGGGCTGTGGTTGTTTTTTTTTCTTTAATTCCGAGATTGTATTTACAAATAATAAGTCATGGCTCTTAAAAGCCATCGTCATGTTGTAATTTACGATGTTTAACTCAGTCGCTCCCGTCTTCCGCATTACCTATATATATTGGTACATACTTATATATTGTCGTAATTCAATAAGACACGCGTAAATTAATTTAGTTAAATTATTATTATAACCGATAAGAAACTACAAAGTTCGTAAGGATAAGGATACGTAGCGGAATTTTTTTAATATGGTCTTTGTATATTTAAATAGATATTTGATTTAAATGATCGTTTCGCAAAATGTAATATAATTAAATTACGTTGGTTTGGCAATCGGAAGATACAATCTGTACAGGAAATTGTTTCTTTGACATACTTATCTCATGAGATTTGGATTAAAGGTGTTTTCATAGCATTTTTTCTTCTTGCTTAATGCTTAGGATTGATGATATAATACATTAGTATTAGTTTTTTGAACAATGGTGTATAAATGTAAGCTACATATATTGGTAAATAAAGTATATAAGTAAAACTTTCGTTCATATTAAAATTGCTGAATTGTTATATTAGTTACAATTACAAATATTAACCTTAGTCATGATGTATTGGCATTCAAAAAGTGTAAACATGGCGCGGCAAAGTCTGCCTGTATGCCTAACTTTGAACAAATGTTAACACCATCAATCTAACTTCATTATTCTTACATAAGTTCTAAAAATACTTACTCAACAAATGTGTGCTTATTGAACTATTTATGAGTATAACGTATTTTTACATCGATCTTTAGATAATTCATATAACTTTCGTGATTTAGCGAGTATTGTTAAATATCAAATAAACGTTTATCTTTTGAAAATAGATTTTGACAAAGAAAGCATTTTTTTTAGTGGTATTATTAGGACATCAAAGTGACGGCTCTATGCCTGCTCGTAAGCGGAGTATAATTTAAAAAGCAACGATGAGCACTGTATATAGACCGGTTGATTCCGAAACATGACAATCCAAAATAGAGTTATTGTGTTATCGGATAGGCTCATCAAAGTGTACCGCCGCTGTGGTGGATGTTACACTGTGTTATATGGTGTTCGGACTCAATTGTCTTGTCCTTCCATCATGCAAATAAGCAATTTGTATGGTTATAGAAAATTATAATTAGCGAGCTTTCAGTTCACAAGCTGACAGTTTAGAGTTAAGTAGTGTAGTAATATTGTCAAGATTTACAAATACTCAGGAGAGTTTTAAACTACTTTTTTAAATAATATTTGTACTTTGATTCAACTTACTTGATTCAGTGTCCTGTGTCAGAATGTTCTGAAGAACTTCTGTGGCTTGATTAAAAACTGATTGCATAAGTAGACCTCACATGTATATTTTCGATGTCGACCATGAATCCGTAGCACGGGTCTATCACCTTATAAGGAGAAACCATTCAAACTTCATAGGATTAGACCGATCGATAGGTATGACACGCAAACGTCGTCGTTATATACCCCATACGTCAAAATTTTGTTGAGAGCGATAATCCATCATAACATTTTCGTGATATATAACTTGAATACAATAATGTAATATCAAATATGAAAGGTTATAACCATTATGTTTTTTCAGGCTACGTCACATTATTACATGAATATTTTTTATGGAGGTAACACCAGAAATATTTATATTTAATTAATCAATAACGCGTTGGTTACAAAATCAAGTGAAACAACTTACCAACGAAATAATGCACAAATTATTTATCCATGTGAATGGTAAATTAGGGTATCTTTAAACTGCAAACTTTTTCTTCTAATAATAAAATTATTGAAGATTTTATACTAACTTTTCAAAGTTGCTATGATCTCAAAAGCAATATATGTAGCAAAGACATGGACAGCATTATACAATGAAACCTCGAAGGCTCCGCTGAATTGCATGCATAAGACATTCTCCGACTACAGTTTGGACTTTACAGAATGTAAAGGAATTTATTGTGGCTTAACTGAATTAGCTCCTGAAACTCTCTCACTGTGTAAAGCTTTACTTATTCTATTTACTTACAATGTAAGTTCATTCATAATTCATATAGGTATTATGAAAATTATAGTCATGAACTTAGGATGGTGTATTTGAATTTAAAATAAGGTTCGTTGTTTGACTGGATTTTGTAACCAACGCGTCATAACGTATTCATTGTGAGCTTTACGAAGACGTACCGTTTAGAGAAATGCCGGTTAAATCATGCTTGTAACTTTTAACTCGTTGAGATAGTGAATAATAAATACCAAGTAAAATTATGTGAATAGGGGTTTGTAATTGTATCTGAGAATCATTATAATTTATACGAGTTACGATTGAAAAACTAGTGGTCAAATTGTAAAGAAAAATTGTTGAATAAACATTTTTGTGCACATGTTGGTTGATGCGTTGATTTATTCAATAATGTGGTAGATAGATATTCAAAGTTTTCAAGTAGAAAGTATTCTAATAAGGCATCGCATTGAAGTTGATCCTTTTAGGCTAAGCGTATATTCACCTGATGAGATTATCTGTCTGTACCTATTTATTTTTATGCCAACAAAAATTCGGCAAGTAACGATTTCATAAAGCTTGGTATATTTATATATATATATATACTTTGGCTTATTGAAATTTTTATATGTGTAATACATATAATCCTAAGTAAGAGCAAAGTTTATACATAGATATTTTAACTATCGAAATAGAAAACTACCTTTGTGTTTCGCATAGTTTGCATATTTTATAGTCGAGGATAAGTAAATTGTAAACATTGAATAAATTTTTCAGACTATTAATATTTCAACTGATTTCGTAGCACGATAATATTGTAATTTTGATTCAAATTGAGTTATTTTTTAAGTTAATACAATGAGTTACTTAATTGGTTTTTATATTTTCTAATTATTTTGTCATCATCGAAGTAGTGCTTTTTTTTAATTCTCTGTAGCCTCTTTATTATGGATGGTGCAAATTTTACAGCGCATCTATGTTTTTGGAAATTTTCCTGGAAAAGTATTTCTATCTATTTATTCATATGAATATGAAGAAATCTCTTTAATTTTTGGTAACTTTTCAAAACTTTGGTATTTTCATAAATTATATTGCCCTTCTTTCGGGCAAGTCGTTTTCAAATAAATCGTTTTTCGTTTGTTGCAGTATACTCTTTGCCGATATCGTTGGTTTCACTGTGCTCGCATCGCAGTGCAGCGCGCAAGAACTTGTGAGGCTTCTGAATGAACTCTTCGGACGGTTCGATCAACTCGCTAACGTAAGACTTTACTGTTAATATCCTATTTAGAATGTATATAAAGTCAAACTAAATTTTTCTTCGATGCCGTGTTTTCGTATTCGGTATTAACCAATGTTAAAATTAAGTTATGTCGAGACTAAATCTTTTTAGTCTGTTTCTGATTGGTAATTTAGCAGTTATAAGCAGAAATATTATTATTGTTATTGAAAAATATAAAAAAATTACATTACTATTGTTAAGTCAATAATAATAATAATAAGTCAGTCCACGCTTGACTTAAATCACACTTGATGGAAAACGAACTGAAAACAATGATGGTACAGGTTCTCTTAATAATAACTGATATTACCTACGTTTGTAGATGCCCTTTACTAAAGTTTGTAAAAACTGAATGAGCTCCTGTAGCATGCATCATAAGAACGCACACACGTGACGTTCCTACATGCTGGTGGATGGTCTACTTGCTTTGGCTTTTTTTATCTATTACTTTTTCTTTTTTATACATCTAAGGTCGCAAAAAAAGCGCACGGTCCGCCTGTTCTTAAGCAGCTACCGTAGCGTATGAATTTTTGTAACACCATAGATATTACGAGCGCATTGCCGACCATGAACCTTCTTACCCAAGGTGCTCTAGAAACTCTGCTCACAGCCGGAACATAACACAAGGTTATTTGACTGTGATCTTCAGTAGGGTAGAGGTATTTCACTGTCCTAAATGTAGAGGGAAATCTCTATGGCAATATCTCTGTGCCCAACTTCTCTTAACGACATGTGTTTATTATACAGGATAACCACTGCCTCCGTATTAAGATTTTGGGCGACTGCTACTACTGCGTATCAGGGCTACCCGAACCGAGGTCCGACCACGCACGATGCACTGTGGAAATGGGTCTCGATATGATCGACGCTATAGCGTAAGTTTCAAAAACTGTTACTTTTATCATAGTAATTGAAGTTAAATATGTGACTCAAGTATCAAAATGTTGTAATAATTTTTGGTATCATTATTAGAACTATCATTTGTTTTCTTTTTCGTATACAACAAGGTATTAATATAGACAACCCAAGGACTTTCCGCAGACGATTTGTAGGTAATAGTGGATTATGATGTACCTACACTTTTAAACTCAAACCGAACCATTGGCAAGAGTTAGTTAAGAGTAAATCTTTATTACCTTCACCATCCACCATAAAATAATAGACTTCATTTTTGTGCTTCATAAAGTAACTATTGCTTATTGGATTATCTCAGGAACATACTGCTTACAACTGATAGACACTTGTGTTACTTCGTTGTGACGTACTAATTGTTACAAACATGAAACACGGTACAAATATTAATTAATTTAAATTATTAGTTAAAAATGTGAATTTATTCATTTGTATGGTTGACTAGTATAATAATTCGCTTCTGATATCTGGTTCGCAAGCGATTGATCTACTTTTAAATTATTGACAAAGACAAATAGAGTTTGAATAATCTACTATTTAGTACAGTTATTTCTCAAACATTTTCTACCGCGGCATTCTTGTCGGTTATCTAGAATTATGAACTACTAACTGTTGCCCGCAAATTTGTCTGTGTGGACATCAAAATTGGCTATTTACCGGGATCCAACTATTCTATATGTTATAATCCAGGTTATGTATGCTAAATTTCATCCAAATCCGTTCTGCTGTTTTTTTCGTGACTGAGTAACAAACAACCAAACGTAAAAACTCATTTATAATATAATATTATTAAATATTTGTATTTTTTATTTTTCTTCCTATATTATATAATTATACTTTATTGTGTTTTAACAAAGATTATTTTATTTTACTAATAGCGCAAAATATTTCAGAATTCGTTACCAGTACAAAACATAATATAATCTTGGCTCATTCGTATAATTTGGCTTACGGACAAGGTATATTAACCTTCGTGTTTCTTCGATTGCTGCATATCTAAAATAGAAACGAATTTTCTCATATTATTTGTTAGTCCGACGTTAAGAGTGTCGTTAAAACAACGATAAAATTATAATAATACACTGAACGTAAAACCTTGTTGCATATATTAATTGCACTAGCAAAGAATATGTGATGTTGCTACCGTAATACAACATAGAATAGTGCTTTATGAGAATGAAGTTAAAATTGGAGATAAGCATAAATAACATATATATATATATTATATATATATATATATATATATATATATATATATATATATATATATATTTCTACGGAATATAACATCCCAAGTCGCTTTTCTACCACCCGACACCTTTGAGCATGTTGTCACGCTTTCGCGGCCGAGTGCCTTGCGATCGCCCCCAAGCCACAATGAATAAAAAAAACATAAATAACGTTCTGTTATACAATATTAGGTGTTGACATAATTGGGGGCAGGCGCCCCCGTTAACGGAGTCCCTGGACTCAGAGGTCCTGGCGAGGGTCGTAGCCACGTTGCTGCCTGACCCTCCGGAGCTCCTCCCGCCTCCCATGACTGATGGGAGTGCTGTTGCGGAGGAGCTATTACCACCCCCCCCTGTCACCGAGGAGGAGATGGGGTCGGTGGTGGAGCGCCTCCGCAACAAGCGGAGGGCACCTGGTCCGGACGGAGTTCCGGGCCGGCTTCTAAGTGTGGCGTTGGACCACATGGGGGGAGAGCTTCGGGAGCTGTTCAACCGTTGTTTGTCAGCTGGACGGTTCTCAAAGCTCTGGAAGGTGGGGCGACTCTGCCTTCTGGCGAAGGAGGGTCGCCCCCCGGGCTGCCCGTCATCGTACCGGCCCCTTGTGCTGCTGGACGACACGGGGAAGATGCTGGAGCGCATTCTGGCGTCTCATGTCGTCCGGCACATGGAGGAAATTGGGCCGGTACTATCAGACCGGCAGTTTGGCTTTCGGAGGGGGCGTTCAACCTTGGACGCCCTCTCCACCCTGAAGGAGTGGTCTGCGGAGGCGACCGAGGGAGGAGGTAGGCTGTTGGCGGTGTCGATTGACATCGCCAACGCCTTCAACAGTCTGCCGCACGGTGTTATACGGGAGGCGCTCCGGTTTTTCGGAGTGCCCTCGTACCTGCGGCGGCTGTTGGGGGACTACCTCCAGGACAGGGAGGTCGCCTTCGTGGACGGAAGGGGGGCTGTGGTCCAGCGTCGCGTTGGGTGTGGTGTTCCACAGGGGTCGGTTCTGGGGCCACTCCTGTGGAACATGGGCTACGACTGGGTGCTCCGCGTAGCGCTCCCTTCGGGGATTCGGGTGCTGTGCTACGCGGACGACACCCTGGTTGTAGCCCGGGGAGGAAGTTTTAAGGAGGTGGCGCGCCTGGCCACAGAGGGCACTGCCCTTGTGGTCAGGCGCATAAAGTCGTTGGGCCTTAGGGTGGCGGCTGAGAAGACCGAGGCCCTTCTCTTCCATGGGCCTCGGTGTGGGCCGCCTCCTGGGGCCCACATATATGTAGAGGGTATAAGGGTCCGGGTTGGGGCCCAGATGAAATATCTGGGCCTCATCCTGGACGGTCGTTGGCGGTTCGAGTCCCATTTTAAGGGACTCGAACCGCGGATAGTGGGAGCGGCGGCGGCTCTCGGCCGGCTTCTTCCAAACTCGGGGGGGCCGGGCGCGAGCTGTCGCCGCTTATTTTCTGGAGTAGTGCGGAGCATGGCCGTCTACGGGGCACCGATCTGGTCGGATGCCCTTAGCGCCACGAATCGACGCGTGCTACGCAGCGGGTCGTGGCGCTGAGGGTCATTCGTGGGTACCGATCGGTGTCTGCGGGGGCGGCCTGTGCTCTTGCCGGCTCCCCGCCGTGGGAGCTGGAGGCGGAGGTGCTCGCCGCCGTGTATAAATTCACGGCGGCGAGGAGAGAGTTAGGGGAGCCTCCAGCTCCCATAGAGGTAGACAGGGTCCGGCGTGAGGCCCGGGAAGATGTTATCAGGAGGTGGGAGGAGGACCTGGTGGACGCGCGCTATGGGCGTTATACCATAGACGCCGTCCGCCCGGTCCTCCGGGAATGGCTAAGCAGGGAGCGGGGCTCCCTGACTTTCAGAATTGTGCAGGTACTGTCCGGACACGGTCGCTTCGGATGGTACCTGCACAAGATAGCAAGAAGGGAGCCCTCGCCTGTGTGCCATGAGTGCGGGGCTGCAGAGGATACGGCGCAGCACACTCTTGGTGAGTGTGCTGCGTGGGAGGAGCAGCGCCGCACTCTGGCCGCAGTCGTTGGAGAGGACCTCTCGCTGCCGAGTGTGGTGAGAGCCATGCTCGACAGCGAGAGGGCATGGACGGCAATGGCCTCCTTCTGCGAGGTCGTCATATCGCAGAAGGAGGCCGCGGAGAGGGTTCGTGAAGGGGATCCCCTGAGCGGCCCTCTCCGGCAAAGAAGAACGGGTGGCAGGAGGAGGCGATTC
Organism: Saturnia japonica; assembly: GCA_033032175.1. NCBI lineage: Eukaryota > Metazoa > Arthropoda > Insecta > Lepidoptera > Saturniidae > Saturnia > Saturnia japonica. Next base: position 9,196,899 of record CM065306.1, on the reverse strand, counting down.
ATTCGCCAACTCCCGCCACCCTAGCCGAGCCAGAGGAGACGGGTCGGGGGGCCCGTCTTCTCATTGCACAGGCTCGGCGGACGGAGGAGACGGCTAGGGTGTACTGAGCCGTCTCCTATTAGGCCGGGGCCCGGTTCAGCTGGGCCGGCCGCCGGGGCGGCGCGGCTGTATGCCAGCGCAGTGCCCGCGTCGCCCTACTATGGCGGCGGATGGTACACCGTGGAGTTTTAGTGAGTAGGAGTCTCACATAACCACTCGTCCCCCCGGGCGGGTGTGTACCCATGATGGGTTTCTCCACGTTAAAAAAATAAAAAAAAAATAAAAAAGGTGTTGACATAATAAAACTGCGATAAATATACTTGTACTGTACTGTACTGTACTTGTACTGCTAACCTATATCAACTAAAACCTAAACTGCGATTCAAAGTGTATAAGTTATTGCCCTTGTTCATGGTACAGTTACATGATTTCTGTTAAACCAATATAAGGTGTTAATTGATATAGGTATTAAATAGGGATATGAAAGTGCATAAGTTATTACTCTTGGCCCTTGTACTATTTTTGAGTTGGAGCTATAAAGTTTGTAACTTATTGCTCTTTTTCTTTGCACTTTTACTGTATATAAGCCATGGCTTCATGTTCACTTCAGCTTCTTCCGTCCATAATCACTCTCTAGCCACCTGACTACGGACCCGGTCTCAGGCCTACCGGTCAGCTTGTACGGACAAAGCTTCTATAGGGAGATGGTAGGAGTAGAAACATGGAGCCGTAGGTGCAGGTCTTAACTTAATAAAATTATAAAGTTATAAAATAAATTCGACTATTAACATTATCAGTTATATTTATTTAGTTGTCGAATAGGGCCGTGTAACAGTTCGTATTGGTTGTCGTTCAAGCGTGAATGATAGATTTAACTAGTGATATTTATTATGAATATCGATATACTACAAGATCGTTATTGTGAATAGTTCAGTCCACACATAATCGATCTTAAGTGTTTATGTGTTAAAGCGGAATAATATTATAATGCCACCATTGAGACTATTACGCCGCGAATAATAAACCGTGTAGACAGTTCAGAGCATTGTCGTGCCGTGTCCGCGACAGGATAACTTCTAATCTGTCGGGAGCTCGAGAGGTCCTACATTTTTTTTTTCTAACTGCCTATACTGTTAGCCTTAGGGTTAGGGGCCCTATCCAAAAACAGAACCGCTGATGGCTTTTACAGCTTCACCGAACTTGGGGGCGACCGCTTAGGGCACTCAGCCGCGAAAGTTTTGGACAACTCGCGCACAAGGATACGTATAGTGTGACTTGTATCGCGCTGACAGCTGCCTGACTTAAGGTTTCACACCAAGGAACGGACCTAGGCTTGAGTTGCCGCTAGAGAGGATGGACGTGCCGGGTGTGCAGGAACGAATATGACCGCCCGTCCTCTGCTAAGAGAATGGTGAGTAAGCGGGCGTGTACGGTGGCACGCTCTGTTTGGAGAGACGGTGGAGTAGAACGCGTTAGTTTTCTCGAGTGAGTATTTACCCGTGAGGCGGTTGGATTAGGGGCATAAGTAGCGGCTGCTTTAATTAGCGGTTTAGCGTGATTCGATGCGGTATCGAAGTAAGATCGCGACAGGAATTTAACGAAAGAGTGAATCAACGGAAGATCCATATCTCAATGGAGATCTTCCGTTCGTATGTATGGAGGGGCACCGGTAAGACGGTAGAGAAATCTATTCAGAATGGTTTGCAACTGTTTGAAATTATATTTTGGCATATGTGCGAACGCGGGGCTACTATATGTTCATGATCGGACGGATGAGGCCCTATCCTAAGGGTGCGACCGTATTTATGCCACGAGTTGCTTGTTACAAAAGGCTTGTCATTGGTGGTAGAGTGTTTTAGTCAATTATACAACTGTACCGGAAGTCAGTGTAAAAATCTAAATAATATTTTTCTCTCACATATGGAAGTACAGCATCTGTACAGTATACAACAAAACGGAACAAAATGTATGTTTCAAGATAGGCCAATTTGATTGGAGAATCACAATTGCCCGGGCCTACCACCCCCCAACCTCAGTTATTCTAACTGCCTCTTATCAAGCGCGCGCATGGGCTCAAAGACAGTTACAAAAAAAAAACTGTGATTCTGGTGGTTTCTAAGTGTCCTGACCTTGTCCTCATTAAAACTAGAAATTATAAACACGTATTTAAAACTTACAATGAAAATATACTATTTTATAAGGCGGTCGTATCCATAGAAGTTGATTTTTGAATAATTACTTTCCTAATTGAGTGAAAATAAATGGTGTAATCGAATTTAAAAATAAACAATTTTAATGTATTAATTTTCATAGTCATCGCATTGCGTTAAATAAAGAAAGTCGCAACAAGCAAACTTGAATATATTTATGTTAACGTTTTGATGTATTTTCGGTCATTGAGTTTGCTGTTCTTCCATATATTTTTATTAAATGGGCTAGTAAGCGGGTCGTGCGTATCGGGCCATTTTATTATGATACATGCTTATTTGCTCATCAAAGGCACGCTAAATATACTAACTCTTTGTGAAAGTAGCCCTGAATTGTGACACTGGATGGACCAGTTACTGTTCTGCAAAGATTAATAATATTAATAAAGATTAATGCTAACTATCCAAATACTACTCGTATATTATATTATATATTTTTGTGAATATAAGAATATTTGACGAGGAAAGATGATTGGGCACTAGATATGGTACGACAAATTCTTTAAACAATTTAAGGAAAGCGAGGAAGAGGGCGACCTTGACTATGCCTTATCCAATAACTGAAGGATAAAGTGGAAGTCGTGTCATATCAAGAGGTGAAAAGAAAGGCAGAGTATAGGGAACAGTGGCAACTGCTCCACCGACAAGAGCTGATCCTTTAAATTCAAGAAGAAGAAGAGACATATAAAACCTAGGTTGTTCCGAAAATTGTTAGCCACAGAATAAATACAATCTCTTTTTTCTTGAAACTATTTTGAATTAATAGCTAACTTCAATACAAATGTCTTTGTTGAAAATCATTGGCCACCTATGTGTAGTTATTTTTTAAATATTTTCAAAGATTATATGTTACTCTTCTTTTGTTTGCAACAATGGACGTCTCGCGGGAAGCTTTTCGTGCTATAATTTTTTATGTTTAAAAGCGAGGTTTAACCATCAAGGAATTTCACAATCTACAAGCTGCATTTGGGAGTTTGCTCTGGCTATAGCAACAGTTACTTATTGGCCGAGAGAACCTTAGCCATGACCCCAAACCCGGCACACCTACAACTGCAGGAACTCATGTCATCAGGGTAGAGTGGCTATTGCGGGCGAACATACACATTACACATCGAGAGATTCAGGCTGAACTGAAGATTGGATCACGGGCAGTTTCCACTATCCTGCATGAAACACCTTAAATCTTCCTAGCTAGCTTCGCGATGGAAACCTCATTCTTTCACCGAAGAATAAATATCCCCTCGTGTTGATTAGTGTAAATTTATGCTAGAAAAGTTTGAAGGAGGAACTTCGCAAAACGTATCCTACATCCTTACAACTGACGAAACCTGGATCTACAGCTACGATCCTCTCACGAAGCAACAATCCGCGCAATGGGTGTTTGAAGAAGATGAGTTTCCCACAAAAGTTGTTAGCAGTCGAAGCGTCATTAAAAAAATGAATAGTGGTTTTTTTCGACTTAGTGACCAGTAGCAGTAATTCTGCTAGAAGATCATAGAACAGTTACTAGCGAATGGTATTGCGAAGTTTGTCTGCCATAAGCTTTCGGCGAGTTGAATAGCGAGCGACCAAGGAGTGGTGTCCGTGGAATCATTTTTATCAAGATAACATGCCCGCTAACACAGCTGCTAGAACCATGGACTATTTGAATACTTCGGGGGTACAAATGTTACCCTATCCTCCGTCTAGCTCAGATTTATTTCCATGCGATTTTTTTAAATTTCTTTCGGTAAATAAAATGCTTCGTGGGCGTAAATTTAACACTGTAAAAGAGCCCGTCGAAGAATTTAGACGGTTATTTTTCGACTTAACTTAAATGCCATTGGGCTTGAAAAGGAATATTTTGAAAAACTTAAGTAAACTTTATTCATATTCTAACTATTTTTCATTTCACTAACAATTTTTGGAATAGCTCACGTATATATTGACACCGTTCTGAATACATAAGTTGTACAATTATGTAAAAAATTCTTGATGTGTTATAATAATATCTATTCATCTCTATTCGGAACCCTGGCAACTATTTTAGGAAATTTAGTATTTTGAAAATACCCGTAAACAGTAGACTTAAAAATTAACAGATATAACAACATTGACGGTTTTTTTTTGTTTAACCGCGGATCTTGCCTCTATCAGGTATATTCTAATATACTAGAAGTGTTTTCGTGAAACATTATTGTTTTGGACTTGTCGTAACAGAATAATATTTCACTATTCTATAATATTGTTATAATTATACCAATCTATTGGATCCTTATGTACAATGGTTATAGTTCCTACGCCATGAACAAAATTCTAGGGTTATAATGGCAGCTTTTCGTCTCTCTTATTATAACGTAAGTGGTTCTCATAATCGGGTATAACAACGCAACGTGGTTGATTACACCCGAGCAGTGAGTGATACACGCACCCCAGATACTTGAACTTGTCCTTTTTCTCAGTAAACTCGCACCCCATTTCGACACTAAACATTTTGATAGGAGTTTCATAATACATAATTAGTTATTGTTTTTAATTAGTAAATTTTTTCTATTTTAATTATTATTTTATTTTATTCGTGCATTTTACATTTAATTTTCATGGCAAGATAACTATTATAATGCTCTGTTCAGTTTTGAATGTACATATAATAAGTCTTTACTTGATAAAAGTTAAATAATTTTTCATTAAATAAAATAATTAATAGGTACATATTGTGGAATATAATCTAATGTAGCAATATCTAGTTTAACCAAATTTTTATTCCCAAAAAAATTGTTTCACACGCTTTTTCGTGGAATAATAAATAAATAAATAATACGTGATTATTTGTATTTATTATTGTACTTTATGTTAATAATTTAGCAATCTTTAATACAAGACATCCCTTGTAAGGTAAACAATCAACACCCATCCTCTGACCGCAATCCGCAAACCTCAAACGCATCTATCTGTATTTAGTTCCCTGCTATAGTATTTCAGCTATTCATTTAACAAAGTTGTAATCCATACTCTAATTGTATTATAAATAACGAAAGTAACTCTGTTTGTTGCGTTTTCACGCCTATACCGCTGAACAGATTTTGATATAAAGATAGATTGTACCTACCTTGGGAAAGGACATAGCTTACTTTTTATCACGAAAATTTAAGAGAGGAAAATAGCGGACGAAAATTTGTATGAAAAACACATTAAACAAATTTTGATGATTTTTGGTATATAGATATATTACATCTTAGAGAAGGATATAGGATACTTTATGTCACGAAAATAAAACTTGAAGGGCTGAAATAGGGGATGAAAGTTTGTATGAAAACCCAACCTGTCTCAAACTAGGGATAGAGAAAATTCATAGTTATACTTTTGGTTAGAAATAAATAGGGGTTTCACATTTTTCAAAAAATCTTCCCGCAAGCCGGTACAATAAGTTATGAAATTTAATTATTTTTTAGTAAATAATAATTATATTACTATTACTATATTATTATATTATATTACTTTATAAGTTTTATTGTGACGGTTAATGTGTTGGTCTCATATTGGCATATAATTACAATACCATACACATAGTGATAAACCCATCTATGATTTTTTTGGTTTATCGTGTTCCGAATTCAGTCGGTGCATCAAAATAAAAATAATCTTTATTCAATTTAGGCCCTAAAAAGGCACTTATGAACTTGAAAACACTACTGCCGGTTCGGAAAACATCCCAGTTATCGAGAAGAACCCATAAGAAACTCGATTGGGTTTATCTTTTTTTCCCCTACAGTACAAGTGTTAATATAATAGGTACAATAATAATAATTTAGTGGATGCACAGAGAGGGAGTAACTTCCAGACATCTCTATCTTTCACATAATGATCGACCCTATAATAACCTATTGAAAGTAAAACCGGCTCGTTATGGTCTTTGAACTTATTGTCTGAAACATCAGTAATGTGCTTCGGGATCTTATTATAAAACCTGACAATATTACTTAAAAAACTTTTATTAGACTTACTAAGCCTAAAACACGGTACGACTAATTTATCTCTATTTCTAGTATTAATATTGTGCTGATCTTTGACAAAATCTAACTTTTTGCGAATATATATTAAGTTATCAAGGATGTATTGGAAGGGCAAAGTTAATATACCATATCCCTGGAATTTGTTCTTTAGTGATTCGCGAGGTCTCATGTTGTATATCGCTCGAATTGCCCGCTTTTGTAATATGAATATGGTATCTACCGCAGCCGCTGAACCCCAAAGCAAAATACTGTAAAACATTAAACTATGGAAGTAAGCGAAGTAGACTGACTAACGTCGCAGTGACAATATCTGTTAATTGGCTAATCTTACGTACTGCAAATGCAGCAGAACTAAATCTTCCGGCCAAAGTTTTATGTGCGGACCCCACTGCAATTTTGAATCAAATGTAAGACCCGAGAAGACAGTACCTACTATCAACTAAGCCTACCAAACTCCCTTCTATCTCGATACTACTATCAACACGCCGAACACTGGGCAAGGCAAATCATACATTTGGTTTTGGTATATGCAGTAATATAGCGGGTTTGTAGGGATCGCCACCACCATACACATAGTGATGAATCCATCTAAGCTCTTCTTTTGGTTGTCGTCTTCCGAAATCAGTCGGTCTAAATCCAATAACACGCAGACGAAGTCGCGGGTACCAGCTAGTAACAATTATAAAGAAGATGGTATATACTGTTTTTTTGGTATCATCTAGGTTTTATACGTTTACAGTAAATAATTTTTCAGAAGGCTTTTCACTGGACTCAATTCTTTTCTAAACATTTTTGTACTAGGTGTATGTTGTGCTATAAATTTATAAAATTAATAAAATCAAATGAAATACCTAAAATAAGTTTATAAATAGAAATCTATAATATTTATTCTACATAAAAACAAACAACTCGTAAGTATTACGATATATTAATAAATATTGGCTTTATATGAGATATAACGTGATTAACAAGTAAGAGAAAAAATCATGAAATGCTCAGTTTTCCTTACATTGCTTATAGAAAGATTTTTTTAATATATAGGTACTATTTTTTTATAACCATGTTCCGCTGCTGGGTGATATCCTTTCCTTTGTTCCAGAGGTATTTTTATTTCGGAACATTCTGCCAGTTTCTTATATGATCACGTTTTGTAATATCAATTTGGAGCTCCCCTTTTTTCTGCCTTCCAAGATGGATACGATTTATTTAATTTTACAAACTAATGAAAAATCTTTAACTAACGAAGTGTGCGTTTCGTTGCTTGCTTGCAAATGTCTAGTCAGGAATTCTAGATTTTACGTTAAGTATCAGAAATAATATGTTTTTAATAAACCTAAAGAACCTACTGAATACGTATTTATTTCCACGTGATATTTCATCGACTAGAGAAGAACGGCGATGATGGATGAAAGCGATTAGTTGCTTTGATGTTCAACAAAGTTTTACACATATAAATTTACGCATTATATTATGCATTTAATATGTTCGAGTTCCGTTTCAAACATAATTTTAAAGGACCGTTACATTATGATTCTCTGTTTTCTGAATTATATAAAGTTTCGTTCTTTTAAATTTGTTTACATTTTAGTTCAAACAAAATCGCTATTTAATTACAAAGTATACTTAATAAGTAATTATTATTTTAAAAACATGGACGTATAAAAATGGCGGACGGAGTTCCGTCAAAGATAAAAATGTAACACAGCAATAGCAAACATGTAAGTGTGTGAGAGTTTTTACAGTATTGCCATGAGAAGAAAATTTTCCTATGTTTTAAAATAAGATTACATAAAAGATTTTAAACTCTCGGAGTTTAAAAGAAATGAGGATGCCACGGTTTTTTTTTACGATTTAGTAAGCAGAAACGTTGGACGTTTCTATGATTTAGTAAACTTAAACAATTTCAATAGAGTAAGTACCTACATAGTAATTATATTTTTGTTACCTTTAATGTATTTATTTAATAAATAAATTATAATTTAATAATAATAAAAAGTAATGATAATATATTAAATTAGCTAAATAAAGTGTAAACTACCACACTTTCGGGGGAATTTGTGTGTTTCATTATTGGCAACACTGACCGGTTTAATGTTATTTCACCCCAATAATTTTACGTAAAAAGGAAGAAATCAATGAAAAACCATTACAAAATTACCTGTGAAATGTGATACCCTGACTTTTCTTTACGTATCCACTATGGTTCCGACAATTTTTTACAAAACATGACGGCATTTTTTATGTTTATGTAATCACGTTAAAAACGTTACTCGGGCGAGATTCCGAGTCCGGAGACGTAATGACGGGCGACTGACTTACTATGGTGTGAATGTTTGCGTTTATGCTCATACGTTTATGCGAACTGACCTACTATGAGCGGAACACTTTTATTTCGTCAACATTCCGTCCGCCTTTACGTTATGTTACGCCCATGATTAAAAATGATTAATTTGTGAAATCCTGTTGTAGATTAATTATTGTGTAGACTAAGTTGGTTTGTAAGAGTAACATGTAAAAGCAAGCTGTAGGATTTCCTGATAAATAAATAAATAGTTTTGAATATTAATTTATAACGATTGATAATCACAGATAATATAATACAATCTGTTGCGATGAAACATAAAAATGAAATTTTTACCATATTTTCGAAAATCAAGTTAACTGGACTGTCAATCATATACAAAATTTAATACCTACTGCAGCTGACAATAATTTAAGCATAATATTATGTAAAAACATCTTTAAACTATTTTAACGTTTATGTTTGTTTTTAATGTCCTGTATGCTTTAATGTTTGAAGTTTGTATTTAGGTTATATAGTATAATCATTTGCATCATCACAGTCATCTGTTATATCTGATCGTAATTGAGCGTTGGTAGAATCCATTCTATGAACGACGTATACTACGCTGCTGTTAAATTAAGTGGGTAAAGCCCCAATTAATGCGGAAAATTATAATATATGTACACAGACAGAGCGCTATAAATAGCAGTCGTTTGCAAAGTCAAGTTGGCACGCGCTCTTGTTATAAATGTGATCTGGGTGTCACATTGAAGACCATTAGCATAGTCCGTAGGCCGCATTATTATCAGAATACACGCCCCCACTAAATGAACAATATAGTATTGTGAACGATTTGCGGTCAGTGGGATCGACGTGAACAACTAAAGTATATCTTTGTACAGTAGTTCTGAAAGGAATCAAACGTATCTTTTTGTTTCATATATCTATAAGCAGAGTCAATACTCCATAGCGGTGTTGGCAAAAAAAACTGCAGTAAGTACACCTACAGAGAAAAAGACGACGGACGGGAAAACTATCAAAAATCAAATTTAGATACTCCCGCTTGAAATAAATAAATGGTTATTAGAAAATAGAGTTGTTTGTGTATACCGTTAATATATAGGCATTTTTCATTGGGAATTAAATCATCTTCTTAGATTTTAACCACTTATTTAAACTCTCACTAGGAAATGAATTTTCAAAAATCGTGTTTAGTTCCTACTCACTTGCGTTATATTATGGAATTCTTGCGACCATTTTCATACTATTATTAGACTCATCGATTTAAGCAGTACGTTGTCCGTCAGTTTGTTTTAAGAATTTTACGTTTTAAACCTTATAAACTTCCGTATATATTTTAACTTTTATATGTATAATTATTTCATAATCCAGAAAATCACCTCTCAAACTCGGAAACTATATTTTTACCTGAATATTTATAAGTTTTTACCAAGTGCTTATGGTATTCTAATTACAATTTTGCAATCCCATTTTAGCGATATCGATTATTGGTTCTATTGAGCAAGAGCAAAGTTTTATTCTTGTTTGGAAGAGAAAAAACATTGTAGTAGAAACAAATTAACATAATATTTTATTTTATTATTATAGCGGCGCTCAAATGCAAGTCCAATTTTTTTTAAACTGCTGGAGCCTCTAACGGCTTTTACAGCTTCACCGAACTTTACCACCCCTCCCCCCCCTGTCGTTCCATCCGCATCTTTTATCCTCGCTTCTATGTTTTACCAACGACTATGATTGGTTGACGACCGCGATTGATTGACGACTAACTCACAAACAAAAAATTGTACAACTAATATTTTGATATACATTACGTAGTTTTTAATATATTTTAATAATGTGCGCATTATTTAATTATTATTTTATATGTTTACTTGCAAACTACCCGAATCATATAAATAATTATTAACCTTACATTATGTACTACAATTTTATTAAAATGTAAACAAAAGTAATAGCAGTCGAAGTCACAGGTAATAAGAGAATGTCGGCCGCGGCACCTTCTTAAGTTTAACAAGAAGACGCAAATCCTCAAAATGAGTATTATTAGGTCCTTACATATGAAGTTGGAGTTTTGTACGGGAGGAATATTAATTCAATTTTTATTTTGGAAAATATATTTCATTAATCAAAGTATGCACCGTTGTTATCTATGCACTTTTGCCATCTCATAGGTAGTTCATTGATCCCTTTACTAAAAAAACCATGGGGGCGAGAATCAATAAACTCTTATAAGGCTGTTCGTACTGCCGCATCGGATTTGATTTTTTTTCCTTGTAAGAAGTTGTCCAAATTCCGGAGCTGTTTCTGCAGTACTGGTGCCACGGTAGAACTCGTACTCGTAAATATACCGATATTTCATGTTTTCCATTGTGCGGTAATAAGCAACGCCAAAGAAAAAAATAATGAGGAAAAACAAATGATTGACTGTTTTCAAAACTCAAATGTACCAGCTAAATGAATTTATAAATTTGAATTTGGAATTCTTAACCAAAGAGGAGATATTTTAGATCAAAGTGGTCAGTACGACAAAACGCTAATTTCATATGTAAGGACCTAATATAAAAACTATAAAACAAATTTAACTTGATAAAGTTTTTAGGCAATTCAAGATGGACTTTGTCAAATAAATAGCGTTACAAAGTCTTCACAAATGCTATCAATGAAAATATTCCCAACCTATAAGAAAATGTATACTCACTTTTTTCCAGAAGTACTCAAACATCTTGCACACTAAGTCGTTTATGTGAATTAATTACACCGGCAAATAAAATATATGGAGGACGAGAAACAAAAATAACTAATCTCGCAAAATTATGTATTCGGAATTTAAAGTCTCCCATTTATAAAATAAGTATTTTTGTTACGACTCTTGTTTATGAGGTAGTGAATTCAGACAGAGTAATAAAGTTATTTTAGTATTTTATGATATTTCTAATAGTTTTATTATTAACTATCTAACACAAAATCAACATCCAGAATTCAGATGTTATTTTGATGTAATTAATTTTCGTGAATCTCTTGATATCATACGATGATCATGAAGGGACGACGGGACGCTTATAATTGCCAGAGCTTGGCCACATTCTATGGTTTAGCAGTAATTTACCACAAACACCAGTTATTTAGTGCAATTTGTGTCGGGAGTCGGGACGTATGTTTGTGTATTGTGAACATATCGATATTTATCGTTTGAAGGAAACCACCGTGAGGGGAAATATAGATGCTTAAGAAATCCTCTCATAGTAGGTACCGCTATAAATTAAACAAACACTGAACTTTATTTTATCGGCATTTGAAAATGCAAATACGTCGTAAATCGAATCGAATCGTGGTGTCTTTAGTCTTATTTCATGTGATATTATATTTATTTTACCGTATTCATTCGACATTCAAGTTTTTCATAAAATATTCAAATCAATAAAAAAAATGTAAGTTTGACGCTAGTGACTAAAGTTGGTCTAGATCTGACCATGCCATGCTCCTCAACAATAATAAACAAAATTAACATATCATAATTAACTTAGACCATTTGGATTAGTTTCCCAACAGCCTACGCAGAGTTTCATCAGGATTATAATTCAATTTGGCTTAGAACATATGTGTTCATTATCCAAGCAAACAAAATAATGAACTTCAAGATAATTTATGTTATAAGCAATAATAACTTTGATTTCATGTTTTATTGAAGTAAAGATGAGAAATATTTTTATACACAAATTAAATAATATTGATGTTTAATATTTAGACTGCATAGGGAATGTTAAAACAAATTTCAGTCTTTTGCATTTTCTATCTATTGTAACGCATAGCTTACGTAGGTTTTCGTTTAAATATTCAATTGCAAACTTCCTGGATTACATTAAGGGTGACTTGCACCAAAAACAGTTAAAATTCACTTTTAGCTTAAGATCAGTTTAGTTGTGTTAAAATGTATGCAGTTGTTAATCTCAAATATTTGGGGCGTTTAATACTTAATTTCATTTAGTTTCATTCATTTCATTTGTTCAGGTTTTATAATTTTGATAGTGTTTAGATCTTCATAAAATGTATTTTACCTAGCGTTAAGTCGATTGCGTTCTTTGTGTACATTCTTACTTATAATTTTTATTTTTGAATTTGTTTTTTCAACTTGATATTTATATGAAACAAACTGTTCGGTTAGGTGATCCAAATTTAAGAAAAAAGTTAATAGTCGAATCTGGCGCGGCTGGGCAGCTTTGGGAACCTATATGATATCTCCTCGGTCAAGATACCCCAGTGTCTTAAAACGAAAGTCTTTGAAATTGTGTATTGCCTGTGATGACTTATGATACTTAAATGTGGTTACTAACGACGAGACTCATGAGAAAGCTCAAGGTCAATCAAATGGCAATAGAGAGGGTTATGCTGAGAAAGAGACGACACTGTACCACCTGATGGTAAGCACAAAACAATCCAAAAACAATTAGCCGGTCGTTGCTGCCATGCTGGCCTGCAATGCCTGCATATATATATATATCTCTTTGCGTTAGGTTTGAAGGACCCGATGTCGCAAAAAGGAGGAAACACACTGTACTAGACGGTTCGACAACTTTACTGTACAGCAAGGATAAGACATTGAGAACATTTTTGAAGTGTGTTTTTGGTAAACAGTAAAATACCGCTATTGAGAACTACATTATAACTTTTTTGTGATTTATGATGCTTTTAAGACAGCCTAGATTAACAAGTAGTGTCGTTTTAAAAAACATCAATGTTATTCACTTAATCTAATATATGGAATCGATAAAATATGTCTATGAGGGAGACACACCTTTTCAATTTTATGGAGGATTACAGGGAACGTGACAAGAATATATTTTAATGTGTTTGAATTATACCATGTATTTTCCGTTTTATCTCGTAATGCATTGCTGCTATTGACAGCGTATATCCGGAATGGAAAGCAGACATGTTATTATAAAGCGAGGGGATGACCTATTTACCGACAGTATTTCGACCAATAAATATATAATTATTTATTGATTCACTTTGCCAAAGGTATACATATAACGGAACATTAAACATCTGACAGATGAATGCGAGATTTGACGTGCGGAGGAAGACGTGGTTTGCGTCAGATTGTTAGAGTAATGCAAGTTAATGCAACTGATACTATTTTTGCAAAATATTTATACTTTGAATATTTTTGTACGTTTTTTCTCTTGAATAAATTTTAAAGAATTTTTAATAGAATTATTGATGAATCATTAAGTAAAAAAAATCCATGAATCGGGCATGTTGTTTCGTTGTAAATAATATTTAGAATAAAGTAAACACATATCTACATAATAACATATCATTTATACTAAATTTACTAAATTTCATCTCATATGTTGTACTTTTTTGTGAAATAATAAAAACTCGAAAAAAAAATAGTTTCACAGACGATTTATTACATACTAGATGTGCCCCGCGGTTTCACCCGCATATAATTTTGAAGAAATCCCTGATTGATGATTTATAATAATACTTCAATAAAGACAATATTTTTATCGGGCGGCCAGATGGTCACATCGCGGCATCGCAGGGCTCGTTCGCGCCGCTAACTACTATAGACATAGACCCGAACCGAGTGTTGAATTATTTTAATTTTGTATTATCTCTCAAACTATGCGCCCAAATAACATGCTGTAAAAGACAAAGTTTATCTTCATTATAAATTGTCTTTATGATGAAGTAACTTTTGTTCGTAAGGATTAATATGATATGCTTTAATCTTTAACAATAAAAAATGGCAAAATACCTTATTGTGGCTCATGTATAAGAGATAGATATATGCTATCGCAGACTTTTTTTATATATACTAATGGCCAATATTTTTGTAGAACATTGTATTGACATATTAGTAACCATTAAGCCAGCGCATGCGGCTAAAGCAGTTCGCGAGGCCTTCGACTTCCGACTTACGTAACAAAAATCAATATTTAAGGCTAGCTAGAAACTGTAACCTATACTATTTATATAACCTATACTATTCCTCGTGAGTCTGGCTTTCATATAAAAAAAAATGAATCCGACTGGTAATTCCAGAGATTAGTGTGTTTAAACTTTTTCGCTTTATTATATTTTTAGTATTAGTTTAAATTTAACAGGGTTTTTTTTATATGAAATAATTTTTTTTAATTATACGTAATTTATAACCAAAATATTCTAGTCCTTACCATTTCAAATTTCGAACTCTACGTCCCTATGAGGCCGTGACCTAAAAGTACATAACCTCTTTAAGCTTAGAAACCTTCAAATGAGGTACTAATATAGTACGCTGACTTTCAAGACATTCAAATTTTAAAGAGTATTTGCTTATATTTTGAAGTGAGTTCAACCTTCTTTGAATAAAATCGGATTGAGTTTTCAAACATGTGGCAAAATAAAATGTGATTTAAATCAAAAGCACTAAGGAGTATTGATATCAACTTCGAAGCAAATCACCACCAAAATAACTTATTTCTACCCCTTCTTAACCCCGTCAGAGGATGAATTTCAATAAAATATGAAACACGTCTTCCATCGATTCGGTTAAAAAAGGTGTGTGCAAAATTTGAAGTAGATTGGACTAAGGAATCACGTTGTCCCATAAAAACTTTGCCCCTCCCCCCTCCCCCCTTTTTCACCCCTTAGGAGTAGAATTTTGGAAAATCCTTTGTTATCAGATGCCTACGTCATAGAAAGTACACATCCTCCAAGTATTAGGTCTCTACGATCAGCGGTTTAGGCTGTGCGTTGATCCGTCAGTCATTCAGGACAAACCATTTTATATGTATAGATAATAAAGTATTCCAACTAATTTAACTGTAGAAATTTATAAATATTATTTATTTTGGCATTTGTATAGTGCGAAGTTTGAATATAACCACGACTGTAAAATCAAGCTGTAACTGTAAACTCTTATTCAAAGGAAATCATAAAACTGATTTTTATTATCCTAGTGTTGGTCGAACCATGACAAACTTTCAAATTTCCATGCAATTAAGTGCGCGCGCGTATGTATGTTTGTGTGTGGGCTTGCGTGTGTGTGTACGTGCGTGCGTTTGTGTGTAATATTTATGTAAACCCAAATAAGTCATGGTTTAGTATTAGAGTAGCCTTTAGATGAAAACAAATTTAAAAACTTTAATTAATTAGTCCGCCTGACTTACATGAATACACAGTTCACTTTACTTTCTTTCATATCTTAATATCGTCATCATCGTACCATCACGCCTGTTATTCTCGAAGGGTTACCCAGAGATGAACTAATATACACCCACAGTTCGACGGGCATGTTTTTAGGTTCCATGTAATAGGGGGTGAGCCTATTGCCATTAATCGGGCACAAGGCCAAAGTCTGAGCTGCTGCTACTGATAATTTCATAGAAAACCCGATTAACACTTGATCCACTTGGAATCGAACCCAGGACCTCGAGCATACCAGTCGCGCTACGGACCACTAGGCTAATAAGGCAGTATCTTCCAGTATGGGTCAACATTAGAGATGTCCTCCAAATATATCTTACAAAAAATTGTGTATCTATGTTTGCAAAAACTTTGATTATTAAAACTGCTTAGCGACTGGCACAGATCTAATATTAAAACGTACTAAATGTACAGTATCATAACCTGTATACAGACTATATACAGTATATAATAGAGTATATAAAATGATAATATCTGCAGATTGCAAAGGTTTAATAAATTAATTAATTTCGTTATATCAATGAGTAAATTTTTTTGTATTCCTGTCTATGTTGATAACTAAGTTTTTTTTAGGAAAGAAGAAAAATGAAAAAGAATGTATATTGCATATATTGTCGTTTAAGTAAGCTCGTACGGAAAATACAAATAAACGTCCACGGTAAAGTATTTTTTTAACACCGCGATAATAAAATCCACCTCTAGCCATTCAATTCGACATAAATCTAAAACGTAAACGGTAAAAGTTCCGAACAGCAGTTTCGACCAGAATAATCTCTTGAAATCGGAAATATTATTCAATAGAAGAATATTGCTTTTATAAAATAAAAAAAAGAGTTTTATATAAATATTTTATTTCTAGTAACTGAAACACAAAATTTTTAGGGCTCCCTACCTCAGAAGGAAAAAGGATCCTCAATTTGTTGTCCATCGGTCTGTCTGTCTGTCAAGACCCTTTTTGTCAGGAGTGCGTGCCGGTATCTAGTTGAAATTATTAACAAAAACTCAGGTCTGCAATCCCTTGAAGCTGTAAAAAAAATCAAACTTTTAAATCAACGTAATAAAAAGATACGGTTGTTTATGTCGTATTTTTTCACAATTTTATAGGAATAAAATCTATGGGGTACTTACAGTATGAAATTTGTCAAGAAGCAGTGCCTTATGGCACAAGTAAAGGAAAAATTCCGAAAACTGTAAATTTGTAGATACATCATTTTTTTTAAATATGTTATTTGCAGTTAGTTAACTGACCGCGGCATATGTCAATGTACGGGGACAACAATTTACCAACAACAACAAGACAACAACAACAACAAATTATAAAACAGCTCGAAATGGATCGTCTAAATATCGTCTAACTTGGCTGACACACTGCCGTGTGCCCAGGTCTAGATAGATAAAATTAAAAAAGATTCGTTTTGAAAATTATCTTTCGGTGAAAAACAAACAAGTGATCGTGAAAGGTTTTTTAATTAATGTAAACTAAACTAAAGGCAAACAAAGATAGGCGTGTAGATTTAATATATAAAATAAACAAACCCCAAAATATATTTATAATATTATGTACATCCGTATACTCATTTCATTTCATTGCTATTATTTAATTTTGCAAATACAGAACATCAAACAAACGCGCCGACAGGCATTGACTTATATAATGTTTGAATTACCACATTTTAAATCCATTTCGAATATCTGTAAATTGATGTCTATACAATCAGTCAATGTATGGTGTATACATATTTGAGGTGGCTATTACGGTAATTGAATTACCTACATCGTAATTTTTGGTAAGTTAATAGCTTTTAAAATTGTCTGCCTATCCTGTTTAAAAACTCTGTGCACGCCGATTTTACATAACTATTTTTTGTGAATGTAGCTGTACAATTACGGAACCCTTGGTGCGCGAGTCCGACTCGCACGCACTTGGCCGGTTTTTTATATTGTCGACAATAATAATTATAGACGTGAGGAGAAATGTTTTTCACATTCTTGTGGTACGAAAAATCGCTACCTAAAATTTATTTCGGCTTAAAGTATATTATGGTTATTAATAAATTACAAACTTTGTAAATACATATATTAACTTTTGTTTGACAATGTATTTTTTTAATGTAAGCTGCTTTGATCATTTTTGATTTAAGTAATGTTGCAATTTAAACGTTAAACGTATATAAAGAGTGGTACATTAAAGTAGTTATTGTCTATTTACCTTACTACGGTTACTAATAAATAACAGCACTTCTCAAAATTAAGTAGATTTATTTTTCGTATCTAACTATAGTCTATGTTATTTTTTATTTTCAAATACGCCTTAATATACAAGATAACTTACATAATATTATGTAAGTACACAATGCACACATACGTAGGTTTTTATTTTTAATAGAATTCAAAACATTTCATATTCCCATCATATAAGAATAATTAAGGATCGAAAATTATTTACGGCTTTAAAAGATGGTTTTAATAAATATTAGCTGTGCCCGCGACTTGTCCGCGTGGTATATTTCGTGTATGAAAAACAGCAACTAAATAAAAACCTCTCCTCATCTCAATCTCACCTTACGATATTTCAACGGTAAGCTTTGAGAAAACCCAACTAAAATCATTTTAAATGTTAAATGCAAACGCCAAACAACGATATCTATTGTAGAAATTTTAGATTGAATAGATATTTTTATTTATTTTAAACATTAAAAAATAACATTGAAATGTTTCTAAAAACATATAAAAAATAATGATAAAAACCCGGGCTTAATTATTAATATAAGATGCTTACAGAAAGTATACTTAAGTGTAACAATAAATATCAAAACAATTTCATGATAATTTAAACCAAGTCGTACAACGCCATCTATGAATACTCCTGGACAATAAAAATTAAGATATGTTTCGATATACCTATTTTGATATTTTTTCACTTTGTTTTACTAAATATATTACAAAATTACATACACATACGCATTTGTACATAACCTTAACGCAATATATAGACCATACCAATGTCCATATGTGTAAAAAGCATCCTAAACGTACCTTCAGTCTATAAACTATAATCCTACCAAAATTCATTAAATTCGGTCCACTAGTTATTGCGTGATTGGCGTTCAAACATACCGACAGGCGGATAGACGAGACAAAAATTTAAAAAACTATCGATATATGTTCTGTACAGATTTCGACTATTAACTCTTTCATTATAAGTATAGATGAAAACTTAATAACAACAATAATAATATAATAATTTAAAAACGTCCTGAAAATCTATGTACTACGTTCACAATTTATTTTAAAAACTGAAATGTTATATATTGCACTTCTAGTTGCAAATAGCGGTGTAATACATAAGGGAAATTTTAGTGTAAAGAAAAATAAACAATTGAAATCTATTTCAAACGGCAAGTGTTTACATTTACGTCTTTTTATTTAGAACAAACTATAGGTAACATTCCGGCGTGAGGGTGTTCTTGCCAAATTTATTGTTATTCATCTTGGGAGTCGTTATTCTGAGATTACAAGCCGTTCACCCTGATTCTACTCACTATTATATACTGTTTATACAAACAAAGATTAGTAATTGTCAAATAATTTTTGAATTGTATATTTATCTATAATTTATCATATTTCAAGATACTTTTTATTGTTATATTAGATCACTGTGAAGCTCATTTATATATTTAAATGTGTTTTGATAGTTCTGACGTACAATTTCTAAATATTATTTATCTCTAAATAAATGAAAATACTACTTTTTTCCGAAATAAGTGAATTAATTAATGCGTATGGTTAATAATAATAATAATAATGTTGTTGTTCTTTTGTGATTTTGAATTGGATCGCTAATCGATGCCGAAGGTTTCATAACAGACTGGCGTAAAATTATAGTGTAGGTGTTGTATTTACGTCCATTGACTATGAAGTCTTCGACATAATATTATATCCTACAAACAAACTAATGTATTTATTAAATAGTATCGATAAGAGATGTTTAAGAGTTATGGTTAGAGTGTTGTTTAAATAAGATTTATAGCTGAAGTAAATAATTTGGATTGATATAAATTTCTTCACTATTTATTATGTTCACTTGATTTATATAGAGCGTTAACGTTTAATTTGGCTATTTCAGTAACGGTTCTCGTAAAAACGTACGCGGAAAAGTTTATTAATAATTCTGGCTTTGTACAAATTTAAATCGTTTTATATTAAGTATCTCAAATATATAAATAATGTATCTTATATTTATAATGAAAAGGTTATTATAAAAATATTTAGAAAATGGTGTTGCGAAAGTATAAATTAAATGAAAGTTAATTTAATATCTATAACTACCATGAATTTAGTGTAGTATAGATTACCAATAGGTTGAATTAGACGAGATCAAAAACAGAATATTAAGTAGTGTGCGAATTATTTTGTTCATTTTCTTTGTTAAACGAGTTACATCCAGTTACTACGCTACCACAATTAAATACGTATACTAAATATTAAATTAAAGTTTAAAACATAATATTCTGCACAAATAAGCGCGATTTGCTTTAATATCGATTTACGTAGTCCGATACAGGCCGATAGCACTGTATACGAAAATGGCCTCGTATCCCTGTCTCTTTCTACTACAAGCGTTATTCAACTATGCTCTTTCTCTTTCGAGTGACCAATCTACCTATATAAATATAATTATGTTAAATCAATGATTACTCCAATAACAAAAAGTAAGTATTTTTTTATTTTGCTATGGGTAGGTACTACCTATAACTATAATTTTTATCAGGAATCCGGATCCAATGAACTCTCATAACGAAACCTGTTATTTGTTTAATAACCTTATTTTTATAAAATTTTAAACTGTATACACAATAACAGCTATAGTATAGGTCCTATACTAAGCAACCAAGATAATGGTGATAGACCCGTCACAGTGCCTTTGTTAGTTGCGTTTCGGGATCAACCAGTTTACATCTAATTGCGAAAAGGCTTTCGGGCCGGCATAACTGGAAGACCGGCAATGGTTACCGATCTGTTGTTTCTGGATTGTATTGTGCTTACCATCATATAGTGCAGTCATTTTGCCGTGGTATTATAAAAAAAGAGTAAATATGACAGTCCTTCAATTGTTTTTGATTTCGCATACAGGTAGGTAGATCATCAAATATCCTGTGTTCTTTTTTCTTTCTATGATAAGACTGTACGCTGGCAAATCGTGCAATATCGTTTTTTTTTTCTATTTATTTTAGGCTTAGTCGCTTGAGCGACTATGTTGCCTGTGTAATTTATAAACTTCACAAGAAATGCTGTATCGTTGATAATTATTATTACTTTGTTCTAGCTAGTTAATAAAATATACCTAATTATTATTTCTAGATCTGTAGTAGAAGCGACAGATGTGCAGCTAAATATGCGAGTGGGTATTCACACTGGACGAGTACTGTGCGGCGTTTTGGGCTTACGCAAGTGGCAATATGACGTGTGGTCCAATGACGTCACGCTCGCAAACAACATGGAGGCCGGGGGAGAGCCTGGGTAAAAATAAAAAATAAAATTATATTTTAGTATTAATGTAAACTTTCTTAGTACAATCAATAGCACAGTGTACAACAACCACCTGCGAATTTAGAATTTCTGATTATATCAACAGAGGATGCGCGTGTCTAAATTAAGCCAGCTGTTTTATTTGTTGGTTCTGTCTAATTAGAACGTGAGAAAACGATCCAATATGCAGTGATTCCGAATTATTATGATCTACTATTTTGTTAGTGTGAATAGAATGGCCACGTTAAGTAGTATAAAGTAAAAACTCACTCTGAAACCTAACAAGACTAGTTACTCTAGAGGCATAATATTGGCGATTCCAATAATATGTCAGAGACAGACAATAGGTGAACTCAAACTACAAAATATAATATCCAATGTATAGCTGCCTGTAGCAGTGCAAATGTTATGGATTTATAAGGGGAAAAGATGAACGGAGCCGTATTCAATTCATTAACTGTCCAACACTTCATATGCACTCGTCGGACTTTGAGAGCGACAATCCATCGTGAAGAAACTATAGCATGGTGGTAGAGCATTTTCTAATGCCCAAGTTGAAAAAAACTGTCGCCAAGCACCTATAGGTGTGTTCCGGCAGCTGCACTTAGACTCTCGAGAGCCAGCCGTCCCACTAGGCTTAGCATATTAACATCTTGAGCCACTTCGTCACTTAGCATCAGGTGCAATTGTGGTTAAATGCTGAACCTATAAAAGAATAAAGAATAAAAAAAAATATAACTTCTTATTATTCTCGTTTATGAATTAGCTATAATATGAACTGTATATTTCAGGCGTGTGCACATAACCCAAGCTACATTGGAGTGTCTAGGCGGTGCCTATGATGTTGAACCAGGGCATGGCGCGAGTCGCAACGCGTACCTCAGAGACCATTCCGTTCAAACATACTTTATTATACCACCGCCGAGGCGTAGAAAAGTAAGCTTTCTCTAGAGGCTTTCATAATTTTCCTTGAAAATATAACGCCATTTCGTCTTTTTCAACTTTATCTGCAATTAAACCATCTTCAACCGCAAGTAATTGTTTGTATTATAGGTTTCAAATGAATTTCAAACTTTCATAAAGTAAAAATAAATTGTAATTTTAAAAATTTACTTGTAAAGATATGTCAATTATTACTCTGTTACTAGTCAATAATTTATAAAACCACGTGTAGTGTGTTGAATAATGTGCAAGCGGTTTTACAATTTGCCTCTCGGTGTACTAAATTGTATGAGTTATAATATAAAATTTATATTACGCAGACACAAATTACGTAGAATAAAGGAAATTGACCTTCTCGTCGTAGACTAATGGGCTAGTCGGCACTTTTGCTCTGTGAACATTTAATTCCTTATTAGAATTACTTTCACTGATTTAAATATCAGCTCGACTAGGACTGTCCCAAACTAATTATATATGAATAGTTAGAGACCAGTATGTTTTTCCACTCTTTTATACTCATTTTAATTTACTAACTTAATACTTAATAATTAAATTACAAATCTCAATCTCATTACATTGAATCAATGTATTTGTTTGTGCAAGATGTTCATAAAAAATATAATCCAGTATAATGTGTTTAGTTTGGAACATGAACATGATTTCCAGATGTGCCTGTCAGCGGCCGTGGGATTGGGCTCGGGATCGCGTCGGAAACTATCGTTCAAGAATGTCTCGAACGTTGTCGTACAACTGCTTCATTCCATCAAGTTCAACGTTGATGTACCCTTCTCTAATATGGCCGCTTCCCCACAAGAGCTTAAAGCTAACGCAGCTAGGAAGGTATGTGTATAAAATGTTGACATTTAGCTACCTTTTATTAGATTTTAGTAGCTTAATCCGAAAAAAAATCGTTATTGATTTCTCGCACGCGATGGACAATCACCAAATGTGATGGCGATTTGCGCCTGTTTTTATGCCTTTTGTGCATCGTTTTATATCTAAGTACATTTTTATTTGCACTCTGATTTTATGCAAAAACATGTTGCACTGAAACGGACTCGGCTCGTCACAACGATCTCTTGTCCACGGCTTTGTCTTACTCTTCAGAATGTTTTGGCTCGAGTGATAATTCACACGGTGAACCGCACTCAACTTTCAAAGGTAAGTTTTCTACGTATGTATTTTGTGTTCAATTTCATTTAATGTGTGACTTTTATATTTTTTCTATTTTAAATGTAGAATAGATACTTTTATATTTTGTACATATTCGATTTTATCTTTAAATAAAATTTCATTTATATCACAAAATTATGTGTTTTAATTCGTGGCCGTAAAGAATGACCAATTTGCAGGTTCTTGTTTTTTGTCATTAATATTTTCTACTGTTAAAAATTCGAATGCAAGTCAAATTCTTGCGTATGTTTTTTTTTTTATAAAATTGTCGTGGACGAGTTATAATTGTTCGTGGATAGATAAGGTGGGTGTACGTAGTGTAGGTATTGTAGTGTTGCGATGTGCTGCCAGGTGCTGGACTTGCGGCGCGCTCTACACGCGGAGCCGGGCTCGGCGGAGGCGCTGCGGTTGGCTTCGCTGCGGTCCGAAGACGTGAGCGCGGCCATGCGGGCCCCCTCCCCTTCCGCCTCAGCACCCACCACTCCGGCCTCCGCCCCGCAACACCACACCTTCGACGCAGTCATGCAGCACCACGTTCTCCGCACACACGCCACGGTCGCTACGGCCCTCACCTACATGTCCTACCATCATACGCACTACCACATTTGTCTGATCCACTGTACTATATTCAGACACCGATCACACTTTTCCATACATTATTCATGATCTGTCATGGTGTCAGATAAATTGGTGTAGTGCGTTACTTTAGTGAACGGAACGTGCGTGTTCATTGTTTATAAATATTATAATAAAAATGAAAACTATCTTCAATTATTTTGAGGAGTTTATTGGTGTATCTTCGAAGTCGAAGGTCCCATGCACATGACATTAAAATGGGACCATCCTTGAGGTCAGTGGCAGCGCTTGACGTTGGCGACCGCCGACACGGCCTCGCGCCTGAAAGGGCCTCGCAAAAAAGCCTAACTAAACCTAACAGTGTTATTCTCTATTATTAATTAATATATGTAATATTTTTTCCAAATTTCTCGGTAGACATATACTATAGTATGAAGGATACTGATCACGAATATGACATTAAAAAAAAAATGTCTGTCTGTTTGTATGTTCAGGTTTAACTCAAAAACGGTTTGACCGATTCTCATGAAATTTTGTACATGGGAAGCACATTATGTCATTGGTCTTTTGATAGGCTATAAACAATTTAAATATTACTTTTAAAAGAAAAAAATAACATAAAGTAAATTCTTAACCGATTTTCATAAAATTTTGTACACGGGAAGTATAAAGCATTATTCCATGATTGATGGGCTATAATAACTGTAAAAACAATTTTAGAAATTATAAAAAAAAGGATTATAATTTTTTTTATTTGTAATATTTCACAACCGATTTTAAAGAAATTTTCTACACGGGAAGCATACGTCATTTTAAAATTGATAGACTATAAACATAAACAGTGATATTTTTTCAAAATGGTAAAGAAAATAATTTCCCATAAAATAATTTTTATTCTTTCACGACATTTTGTACAAGGGAAGTATGTCAATTCAACAATTGTTTCAATCTCATTGTACAAAATTACGTAGACGGGATGGGATGCATACGTGATTTCATAATTGATAGGCTAGAAATATCGTCAACAATAATTTCAAAATATGTAAAAAAAATCATTTTTGATAATTCCTCTTACATCAAACAATTTTGATGAAAATTATATACGGGAAGTTCATGTCATTCCTAAATTGATAGGCTTCATGTACTGTCAAAAAATGTAAATAATTATTGTGTAATATCAAACACGTGCGGACACACCGCTAGTTCGTATATATTTTCGTACGCATGAGTTGTACAGTAGCCGGCTGTAAATAATGCACATCGAGCTAAAAAGAGATAAACAACCTTTGATTAGGAATTAGCATTAGCAATTAGCACTATTTATCATTTTCTTTTTGACTGGAAAATGAAAGAGGCTTCGCAATGCGTATGTCGCCGACGTCTAGATTTGGTCTAGCGCCGCCACTGCTTGAGGTATCTTCTTTCCAATGAAAAAAATAATCATCTAAATCAGTTTATAAACAAAGAAGTTATGCCTGAACTTCTTTAAAAAATACATTCAAATTGAGATTCTCCTTTTTTGAAATCTGTTAAAAGAGTTAGTACCTTTGCATTTGAAAACTGCAGTTCCTTTAATAAATAGCATTACGCGCACGTTCCTAATTTGCACACTAAGGTGATTTAGAATATGGTTTATTTAGGCTTAGTTTAGGTGTAAAAGAAACCATATTGCTATTTCTCCTATGACTTTATGATTTCACGCTTCAAAAACAATGTACATGAAATGCATTGGGATTGTTGACGATGCATTTCATAATAATTTGTGTGTCGAATGATAACCTCGCTTAATGGTTTCCTAGTAGTTAGTTGATTTTGAGTGGTGGTTTTCGAACTAAATCTCTACTGCTTTTTCCTTAAATTTAAGACGTGCACTGAAGCTTCTTACGACAACTTTCGTGATTTAGATATAGATATATTTTGCTCCCAATAAACCTTTTTTTGACCAATCTTAAATATTAAGATATTAAATGGGTCTTATGAAATCAGTTAGTCCCACTTTTCTGTATCGATAAATCAGTATTCACTCATTTAGTTGCTGGTATGTTATAGCCTTTACTCATTGTTATTTATTTTAAACGTAAGTTATAAAACAATATAGGTAGTACAATTATAACATCTCAGTCATATCACAACTATTCTATTTTCGTTTACTTACCAGTACTTTCTTCAGAAATATACAATGCGTGGAAGACTCGAATACACCAGCAACTAACTTACGGTGTCTGCTCGTTGTTTTTCAGATGTTCCGACCTTGGACATTAGTTCCACAACAAATAGCCGCTGAAACAGTAAGCGCAGACAAAATGTAGTTATGTGTATTATTGTTTTCCACCATTTACCGAGCGACACGTACATTCCCTTACTTTTATAGGTGCGCCTCCCTCGAGCAATGTCTGTGGACACCTATCCGCGACTGATATAGCACTTTCGATTGTTACGATAGGCGAAGGATAAAGTTACCGACGTGATCACACGAAACAATTAAATGATACAGTTTTTTATTAATATTAATTTAAAAAATCTTGATGTTTGTACATGAAATTGTTTTATTTATTTTTTGATGGGTTTTGTTTTTGAATAATAAAGCCGAACGCACCGAAATGTGTTTCACTCGCTACCCTGACTAGTCACCTGGTGCACTCAGTATAGAGCATGGCATGACCCCTGATCCCCTGACTTATTAACTTGCATGACCAGACTTGCTCTTAAATAAATCATTAGATTTTCATTTTATGTTTGATTATTTTCTTAATTTGCTTACTAGTTTAACATTGCCTTAAATTAACAATAAATAATCAAACATTAAGCTTTTAGTTTTATGAATCTCTGATCAAAAATTATATTATGCTCTTTTAAATATCCTTAAGTTTAAAATGACCTTTGTCTAAAGCATTTCTATATTGATTATTCTATCACTTCTAATGATTATGATGCTGCTTCGGAGTCCGGATACTTTTCAATTTTAAGGTCAGTTCGCATAGATGCCAAAGTGTGAAGCATGGTATCGGAATGCTGTGAACCAATGTGTACCCTGACCTCGTCGAATATTTGTCTTGAAGCCCTCTCAATGTTTTTAAATGTTCTTTCACCTTTACCCTATGACTTCCAAACTATGTGTGTTCTTCCGATGTTATTTAATAATAGATGGCTGCTAGGCTCGTTTGTGCCATATGTGATGTCACTCTTTCTGACTTTTTCATACATTCAACAGAACAAAGTGACGGAAAAGTTTAAGCGGCCTCTGAAAAAGCGTCACTCGTCTGTATATCACCAGCCAACGAACCGTGTCAACAAGTATCTGGCTCAAGCTATCGATGCGCGCTCTGTGCATCGGGAGAAAGCAACGCACGTTCACCTACTCACTCTGTGTTTCAAAGACGCTGACAAAGAAGCTCAGGTATGTTTACGTTTTTCTTAAACATTTTAATATATTCTAATTTCACAACATGAAGCAGTCCATTTTTTAATTATTGTTCTTCTTCCTTTCGTGTAATTACAACTGTGTTCAACCACAATTCTGCCAATGTAACGTGAATCCCGTCAAAACCTTCCCTTTTTTTATTCAATTACAAATAATATCCTTCAGGCAGAGTACGATTTTTTTATATTATGTGTAATGTTACTATCTCTAAATATTATTTCTCAAAGTTATTTTAGTGGCAATGCCATATCTCCCTTAATTCTTCATCCATTCTTCAGCCATCAACAGAGGGCATTCCTAATGAAAATAATATACCTGTTCAAGTAACGTATAGTAACGTGTAGTTTTATTTACAATATCTTTAACTGACATGGCAGCTGTTAGAACGCTTACATTCTATAATGTACGAAAATATTAATTTCTAGTATCGCGCATCGACTGATGGCGGCTGGGCAGGCTCACTAGGAGCTGCTTTGGGTGCATTAGTGGCAGCAGGAATGTTGCAAGCCTCGATACTACCACGGACAATAATCTTATTACTGCTCTTCGTGACGGCCTTTGCGTGGTCAGCTGCTGTTCTAGCGTTGACGCTAGCGGCGCGTCTGAGGTTAATACCGTGTGATGTATCAAGACCGTTCGCTTTAAGAAATGCCATAACGACATTCACCATAGTGCTGGGTTATGCTGTAGGCCAGGTTAATGTGGTAAGTTTAACGGATTCTTATAATATTATATTTGCAATTATCGTATTACTGTAGAAATAAGGTTGATGATCGAAATAATAACAGGCGCGGATCTAGTTTGTTAGTTTGGAGGGTGTTATAGATTGAAGTTTCTCGAAGATTCAACATAAAACATATTATGAAAAAAAAAACTTAATGAAAATTAGAATAAATCCGCGCCTGAATGACGAAGCTATTACAAGAAAACCGCATTAAACAATGAAAGAGATGAAAAGGTAATTAATGTGGTTTAAACTCATAAAATATCGATATATAATATGTCTTTGGGTGAACAAACATTTGTGCGAAAGTAGATTTTATATTTCAGATAACATGCAGCGAAGTGAGCTTATGTCACAACTTAACAGAAAATGTCACGACGATGGATGACATCCGAACTACGAGTGGAGCTGTATCCGCAGCTCTATGGAGCAGTACTGATCATCGAGCTTGTCCTGTACCTTTGTACATAACGCTAGGGTGCTGCCTCAGCATGCTGGCAGTCGCTGTGTTCCTCAGGCTACCGATATTGGTGAAAGGGATCCTGCTTTCAATTATGACGGCGGGGTACATGACTGTTATATTGGTGTATCATAAGCCCTTGTTCGATTGCTACGATCTTATGACTGAGTGAGTATTGTTTACTTTCTTTAACTTATATGGTTTTGTTACGATTTTCTTTTCTTTGGTTGAAATATATTATATACCATTAGTGGTAGGCAAAGAAAGAACGATGTATATACCTATGTGTAAATACCTAAATGCGTTATTCTACTTTATTGGAATTTATTTGATGTAAGTACATGTTAGTCCTAATATGATTTATTGCAGAATAGTTCGCAATAATTAAATAAATAGAGTGTGAATAAAGTATACTTTAAGACACCTATTTATTTATTTTTCTAAGGAGAGTTCTTGATAAAGTTACTAAAACAAATTCAATTAAAAAAAAATATTAAAAATAAAATAAAATTTGAAATAATGGATTTCAAATTGTTATCTTTACCACAAAAATTTACAGAATGAAAATTTTGCTTTTATGTAAATAGGTATTATGTCGAATGAAACGCTTTATATATTTTATAATAAACCTAATTTTAACCTACATTCAAACGATCCTTATGTTTATATTTCTTTAAAAACCAGAAGCCATAACTAAGTATGCTCAACAACACCTTGATTGAAAAAAAATACCGGGTACAAAATGGTGACAAAATCAAAAGATATCTTTTAAAAGTCAAATATATGACTTGATAAAAGTAATCTAACTGAAAAAGATATTGTAATTGTGCTGTTCAGGCCAGGCAGTGTTGGATCAGCGTACATAGCGTCCGCGTGGACGTTGGCCCTAGCACTCGCAGTGTTACTTCACGCCCGTCAGACAGAGTGGACGGCGCGACTAGACTTCCTGTGGCAGGCGCAAGCGAGGGACGAGAAACGCGACATGGACGCTCTGCAGGTGTGCTTATTATTAAACTTACTAGGCAAAATTATTGCACTATAATTCAGATGAACTTAACAAAAAGGTAATCAAACATGGCCGTAGCTTTTTCATTTATTTAAAATCGATTATTATTGATAATAAGGAAGGATTATTAGGAAACAACATCAGTAAACACAATACGCTGTTTGGATATGACTGCTACTACACACTATGCCGGCGGAGTTGCCGCAAAAAACAAGCTGCCACGTCGTGCTGGCAATTGTCACAACCTCGCAACTGAAGTGATATTCGTGGCTAACTGCTGATTTCTGCTATATATGCCGGCGCCGGCATAATGTCGTCTAGGCTTTTTCATTCGTTTACTTAAGTGTGACGTCAAAAACTCTGACTGGTGTTTCGTTTGACATGAGGAACAGAATACAATTAATATTAGAATCACTATGTACACTTATTTATTTATTTTGAAATATAAAAAGCAATATTATTACATAAATATTTAGTTCGAGTTATTATTATAAAATTAACCACTTCATTTTAATTAACTACATTTTAGTTGTTTTTCTTTTTGTTATTACTAACATAATGCCATAAATGCAATAAAGTTGAAGATGTGAAGCACAGTCTCGACTTTTATGGATATTTAGTCAGCTATTACAACTGTGTGCATTGTAATATAGAATAATTTTTGAAAGTTATAAATTACGTGTCATACAGCGGAATGTGCTGTAATATAGGTACTCACCTAGGTACCTGTTTTACCGCACGCTCCGTTGTATAGGTATTCTTTACGCTCTTTTTCATTTTCATAAAAAAAAAATAAGAATTTCACCAAGGAGTTTCACATTAAGAGAATAAATAAGCTGGATGATCGAACCTCCTTGGAAGCGTTTTTGATAAATACGTTTGTTTCACTAATACTAAAGAGAAAATGAGACGAAAGATGTAGTTCTAATTTTCACCACACGCACGTGACGCCATTTTCTTATTAGAAACGTCAAGATTGTTGCGACTTTTCGACTGATATTTATAAACAAAATAATAATATGACTTCAAGCGAAGAATCCTATATTAATATGGAATCTACTCCACCTTGATATCTTGAACGATGCGCAAATGTTACTATTCATTTCCAAGAGTAGTGACCTATCTGTATATTGTCTTATTTACTATTTAAAATAATGTAATGAAAAAGTTTTTATCATTACCTATTGTACTGTTTTCTTGTAAACGTGTTGAAAAACGTTGTATGACACGCGTGTGGAAGTTGGTTTTTACAAACTCGTGACTATGGTAAGCCCTCGACTAGGTCATTCGTCTATTCGTTTGTAAAAACCAACTTAATGCACTAGTATCATAAATAACTGTTATGTATGACTAGCGGTGTGCTCATGGCTCCGCACGCGTTTATTACTACGCATTAATTATTTTTGTCCCGTAATTTATTTTTTACTCATATTAGTGATAATTCATATAGCCTAGTATTTGAGGAAGGACATGTATTTTATATATTTCTGAAATTATTATTGACGATTGTTATAGCTTATCAATTATGGAATGGCTTATACTTGCCGTGCACAAAATTTCATCAAAATTGGTCAAGGCATTTTTGAGTAAAATCAGGACATACAAACAGGCACAAAAAATTGTTTTACGGCATATTTGTGATCGGTGTCGTCCATACAGTATGCCTATCGGGAAATATAGACAAATAATTATATGTACAAAGAGAACTACATATTTATTAATATAAATGGGTATTTATCTTTCAAAAGTTCATAATTGGTAATCATTTGACAGTAAATTGTAGCAACTATTTGTGTTTTTGTTTTCAGGCATCCAACAGAAGAATTTTATTCAATCTCTTGCCTGCTCACGTCGCAACTCACTTCCTAGATAACCAATTCAGGACTAATATGGTAATTGTTCATAACAAAAGATTCACGCTTCACAAGCTTAGCATAATTATTATCGCTTGACATCCAATGTCTCGAATATAGTAAAGACTAATGAGTGTAGGTATTTTACATGTGACAGGCAATAATGAAAAGTCAATCACACTTAATTAGATAGTATTATTAAATTCAGTCTTATAGGTGCATACGTGTTGTAAGGTACAAAATTGATTGTAGCGTTAATTTCGTTGGTAAAATCCAAAGAACTCGATGATCGCAAGTACGTTAGAAAGTCCAAAAGACCATTACTATGAACTTCCGTGTTTCAATTTATCCGTACTTTTGAAACACTAAATAAACCATTTCATATAATGAAACATAATTTGGTGTCAAGAACGGAACAAGAATTTCTGTTTAGAGGGGGTTGAGGTTTTCTACTATTGTTTTTATTATTTTATATTTCTACGATAATTGAAAATTATATTTAGTCATGACCCCTGTGCTCCCACTTTGATCCGCACCTGTCTGGTGTATGAAGACTTTTAACATTGTTTAAAAAAAGATATCGACTATTTTTTTTATTATCCAGATAGAACTGCTATTTTACTTAAGCTCATGCCATTTTAATATGGATAATCGATTAGAAAATTCTTACACTCATAGATACATATTATATACAAATATATAATTATTATTGAATAACATGTACTGTTTTATTAGGTACTGATTCATTCAAACTCATCACTTAGCGGAAACCAGAAACCTTGATTATATTTAAAACACTGCCTACAAGTTTTTTGATACCCTATCCTATACACCTAACGGCTAATACACTCATACATATTTCATTATAATTGCTTATATTTTGTGATGCACTGCAATGCAATGGGGTCGAGTGTCAGATTATAACAATATTGAACTTGTGATGTATCACAACTTCATTATATTCGGTAAACTTTAAAAGATATAAAGAAAAACTGTTCTAATTCGTCCTAAAAATTATGCAGGTATAAAATAATTAAGACAAGTTAATTTGTTTGAAAAATGTTATGTTATTAAAATTTAATGATCATTACTAAAATATATTTATGAACTACAAGACAATGTTTTACAAAAGAGAAAACCAATTTAAATTATTTTGAAGAGTTTCGTGGTGTATCTGCGAAGTTGAAGGTCCAATGCCAATGAAATTAAAACGGGACCACCTTGATGTATCCCCTGTCCAATAAAAATAAATAAATCTAAATCAGTTTATAAACAAAGAAGATATGCCTGAAAATATCCATAAAATATATATATACCTGAATTGACAACCTCCTCTTTTTTTTAAGTCTGTAAAAAAAAAACAACTAAATATGTAGTTCTTTATCTCGACAATAGAACAGAACAGTTTCACTTTTTTTTTATAAATATCCAAGAAATCACTGTCACTCTCCCCGTAACGGGTGTCCCCGCATGGCTTGTGCACGCTGCGAATGTACGCTGAGATCAGAGGCGCGGTTGGCAGGACCTGTACCACCAGTCGTACCAGCGCGTCGGCGTCGTCTTCGCCTCCATCACCAACTACCACGAGTTCTACATGGAGCTTGACGGCAACAACCAGGGCATGGAGTGCTTGAGGCTGCTCAACGAGATCATTGCTGATTTTGACGAGGTAATTTTCTATTTTCATTGTTCGTGGTGAAATTTTTAATTTTTTTATAAATTTAGCTTTTGCCCACAATCTCACCTGTGTCTCTTTAAGTGACAATATGGCCCAAACTGCTAACATACTGAGCCTAGTGGGGAGACTGACTCTCAAGTGCAGTTGCCGAACACACCTATTTATATATTGTTTTCTTTATACCTATAAATTTTGCATAGGTAAATAAATATAATACGAATTAAAAAGGGTTTAGTTATCTCAAATTTTAAATTGTGCTAGTAAACTGATGTCAAACCTTAAGGTGGCCATTTTCGACCCAGGTACCTTATATCAGTATTGTCGTCTTCAGTTCTTTACTCATGTATGTTCTTAGTAATAAACGTATGTTACGTATACGAAGCCACTAATATATTGCGCAAGATTGTATTGAAAGTCTGCCATCTGCTGTCGGTTGTAGTTGACTAGCAACTACCTGGGGTAATTACAACGTAAAAATAAAATATAACCTATTATAGCGCTTAGGGATAATGAAGGTTCCAATCAGTGAAAAAATTTCAGAATCGAGTCAATAGTTCCGGAGATTATACCTCCTATATACAAACTCAAAACTTAACTTCCTTACATTATTTATTTCTGTTTAGTATGCAGTAGATTTGTATGCGTATCTTTAATTTTATTATAAGACTAGCTGACCTGGGCAACTTCGTTTGCGTCACATAAGAGAGAGAGAGAGAGGGTTAGAGAGAGTGGGACGTAGGCAGAGACAAATAACAATTGTCGTAGGCACCTACAAAACAATTTATAGGTGCTAATTTTGCTGCGGAGTTATTTTAAAATTGTGATATGAAATTGAAATTGAAATCAAATGATGTAAAGGGTAATTTTGTGCAAAATTAAATACTTGTGATGAATAACGTATTTATTTTGGAAAAAAATTAATACCATGTTTATAAAAACACCTTCGCAAATAATGCATTATTTAGGAACAAATTTTATTACCATTAAAATATTGCGTCAATCTTAAAAGATAGAGATATTCTATCGCGGACTTTTTTTTCGAACTTTTGAAGAGAAACAATTCCATCACACATTAAAGTTGCGTAAACCCAACACAAAACACGCAACACACATTTACGCAATGGAAACTATCAAAAGAAATAAATTTTCCCCGTTTTTGCAACATTTTTCATTGATGCTCCGCTTCTATTGGTCGTAGCGTGATGTTATATAGCCTGTAGCCTTCCTCGATAAATGGGCTATCCAACACTAAAATTCCAACCAGTACTTCCTGAGATTAGCGTGTTCAACCAAACAAATTCTTCAGCTTTATAATATTAGTATAGATTAACATATAGGTAATAATTACTTATATTAGGAAGTAAGAATAAATTATTTTCAGCTACTTGGTGAAGATCGGTTTAGTGCAATAGATAAGATCAAAACTGTCGGGTCAACATACATGGCGGCGGTCGGTTTGATACCCGATAAGAAGATGTCTGATGAAGCCAGTACACGTAAACATGTGGCTACTTTAGTCGAATTCGTGTTCGCCATGAGAGACAAGCTGAAAGACATCAACGATAACTCATATAATAATTTTATGTTGAGAGTTGGTAAGTGGATAAATTAAAAAAAAGTGTATTTTGATTTTGGTTAAATTTATTCGAAATAAATTCGTAGTTTTTTAATATTTTACAAAATCCTAATCAAGTTTATAAGTAGTATTGAAGTATATATAAAATAATTGATTTAAAAGTTTTATTTCGTATTTAGGTATAAATCTTGGTCCAGTCGTTGCCGGAGTTATTGGCGCGAGAAAGCCACAGTATGATATCTGGGGGAACACCGTGAACGTTGCTTCTCGTATGGACTCGACGGGTTTGCCCAACCACACTCAAGTAACAGAAGAAGTATATCAAGTTCTGAAAGACATGCCCTACCAGTTCGTTTGTCGGGGCAAAGTGAAAGTTAAAGGAAAAGGAGAAATGACTACATACTTCCTGACGGACCGAGCACCACCAAACGGAACCATACAGAATCCAATTAATCCCCAGGCTCCGAATCCACCTACTGCTTACGGGGGAGTCGCGACTCCACTCGCTATGCTACAGAACTCGGCCAGGCGAGCGGCCGCACAACCATCAAGGTTACCTCCCGTGAGGGAAGCTTCGATTGCCGGTGAAAGCGAACCATTGTTACCTTCTAATGGACATCAAAGCAACGGCAACAACCATAAAGGTAGTAGAGGTAGAAAAAATATAGAGTCTGAAGATACTCCACCGGCGCCGCCACCACACGGCGTCGCTGGGAACCCTCGGTGGCCTCCTCCACGAGCTCTGGTCCCGCCCTGGCCCCGGCCACAGGAAACCCGTCCCGTCGCCCCACATAAAAGAAGACCACCGACCAGATTGCCGCGACCACGATCCAGTGAAAGTCTACCTCTAGCTCGAAGTCCTCGCGTGCACTCTTCAGCTGATGAATTAAGCTCTCTCACAAGATCACCTAGTCTCAGCTCCTCAGATGAAAGTTATTCACGCACTACGGACGCGTCGCCCTCCCCACCCCGACCCGCTCTTTACCTCCCTTCGAACAGAGCTAACCCGACTAGTCTGAACTCCGGTTACGATTACCCGCCTATACGATCCGCTAAACCATTACCGAATCACATTAACGAAATATATCTAAAGCATAAAATATCGAAAAAATCTTCTTTAGATGACAAGTTTCTCGATACTGATTTACAAAAGGAAGAAGAAAAACTTCAAAGAAGTATAATAAATATGCTGCAAGCGTCGGCGAAAAGAGATGGATGTTGCCAGACTGATAAAAAAGAAGTTAGCCGTTTAACGCAACGAACTAATTCGTTTTCGAGCTCTGGAAGCCGACCAAACAATTTAAAACATCTGAATCATGAACCCAAGGAGGCATTTACCAAGAGAAGTCCTACAGATGTGGCGTGTGTGCCGCCCTTCGAGAGAGAAATACAGAGACTGCTCGACGATAAGAATCTCATTAAAAATAATCCAACGAAAGTGGAGCGTAAAGAGTTGAAGCTCGATCTCAGGTAAATCATTTTGTCTCATCAAGGTATTAACAAATTCCTTTCTCGTTTCTAATGGTGTACTTTAATTGAAGTGGACATTTGGAAAATTATATTATGTTTTAGAGGTCAAAACCCATCCTTGGAACCGATGAGAAACTGCAATAACAATAACAGCAGTCCCCTGCACGCGGTGGGACTGGCGGCCATCACGCAGGTCGCGCGGCAAGACGCGGCCAGTCCGGCTCGCGCTCACTTGCACGCTGCTTCACCACTCAGACCCGCAGCCGCGGAATTTCCAGGAGTGTTGCCCACTGACGTCGTTGTCGAACTGCCTTCTCCTACTCACTTGCGGGAACAAAATACTAAGTAAATAACTTTATCTTTAAAAGCCATTCTTTACAATAATAATAAATATTTCAACAAAAGTTTGTAGGTAGTATTATTGTATATATATAATGCTTTATGAAATAATTTTAGCTCACCAATCGAAAGGAAAGCAGAAGTTACAGCAGCTAAAGAAAAACAAGAAAAAGAGTTCCAAGAGAGACTACATAACCGAGTAAGCCTAATTTTTTTTTGCCTAACAAGTTCCTTCTTTCGCAATATTAGCGTCTACCAGAGCCCGCATCCTCTGGAAAAAAAATTATAATATAAGTTGATTTCCATACAATACTTGTAATACTATAAATATGTACACAGGTGACCACTTCGAATCACAGAGAAATGGGTCACTATGGGGAGAGTCAATCCGAATGGAGTTCGTCATGCTCGGACGGCGATGGCGACGGAGAGGGTTGCCAGCCCGAGAGTACGGGTTACACGACTGACGACCCGGCATTGGAAAACGTGTCGATGTTAAACGAAGCCGGTCTCACAGACGCCGAGGCAGCCCTCAGCGACGTCAATTCGTGTTATTTCGACCGTGACGACGACGTCTCCTCCCGAGCCTCCTCCCGACTTCTCGACTCTGAGGCGCTGGTCTCTCTTGAATCACTGAGCGCCATTTACGATTCCGATGAGCCTGCGCATAGGTACTTAGCGAACATACGCACGGTTAGTGAATCTATTACAAGAAATTTCGGCCAGCCCGCGCACGTCACAGATGGCGAGAGTGATGTTTAGTGAAAGGATGCGTTACGCGCATATTCGTGAATAAAATTCGAGTCAATACGATATGTAGCTTACATTAAACTTTTCAAGTTAGCTTGCGTATTGCCTTTTAATCGATTGTGATAATGACAATCTCTAATTTATGATGACCATGACAGAGCTCCCATACTAATCATAACGTCTCTTAGAAGTGGTTGGGGCTAGCTCTCTAAATTAAGCGTACAATGAATACTCAAATTGTTTAGTTATTTACTAAACGTTGCCTTAGAATCATTTAAACTTAAAATTTATGTGTCACTTATATAGATAACACGATGATATTTTAAAATTCCGATACTAACGTATTGTCTTCATCGCGAACGGTGAAACTAATATTA
The DNA here is from genome assembly GCA_033032175.1 of Saturnia japonica. Classification (NCBI taxonomy): domain Eukaryota; kingdom Metazoa; phylum Arthropoda; class Insecta; order Lepidoptera; family Saturniidae; genus Saturnia; species Saturnia japonica. The sequence goes on along the minus strand of CM065306.1, from coordinate 9,159,288 downwards.
TAGCTGAGGTGCCTGTTATAGATTTGTAAAGTATAAATTGTGTCAATATTATGTACCTATTAAAATAAATACACTGTATAATATTCATGTACAGCTGAATGTGCCATTTGATGACACGATACATCACCTATAATGATAATAAAAGGATAATGTCTACAATTATAAGGTGCTCTGATTTAAGATTTTTGCGGTATTGTGATAAACGGTGTAAGAAATCGAATTCGATTGACCAATCTCTGTTAAGACCGTTTTAATTGTAAGGGCTGGTCCCTCTATAATATCTAAACGACTCGCTCGATATCGGGAACTAAGAAAGAGAACTTGAAACCGGGGGTGTGTTAATATTGTAAGTATATTAATTGCATTTCAATTTATCTTTAGTAAATATAAAAGTTGTTACCATAAGTTGGGAATTAGGCTCCGCAGTATTGCTTTCAACAGTATAAATATCTTCTTTCAAATTATTTATATTTTAAGCTGTACGTACGGTAGGGAATTCTTTATATTCTGATAAATTAATTTTATTATTCCTTAACTCTAGTCAGAGTCTTTCCAAATTTCTTGTTTATTTTATAAAATCCTTTTATGAAATTAGTAGCGGTGCCATTGGGTACTTTCTGTTGGTCTGTTTGTATGTTCGACTATGACCTAACGAAGGGTAAAAAATATATGTACTTAGCTATAAGTGACTAGCTGTGAAACTCTAAAGTACAACCAATATAAACACCAATAAATATTATATTTGTTGTAGAATATTATTTGTATTTTTTAAAATAAATTATTTTATGTAACTTAAGTATTTGTCAATTGAATGTAGCTATGTATTGTTTGTGTAATATATAATTTACCATATATAATATAAACTATATTCTAATTTAACTCATATCACATTCACACGAGGTAATAATTTAAAATATATTTTTCTTTTTTATTAATGTGTCTCATATATGTGCACATAGTCTACTATTGCGGACTTCTTTAAGTGTGTACTTAATTAAAACTTGGGAATAGTAAATTTATGAAAGTGAAATTAGTTTTGTATTTTATTATTTCAAATATTATATTGCAGCTTGTATCAAGCTTCCACTCAGTTGTCTTTTGAAGCTTTATTCGCCTATTTGTTTTAATCTTAGTATTTTTCTATTTTGATGGTATATTTCTGTTGATATGGTAATTAATCCATTTGACGAACAATATGACTTCTATTAAAAATTTTCTTTATGTTCTCGTGTCTTAAACAAAATTATAGTGTTGAAAGGATTACACTGTACATAGAACTGGACGTATATGTCCAATAATGTTTGATCCATCTCAATATGTAAATATCTGGAGCACACAGACTCTTGTGGAAACTAAGAGATTGTTAATCTTTGTAAATATTGTTGACAAGTTTGCTATAATTATGCTATTCCATGAAACACACCTAAGTATACAATGCTGTGAAGAGATATAATGTTATTTTTTGAATAAACTTCTTTTGCTAATTTTATTTTCAATGTTTAATATTCAGATTGTTCACGTTAAAATATTTAAATTCATAGTGCCAAAATAATTTTGTTTTACGTGCATGTAGTCTATATATATATTGTTTTTTGTCTTAATCAAAAACTCATATTTTTTGATATCGTATAAGTAGCTAATCTTCGAGCTGATATGGAAGAAAACTGATTATATCTGAAAATTATTATAAATTTGTGGTAGAGAAGTAGTTCAACATTATCAAATTATCATAAATATACTCATTAAACAAGTTTTAAATATCGTAATGTGAGTCAAAGTATTAATTATAAACGCATTTAAAATGAAAACATTTTCAGGTTTCATCGCGATTTTTGATTATATTTAAACTTTTTGTCTGAAATGAACTGCTACGACTCGATCAATACTGGATATTAAAATAATTACTTAAAATCTTTGTAGTGCTTAACAGTAATCTTTGAAATTCAAATATCGTAGAATGCATATACCTCAATTACAACAATCTTACGTTATTCACATTAAACAGTGCGACGGTCTTCATAAAAGTAATATGAATATTATTTTATTAAACGTAATTCGTATTGACCATGACTTTTAACATTATTGTAGGTTTAATGTGAATAGAGACACGTTTATGTAAAAAAATGTACAAGTTATGTTATAGTAAAATTTTATTATCTATTCATATGATTTCTTGCAAATATTTCAATTGCGCCTTTTATAAGATCTGTATTGTGTATTTTTATTTATTTATTTCAATTTGAATAAGCAATATTAATTACATAAATAAAAGTGGTTTTACATCATTACTGATTTGTTTACTTTTTCCACTTTTTAAAAATAAATAACATAAAGATAGATTTCAGTCGAAATCAATTAATCGAAATGCTTTACTGCTCTTACAACAATAAATACGTTGTTTATATATCCTTGTTTTATAATGTATCTATCTGTAACCGTAAAAACTACTGGATAGATTTTAATAAAAAAAAAAAAAAAAATTATTGCTTAGATAGACCATCTGATTACAATTATTTTTAAAATGGTTAACTTGTCTTACTAACTGTATTTTCTCCAATTCAGTATTTATATTTATCTTTATCTATTATAGATAAATATGTTACTTAACTTGGGAATTTAATGTAGATTAAAATTGTTCTTTACAAATACTGTAGGCGTAGAAGATATCACGATTTAAAATTACGCGCAACCAGTGCAACCAAAGAAATCATTTGCAGCGAAACTGTTGGCTGGCATTTCGCACCTATGATGAATTGCGCATTGCGAGCTAAGCGCTCTACATCACTAAGAAGTTATGAACCATCAATACAAAAGCGATAAATTCTTTTCATGCATTTTTAGCCGACTTCAAAAAAAGACACGAGTCCACAATTGGAATGTATATTTTTTATGGATTTTCATTTTAATTTCATTGGCATTGGACATTTGACTTCGAAGATACACTAAGATACTCCTCAAAATCAAATAGAAAATGTTTAGTGTTTATGATATTGGTAGGCTTAAAACTATTAAAAGAGGGTACCTAGGTACCAAAGTACCTAGCTAGCTATGGTCAAAGATTAGGAGTGTTTTCAATTAGATTGTATTTAAAAAAAAACGCACCACTTTGTAAATTGCATTCTTGCGAAGCTGGGGCGGGTCACTAGTCTATTAATAAAGCAAAAACACGTTTGTAGTAGGTATGTATTGTCTTAACATCCTGGATTAAAAATATAACATTATATATCTTTGTTATTTGTTCCCTAGCTTACTGGAGTGGCAAGTCACCATAAACTACTAGTTAAAACATCGCTTTCCGCATACTAATGCCCTTTTCCTTGAACCGAAGCTATCCTGGTGGTCTAAAAACATCAACGGATATTACGTTTCTATCGGATTTCAGTATACATAATGCATTATTTATTTTTGTTATGAATTATCACGAAATTAATTTATATAGTTATGTGTATATCTCTTATCTTACCCTACTGAAGTAGGCTAACGTGTAATAAATAGGTATATTCAAATTATTTCCAATGATCTATTCATACCTACTAGTTATTTGTCTCTATTAATTTAATTTACATAAGGTACTCTATTTGGATCTTATAATCATTAGGATATGTTCTAATTTATAATGTTATGAAAAACGAGAAAGAAATAAATAAACATCACTACAGGAAAATTAATATTTACATTGTTTGTAACTTATGTCGTTGGTGATAGTTTATTGATCTTTTATTAACCATTATGTGGCTTTAATTGTAGTGCTTATTTATTTATTTTCAAGATTTTTAAAAACCATTATAATAGACTTTCTAATTCTTATATACTCGATAACAATATTTTTCTTTAATTGGTTGTAAATACCAAAGATTTAGGTTAGGTGCAGGCCGCACAAGATCGGTCGCTCTGGAGATCTATGGGGGAGGCCTATGTTCAGCAGTGGACGTCCTGCGGCTGAAATGATGATGAATGACCAAAGATTTGCTTTTTTCTCAAACCTGTGGTGGCTGTGGTAAATACTAAGATACAATTATTGTAGTACAATCGATTACCAATAGATCGTATTCGTCGTTCATCAACACTTACCGGAAAATGTTACCTTTCAATATAATATAAAGTACTCTGTGATGCCACCATTGGTAACATGTGGGCGGCCAAAGGTTGAGAGGTGTTTCTCTCGTTTCGTGCAAAAAAATTTGCGAGAAAAAAATTACTCAGCAGCAAAATCTTAAGGCATTACCATAATTCTATAGTCATTACCTTTCCTCTAATAATATACGGTAAATTATTGTAATGAAAGGAATGATAAATATATTTTTGTACTTATTTTGGAGTAACTGCATAAATAATAGCACATTTAGAAATTATTCAAACACATTAATTATTTTTGTTAGCCTGCACCATTATGCATTCAATAAATAATTATTAGCAGTTACCTCAAAATAGTAAGACTCGACTGGTAATGAAAAAATAAACATAGGTACTGAACTAAAATCTCGTTTTTTTTGTAAATATCTGCATGTTTTTGCCCCGTTCTTTGTTCACTAGCACTAGCCGAATAGATAAGTGAGGATCGTGCGTCAAGGAAAGGGATGGAAAACTACACTAAATAAATGTACGGGCTAATTTTGTAGGTAATTTTAAGTTGTATTAAAAGATGTTTTTTGCCGACATCATTATTGTATCACAGTGAACGTAGGAAAGAAAGTATTTGGTTATTAATTTGCAATTCCCAAAATTTGTGTCTCGACCTGTAATGGTAATGAGTTTTAAGCATATTTTCTTTATTTTTAGGTAGGTACTTATTAGTCAATTACATATTGTTTTGTAAGGCAAATATACCATGCAAGTTGCCTAAAATAAATTGGTGTTATTGGTTTACATAGTTTTGTTTATTTTTTGTTGGGCATGTGATTTGCATGGAACGAGAGAACCACCCTTGATCATTGGATCATGATGATTGCATCATGCGTTAAGGTTTTTTTTTTTACTTTTTCACTGTTTAAAGCTGCCTAGTTGAGCCAATAGAGAGAGTCCACGGCGATTTGGCCGATTCTCTAAACAAATACAACTAAAAACCAAATGTTAAAAATTACCTCCGAAACCCGACATGAGGGCTGAAGCGAACCTGCTTTGAGGAATTGTATGTACTTACTCCATAAGTAGTTTTATGTAAAAAATTTCGGCTTAACTAGAAATAGTTAAGTGAACAATTCGTAGTAATGGACAATGACAAGAATTTATGAAGGCTCGGTAATAATGGAGACTATAATTAAGAGTCCATTTTACATACTCTTGAAATTTTCTCCATATCTCATGAAAAGTACTGTTCAAACCATAGTTTGATGACTGAAAGACGAGTATACGTATATAATTACCTAAAATACCTCTTTCCATTTTCTTTGAAATAACGGTTACATTATTAGATGATTTAAAAACTGTAAAAAGAGTTAATGTCCTCATAACGGCGATGTTTGTATGATTATTATAATTAAAATATATATGAGACTACAAAATTCATCTTAGTCATAATTAGGAATGTTAAGGTATAGTATCTATTTGTCTTCTTATGTCCATAAGAAGTCAACCCACCTGTGTATTAAATTATAAAAGTGGTTGGCATGGTAATATTGATTGCACTGTAATATAAGACATAAAGTGAAGCTCTCAGTTACTTGAGCTAAATGAACCAAGTTAGTCGCCTAGTCATTGCAACCGATACCTACATGATGACATCAACTATCAATTAAAGTGATGTGTGCTCTATAACATATTGTATGCGTAGGTACTGCGCCGAGTTGTAATCAAATACTAAATACTGGTATTTAGTAAATACCAACACATACATAGAAACAAGTTTTAAGTAGTAGTATCCAGTGGCCAGAAGGTGGGATTAGATCGCGAACGGCTGACTGCAAAGCGCACGGTCAGTTAAGAACACTTTATGAATTCTTGCAACTCGTGTGAGTCAGTTTCATTCAAAATAACGAGTAGTTTAAACGGTATGTGAGTGAAATACAAACCGTAGCGAGGCAGGTATGACGCGACATGCCGGGGCCACCACCACAGGCACACAGCTGCCCGCCGTGACGCGGTCGCCGATTGGCTGCTCATGGGAACCGGTCGCGCCGCGTCTCTCCACCCCACCCCACCCGTCGCAACTTCAAATTCTTATTCATGTTCCTCGTCACAACCGTTGCTGCCGTTAATTAGTGCGCGCCAAAGGTATGCGACCGTATTTCGCGTAATCTTATCGAAATGTTCTAAATATTGAGTGTTTATTTTGTGCTCAGTTTAAGGCAACAACGCAAAGGTACGGTGGTGAGTTAGGACGCTATGAAAACGTACGGACGGTCCAGGGTTTTTGATCTGTTTGTATCAACGGTGGTACATGAGCTGCTTCGAGGCAGGGCGTTCACCATGTGCATCAGATAGTGTTGTGCTGCTATTAGTTTGTACACAAACTAATATGTCAACTATCGGCTGATACTAGAGTTTGTGAAGTGGTGTGATCTAGTTGTTATTATGAAAGTGACGGTGTGCTTTGGGTCTGTGCGGGTGCTGGTGCCATGTGGCTTCTGGCGACTTGCTGGTCAGGGACCTCGTGCGGGAAGCGACGCACCGGTATAAGAAAGCTACTGGACAGGTCAGTTCTCTTTTGATTTACTTATCAAATTTTCGCGGATATTTCACGGGTTTTCATTGGCTAATAATAAAGTGTTTGTTTTTCATTATATTTTCATCGGCTTCATGTGTTAACAGTAGACCTTACGCTTCAGGGATCCCGACTTCAATCTCCGGAGCAAAACCACATTTATATTTGGTTTTAATTGAACTTAAAAGTTAAACGAACACGGCCGACAAGGGGCTGAAATCGTTATAGAGAAAATTTTCATTATTTTTCATTATTAACAAAAAAAGTATTTCATATTACATCTGAAAATACTGACTTACGTAGAATCGGAGTAATATACTTGTTACGGTTTCAAATGCACTTAGTGAGTGGAACAGAGAAATTGTTGAATTTTTCATTAATTTACTTTTTAACGTAAACTTGAAAGAGAGTACTTAGGTATAAAGAGATGTCTTTTGTCTTATAGATTTAGGTGTTGGTTCTTCAAATTCGGAGTCTTTCGTCGGAGTATTTAGTATTTTGGCATAGTACTGAGAATGTCCTTGATTTTAGAGTCTACTTCTCTCAATTTTAATTTATCTATATGAGATATTGCAATCGAAGTATTACCTAAATATATATTTTTTGTTTAGTATTGTAATTGGTAATTTGCTGATCTAGCTTCTAAGAAATCAACGTAATGGTTATTACTTTATTAGTCATTCAACATTGGTTATGTTGTGAATTTACGTCAACATGCTTTTTACCTACCTATTTTTATTCAGTATCCGCAATTTTTTATTCAGTAAATAATCGTCTTTAATTTGAATCAGACTTTGGGAGATTTAGAGTTCTATTCTTTCTTAGGTAGGGTTGCGACAAAATATTGCTAGGCTCTCGTCGGGACGCAAAAAAAAAAACTAATATTAATATTAAATTATAATCCATGCAGTATTAGACGTAGTTTGATCTTATTTTGCTAAAGACTTTCCTTTTTTAATAATTCTTTCTGCCCTTTTACATGCTTATGAAACTCCGTGCAATTCATATTCACACCGTATTTTGACACTCAACGCTCTCCACATTATTCGGTAGTAAGCGATTTCTTTCATCAGTCCACTGGTTCGATATTAATTAAACTAATCTTTCCACAGTAGCGTTGTGGCCAGTTATCTCAACCAAATATCCGCACAATTCGAGCATATGGAATTTGCTTTTAAGATTTTATGTTTGAAAAGTGAAAGCTGATCTCTACTACACAATTTTTGGACTTCCACTCTTCAGAGCCTACTTTGTTTTTAATTTGTATTGTTAAAAGCAAACCTTGCTCAAAATATCCACAACATTTTCAATCATCCACAGAGCGGATCCAGAGAGTTTAGCGCAAGTTTATAAATGTAGTATTAAATATTTTTAAGAGTATCTATAAAATGTAACGACCTCACAGAACTTAAACTTAAACTTAAAATTATTGGATAAAACATCGATTTATTAAATAAAAAGTATTCAATGTTTATTCTCTATAGAATTTATATTTTCTCATAGTCAATCTCATCATACTCATATTAACACATCTTTTGTTTCGAAAAAACAACGGACGTAAGCTATTAATCTCCTGACAGTCCTGGCAAAAGACCTCTTCAGGGCCATTATAATAATTGATATATTTTATTTGAAGCTTCAGGGATAAAAAATAAAACAATAGGTATCTATCTGGTCGTAACTAAAGTTTCTTTTCTTGTAAAATTATTTAAAACAAGTTTCAAGTTGTAAATTGTTTTTCTATAGTTTTGGCATACCTACCTACTTTATTTCTCTTTAATCCACAGAAATTATGTCACCGAAAAAACAGGCTCAATGTAGGTAGTAAATGTACTTAAAATATAAAATATAATATGATACTAGAATATTATTTTATAGTTTTCTTTACAATGCGAATACTTGAAGCCTGTCATTTCGTTGTTACAATCAGACTAAATAAATTATGTACTTGGCAATATTGAAATAGACCGTGTTGCTATTTCAACGTGTTTAGTTTTTGCTGTAATGATCATTTGCTTACGGAATCTTGACTCAACAAGAACCACTTTCGAAAACATTGTGACCATGCTCGGACCACATTAGTGAAGTTTTGATGCTATCCAACTATTGTAGATTAATGTCGGACTTGCTTAATATTTCTGCAGATGACAGATTATCATGTTTTATTACAAAATCAAAATGCAAAATATATGTTCGTATAAAAAATCTCTAGACTTGTAATTTATTATTAACCTAGTGTAGGTCTTCTCTATCTATCTCTATCTTAATTTAAAAACTTTTTAAAAACAAGCTTTTTTTTAATAATTTAGATGTAGTAAAATTAAAATAATATTTTTTTGCAAGGGTCGTGCAGGTATGTTATTTTATGTAGGTGTTTATGTTAAACCTAATATTCTTAGACATCAGATAATTTTAAAAGCTTGTAACGTGCAGGAAATTTATTTGGTTTAAATTCCCCTTTCTCTCTTTTTTATTTGCGCTACAAGCTTTTATATTACCTATTTCATGTAATGGAATTTTACCTAAAATTTACATTTACCCAATAAATAATTTTAAATAGTAAACTTAAATTTTACTTATTTAAATAACATTTAGCATAGTTCATGCATAAAATTGTTATTTAAATATTATTACAACTGAAATATAGAATAAAAGCTTGTTTTGAAAGGTTCTTTAATTAATACCTAATTAGGTATTAATTTTTTTCGTATTCTTCTCAGCAAACCCATATCATGGGAACACATAAAAAATAACTGGTTTGACAACTTTGGTAGTCCGCCATATTGGATTTAGAATGACGTCACTTAACTAGCTATGCATTGGCATCCGAAACTAAACGTGTATGCAAAATTTCAGCTCAATCAGATAATTGATTAAAGACAAAAATACTTATTGTGTGTGTTCCTTAGAAGATAGATGTATACTCTCCCGAACTTTTTTGTAGGTCTTTTAATGCCTATAATTATGTAGTACATTAATTTGCTATATATCTTATGGCTTACCCATGACCAGTTTTTTTAATTTGTGCGGAACCCTAATTCTTTTTCTAAAATAAAAGTAGTCTAAGTTACTCCCTATATTATCAACTATCTATCAGTGAAAGTCCCGTCATAATCGGTTCAACCGTTTCGGAGATTACCCGGAAGAAACAGACAGAAACAGACAAAAATTTTAAAAATGGGCTTTTTGTTATAGGTATCGTATATACTTTCATATGCATTTATTATAGTAAAAAAACTGTTATTTTGTCATTACAAACAGGCACTCAGACATTTCATTAATTGTATAGATAAAATATACGTTTGAAATAAAATATAAAAGACTAAGTGGTAGACAATAATATGATACAAAACTTGGACAATTATTAAGATATATCTTGATTCCTAAATAACATCGTATTATCAACCGCGAAAGTAATAAAAAATTTCTTTTTTGTCTTCGGTTTTGTTTTCTAATGTCACGCCAAGAACTGTGCAGTACATATATAATCTAACCTACGAGTGTTATCCCAACCTAATTTTAACATTGTTACTTTAATTACATATTCGTGTCCTATGTGGACCTGATTTAAATGAAGAATAGTTGATTTAAACTTTACTGCGTAACATGCACGTGATTTAATAATCCACATATAAAGTCAATACAATTACAACTGATTTAGATGACTCCAGTGATCAATAAAATAATAAAAATAAATTAGTCGTACTGTTTTTGGACTTAGTAAGACTAATAACTTTTTAGGTGATATTGTTAGGTTCTATAATAAAATCCCAAAGCATATTAATGATTTGCCCGACAACAGGGTCAAGGACCATGTCAAGCCGGTTTTACTGTCAATAGGTCATTATAGGGTGGATCATTATGTGAATGACAGTGATTACTGGAAGTGACTCCCTCTCTGTGCATTCACTAAATTATTAATATGGTTTTATTTTATTAGGTTAATATTGTTGTACAGATGAAAAAAAATTTGATTAACTCGATCGATTTTGATTATTAAAATAGTTGTTTTACTCGGATACTTCAGAACTATGTTAGAATACTCACTCCTGCTTTTTATGGATAGATGGAAGTCATGGGTTAGATTAAACATTATACCCAACAAGATAACTTTGGGATTAGTATTCTATTTGATATGGAATTGTCATCTAGGACACATGCACTACTCCTAAGCGTTTTTAAGTTAGTTTATCGTAGGAAGTTGTTGACCTTGCAGTTGTCTAGAGACTACATCACACCAAATACCAACTACTATGTAACTACTACATTAATTACCTCGTATGACACTCTTGTTATATTTATTTTCTTTACAGTCGGCGCTTTGTTAATCATTTTTATCTAATACTAGCGGTTCCCTGCGGCGCCACACGCTCATAACTAATATTATTGACAATTCATATAAAGCCATCATATCATATTATCATATCATCATATAGCCTTGATAGGCAATTCGTATAGCCTATCAAATATGGAATGACATGAATGCGGTAGCTACATATTTGTGCCGTTTGGATTCAAAACCCTAGGTCCGTGGGGTCCGAGTGCACGCAACCATTTTTAAGAACTCGCGAGACGACTATAGTAGGGCCAATTCAACAGCGTAACCTTGTAACAGAGGACACACAAATTTATTTATTTTTTCAAAGTTAAAACTGCACATTTACTTAACTTTCAGTTAAAAGTACATATTTATCATAGAATTTATAAGGTTTCATGATATTTATTGTAACTAGACTAGGTCGAGATTGTAATTTAAGGTCACCTCACAATGAAGACTGACAGATGTTAAATGTGATTTATTACATTGGCCCAACTATAGTCGACGTATCTCGCGATCAGAGGGCTGGCCAATACCTCGGTCAACGAATATATGCACTGCTATATGACGAGGCCTCGACAAAGTTTCTCAACAGGTGGGCCTTAAAATGAACATGGACAAGACGAAAATCATGTCGAATGTCCATGTGGTGCCCACCCCAGTATCAGTTGGGAACTCTTGTCTAGAAGTTGTTGAAGAATATGTCTACCTGGGACAAACAGTCCAGTTAGGTAGGTCCAACTTTGAAAAAGAGGTCAGTCGACGAATCCAACTCGGCTGGGCACGTTCGGGAAACTGCGTGACGTCTTCTCGTCCTAAATACCTCAGTGCCTCAAGACGAAAGTCTTTGACCAATGTGTGTTGCCAGTGATGACATACGGCACAGAGACGTGGTCGCTCACTGTGTGTCTCATAAGAAAGCTCAAGGTCGCTCAGCGAGCTATGGAGAGTGCTATGCTTGGTGTTTCTCTACCAGATCGAATCAGAAATGAGGAGATCCGTAGACAAACTAAGGTAACCGACATAGCCAAAAAGATTAGCAAGTTGAAGTGGCAGTGGGCGGGGCACATAGTTCGAAAAACTGACGGCCGTTGGGGCAGAAAGGTTCTCGAGTGGAGACCACGCATCGGAAAGCGCAGCGTAGGACGGCCCCCCACTAGATGGAAAGACGACATAATAAAGGTCGCTGTGGAGATCTATGGGGGAGGCCTATGTTCAGCAGTGGACGTCCTGCGGCTGAAATGATGATGATGATGATGATATAAGACGAGGTAATGCGGCAATCCTTTTCGGTACGTTTCCTTCTGGCGCATGGCGCAGGCGGCGCGCGCGGAGTTGGATGATATCCACTACTTGTATTTATATGTTAATTTAAATATAATAATAATTAGCTGATAATAAATATTTACATACTAAATGACTTAATAAAGTTGCTTACTTTGAACAAAATTTTATGGAAATCTGTCATGCTTTTTTTTCTTTAAATCAGAACATACAAACAGACAGGCAGACAAAAAAATTATGGCATATTCATGATCAGTTTCTTATAGTCCTTTGTGTAATTAGAAATTTGGAAAAAAAATCGCATGTATAAACAGAACTACAGATAGATTCATCAACAAAGTATACCATCTGTGTATAATTTGATTTTACATACCCTTTACAACCACTTACACTTATTATTATTATTTATTTTCTTCGTAAACTCGATATTATTGTTGCGTAATCCATACTTCTTACTTACGTTTCCCACTTAACAAAATTCTGTTATCAATATTTTATTATTTAAATATAAGATTTCTTAAATAATGCAATATTTTTAAGTAGGTATACATCTAATATAATCATATCTAATCTTATAAAAAGATTTATCCATACCGATCATTTATTGTAATTACAAAACAAATATTAGTTATCCTTATCCGAGCACATTAATAGGTACTAGTTACGTACTCAAATATGATTATAATATTTATAACATTAACACAGTTAATTCAATACCGATATGGTTGGCAAACATTTGTATTTCTTCATGATTAAACGCTGCTTACACAACTATCGGTCTTGAATTTATTTAATGACCGGCAAAATTTAAATTTACCGCTCTATTGATGAACCCGTATGTCGTGTTGTTGAGGATTCGTCATATTTATAACTACCTTTAATATAGTCTATACATTGTATAAAATTAAATCGCTTCCCGCTGTCTATCCCTTAAGTACGCTTAGATATTTTCTAAACTACGCAACGGATTTTAATGCGGTTTTCACTACCATTTAGGGATTTTTTTGCGGAAGGTTTACTTAAACAATACAATCCAATTAACTTTTTGTATAATAAAGAATATTCAATTATTTGTAATCAAGTCGTCAAAAAAAAATTTTCTGGCGCTTATATGGTTTCTGGCTAAACCTTATGAGATACAACAAAATAATATTCTAGAGAATTGTAGTTCTTCTAAAAGCCTAGAGTCCGCGATGGCATATGTTTATTTTCTAAGGTAGACTCACAGTTATCATTCTTATCTTAAACATAATATTTAAAAATACTTTATATGCAAAGTTATTTTCTCCAATTCAGTATTAATATTTATCCAGATAAGTTCGTAAGTTAACTTGCCATTTAATGTAGATTAAGAATGTCCTTTACAATTTTCCATTTACACGATAACGAATACCGTAGAAGATATCAAGTATTCAAAATAATTCGCTACCAAAGAAATCCTACCTAAAAAGCCTATGATAAATTGAGTCTACATTGCGTACCATCACGCCTGTTTTTATTATGTAGGTACCTACTTGCTAGGAAAAAACCTTATTGCTATATTTTGTGATTACAATATTTCTAATACAATTATTTAACTCTAGAAATCCTGCTCATAATAAGACGGTAAGAGCAAACAAATAGCGACTTTTTTGCTATTTTCTTTTGCATAAAATAAATCTAAAATTCACGAACAATTCGTAAAGTTTAGTTGTATCATTTGATAGTAGATACTCGAAGCACATCTCTTGCTTATCAAACGTATCCTCTACTAAAGAATAAACATTAGCTATGTCGTTCCCAAGTTGCACACCAGTAAAACGGTTAGAGGGCTCTGTTGCAGGTGTTCAGTCGATAACCTTTTCCCAGGACGATGTTTTTTCTTACTTTATTCATAATATTATTACTACACGACTATTGTCGAGTCACGTATAAAGTCCCCGAGGAAAATAACAAATGCAATAATTTTTGAAAGTTTTATAGCAGTCAAGAGCTCATTGTTGCCCCTGATTATACGGGCTGGGCACGCTAGAGGAACAACTTTGAAAACTCGAAACGCATATTGAAATATGCTATACGGACAGGCGAGGCAACAGATCGTGTTCGTCAACCGGTTCTCAGAAATATGACGTGACATTCTTTTGAGCGATTGCGATGATCCCGAACCACGGCTCAATAATAATGTGGTCTAGCCGTCCGGTAACCTAATACTTGTACAAATGAAATTAACTGGAAATAAACATAGCTAAAATGATAGAACCTGTGTAACGGCACGGCCACACCTATTTCTGAACAACAGTGTTCGCGCTGCTTTATTTCGATTCAATGGGTGTGGGTGGCAAACATGCACACAGCCCATTACAACTCAGTCCTCAAGAGTAGCAAACAATTATCACTGACCTCAGTTAAAATTGCGATCCTTTTTGATGTTGGTTATAAATATCTGTAGTGAGTGATAACACTGATAACTTAGGCCACCTTCAAACCAAACGTATTGTCAGCCACCGACTGTAAGCGAACATTAGGCAGTATACTGCTTTTCCATACAGTATATTCACCTTTTCGAACCGACAATACCTACACTAATATGTCTCTTGGCGGTTAGTGCTGATTATTGTACTGCGTCACTAGTGCGAATGAAAAATGTTGTTTAATTTCACGTTCACGCTGGGGCTAACAGTCAGCGCCTGACTGTACGTTTGGTTTGAACGTGGAATTAATATCACTCTGCATGCTTTTTTGCTACCATCATAACATAAAAAGGTGCTCTAGGTGGGCGTTACGTACATATAACTTCGCTTTGAGAGAGGTAGGGCATAGAGAAATTTCTTTGGAGAATTCTCTATACATGGGGCAGCCCTACCGGTCGAATACCTCCACCGTACAGAAGATCACAGCCAAGTAAACTTGTGTTGCGTTCCTGCAATGAGTGAAGTTCCAGAGGCCCTTGGGGGAGGGTTTAAGGTCGACAACGCACTAGTGGTATACACGCCTGAGTAGGTACCTACCTATGGAATTACAAGCGTACATAGACTGCAGTAGCCGCTTACAATCAGACGGGTCGTGTACTTGTTTGCCACGTTAGTTATAAAAATAAAAAAAAAAATTGAGGTCGTTGCCAGCACAAGAAAAGTATCTATCAAATATAAAAAAAGAAAATCGGCACCGACCTCATTGTTTTGTACCTACTTTTGATTTTCTTTGTTGGTTGATTTTGGGTAAATATAAAAAAATTATTTCATAATTTTCAGTTAATTTCTTTTGAAGTCGATTTCCTTTTTTAATATAAAATTTTTACTTAGTAATTTTTACTTTTAAGTAAAAAATGGAATATTTGTTTGTAATAACTAGAATTTGACCAAAGTATTGAGATATTTTCTCTTTGACGCCATACTCGTAGCTCGTATCAATAAGCCATACCGTCAGACCTACACGTATTAGTCCATATCATGAAACTTGCACTGTTCCCTAAGTTGAAGTAAATGGTCAAAATCCGATTAATAGTGCGGAGAAATGCGCGGACAAACATATATAAATACACATGTAAAATTTTATATATTTGTTTGGAAGCCCTAATAGATTATCATAATATTTGAATATATTGCAAGTTCCAATAATATTACATACATACGTCTTGAATTAATAACCTCCCTTTTTTGAAGTCGGAAAGGGCCATAAATTTGATTTGCTTGATGATTATTGATTAAAGACATAAAAAACATTGTAAAGAGTAAAGTTTTATGAAGATTTTTTAAACACATATCGTTTTAATGTCTTAAGAATTTCATTGTAAATCTCCATGCATAGCACTGAAAAAGAAATAATAAAAGGTTCCTTCCCACGATACTCGTAAAACATGTGTCGGGTTTTCTGTAAGTGGATGATTGTGAAGCTTTGTCCGAATCATCAGTTTTTTTATCATGTACTTAAAATCGGTGTGCACATGTCGGTATACACATGACTTTCGAAATGGAATATCACTATATACTATTTTAGTTTGGGATTAAAAGCTTTGAATCGTATACCTATGTAATTTTGGGTGTTACAATATTTGTACTATAAATTACTTAATTATTACGTGTTTAATATTTTGATGATATTATTTCTAAATTAAGAAAAAAATAATCAAATATCTACGTTTTCATAGATAAATCATTATTTTATTTATACAAGTATCTAATCTTTCAATTTGGGTTATTGTAATAAAACAGCGTAATTATCAGTGAAATACAATCAATTTTACAGTTGGTTCCGTGGTTTACGCCTCAGAAATAAATGTTAATTTAATTATTAAAGTGGATATTGTTATTCTTATGAGTAAAACTTATTCTTCGAAAAATTCTGTCAAAGTTATATTTATAAAATTCAGTAGATTCAAATGATTCAATAAAAAGTTTGGTTATAGACTTTGTTTTATAATTTAATATGGTAATTATTATTCTAAAAAAAATCAATATAATGTATTATTAATTGCTAAAACATTAAATACTTTGAGATTTAAATTTTTATATTGTGTTTTTACGCTATGCTGAATAATTATTCACCACATGTCTAATTTTATGCTTATCAAGAACTTAATGTCTAATCTAGTAAAATATTAGAAATTTATTTAACATAATTAAGATTACCCACTAAAGCAAAAAACCTAATGTATCAAGATTACTTAATTCTATAATTGAAATCCACATCTAGACGACCTACTTAAACGCTGACGTGTAAGTAGGACGTAAAAGGACGCTGATAAGATTACTTTATAAGTGACTAAAATTTAATACATTTAACCTTTGACTTTATTTAACGGGATATAATTTTTATATAGTAAGTAGTACGGCCTGTAGTAGTGCCTGGTGGTAAGCACAGTGCAATCTAATAACAACGGTGACCACTGAGAGATCTAAATACCATCGCCAATCGTCGCTGTCATGCCGGTCTGCAAGCATCTAGGTCTCTCGGATATCCATCCAGTCGGGTATAGATCATTACATATCCCGGAACGCGACACGCCTAATATCTAGTATTTAACTAGTATATGTTTATAGTATCTAGTAGTCTATCTAGTAGCGATCGTGTCCTACCATCCCGCAAAACGTTATAAGTAGGTACTTAACTTGAAATATGTTTGACAAAACTCGTTAAATACTCGTATATTTGTGTACGATATTTTTTATTTGTAGGATACGATAGAGAATGCAAAAGAGTATGTTTATGTATACTTATATACAATTATCTGTCTATATAGTCTGTTTCTATACGTTTGACGTGAACTGACTCACCCGCACGTGTACCTGCGCTACGTCATGTCTTATGTTCCATGTCCAATTATGCGGCAAATGGCTACTTAGTATTACCGACAAGTCACACTCGCAAAGCATTCCTACCACAACGCCTCATATTACCCCGGGGCAAGATAAACTGCAGAAACTATTTTATATACTTAGTTTAAGTATAAATCATACCTAATCATAACTTTTTTTTTAAATCAGAATCTAAGTTAGCGATCTTATCAATGTTTTTACCAGTTAAGAAAAATCGTCTGCGGGAAAAAGTCTGACAACAAACTCTGTGAGAAATTTAAGTTTTTACCCGACTACGAAAAAGGAGTGTTATGTTTTTAGAGCGTATGTAGTATGTATGTATGTCTATTACTTTGGCACGCTCTGTAGCCTAAACGGTTTGATGGATTTTAGAATACGAGGTGTCGTTAGATTCGTCTTAATTGTTGAAGTGATATAGGCTATATAGTATTTAAGTACGACTCTGGGAATGAAATAAAAAGCATAAGTGGAAAAAAATTTAGTTGTCTTTTTGTTGCAGTCGGGATTTTTGTTTCCCTTTTAATAATTAAGCTAATTACATTTAATTTTATGTAGGTATTTATGTAATCATGTAATAAATTCAAAAGACCTTTCTTTTTTGATCGAACCAAAAGGTTCATTTTTTTGTACGAACAGAATCCACGAGAATAGTATCAAATAGCATCATAACATTATTAGTTTTCAGTTCGAGATTATAATGGTATTATAGTACGAGAGCATTTGTATGATTCACGTCAACTCGACGCATTTATTGTTTATTGATTATTTCAAACCACATTTTATTTGTTTTAGTGTTGTCCAACAGTCCAACGCAGTTCTTGCTTTGTATTTTTAAAGCAAATATAATTTATCTTAATTGTAACTCATCCAAAGTATGATGTGACTTGTTCATAATATTGAAAATATGTGAGTATAATATATTTTCTATGAAATATTACATGAGTCGTATATATTATTCTTTTTTCTATTCATTCATTACTAATGAAAGTATAAACTTTAGACAAAGGAAGTAAGTGTATAGGTATAAGTTGTTGTAGAGTCATACATTATTTTTCCACATTCTATGACAAATCAGGAAATATGTGTTTGTGGAATGAATCAAATTTTGTTAAATGCCTCGTGAGTTTGTGCCAAATTAGAAGCCCAAAAACATAGTAAACAATCATAAGCACGTACCTACCTACTGTACCTAGTAAAGTAATCAGATATATTTAACTAAGCAAAAAGTAATAAAGCAAAAAAGAGATCCTACAAAACTAATACATGTAGTAAAAATTCACGAATTAACATTGTTCTCATGTTTTTGTAATAACACTAATAACTATTGTTAAACCAAAATATCCATTTATAATTTTTTAGATCCAAGTTTCAAATTGCTTAGAAACTTTAAACGTAGCTTGAAGTTAACCATAGCATTTGTTGTGCCGTTGTTTACTGATTGTATTGAACTTACTACCAGTTGGTGTATTGCAGTACTAATGTAAAAAGATAATTAAGATCAGAACTTTGTAATTACTTATTAGATTATTAATATTAGAAAGATCAAATTGCAAAGTAAATAATTTTAGTTGTTAATATTATGAAGAACAATTACCCAAATCATATAAAAATGAATTAATGAATTCAGCGTTCAATTCTTATTTTCGCAAAAATAAAATAGGTACCTACTTACATGACTAAAGAAAAATTATAATTATAAAATTTTACGTTGAATATATTTAAAAAAACAAAAACTTAAAACGCGTTATTGCTAGCTAATAGCTATCATCCGTTCTTCAAGTTTCCCTACATTTTTTGTCTTGCGCTCGAGGGTTGAGCCTACAAAAACTTTTTCACAAAAAGTTTTTATGTTGCTTTCCGAATCTACTCGATATTGAGATTAGAATAGATTCATGATGAATAATTCGATTAAATTACAAGTCATTAGTGTTCGGTTCCACGGTGTAACGTCGAAACTACTAGAATTAATAGAATTTGAATGAAGTTAATTGTGCTTCATTGATTAAATGTATTAAATCGGCCAGGTATTAAAGGACTGTAAAAAATGTCTATTACTAAGGGCACTTCCAGATGGTACGAGCTTGGTCACTACGCCCAGTCAGCAAGATATTGCGAATTTTGATGTGGAGAAATTTATAGTTCTGGACATTCCCAATAAATACATATTAATACTACCGTTCCTTCATTGATAATAAATAATACCAACAAAATACAAAATATAAAAGTTTCCGAAGTTTTCGTATTTCGGACTAGCTAACATCGGATCGATATTCAACTAGTCTTAATCGTGCGACCACCACGACATCTTTGGGGTCATAGTTTGAGGTAACGAATTAATGTGAATAAAAAATATTCTGTTTTACAAGTAAATCACAAAAATGTTTGGTATATAAATTCGTTCCCGTTTCTTATGTTTGGGAAACTACCTGCTCCTTTATTTCGAGTTTAATGGAAATTATTATATTTGCCTTTTAGGGATGGAAGGAGAGTGCTTCTCGTCTAGAGCGAGAATGTTTTTATCTGTGTGTAATTAAATTATACCCGGTACCTGACGTGGAAAGGGCCCGGTCGCCGTGGAATGTTACCTGCGGTGGCCATGCCTCTACGATTTTATAGTTGCTGAAGGGCTTCTATTTTTCTGTTCTACGATATTGTATTTTTTTGTATTCTTTGATTATTTATTTATGTATATTGCTTGAACCTGTCTTATCTGTGTTAAAGCATTTATGTTTATTGATTTTGAATTGTTGAATGCTAGCTGTGCCCCACGGTTGCATGTATGTTAAATTTATTCGAACATCCCTCCAACTGCCAACGCAGTCGTGTAGCTTATCGTTGTTTTCACTTCTCGTCCCGTGCTTGCTTACAGCTTGCCCGATTGTTTAACGTTCATGGTTACTGCTCCGTGCCATAAAGTCGTAGCGTGAAGTTATATATAATATAACCTTCCTCAATAAATAACCTATAAAATTTAAAAACAATTTTTCAAATCTGATTAATGCTTCTAGAGATAAGCGCGTTCAAACATTCAAACAATTTCTTGAGTTTTATTACATTACTGAAAATGTCGTCGCGGCCATGGACAAAGATCGAAAGAAGAAAAAGATCGAAGATAGTAAGAACATGAGGAAGACACAAGCTTATAATATGGCATATAAGATCTAGTGGCTTTGCGTTCCTAGTCAGTTTTTACCAAGTATAAGAACCAGAAATACATTTAAAAATTGAAATTTTCAAGTATTTACGATTAATTCACGGTTTCATTTATAATTGAATTTATCGTTTTTATGCAATTTCGGACGAACAAATCATGACGCGACTTAATCGTAACTATTTTCTGGTAACTCAACTGGTTACTGGTACTTACTCAGTTGTTACAGTTCAAAATACATAGTTAATTTGAAATCTATTTTTTTTTAAATAAGGAATACAAGAACATGTGCATAATATTTTTTTTTTATAGTATCACGGTAAAGTGATGGCACTTGCCTAATGGCAAACAGTGTGATCCAAATACAACGGTAACCACTGAGGGTTCGGCATTCCATCGAAGGTTGATGTTGCTTTGCCAGCTTGCAAGCTGGATATGCACTGGCTGATCCTGGACTATGGAGGGTGTTACACCTAGCGTATAGTGGTCCAGTGATCTTAGTCAGACACAATTGTCGTGTCTAACAGCAACAGATTAGATAGATTTGGTATGGGCATGTAATGAGGGATGAATGTTATATAACTAAAAGAATGTTCAATATGACAGTGGATGGATACAGGAGTAGAGGAAGACCGAAGAAGGTATGGATGGATTGTGTGAAGAACAATTATGCGTATAAAAGGTGTGAATATTGAGATTATATTTGATAGAGAAGATTTTGGAAGAAGAAAACATTTTGTGCCGACCCTACTTATAGGATAAGAAGTAGGAAGATGATGATGATGATTTGCCGGTTTTTGAAGGTTTATAATTTGCAACATAAAAGACAAAATATTATATTTTGAAACGTATTTAACTAGATAAATATTTTGTGTACCTTGGTAAACCTGTAATAGAATTATTGTTACATTGACTTACAAACATATTTCCTGATCGTGATTAACCCGTGAACCGTGATTAACAAATAGCTTTAAGAAAATGTTTTCATGGGTTAATCTCCTAACCTTAATACCTATAATAAAACCTAATAGCGCAGTAATACGAGTAGTAGTTTCACTGATGACGGGACAGGTCGTGAGTTCGATTTTCGCACACTTGTGATAAACATAACTGCTACTTCTATGTTTGGGGCGCTTATTCTTAATTTTAAACACAGATTTCAAGATGTTCACTTAACTAAGTTAGAAATTTAAATATGGGTTAAAATTTCTGTTATATGGATTAACTGTAGTGTTGCATTTGAAACTGGTTAACAAGTCCGGAACAAAAGGCACAGGCAGGAATTTCAACAATGTGTGTACAGAACATACTCTGTGATACTCTCTCTTTATAGGCCTGGCCCGCGCGATCTCTATTGTTCTCGTACTATATTAAACACGACCTACGCACAATCAATTGTAACAATACAAAAAATTTGTAATTTTAAATTTAAAATCAAAATATTATTTCTAAAGTATATATAGTTCGTTACATAGGTTATATAGTACAGAATACATAGAAGGAAAAAAATATATTTAATTTAGTTCTTTGTAATCTGTTGTAAGAAATTTTAAACACTTAGGTAATTTTGTAGGGGCAATCGAAAAACTCACCGATCTCCGTAATTTAATACGGAGAATCACCATTTGGCAAAAATACTGGTATTCTACCCATAACAAAGGTTCGATGGATAAATGCGACAACTATAGAATAATCGCTCTCATCTCGCATACAAGTATTTAAAGTGTTACTGCATATAATTAATAATAGACTCCGATACTTTCTGGACTGGCAAATCCCACAGACAAAGGCTGGATTTGTCAAAGGAAAAGGGACATGCAAGCAAATACTTAACGTACCTACGGCTAAACATCGAAAACTGCTACGAGTTCAACTTTGTAGACTACCAAAAAGCTTTCGATTACGTAAGCTGGAAAGATCTATGGTTTATACTAGCAGAAACGGGAGTACCTTTATATCTTATTACACTTTTTAAGAACCTTTACGATGTAGGGCACGGCACTGTCAAAGTTGGCAATGCAAAATCATAAGATTTCAGATTCTAAGAGATTTTCGAGCATCTGTCTCCAGAGAGTGCTGCAATACTTTAGCCATATAGCTCGAGGGCCCTACGACAACCTGGAGAAAATGATACCCACGGGACAGCTGGAAGGAATGAGACCACGGAGACGCAACCCAATAAGGTGGTCCGACCAAGTGTCCTAATAGCTAGACACAAAGATCGCAGAAGCACTTAACCACGCTAAAGACCGCGAAAAGTAGAAGCTACTTTGTCTCGAATAGGACCGGGAGCATCACGACATTCACGACGAGCATTGAGCTTGTGACTGAAGGAGGGGGCAGGCCAGGGGGGGAGTGTGGGCTAATACAAAATATTTAGGTAGCAAGTGATCGACTGCCAACCTACGAAAGACAAAATATAATGTTTTTAAAGTAGTTTTTACTACACTTTAAAGTTAAGTATGTATAAAATAATGGTACGAACTCACGAATTACAAATCTCTGGATGTTGGTACATGGAATCATTCGCGTAATTTTCATAAGACGGCACGTAATTAGCGAGTACCAATAGCAAGCAAGTTGACAGGTACTCTTTAGTCAGACGATCGCGATGTTTAGATTTCATTATTGTTATTTCGGAAAATGTTGACTCGCACAAATAAATAAGAACATCCGTATAAACATGTTAACGGTAGAATTATTTATTTCAAACTTAGATGCTTCTCTTCACGTATAAAATACCAATATCTACAGTCCCTTTATTTGCCTTTGCTGTTTCGTTTGCCTAGTGGTCATAAGCGCGACTGCTATGAGCGAGGTTCTGGGTTCGAATCCCAGGTCGAGCAAGTGTTATTGGGTTTTTCCTATGAAATTCTTAGTAGCAGCTCGGAGTTTGGTTTCGTGCCCGATTAATGGCAATAGGCTGGCCCCCTATTACATGGGACCTAAAAACGTACTCGGCGAACTGTGGGTGTACATTAGTACACCTCTGCCTAACCCTTCGGGGAATACAGGCGTGATGGTATGTTATGTTATTTAAAAACGAGGCTTGAATCTAGTTAGCTGTCGCAAAATATTCAAGGTAATACTTCATTTTTAGTTTTCGATATTAGCTTATATGGCCTTAATAGGCTTAGGATAGGAATTCACAAAGGGTGTTTAAAAAGTGTTAAAATTTTAGCTTCAAAGCGTTTGCCAATATCATCGCTCTAAAGCGTTCACCGTTTTGTTAAAACTTAAAAGTTAGAAAAAGTAAATGAAAACTTTTCTTTGCTTATTATTAATATCGTTATTAGTAGCTACTAATATTTACATTGTTTTAACTCGTCGAGAATAAGGCGCTTAAATTTTTTTTTCTTTGACTTTACTTCATGTTGTCTATCCTACTTGGAATGGAATGTGCTTCTGTTTGCATATCCGATAAAGAATCCATACATATTAACTTGCAAGCTAATACAAACGTCGTATTCGGTTACAACATCTATTTAATAAAGATTTCGTTTAAGTATTTTTGTCCTTATTTAATTTTTAACCTTTTAGTATTTTCCTTTTGTCTGGTTCATGTAATTCAACATTATTCGATACCTGTAATATTTTCCAACAGATTTGAACATAATATAAATATGACAAATTAATATTGTTTTTGTGAAAAGTGCATATCGGTTTAAAGGATAATTATTATAGACTTATTTAATTTCCTTGTTTTCGTTTAACGTACATACACAATTTATTATGTTAAACTAAAATACTAGCTTTCCGCTTGTGACTCTGATCGTTAAATTTAGGAAAATGTTAAAATATGTGTTTAATTAATTGTGTCGATGAGTACATATTAGCCATACAAATGTTTCCACTTCCTTTCCTTTAGGGATTGAATTTCGAGATATCTCTTTAACGATTTTTACAATATAATGTCCCTAAAATCTTCCAATTACAAAATTTCTATCCTTTGTACTTTGGGCTGGGCGATGACGAGTCAACCAGAACATTAACGTACACAGAAAAGAAGATACCTAACTATATTATTTTTAAAAACCTATTTACCTATATCGTCATTGCTTATGGCCAAGGCGATGATCACTCTCGTTTTCTCTACTACGGTCACGCCATGCACCGCCGAACACACCGTTCCGATAAATATTCACACCTTGTGTATGGTAACATAAACTACGAAACTATGTAAATATACACTATAGTAACTAAGACTACTACAATTCAAATATTAGGTCCTTGCATATGAAATTGGCGTTTTGTACGGGAGGAAATTAAAGTTTTTTTTTTTTAAATATATGTATTTAATTAATCAAAGTATGCACCGTTGTTTTCTATGCACTTTTGCCATCTCATATGTAGTTCATTGATCCCTTTACTAAAAAAACCATGGGGGCGAGAATCAATAAACTCTTTGAAGGCGGTTTGGATTGCCGCATCAGAGTTGAATTTTTTTCCTTGTAAGAAGTTGTCCAAATTCGGGGAAAAATGGTAGTCTGTTGGAGCAAGGTCCGGGGAGTACGGTGGATGTCGCAGACATTCCAATTGTAGCTCATCCAACTTAGTGGTTGTTTGTTGCGCAGTGTGTGGTCTTGCGTTGTCGTGAAGCAGCAGTTGTCTAGAGCGATTGACCAATCTCGGTAGTTTAGCAGCTAGTTCTTCCTTCATGGTTTGCAGTTGCTGACAATAGATATCTGACGTAATCGTTTGGCCAGATTTTCGAAAGCTGTAGTGAATGACTCCGGCGCTAGTCCACCAAACACTCACAAGTAACTTTTTCGGAGTCAATTTTCGTTTAGGGCAGGATTTGGCTGGGTCTCCAGGGTACAGCCATTGCGACGAGTGCTTCCGATTATCGTACAGTATCCACTTTTCATCAAGTGTTTGCAAGTTCGATTCACTCAATTCATGAGTTACCCATCGTTCAAGTTTTTTTACTTTCCCGATTTGCTTCAAGTGGATTAATACAGTTTTATCATTTACCCCGAAGCCTGCAGCTATATCTTAATTTTCCACTTTAGTCTCCGGCCGTCCACGGGGTTGGTCCTGATTTTCGAAATTTCCAGAACGAAAACGTTGAAACCAAAAACGTACCGTTCTTTCTTTTGCGACACCAGCTACGTATACATCATTAATCCTTCGAGCTATTTCTGCAGTACTGGTGCCACGGTGGAACTCATACTCGTAAATATACCGATATTTCATGTTTTCCATAGTGCGGTAATAAGCGACGCCAAAGAAAAAAATAAGGAGGAAAAAACAAATGAATGACGGTTTTCAAAACTCAAATGTACCAGCTAAATTAATTTATAA
Source organism: Saturnia japonica (assembly GCA_033032175.1). Taxonomy (NCBI): domain Eukaryota; kingdom Metazoa; phylum Arthropoda; class Insecta; order Lepidoptera; family Saturniidae; genus Saturnia; species Saturnia japonica. The sequence goes on along the minus strand of CM065306.1, from coordinate 9,133,297 downwards.
ATTTGAATTTGGAATTCTTAACCAAAGAGGAGATACTTCAGATCAAAGTAGTCAGTCAGTACGACAAAACGCTAATTTCATATGTAAGGACCTAATATTTTCGTTTTTTTTTTGTTACTACTATAATTTAAATATTTAACATACTCATACAATTTATTTCTAACGTCTTCTTGATATAAAGTTAGTGTGCCCACGTGACTTTTTTGTTTCAAAACTTTTGAAAAGCAAAACTAGTCTACTAGTCAAGTCTACTTACAAATTGGCCTTGGTCAAGGTTCGAACCTGGAATCCTCAAAGCGGTAAATAGTAAAACGAATAACCACTGAGCGATATTACAAGAAACGAATTATCACATACTGTTACCTACCACCACAACCATACAATTATTTATCATTACGGTTTCTACTGTTTTTTAGTAATCAAACTTCTTATAGATTGTCATTAGTGTCATTACACCTGGTCTTGTATAGTTACGTTGACAATAAGAAGCTTAAATTACTCTATATTTTATTTGGAAATGTTATTCTTATCAATCGTCTCATGAACTTGTATTGTATCTCTCTAATACGAAGTATATATCCAAGGCCTACCCTACCATCCAGCACTGGTGCTGATCTCGGAACTCGGTGTAGTCAAATTAATGTTATATGAAACCTTCGTATGAAACGGCAACTTTGAAAGTGCGGCTTAAAAGTTATATATTTTGAGTGTTTTAGACTTTCGCCCGATTATTATGTATGAAAAATACTATAACCCGGTTTTAACAACCAACAATTTCAATTACTATACTGTAATATCCGCCTTTGTATGTGCAAGCTTGGCCGTCCTACGTGTAATCGCAGCTATACGGTTGCTGTGGTTGGCTGAATTCCGCTTGGATAGCGCTATCTAAAGTGATCGTCTTTATTTATAAGGTTGTACAACATTTAATGATTTAAAAATTTACAATATTTTAATGATTTCGTAATGCAGATACGGCATATATGTATATATACATATATTGTTATTTTATTAGCGAAATATGACGAATCACGAGGTATTTGTTTGATTAGGTATATGGATAAAATATTAAAGTATTTAGATTAATAATAAGCTTGACTAAGGAAAATAGTTTAATTTAATTGTGTCGACGACTGAACTCGATTCGATTTCCTTTAAGTTTCCTTAAATATAAATTCGTAATTAAATTGACATCTGGCACATCCCAACGGTATTTGAAAATTATACAAAAGAAATATACTGGTACTAAATTGATTTAATTGGTACATTAAAATATATAATTAGGCAAGTACTTTATTTTATATGAGGACGCTTAAACAGAAAAAATACATTTCACTTGAGAGCATAAGATACCTATCCACTGATGTACAAAAGCCCGTCACAAATCCATGATTACTTCTTATCTCAAGTGACATTTAAGCAGGATTAAACTACAAAATGCGTTATGAAATTCGAAGTAGCTCTCCAAGGAGATTAACTAGTACAAATTATATTAGAAATTCGTTTTTATTGAATTTAATGAAATTGTTACTAAAATAATAATATGTATAATTGTTATTAAAGTACAAATATATTGGATATAACAAAGATGAATGGAATTATGTAGGTTATTTATCTCTAACATAAACATACAATATTAATGTCTATATTATAACCAAAGCATTTTATATTATGTATCTAAAAGTACTTATTTTCTAATTCTATTAGGATTAAAAGCAACTTGTAATAATTTCTAATAAATACTAGATCACCACTAAAAATTCTCACGAGACAAAAGATTCGCTGTGCTTATGTGCCTATTAATTGGGGCGCTTAGCGCTAGCCAATAAGTTGTAATGTTGGTTGGTATAAGAGCTCGCTGCTTGCATATCAACGCCGGTTTCCGTCGCTTCATAGTAACTCGTTGAGTACGAACATCTTTAGTACGGCAAGAATACCTAGTTTATGTATTTTGCTTCGATAACCTTAATTAGTTAAGCAGGTAAATAATAATAACTATATAAAAACAAAGCTCTAAAAAATATACTACCACCATAAAGGAACATTCCCAGAAAGCTGACCGCAATGCAAGTTGTATGGTTGTACGAAGTTGAATCAGAGAATTTGTGTGTTTCTAGGAGATGCCAGTGACTGGCACAAGTCTGTAGGTACTAGGATCTAGTAATATGAAGCACCGCTTATATACGCATCGACGCATCGTTTCGCTACCTACCACAAATTTTATTGACTTTCTTTCACAGTTCACACTTAAGAAAACTTGAACCAAAATCCTAAATTACCTTAAACCTTAATTAAATAAATCGTTAAACCAGATCTAAGATTGACGAGATTGTTCTGTAACTACTACACAGTTCCGTTTTCGATTATATGTAATATGCATAGAAATAATATGTAACTTAAAATTGACAAATTACAGCTCGAAATTCTAAACACACGAGTTAAATTAAACATGCATGGATAAAAATCACTAAGGGCGACTTGCACCAAAAAAAGTTAAATTCAGTTTTAGCTTCAGTTAAATTCAGTTTCAGTTTAGTTGTGTCAAAATGTATTTCATACATTTTTTTTAAGTTAAATATTATTTTTATGCATATTAAATATGTAATTGAAAACAACTATGTAGTAGACACAGAGCTACTTATGATTGTGATCAGATTTTTGCACCACAGTTTTACACAGACGATCGAACAATAATTTTATCGACGAATTTAATTACACGCTGAAGGTCCTGAATAAAGCAATTTAGTGAAATATGATTGCAAAACAAGGTAACAACACTGCTATAGCATATTCACTATTTGAACTTCACGGTAATATTAAAATTTATTTTTGTATTGCCTATACACAAGTAGCTATAACCTACACACTAAATTCCGCAAGAGGTTCTAAAATTGCGAATGGAGGCGGGTCGTCGACCTTGCCGGCATAATGATTGCCCATGTGATTGATTGAATTGATTCAGCTGATTTGATACCTTACAAAAACGCATTTTTATTCTTTTATATGTGCATTTTTTTTTTTTGGCAAAACAAACAATATGATAATAAAATATATCGCAAAGAAACTTTGCATATTATAACGTAATTATGTAAGTAGAAATTTTCATAATGGCCATCGTGCCGGTTTAATTTTTTTTCGCAAATGGCTTTTATTGATGTTATAGATTAAATAAAACCACCGTCAATAGTTTTTCATTTTATTATAGAAGAATTGACGTTGATTGACAAGTGAATATTGCAGTATTTTAGTAGTTTTACTGGAACTACTTTTCACCAAAGAGAATACAATACTAGGTAAGACTTTTTACATTGTGAAAATTGTAAGTAAAAATGTAGAAAAATGATTAATGGTTTTTCTAGCTAATCAAATAAAGTAATTATGAATTGGTTTATAGAAATGAAGGTGAATGAAGGTAGAATAATCATCTGAATATAAATGTGGGAAGATACAACAATTTTATATGTTTAATGTAAGTTACAAATAACATTTTCAATCGTTATCAATGAATTAATGCCTTCATCCATGAAGTGACTGCACACATACATTATAAATTAATGGTTACAAATTATCGTCTCAGGGACACAACTTATTGAATATTCACTTTATCGTACTTTTATAGTATAGTACAATATTGTACATTTATATCGTAGCCCGCATGGAGTATAAAAAATAGTTCCGATCAGTCATGGTCCTTTCAACCCATGAATTAATCTTATTTTAGTTTAGTAAATATGGTTAAATACTTGTTATACAGTAATTATAAGTTATAAGTATGTATAAGTAGCTGCCTTGTTAGCCTCGTGGTCGTAAGCGCGACTGCTATGATCGAAGTCCTGGGTTCGAACCCCAGGTCGAGCAAAATGTTATTGGGTTTTTTCTATGAAATTCTCAGTAGCAGCTCGGAGTTTGGTTTCGTGCCCGATTAATGACAATAGGCTCGCCCCTTATTACATGGGACCTAAAAACATACTCGGCGAACTGTGGGTGTACAAATGTACAACTCTTCTTAACCCTTCGGGGAATACTGGCGTGATGGTATGTTAAATATTAGTACATTTAAATATCTTCTTCGTTTGGCAATGAAACTACAGCAATTTTAATGTTAAATGTTATTGATAAACTGGATCGAATTTTGATATAATTTTTAATGATATTTTTTTCAATTGTTCCTATACGATGTTATTTAAAAACATTGTGTTTCTTTCATAAAAACATTTCATATAGTTCTGGATACGAATATACAAAGATGTTATCGTTAATATGAACTTTTCATAAAACATCATTGTTCCGAAGTGTAACCGATGGGAAACTAAATTTCTAACGCTTGGAAACAGGGACGTGGAAAATCTCAAAGCTTCATTAGAAAATGCATATTGTAACTCATTGCACCTCACATTAACAAAATACATACTTCGTAATAATACTAATTAGTAATGAATAATCCATCACACCGCGATCTAATTTCAAACGAAGCGTAACTTGTACTTTGGCAAACAGCAAACATAATAAGTACCTTACGTTATTTAGGTTTTTTTTTTTTGCTAGTTTAGTAAAGACCTAAAGCCCGTGAGTTTCTCAGTTGATTTTTGAAATGTCAAGCTTTTCTCCAGCAATATCATGTAAAAACGATGATAATGTGACAGATCTTTCATCAGTCATGTATATTATTTAGTTTCAAATATAACATAGGATTATGAATTTCTGTTATAACAATGAGGTATTGGCGTAACTGAATTAATTTTAAGAAATTATGGTTATCTTATTGTTGGTTAAAGACTAAATGTGTGAATTTACACAGCCTGCTATACAACAAATTATTAGTAGGTATCTATATCGTGCTCCATCTATGAAAACTTGATTTTAGATAGCTATCAAATTGGTCAGGCTTTCTTTGAAACCAATTTACTAAGACTTGACCAATGACATTAAGTAGCATTTTAATGTATTTGGGCCTGTTCTAAACAAATTACCAAATTTCTTTAAGGTGGTGGTAGAATTGACGACCATCACGTTTTTATTTTTAGTCAGACGCTTTGATTGTTTATAATTTCCCTTTAAAAGTTACAAAAGCTGACTATTTTGAAAGCATCGTAAATTTCTAGGTCAATAAACTTTGTTACAAATATTTAGGATCCAGTTTTAGAACCTTGCTCTAAGCAATTTATGTAAATAAGTGAACGTGACAAATACAACTTTACTTTGGTATTCACAGTACGAGGCCCGAGACTTAATAATCCCTTAGAGGGCTTTCTCCCAGTGGGAACATCGTCAACCTAATGTAATATGTCGTTTAGACTTTTTATGGCTTCATTACAGGCTTTGTTTTAAATTAAATCAGTTGCTTATATTTATTTACAATAATGATTTTTAAATGTTAAATAAAAAGAATTACCAAAGGAAAATAAAATATTCCACATTCGGTGGTACACTAAGATGATATTATTTCAAATTAAAAGTATTGTAAAATGTGTGTAAACTGTAAATAGCGACATCTGTTATACTCCTACATTCTTTACAGTTGAACTAGTTTTCATATAAACTCATAGGTGGCGCTTAAAATGAAATATTAAAATTATTTTAGAGTCGCGTCTAATTCTAATCGACTTAAAAAAAAAAAGAGGAGGTTCTCAATTCAAATGTATTTCTAAGGGATTGTCAGACATAACTTTTTTTTAATAAATCGATTTAGATGTTTTTTTTTGTTAGAAAGCGTACCTCAATAGTGGTTCCATTTTAATTTCATAACTTCATAAGTATTGGACCTTCGACTTCTTAAATACACCAGGGAAATCCTTAAAATAATTGAAGTTGGTTTTCCTTTTTCTTAAAAATTGTCTTGTTAGTACATAATTCATATACATAAAAAGTGTAGATAAAAATATATTCAAATAAATTACATACTTCAAATGTAAATAATAAACGGTTAAGAGATCGGCTTTCATTGCTGAATAAAAGAGTATGATTTTTTAAATATTTGAATCAGTTTTGTTATTGATGAAAATCTTAATTATGTACAAAATTAGTTTTTTTAATACTAGGTTGGATTGGCTAATTACTGGGTGCTTTCCCTCGGGAAGAAGTTTTTACCCAATGCAGCGGTGGAACATCTAACATCTGATTATAAATTTCTATATACATGTATTTAACTTTGGTATTAACCGTGATTTCATGTTTCTTGTTGATTGCGTTTGTGTGGATCGCTACTTCCATATTGTTTAAGAAAATCTTTCACAGTCGCACAGTGAATAATTTGTATTTTAAATTCAGGCTTCTGTTTTCATATTTAAGCTCGATAAGACTATGATTACTGTTGCGGAATCTTGATTACCGCCGGCCACCACTCCTTTTGTTTTATACTTTACCGTACATATTAGTAGACGCTGCAGTCTTTCATCTTTTTCTTCTCCTTCCAAACTTGGCAACTAGTCCTCTTTGTTGAAGACCGTTAGTACCATTACTGCCATTATGGAGTGAATATAGAGTGTCCTGTTCTATGATGATATCAGTATCATAACAAGATGGAGGCTCCCTTGTGTAAAGTTTCTAAGGAGCTTTTGTGGCATCTCAGAATTCATTTGTCCATGTTATTATTTCCAGTCCATTTCACTTGTGCACACAATAACAATAACCAAGTGTTATTAACTTATTAAGCAAAATGCTACCCGCTTTAGACAATAAAGTGTAAAACAACACAAATTTATGAATAAAAAATAAAACCCTTACATGAAATTTTGAGATCCCGCCAAAAACTTGCTGCAGTTTGCCGAGATTTGACATTTTATTTCTTCTCAGAGTAGCAAGGGCAGTAATGCTCGTTAGAATTAATAATTTTTCCCATGCAGTACTTAGCTAATTTACACATTCGCGCCCTAAATTTAAATAACACCTTTTTTTTTTTCTATCATATTGTATAATATACATTAGGTGAATATAAGTAATATTATTTCCAGCTACTTGTTTAAATAATGTATTTGTTACTTCATATTTTTGTATTAAAATAGGTAATTAGATTATTTTTAATGGGTTCAGATTTATCCAGAATAAACTGACCTTGAATTGTTGAATCGGAGGTGGTTGGACGGGTGGCACCCCACGTAGACGTTCCGGTGGATGCGCCATCGACACGCTCCGCTACACTCTCCGCACCACTGGCCCTTGCGGCAAGGCGGTATCCACACTCACCACCCTATTGAGAAAGCTCTTGTCATTCTTAGGAATAATAATTAATAGGCCCTCCTTTTAAAGTCTAGGTACATAATTAAAAGTATTTTATAAAATATTACCTGTATCCCACGGTTTCACCCGCGTTAAATATATTCGATCAACTCTCCACCGCGGCACCGCGCCGCTTTGCGCTCGTGTAGGCTACATGTTTTAACTTCCCGCACATACCTACAGCTTACCAGCTGTAGCCTATTTGTGTTCATGGTTACTGCTCAACTCAGGCCTCCTCCATAATAGATAGACTATAAGATGCTAAAAGAATTTTTAAAATCGGACTGGTAGTTCTAGAGATTAACGCATACAAACAAACAATCTCTTATCAATGAATTTAGACCAAGAAAATATTACATAGTAGGTATGTATATGTATAATTATACTATAAAGTACTATCTGTGCCCCACGTTTTCACCCGTTTTAATTTTATATGACAAACAACGCCAACGCATTCGTGTTGGCATTTTTTTATACTTTCTGTAAAACTATCGACATTTTTATGAGGAATAAATATTTTTTCTAAATTATAATATCGCCTATGTTACTCGCTCATACTGCAGCTTTATATTGGTGAAATATTTTTTTTAATTGGTCCAGTAGTTTTTGAGTTTATCCATTACAAAAAACAAAAGAAGAAAAAATCAAATCTGTCCTCTTTTAGAATATTGGTATAGATATATTGTTAATATTACTTTAAAAATGAATTGGATTTCATACTCTAACTTTTCGGACACTTTCTAGCATCAGGTTAGTGGGTAAAGTAGTGTCGAAGAATTATCAATAATTATATAAATTAAATTGTTTATTGTAATACATATTTCCAAGTCTTCCAATAAATTTCACCAGTTTACTTGCACAGGTGAAACGATTGTTTACATGCCGTGTGAGCACCTCTCAGTGGCTCGGTTACCTGAAAAGTAGGGGGGAGGACGTGAGGTGACCTGCTGGCCCTCTTCCCCGCACCGCGCGATGGCGCCTCCGCGACCGGCGCACGCGCAGTAAACCTAGCCAGTTGCCCGCCGCGCAGCCTCCAAGTTTGTTTACATCGATTGTATTAAGTGACGTTTAACAGTGATAGTTTAACTTTATCATCGTTAGAAACAATTTGTAAAACGTTTAATAACCGTGGTAACATCGATGATGTGGCACCAGGACCAGCATATTCAGTGATTTCATTACACATTAATTTTTAGGGGAATGTAACTCGTGGTGTCGCATTCCGTCGCACAGTGTATTGTATTTGCACGAAACTTGCACAGCTGGATCTTAATGTAATGATTTGGAATTTGTAATAAGTTTGTGTTCCAACTGCTTTGCGTTTAAGAAATTCGGTGTTTAGTCATTGCAATAAAAAAATAAGAAAGCTCAGTATAGTAGAATCGTCAAATCACATCCTTCTCTTCCGTTTTGTTGTGTTGCAAAGGCAACGTCTTTTAATATAAAGTATTGATAAATGTTGATTATATTCGAAGATATTATAATTATAAATTCTATTGTTATCCTTATTAGGACGGTTTATATAGAGTGACTATGACAATTACTAATTCCATAATTGCTAGGAATTAATAAACCACGAAACATACATATAAAAATACACAATGTTCTTTAAATAAATGTTCCGAGATACTGGCTAGAATAAAAAAAGGTAAAGACTGCTAGCGTTAATAATTATAGTCTCATTTCAAAGTATTAGTTTTAACAGAACCAGTAAAATCATAGTTAATAAGAAGTATTACGACAGTACCTACGTACACCAGCCACAAAAATTTTAAATCATAAATAACGGGTAGGTACCTATTTCTTATGAAAATTATTAGTAACCGATACCGATCTAGAAATCCAGGTCTCTTGGTAGAAAGTGTCATAAGACTGCAACATTCCTATTGACATCTTCATTCATTTGTTTTCTTTTTTCTGTCATCCATTCATTTTCTTGACGTCTATACAATACTTAATTATATATTCTAGCTATAATAATTAAATAAATAATAATTTATGAAGGTTATACATACCTGACCTTTTGTACAACCTAATTATTCATCATAAGAAGTGAACAATTCTGGTAGTTAGGTACCTGCTTAAAAATTTTAACATGGCTTTTTTATCTAAACAATGTTAAAGGAAATAATTATCTTCCTTAATCTGTGACACTTTTTTAAACTAAATAAACGTGTTATTAGTGATTCTTAAACGTGTCTGGATAATCTGCGGTAGTACCGACGCAACACAATATATAGTGCACTCAGTAGTGCTCGCGCTATGTTCTAACCTAACCTTTATCTTAATGGCCCTAGAGCAAATATTTTTATGCCACACAATCTCCATATCTACACCACTGCCACGCATATTTTGATTTGTTTTCACGAATTAAACGTTACAAAAACTAGGAACCTTGTAAAATTATTAAAATTGCCCAGTTTCCCTGTTACAAGATATCCAGCCGACAAATTTAACTAATATCAAAAAAAATTAAAAATATATAGTCATACCCAAAGTACTTCATATAATTCTTGAAAATAATATTAAAATCGTTCCTGTTTTGGAAGAAGAAACATGATTAGGATTAATTGAAATTATTTATTATTTTCTATTTTAAGTAGGTATAATCAATCAGTGTCGCAGTTGTCTCTTTTGCGCATTATACAGTCGTGTGGGCATATCGCGACAGCAATTTTCTGTTCTTTTCTCAGCAATAGATTTCTGTTTCATATTCTTCAAATGTTTACCGCTCGCGTTTCCTCTCGTGTGGTTAAAGGCAAGCCTAATAATTGTTATGCTTATAAGTTGCCAGAGTCCATGTTTTCTTTGTATGCATCATAAAACAATAAATCAATCCAATGCTTTGTTAGTTATAAGCCAGTGTAGAGCGTGCGGTAATTACTCCTGCATGTTGCAAGGTCTCAGAACAAACTACAGATTTTCCAACCTTTGAAGTATTCTTTAACATTATAAGCAGATATTATTGTAAAAAGTTATGAAGAATTTTGCAATTTAGTAAAGTTTTAATATTCTTTAGTTATCGCCACTTTGTACAAAAAATAATATTTATGTTCTTCCCTCGGACACTCCATGTTTTATCGGGGTGAAAAATAGATTGTCTTTTATCGGTTTATACGCTGTCTAATTCATGTTAACATAACTCTTCTTCTTCTTGCTCTTCTCCCTATGCTAAGTAAGGTTGGTACAACATGTCTTCCTCGTCTACTCTATTTTATCATCTGTCGCCTCATTATTTAAACCTTGTATACACACATCATTCTTCACAGAATCCATTCATAACCTTCACCTGTCTTCCTGTACCCCTCTTCTAGTTATATGATTTTCATTACTCCTTATTTTATGTCCATACCACGCTAGTCAAGATAAATTCTCTGTCACTGGAGCTGATAATTCCTAATCATATAAACTCTAGTTACATCACTCATAAACCTCAACATTCGCTTTATGCACACTATTTTCATCTGTCTCTGTCATTTTATACCACTCAGATCAATCCATGTATTCGTGGATTACATGTGATTCCAGAGACTTGTCGTAATTTCATCCACTCTGCATTTATATTGTTTCTTACGCCCTGCACAGTGTCACCGTTGTCATTTTGGATCAATGAACGGAGACACCGAAAATTTGAGCAGACTGGTAGGGATACACCATTCGTATTTGCGATCAAAGAGGCAAAACAAATTTAAGTTTATGTTCTGTTGATCTTCAGTACAACGTTATATTTTAATCACTAATAAGGCGCCTCTTACTGTGCGTTTGAAGTTAGTGCATCCATAACAAGGATGAATAAATAGAGCTTAAAAGCCGATACTAAGCCATGGTGCAAGGTTACAACCAAACTGATCTTGTCAGTAACTTTAGCCTCAGAGCAGACGTGTATACTAGCTCCACTGTACCTAGAACGGATAAATTGCAGGTTCTCTTTTAAAGACCATCACCACAGAACACCTCTTGGGTTATTATGACTTATCTAATGTTCGCAAGCACCATGGGCAAGTTTTGTGTACATGGTCTACTACAAGTTTTCACAACGTTGATTAAGTGCGAAAATGACACCCATTGTTGTACGTTCGGCAAAACATTCGAACAGATTTCTGGGGTACTTCGTTCTTCTCTTTTCCTATGATTATCCGCCTCTCCAAAAACTTCGTATTCATTCATCTAACTCAAAACATACTAAGATTTTTGGATATTGTAATAATTATGCACGGGGAATTTTCCAATCACGTAAGCAACCGATAAGGACGAATTTTTACATATTCTATTATTAAGTTGACGAAAAAGTTGTTAAATTCTTTTAAATCTGAATAATAAACGACGGGCGATGATGAACTCCATTTTTTTTATCTTGAAGGGGAGAAATGGGGCTTAAAACAAAATATAGTATTACCTTATAGATTAGATCATTTTAAAATAAATTTATAAAGTGTAAGCCGTGTGAAATTGTGAAATCGTACAACATGGAACATTTATTATTATTTGTGCCCTACACCCTACAAATAATAATAAACTAACGTTATAAAAATTATTATATGAATAATTTAGGAATAAACTATCGTGTTTATTTAAAAGCTTTTATAATTTTGAATATGTGTATATTGTATTTTGATAAAAAAAAGGATGAAAAAAATTAATGCCAGTAAAAAAGGTACGGGCGTTTTAAAAGCGCGTAACGCCTACCCTAACACGCGTTACAAAAGAGCCCGATTGAAGGTACACGAGTAATAATCTATTAAACAACTCTGTCAAAGTAGGTAAAATAGATTATGACAATCAATAGTGAGGACTCAATTCGCGATAAGTTACTTAAAAAAATTAATCCATAGTTTTCATTAAAATTTCTGTTGGTTTGTGAGGCAGCAATCTAGTATAGGTGTGAATTATTGAAACCATGGCTTAGTGACAGGGCGCTAAGAGATCGTAACGCATCCTAAAGCTGCGGTGAAGGAAATCATTGTGATAAGACCATAGTATCGAGGTAGGATATCCTAGTTCTCTCTCTGCAAGGAAATTAAAAATGTATCGCAAAACATTTAAACACCTAAAATAGCAGTTAAACTTTTCAGCCTGTTTCTAGGCATACCGTGATATATTCTCTAGCTGCATCGCTTAACATCGAATGAGATTGTGTCGATAGTGATCAAACTTTACACAATAAATATAGTTACAAATTTGTGTACATTTTAAAAACAAAATAAAACCGGTAACATTTGCCCAAAATATACCTATTCATCTTATGCATATTGTACTAGGGTAGAAGCTTATTCGATATTGGAATATGTTAATGGACACGACAGACTTTTTGTATCTTGAAGTGAAGGTACAATAGAATTGGAGGGGAGGCGATATCTAGATAACGATGGTTGCGATAACGCTACAGAGTTCCGAAGCCGCAGAAAGCATCGCGCCGCACCGGTCGGTCGCCCCATTGCATCGTTTCGTCATAATTATGTAAAATTTTGTGTGCTTAAATATATAGTATACCCGCTATATGATAGAAAATATTTTTTTCGAGAGTTGTTTCAAATTACTTTAGTGAAAACTAGTGTCACCTTAAGTACTATAATTTTAAATATGCATAAAAAACATTCGTGTTAAGAATAGTTATAGTGAAAATGAAGGATTCCACTCCTAGATGTGAAGATGTGGCTGATAAATTAGTGAGACTATTTGGATGGAGGCAGACATACCCCGTTCAGAAATTGCAACGGGGTATATTACCGCAAGGAACAGAACCGGTAAGAATAATGTAAAAATCAAATCTATTTATTTAAAATTTTGAAATAACACTTAAATCACCATATTATGCAAAACAAACCCAAATGAAATTCTTTTTATGACATTCTATCTTATACTCATAATTTTTGTTAGGTGTCGACATCACTTTCAATTTCCCTTAATTATCACTTTATATTTACAACGGTTTCATTTATAGTACCTATCTAATCTTTATATTAAGCTTAGCCTACTTTAGTACTCTGTTAGATAACGCTGTTTAAGCAACATTGTATTATTAAAAACCATATTAATAATAAATACTTAATTAATTACTATTTCGAAAACTCCTAAATTATTTTAGAAGATTACCTTATTAATAATTCTACATTTCAATATGAATAAATAAAGGTAGTAAATATTTCCTTGGGTTATTAAACTTGTCCCGCATTCACTTCGCTGTAATGCCACGCAGTCTACGTCAAAACTTACGAGCTCTCTAGTTCGCTTGCAGAACTGAGTCTCATTCGTCTGCAAATTACTTATACAAAACTCTATACATAACAGTTTAATATATTTATTAATTACCATTAATTTAAAAGTTAAAACTTTATTATACAATTAAAACAAAGAAAGCGAAAGTATTTATTAACTTAGTGATTTATACCTATTATTTTATCAGTTATCTGGTTAATTGTTTTTTAATTACAGGAGGTATATTATATATCTCATACTCTTTTGCTCATTTCCTATATAGCAATTCGATGTCTATTAAAATATTGTATTTTATATAAAATTATTTAAACTAACTAGTAGAGCGCTACTTTCACGGACATCTTTGTATTCTGAAAGTGTTGGAAAGTGCTTAATTAATCAACGACGAATTATGCGACGTAATTATATTGCCGATAGTAGGTAGGTACCAACTTTTAAATGCTTGTTCAACGATTCATGCAATCGGTTCAGTAAACTTGTCATCAAGATTGTAATGACAAATTATCCACAGTGGAGGTATATTTATCGAGAATTTATATCATTACAGAAATATATTCTATTGCCTTTGGATGGTTAATCAGTTGCATTCCTCCATCGCTACGTGTAATGAGTCGTGTACTTAGTGTTGTTGGTATCTCTTTGTGATAACATGTATACGTAAATAATTTCGGTATTTCTTAAAAACAAACAGTAGTTCGGTTATATGAACTTTGTGTTATCTAAAAGAAAGGATCCCTAATAAGTAAGTTGTGTTCTTCTTGATTTATGGCAAGTATGTATATAGTTACACAATTATGCCAAAGTCAAGTGGATAGAATTTTTCTCCAATCTTTAGGGGCCAAGCACCGCTATAACAAGATGGTGGCTTCTCTTGTTAAAAATATCCATGGAGTTTATGTCGCAACCAGAGTCGCAACCTCTATGGTCGCAACTTAAAATTTATACTTCTAGTTATTATTTATAATTCACTTTTGCACAATAACCAAAGTATATTATGCAGCAAAATGCCACCAATATTACATAATTTATAGGGCCAAGTATGTAAGTTCATGAAGTTTTATTTGTATGTCCGGATATAACTTAAAAACAGCTTAACCGATTCTCATGATATTTCGTACACGGGATGCATAAGTCATTGGTCAATTGATAGGTTAGAAGAAATTTCAATATTACTTTTAGAAATCGTAAAAAAAATTCCAAAATAATATATATTTTCGTTAATTTTTGACCGATTTTGATTTAATTTGATACACGGGAAGTATAATTCATTCCATGAATGATGAGCAATAAAATTAAGCGTTAAAACTCAATGTAATGAATGAGCTATGATAATTTTCAATAACACTTTTAGGAATTGTAAAAACCGATTTTGATGAAATTATGTACACTGGAAGTACAAGTAATTATATAATTGATGGGTTATAAGAATTGTCATTATTACTTCTGAAAATAATTAAAAGAAGTTCAAAATATTAAATTTTTATCGATTCTCAACCGATTATGATCGAATTTTGTAGATGGGAAGCATATATCATACATATTTGAGAGGCTAAAATTTTTAATAATGCATTAGAAATCGTAGAATAGGGTAATAATTTTCAACAAATTTTAAAAAAAATTGTACACGGGAAATACATGTTACTCCATAATTGATACAGCATATGAATTCTCAACAATATGAGTAAAAATAAAATTACGGAATGTAAATAACTACTTATCAGAATACCAATAATTATTAGAATTATATACCAGAGTTTATTTTTAAATGTACACTAAAATAAGGGAGAATCCATGTCTTAACGCCTACGGAATTACAGTATAACCGTACAAGTACTTCTAATAATCCATATAAGACAATATTTCATTTGATAGAACTATTAAGCGAAATAATATGTTTGACTTGTGTTGTAGAATAGGTAAGCAGATGGTGTAGGTGTTCTGAGCTCAATATACAACTCATAACGGTTGCTGCAGATTTATTAAACAATCGCCGTTATGTTTGTTTTCATATATATTTATTCTGCAGTCGAATAGTTGCACTGCAAGTGTTTATATTTCGTTAAGGAGAAGGTTTATTTATACTAAAAAGTGAGTTAGTGGTGACTGGCAATGCTGATAAAGTGAATAAGAAATATTATTATATTTAAATAATCCAGATTTTTTTGCTGTCAATAAAAAATGCTTTATAGGTATATTTCATTATTTAGTTTTACATGAAAAAGTAACTATTTACTGTAACTATGGTAATAATACCATATACGATACTGAAGCAACGAATTCTGCATCTTACTTGCCACTAGAATTATTAAGTATGTATTTGTAAAGTAGGTTCCGCACAACCTAAGACGCTCCGCGGAAATATCACTCGAGTTCTGCAAAATTGTTACATTTGGCATTGAATCGTTAAATTATTTTACAGAAAAATAATGAAACCGTTTAAAATTTTATAGGCTTCCATAAAAGAAACAAGATTCCGTAAACAATAATTGTTCCGTAGCTTGAAAACTTTGGGAGCCGTTGTACTAAAGTTTAATAACGAAAAAAATTAAGGCATGTTCAAAGTTACTAAACATTAAACATGATAATGTACACAAACGAACTCTTGGTATTGACAGTGCATTATAGTGCGCTTGCTTTTTATTACTACACAGTACATACCGCAAACCTTGAAAATGTATTAGACGTTGGTTCAGCAGAGCAGACCGATCGTAGTTTTATTTGTACGTGTTCATTGCGGTGAAGATCTTTCTAATCGTGCCGGCTTCAGTTACATCCGCGCCTCGTCGCTGTACGACAGTGTCATAATTCGTGCGTCACTGAAAGAAAAACTTTAATAAATTTACGCGATATTTTCTTAAATGTGAAATTACATTATATTTCTTGGAATTTGTTTAATTCTAGTAATCGGTGTAATGGTGACAACAGTTATGAAAAATACTGTAATAAAACGGTTTTGTTAAAAAGAACAATTTAATATCAATTACGTTACAATTAAGTTAATTTTAGAGTTACTTAACTTATGCTCACTCTTTAGTGTTATCCTAAACGTTTCACCTTGAATTCTAAACTGATTTCGAGTTATTTAGACAATATTTCGTATTTCGGTTGAATAGCATAAATCACGTATTATCCTTCATAGGGTAAATAGTTAATGGAGAACCTTAAATTCACATAAGCTATTACCTACTACTGACATTTTTCTTTTGCCATTAATTTAATCTTTTCATTGATAGCCATGCATCGGATACTAAAATCACTAGATGCTGTTTTGTATTCAGTGAATCATTGTTTATGATTAATCAATTTCATACATTTTATGTATAGTAATAAGCACAATGAATTATTTGAGTTTAAAATAAGTACATCAAAATATCATTCAAAATAATTACTATTGGGGTAAGTTTAGAAAGAAATAAAGATTATTTTTATCGCCACAAAAAGAAAACGATAATGAAAAAAAATTATTATAAACATAAATTATTAAAAAAAAAAAAACGAAAAAAGGGAACGATGTGACAGCTTTAGTCGTTTGTGATGAACGATGTTTTTCAGCTTAACCCTCGGATTTAGCCGACGTATTGATAACAAAAACAAAAAAAGTTATATTAATACCTAGTAAAAGCAATCATTTTATACTGACATTACTCACAGTATTTAGTTGTGGAGGATGAGCGTAACAACGTATTTGCATAACAGTTTCGCGAATCACCTTGAGGTATGTTGGCACCAACAAATTGGGCCCATACTTCGCATATAAAAACTGGTTAACATGTGACAAAGATTCATCGAAAGTCGTCGACAACAGACAGAAAACAATTCGCCGAACAAGTGAAATGAATGGATCATTAATATTTATTAGGGTTACAGACACTGCAATTGAGATAATGGAGGCATCTGTTTCACGAAAAATTATTTTAATGTGAACGATTCAATGTGATAAAGTGACCTACTAACTAAATAGTCCGCGTGTAAATTTGATTTGTAAAAGTAGTGTGTAGAGCATGGACGTTTAAAATATAAGTCCATGTTGTAGAATTCAAATTTCTCGACTTTTACAACATAATGACTACATTTTACTAATATAAAATGCCGTTGGATGTTACAATGGTTGTTTTTAATAACGAGACAAAAAAAAAAACTCCACTTAATAATAATGGCACGAAATAATCTACAAAAATAAATAAATAAAAAAGTTATTTTAACCAAATAGTTGCTCTTATTTCCAAAGTAAATCTTTAAAAAAAATATCGCTTTATAAAGTCTATTGACGCAACGTGGTCCATTTTCAATTCAGTACACACGGTAACAGACCATAAAGGCGTGCATTTCCGTTGGTTAACCATATTAGGACTTCGACATATCGGAATCAATTAGATAATAAATACTGATGAATAATCATTCGATGACCGAGAACAATTTAATTTATGTTTATTATAAAATTTCGCATCATATAGATTGTTGGCTTGATTCTCTGTGTTTAATAAAAGCGTGTTAAAAATACAGCGTTGATGAATCTTCTTTAAGCAATAATTTTCTAATGATTTAGATATGCAGTAGTAGTATTAACTTTAAACAATTGATAAATCATATGTAAGGTAAAAACCACAGTATAATAAATGGCACTCTTTTTTTTTGTAAATAATATAGAATTCTTACGTCATATCGTGGTAGGAGTAAAATCTTATTAAATATACTAGCTGTGCCCGCAGCTGCACTCATATGGACTACAGAATGCTGTCGGCTGGGCACATGCGAGAATCGTGCTACCCCCGCTCCCGGTTATTTTAAAGATAAAAATGCTTATTGTGAGTGATCTTTAGAAGATAGATATTTATGCTCTCGCTGACTTTTTTGCAGGTATTTTTAATATCTACAATTATGTAGTATATTAATTTGAAATATATCTTATGGTTTACTCAGTGTATTCCATTTAAGCGCCCGAATTAATACACCATGACCTGTTTTATTTATTTGCGTGAAAACCTACTTAATTCTTTTTCTAAAATAAAAGTAGCCTAAGTTACTCCATAAAACATCAGCTATCTGTCGGTGACATTCCCGTTAAAATTGGTTCAACCGTTTCGAATATTACCCGGAAACAAACAGACTGACAGATATACAGACAAAAAAATTTTTTTTTTGTCATAGGTTACTTTTATTTAAGCATTTAGTAAAAAAATCTGTTATTTTGATATTACAAACGGACAATTCAATTTTACTAATTGTATAGATAGATTGTTGGATGTTTGAAGCGCGATGAGATCAGGTTTTTAAGGATGGATCGACTGAGGAGATAATATTGTTATTCTTCATGTCTTCCTAGAAAGCGATGGGATTGCGTGCGCAGGCGTTGTCAGTTGCACTTGGACACGTTCTTGGAATTCAATGCCGCGGAGGTGCATGTCTACGCTGATTATACATCCATCAATAATTAGCGTATTAAGGCATGTACACTTTGTTTTCCGTGCAGTTAATTATGTCAATACGTGCGTATTATTTCGAAATCGATATTTAGTAATAATATTTTAGTTTGAAAATTTCAATAGTTTATGTGTAATAAGTATATATATATATGTTACCTAAAAATCTATAATTTTCGTTGATATCCAAAAGTTTTTAGGTAATAAAGTGACTTGGTTTAATACTTATATTTCAAGAGAAGAGAAAAGAAAAGATTCATGGGTTAGGCGTGTAAATAATACTTTATTTAAAATATCAGAATGGTTTGGTTTAAATAATCTATTGTTAAATGCAAACAAAACAAAATGTATCAGATTTGCCTTACCCAGTGTACAACGTGTTGAAAGTAATATTAAGATAGAAGAGAACGTAGTAGGCTTGGCTGATAATACCGTATACTTAAGCATTACACTAGCTGCAAAATCGCAATGGGGTCCTCACATTAAAGGGAGAGAAATTAAGCTCTGCTGCATACGCAGTGCGTAAGATTCGCAAGTTAACTGATATAGCTACTGCTAGGCTGATCTACTTCGGTTACTTTCACAGTTTAATATCCTACGGTATTTTACTGTGGGGTTCAGCAGGTGAGATATGCCATATTTGTATTACAGAAACGGGCAGTTTGAGCAATTTATGTTATGGGACCACGCGAATCATTGAGGAAAAAATTTCAAGAATTTAGTATCTTAACTTTGCCTTCCCAATAGTTGGAAAATATAATGTATGTTTGGCAAAAATGAAGATAATTTTGAACTAACTTGTAACTAACACGCATAATTTCAATACTAGAAATAAATATAAAATAGTCATTCCGTCTTTTAGACTTAGTAAAACAAATAAAAGTTTTTTGGATAATTGTGTTAGGTTCTATAATAATCTTAATAAGCACATTACCGATTTGCCGAATAAGTTCAAGAATCATAATAAGCAAGTTTTTTTTTTTAGCTCTGACTACACTGTTAGCCTTAGGGGCCCTGAAGCCGCTGCGGCTTTTACAGCTTCACCGGATTTGGGGGCGAGCGCAGAGGGCACTCAGCCGAGCAAGTTTTATTATCGAAAAGGTTTTTTATAGGGCGGTTGATTACGTGAATGACGGTGACTATTTAAAAAAAGATAATAAGATGTTGATAAACCCGTTTGAGTTTCTTATCGGTTCTTCTCGATGACTATGATGTTTTCTGAACCGGTGGTAGTGTTTTGACATTCATAAGTGCCTAAATTGAATAAAAAATATTTTGATTTGATTTGATTACTACTACTGTTGATGAAAACTCTTGAATTATTGTGTTGTCGATAGCGATTAGGTAATTTGCCAATCCTGTGTATAAATAGAAAAAAAACGAATAAAAATATTGTTAATGGCAATGAATTATTTCAAATATTGCACGTTGTGAACATCTGGTGCAAGGCACATGAGTAAGAGACTGTGTTTGTGCAGTGATGCGCGAAGGTCAAGGTATTGTCCGCACTGCTGACCTGCCTTACGAGTAGCCTTAACCACCGGTGCCGCCACTGCCACGTGTAGATTAAGTACATCTGAAAATGGTATCTGTGTTTGCCTGACTCTCTACCAGTACGAGACAAGATTTCCAATTTAAAAGTAAAATGAAAATGTAGTTATAGTTCTTCGTAGTTGAATACGATTACACTACCCAATCTCGTGAGCCCTGTTTCTGAAACTAATCTAAATTCTAACTAAAACTAAATTCCGATTTTGTTTATTAAAATGTTCTTTAGTTTCACTCATCATAGCTAGAGATATAGACTTGAAAATCGAATATAAATATATAGATATCATGTTTTAATGAAAACAGTGTTCGTTTCGCGACTTCGGTACGCAAAGTTGGTGAAATCGAAAAGATGTTGTTAAACTATAATGATGTGAATAACGAAATATGTAGAACGAAATATAATATGCGGCACTAAATGGCAGTTCGATATGGAAGAGCCAGAGTTAACGGAGGGGCCGATACCACCGCCGCGACTTAAAAAGTTAGCTCGTCTTCGCGCCAAGGAGCAAAGTCGGAGATGCGTGACATGGGTACTAATTATTTATTTTATTCACTACAATTATGAGAGTAACTTGATAAGAAAATAAAAGTTTAAAAAGAATTAAATACAGATACAGTTAAGAAGTTACTCGGAAGTATATTTACTCAAGGTGTTTCGAAGAGACAAATCCTCTATCTAACAGGGAAATGTTACTATCAATGCTATCTATCTTCTGTATGTTGTACTAGCTGTGCCCCACGGTTTCACCCGTGTTAATTTTATACAATAAATACCGCCACGCCAACGCACCTGTGTAGTCTATCATAACTATTGTTCTTGTCGCAAGTACAAATTATTTGAATTTTTTAATATCTCCTAAACTATGTGTCAAAATAACATACTATAATGAGCAAAACTTAACTTTATAAAATTTTCTTCATAACGAAGAAACTTTTATTCGTAAGAATTAATATGCTATGCTCAAAAATAATGTTCATAAATCACTTTTTAATTTTTAACAATTGCTTGTTACAAAATAGCTTTTTAGACTTATGTATAGAAGATAGTCATATGCTATCGCGAACTTTTTTAAATATATATTAAGGATCAATATTTTTGTAGTAAATTGTATTTACGTATCATTAACCATTATGACAGCGCAAGCGGATAAAGTAGCTCGGGAGGGCTTCCACCCCGACTTAACAAAAATCAATATTTAAGGATTTCTGAGAGTTGTAGCCTAATGTTAGATAGCCTATACTATTCGGTGTGAGTGTGGCTATCACATACAAAAAGATTTTTTAGAATTGGACAGGGGTAGTTCCAGAGATTAGCGTGTTTAAGCAAATAAATAAAAAAACT
The DNA here is from genome assembly GCA_033032175.1 of Saturnia japonica. Taxonomy (NCBI): domain Eukaryota; kingdom Metazoa; phylum Arthropoda; class Insecta; order Lepidoptera; family Saturniidae; genus Saturnia; species Saturnia japonica. The sequence goes on along the minus strand of CM065306.1, from coordinate 9,111,553 downwards.
CTTCCGCTTTATTATATTAGTATAGATAGTATAGAAATACACCGATTGATCTTGGAACACGACATACCAAAAGGAAATCATATATGTATGTGTTTATCACTATGTGTATTGTAGTCGCGATCCCTATCACCCCGTTATATTACTGTATATAAAATGAATGATCTCGAAACACGACATACCAAAAGAAAATCATACTTGTGTTTATCAATATGCGTATGGTGGCCGCGATCCCTAATACCCCGTTATAATAATGTATATAAATGAATGATCTCCGAACACGACATTCCAAAAGAAAATTATACATAGTAATATTATTATATATATGGTGGTCGCGATCCCTACCACCCCTCTATATTACTGCATAAACACTGACTAATCTCTAAACACGACAAACCAAAAGAAACTCATAGATGGATTTATTACTCTATGTGTATGGTATTGTAAATCATCCCTTATTGTACCACTTTGCGGATTAATTTTTCAAAAACGCGAAGCGCTTTTATTTCTTCTTAAATGCATAAATATGAATTTTCATATCAGTAAATTTAGAAATAGTGGGTTCTTCATACAAAATTTCATCCTCTATTTGACCCCTTCATGTTTTATCTTTGCGCCATAAGGTACCCTATGTCCGTCTCCAAGGTCCAATATATCTCTATTCATCAAAATTGGTTTGATGGGTTCTTCGTACAAACCTTCATCCACTATTTCACCCATTAAAGTTTTATTTTCACCACATAAGGTAGCCAAAGTCTTTCTCCAAAGTCCAACATATCTCTATACCAAAATTGATCACAATTGGGTTCTTCATACGAACTTTCACCCATCATTTCACCCCTTCCAATTTTATTTCCAAAAGTAGCCTATGTCCTTTCTCAACCAAAATTTATCAAAATTGGTTCAGCGGCCTAGGCGTGAAAATGCAACAAACGGGACAGACAGAATTACTTTCGCATTTATAATATTAGTAGGTATGGATTATTCATTTAATTATGCTGTCATTTTCTACGGTGTCATTTACCAATTAAAATACTAACAGTAAATTATTACCCAACAGCAAAATAACGCACAACAGTTTATAATAATAAATTTTTGAAATTAATTCTCTTTCCCTATATGCCTGAAATAAATTCTCTCTCTATACCTTTCTATGTTTCTCTATAATAACTGATACTTTAGTAAGGTAAAAACGACAAAAGATCGATTGTTGTGGTGTCCTTTTAATTTTCTATTTTAGGGATTTTTATATTGTTAATACAAATCCGCAAGGGAATCAAAAAATATCGATTTTTGAGAGATCGATCTTTTAGACTTCGATTTTTTGTGAAACGATTCATAAGAGTTCGATTCGAATCGGTCTTTTTCGAAATGAATTGATACAGATAACTAAAATTTCTGTCAATTCAACTGAAGAGCTATTTCATAGTATTTTTATGGAACAAATGTTTGACGTAATTTTTTAAATTGATATTTTTTTTATTTAAGAACTTATTGAAGTAGATAAACACTAAATGTTAAGTGAACCTTAGCACAATATATTTGTGAAAACCGTTTCCAAATCTGTTAAGCCGTTTATGAGATTAGCGCGCACAAACGTTAGCAAACAGACAAACAAACAAAAATTCTAACAATCATTGTTTTGGGTTCTGCTGCGTTGATAAAGGCCCCTAATAATAGTTTTTCTTATATATCTTCTATGTACAGACATCGATCAGTTACGTTTTTATTATATGTATAGATAGAAGATAAATAATTTTGAAGCTGGTAATGATTCGTTGAACTTTTACCGTTTTGGCATAGCTTGAAGAGCAGAACTTCTTCTTTATATTTAATGGCAAGTATGTTCAACCACAATTCTGCCAACGTTACACGAATAGAATATGTTTCTAATTATTCTTGTTATCCTCAAACATAGCAATAACGAGATGACCATTTATTTTTTGTTAAAACTATCCAGGTAATATTTGTGGCTACTTAAAATGTATTTTCCTCGTTATTATTTGTAATCCACTTCACTTGTGCACAATAAACAAACTACATAAATTAAAATGCCGCCAAAATTACATAATTTATAGCCAAATAACACAAGATCTCGAATAAAAATAAAAATCACCACATCAAGACCCCGCAATAACTCTTTCTCTTCTTCTTGTTGTTGTTTTGGCGCCGCAAAAAGCACTTGCCAGTGTCAATGTTTTTTAACCTTCGTAAAATTTTCCTCTATGCATAGTGGGGGATGAAGAAACATCTTGTCAGAATTATCTAGGCAGTTTTTGTGACATCCCAAAATGCATGTTTCCCGCTTTATATTTATAATCCACTTCACATAAGCACAACAACCAAACTATATCACGGAAAAAGCCAACAGTAATACCATATTATTATATTATTTTTATAAGGTTAAAAAACCTAAGTTAATGAATTAAAAATAAAAACCACAACATGTCACTTTAAGATCCCGCCAAAAACTCTTCTTTTTTCTTTTGTACACGCTTTGTAAATGTTTTTTAATTCCTATAATACACGTCCTTTAAGCCTTAGTTCGTACTAGGTACTTTACTTCTATGTACTATTGAAAATGTGCTGCCTTCTTTATGCTCTTATTATTCAGACAATCAACAAATCCTTTTGATTTAAATGTGTAAGATGATAGATGTTCAAATTTAAAAACCCCTATTGTGATCTCGCATTTAATATTGCCAATTAAACAAAAGATCGACAAAACAGATGAATATAAGCTCTGAGCATTCACTCGAATGAATGCGTTGTAAATACGCCGTGGGAACGCTCTAGCGTTCCTATTTATTATGTAGGTTTTTAAACAAAATTCGCTTATCAAACGTTATGTGAACTTTTTCGCACATAGTATGTGTCATTTGAACTACCTACTTAAATTAAGCCGTTATTGAAATATTTAAATATTTTTTCTTTTCTAAACCCTCAAAGTAATAAGTGTTTTTAATAAGTTGTCTTTTAAAAACTGTTATAATTGCAATAACATTAAATTCATATTTATAAGTAGGTATACTACAAGCGACATCCTGGCTTTGTTAAATTGTAACACAATTTGTGGTCTATGCAAGAATGTAGTCAGGATTTTATTTATGATGGGGGGGGGGGGGGGGGGTCAGGAAGGCAAGGGAAAACTTATGTTATGTATACCTCGCTATAGCAATGTTTTCTCTAAAAATGTTTGAAACTCTATTGGCAATGTGATATACTTGCTGATTGAAAAATAGCAACACATATTTTTCTAAACAGTGTCATATGATATAACGCATGCGAGTCAAGTTAGTCCCGTATCTGGCTACGCCCTCCCTGGGTCAATGAGTAGTAATAGTAAGTAGTAACTGAAAAGCAGAAAAACACGTGTGTGGTCGAATACCAATAAAAAATAAAATAAGTAGAATGTTATTTAGAATCTTTTACTCCAACCCATAAAAGCATAAAAGGAGAAGACGATCATTGTGCTCGAGCGGTTATATGGCCTTTCCTCAGGTGGTCGCCAAATTGCAAAACATTACACTGCGGGCGGGGCCCTTCAGGATGGTCTCACGAAATAGGTGCGGGCTTTGTAATTCGACGGTTTATCAGTTATGTTGTACCTATACATATTTTATATAAAAGTTACGTGGCTTATACTTAAATTAAGCCGTTATTGAAAAGCCGGCTTTTATATAAAATATGTATAGGTACAATATAACTGATAAACCGTCGAATTACAAAGCCCGCACCTATTTCGTGAGACCATCCTGAAGAGCCCCGCCCGCAGTGTAATGTTTTGCAATATGGCGACCACCTGAGGAAAGGCCATACAACCGCTCGAGCACAATGATCGTCTTCTCCTTTTATGCTTTTATGGGTTGGAGTAAAAGATTCTAAATAACATTCTACTTATTTTATTTTTTATTGGTATTCGACCACACACGTGTTTTTCTGCTTTTCAGTTACTACTTACTATTACTACCCATTGACCCAGGGAGGGCGTAGCCAGATACGGGACTAACTTGACTCGCATGCGTTATATCATATGACACTGTTTAGAAAAATATGTGTTGCTATTTTTCAATCAGCAAGTATATCACATTGCCAATAGAGTTTCAAACATATTTAGAGAAAACATTGCTATAGCGAGGTATACATAACATAAGTTTTCCCTTGCCTTCCTGACCCCCCCCCCCCCCCCCATCTTAAATAAAATCCTGACTACATTCTTGCATAGACCACAAATTGTGTTATAATTTAACAAAGCCAGGATGTCGCTTGTAGTATACCTACTTATAAATATGAATTTAATGTTATTGCAATTATAACAGTTTTTAAAAGACAACTTATTAAAAACACTTATTACTTTGAGGGTTTAGAAAAGAAAAAATATTTAAATATTTCAATAACGGCTTAATTTAAGTATAAGCCACGTAACTTTTATATAAAATATGTATAGGTACAATATAACTGATAAACCGTCGAATTACAAAGCCCGCACCTATTTCGTGAGACCATCCTGAAGGGCCCCGCCCGCAGTGTAATGTTTTGCAATATGGCGACCACCTGAGGAAAGGCCATACAACCGCTCGAGCACAATGATCGTCTTCTCCTTTTATGCTTTTATGGGTTGGAGTAAAAGATTCTAAATAACATTCTACTTATTTTATTTTTTATTGGTATTCGACCACACACGTGTTTTTCTGCTTTTCAGTTACTACTTACTATTACTACCCATTGACCCAGGGAGGGCGTAGCCAGATACGGGACTAACTTGACTCGCATGCGTTATATCATATGACACTGTTTAGAAAAATATGTGTTGCTATTTTTCAATCAGCAAGTATATCACATTGCCAATAGAGTTTCAAACATATTTAGAGAAAACATTGCTATAGCGAGGTATACATAACATAAGTTTTCCCTTGCCTTCCTGACCCCCCCCCCCCCCCCCCCATCTTAAATAAAATCCTGACTACATTCTTGCATAGACCACAAATTGTGTTATAATTTAACAAAGCCAGGATGTCGCTTGTAGTATACCTACTTATAAATATGAATTTAATGTTATTGCAATTATAACAGTTTTTAAAAGACAACTTATTAAAAACACTTATTACTTTGAGGGTTTAGAAAAGAAAAAATATTTAAATATTTCAATAACGGCTTAATTTAAGTATAAGCCACGTAACTTTTATATAAAATATGTATAGGTACAATATAACTGATAAACCGTCGAATTACAAAGCCCGCACCTATTTCGTGAGACCATCCTGAAGGGCCCCGCCCGCAGTGTAATGTTTTGCAATTTTGCGACCACCCGAGGAAAGGCCATACAACCGCTCGAGCACAATGATCGTCTTCTCGAATCACGATACTAACACGCACACACAAACACTTAAGACAGACGATGGAGAGAACACAAAACACTTTTTACTTACGTGACGATTTATATCTTCAAGTCAACACCTATCGCAAGCCACGTTTAAGAACTTTGTTCCAAAAATAATATTACACATCTGATTGTCCTCTCTCAAAACTCGCGGGCCATCTGTACGCTGTACTATTCTTTTATAAATAGGTATCTTTTTAGTGCGTAATTACATTATACAGTAACGTTTGCGAAGAATTTTTAAAGGAACTCGAAACACTTATTTTTAAGGATGTCTGAAATAATTTGAACAAAATCAGTGTGATGTTAGTTACATATATTAATCAGAAATTATCTGAGTTCAATCAGTGTAGTAAATAATGTACAAAGTTGTGTGTAAATGTCTAATAATTTTTTTTTCTTTATTTTCAGGGTCCAGAGACATGGGTGGGAGTGCGTGCGTTACGCGCCAGTTCTGGTGGCATTTTAGATCCAGATGATAGGGTACGTGATGTCGCTGACGACAGAGAAACTCTGACAGCAGAATGTATTAACCAAACCCCGCAGCCTAGGGCAGCTCAGGCAGATGGCGCTAGTGGCTCATCAGCTGGGACGGCATCTCCGGACATGTTTCGAGTAAGTACATAATAAAACATAGCATAAACAAAATATGCATAAAAAAAGAATATTAACCAAAAAAAAACTTTAACTTGGACAAAGTTTTTCTTATTTAAATAAAATTATTATACATATTTTCGTTCAAGTTTTATTCTTATAGATTTTATTTATAAAATAAATTTATGAAATAGTTTGCACGGTGGTATGCTATGTTAAACATTTGGCTGTATTATTTACGCTCCTTTGACATATTATGAAGTGCAATAAAAAGAAACAAAACAACTTTCGCGGGAAACAAAAAAATCATGTCAAAACTTGTTTTCACTAATTTTTCAAGACTACGAATCAAACTTTTTATATCTTTATAATCTTCATTGGTGACGATTTGTATATGCACTGTGAAATTTTTGATTAATTAATTTTCATTTCTCCGAACTCAGCATGGGTTTATGTTATTCTCTATGTTCTTGCCCGACAATTTTTAATCATAAAAAGGTACGTAATAATTAATTATTTGAATACATAATGCTATTTATTTATTTCTAAAACATATATTCATATTTATTGATAAACTACACATAAATCAAAGACCATAAAATCTATTGTATTTTCCAACTACAGAACTCATTGTTACGAAACAAGGTGTTGTAGAAACATTAATTATGACATCAAATTAAACTGTGAAGTTAGATCGTTATTATCATAGGTATGTTCACAGTTCATCATGTGAAGTTTGTTATTTATGAACTTTCACTCCATAACATTTTTTTTTACTACGGAAATAGTAAACATCTATAGTTCAGTTGATCTTGTTTGGTCGTTGCAACGTATTAGCAAGAATAAATTCCAAAGCATTATTTTTAGGTAAATATAAATCACAAATTTAAAGGCACCGATTTGTACACATAAAATCAGTTTGAAATTTTTTGTAAATTGAAATTTTAGTTTTTGGATAGTACAGGAGGAGTTATTAGCGGGATCTTAGTTTGTCTTGTAATTGTTTTTATTTATAAACTTGCATTAAATGAACTGGTATCGTGTTATATTTGGTGTTATAATAATATGGAGCATGAATCCTGAAATATCACAAAAATTATCTGAAAAGTTCTAAGTTCTAAGAAGACAATAACGGCAATTGTGTCCGACAGCATCGCGACCACCATACACCAGACGATAGTGCCGTGGCACGCTTAGGCATCCGCCAGCTTTCAAGCGGGGTGGCAGGAATCTGTACATTCTGTACCCGACTGGGTCGCGACCACAGTATACATGGTAATACACTCTTTTTTGGTTTGTCGCGTTTCAGGATTAGTCAGTGTGTATCCAGCTGCTCCGAGAGGCTTGAAGGGTGGCATGACAGCTTTAACAATGAACCACTTAATTATGACAGTAATAATCTTTCATAACGAGGATTGGTAGTCAAAATCATGAAAAAGAACAAGTAGCAATATTAAACTATTTGTGGTTGGTCCCAGGGCGGTGGCGGTGTCGGAGGCAGTATGCGGGTTCCGAACACAGACTCCTGCGTTGAAGTCGGGGAGGCTGATCTCGAGGACGGAGCAAACGGATTGCAAGTCCGAAGAGGTAGCGAGCCGTCTTTACATCAAGATACTTTGCCACCACAAAGACAGGTAGTTACTTGTTCATACCTGAATCTCCATCCAAGATTGTACAGCGTAATCTTTATTGCCCCCATGTTCAAATTCACCAACAAATTTTCGTGAAAACTTGGACGTTCGAGAAATGTACTTGCAGTTCTATCCTTATAATCAGGTTTTGCTCGTCGTAAGAGGGTAATGATTAAAATATATTTGTGCCACGTCTCTGGAAGACGATATTGTCCGTACTGATTTATATAATTTAGGCATATAATTTGTCTAGTCAATTACTTAATAATATTTCGTAAGTTAAGAATTTAGAGGTCGTCTAGGCTACGGGTCTATAAACTACGGCCCGCGAACACCACCAATCCAGCGCTCGACAGCCGGCTTGACGTGCTAAGTATCCGGTTAATTTTGGAAAATAATATTAAACAAAAGAAATCATACAAAATAATGAGATATTTTATTTACGGACTAAAAACACAATAATCCACATAATTGAATTAATAAACATCAATTAATTTTAGTTAATGAGATTTATGCAGTTGTGACTTTCCACTGACAATCGTTTGCAGCTGTGGATTAAATTTAGTTTTTTCCAATAATCCGAAGCGACTTAAGATGCTCAGCAATTTACTTGAATCTGTAAAGATTTTTTTAATATTCCATTTTGAAGAAAGTTCTGGGGCAAAGGTTTCTTTAAAAAGGATTCTGGTAAATCTTGACGACATTTGCAATTGCGTCAAAATCGGAAACACGACACAAAAATCTTATTTTTAAAGTACCCAAATTTTTAACTGCGAAATCAATGGGCAATTGAGTCTCAGTTCTCAGTTCAATGTAGTCCCTGAATGTTTGACATTGTATTAAAATGCGTGAAACATTTTTTGTTCAATTGAGATTGAAACAACGGTGATCGGTCTAAATGACTTAATATGCCTGCACAAATCAGGAAAAAGCTGGCTTCTCTTTGCAATCATAAATTAACGTCGTTCATATGTATAGTTAAAAATCCATATAAACTTATTACTTCCACCACACAGTTTCCACAGCTAGGTCAACGTACTGCAGTATAATATAGTAAACCATTATCTTCAATCTCTTCAATTAACTCGCGAAATTGACAATGATAAATTTGACAACTGATATGACTGACCTTAAAACTTCTGTCATAAACAAGCATTTTGCGCACAAGGACTGTTGATGAATGATGAACGGTGATGAATGATGCAATGTACGTTTAACGGTTTTAAACCATCACCCAGCTCCACACTTAGTAATCTTTGACGCCTTACATTGCCTCGCTCGCCGGCAAGTCCCGAAAAGTAATATGCGCGAAATTCTATACTCAATTTAATTTCTTAACTGTAATGGTATATTGATCTAATGAAGTAGCTAAATCTTCGCCCTTGGGGCTTTGTGGAGTAATCAGTCTGGCCTTTAGGCTAAAAAGTTTGGAGACCCCTAGTCTAGGCCAATGTTCTAGGTGAACTAAATTTGTAAATGATTTAGTAGAAATATCCTGTACACAACGTATGGAAAAAGTTTTTTATCTGACAATAGTATTAACACACTTTAATGATTAGTTAAAGTAGATATGTGTGTGTGGCCATCTGGTATGAAATCACGTTTTAGATAACATTAAATTATAAAGAAAAGTCTGATTGCAACAAATATATTATACATAATATTATATATTATATTTAAAATGTGTACTGTTTATGCTTAAAGCTAAAACGTATTATTACATATATTTTAAGCAGTAGTTTAAATAATTATTTCCAAAAAAATACCACTTTTATGCTAGGATGCTCATTTATAGAAACTGATATAACTTAAATCATGTTAATCATGCTCTTGCTTATTATGGTGGCGATGCGCAAACTTCGATGATTCACGATAGGTAGGTATAAAATAATACTATGCAAAAATAAGGTGTTAAGCTCTTGACCGCTACGAGCGGCGAGGTTTTGTAATCTGCACTACATCTGATTATAGGCGATTTAACTCCAAAACAAGCTCCATATTCATAACTGCCAAAAAAAATTATACGGTTTTTGGACGTTGTTCACTATACGATTAAGCAGATATATTAAACCATTGTGGACTGAGTAATAAATGTTACTAAACATTTGTCGCAAATCTAACTAAACAGATATAAATTATCAATGTAAGACTTTTTACGATGTCCTTTACAACAACTTCGTGATACGTAGACAGAGCTTATTCCCACTGAAAGTTCTGTAAAAAATTAAGTTAATAAATAAAGTTCATATTAAAAAAAAATATTTTTAAAACTTTTCCCTTAGATAAATTTTAACTGTCCACCAGTAATACCTTATTTTTTATATACATATATATAGCATACAATAACTCAAATTGTGATTAAATCATTGTACAGTGTAGTTATATGCAAGTTACTGAAGGTTCAAAAATAAACTAAACATGTTGGTATGATGTAGGTATCAGAACAAACCAAGCGTTGGTCTGCAGCCGTTGTTTGTCGAGATGACAACAGCCGAGTCACACAAAAAGTCCATCCAATATCGGATGGACAGCACACGGACCAATCTTCTGATAGGCATGGGCAATCAGGACAACACTTCCAAAGGCAATCCAATAGATTGTCCATGCAGTTTACTGGGCCAGGGTATGTTGAACTCTTGTATTTACAAAATCTCTTATACTTATCGCTCATCCAATAGAACAACGACGTAATTATATTTAAGTAATTTTTCAGTAAAAACATTTAGAGGTTTTGAATTGATGAATATTTAACGAATTTAAGCCAATTTTGGAGATGTTTATATAAAACCACCAAAAAGTTTCAGAAGGATTTGTTTTAAAGTTAACAAAATCTTTATATGGAAAGTATTGGTATGAAAAGTTTAATAAGACTATTACAAGTTTTGGTCTTGAAAGATCAGAAAATGATTATTGCTTGTATAAAAGAGGAGAGACATATACATATTTTATTATATGTAGATGATTTGCTCTTGCTAGGAAATGAAATATCAGATATACAGACTATAAAAACTTTTCTAATGACACAGTTTAGAATGAAAGACTTAGGTAGTAACAATTTGACATATTTGGGAATTTCTATTGAAAAACAAAGTGATGGTATTTTAATAAATCAGTCTAAATATTTATACAATGTTATTAAAAGATATGGTATGGAAAATTGTAAAGGATGTGACACTCCTATGGAAACTAAGTTTAATATTGATAATTTAAATGTAGATTTACCTTAACTATGTAGATCTTTAGTAGGTTCTCTGATGTATGCGGCAGTTGGTTCTAGACCAGATATTACTTTTTCTGTTTGTTATTTAGCTTGATTTCAGTCTAAACCGAATGCCAGTTTGTTTAAAGCTTTGAAACGTATATTGAGATACATAAAACATACTTTAAATTATAAACTATGTTTTAAAAAGTTTAACAATTGTAATATGGATACATTAGTTGGTTATGCAGATGATCCAAATGACAAAAAATCAACATCAGGTTTTCTATTTTATGTTTTTAATAATGTTATTACTTCGAGATCCAATAAACAGTCCACTGTGGCTTTAAGTACTACAGAGGCTGAACTAATATCGTTGTGTGAAGCATAAAAGGAAGCTTACTGGCTTATAAAGTTATTGAAAGATTTAAATATTATTGGTATAGTACCTATTTATGAAGACAATCAAAGTTGCATTAAAACAGTAAGTAAATAATCCAGATCAGAAAAGATTAAAACATATGGATTAATTTTAACATATTTATATATATATATATATATATATTATATATTATTTATTTATTTATATACATTTTTATATTTTTGGACATATTAATTTTATTAAACAAAAGATTGAAGATAATGTAATAGAGATAAAGTATGTTGAAACTAAATCACAGCTTGCTGATATATTGACTAAGCCATTATCTAAAAATTTATTTACATATTTTGTATCTAAATTTGGTATATTTTGTGATACATAGGTAATTGTGAAATAATGAAAATTTGTGTTTTACTTAATGGTGGAATTATAATTTTAGTTTTGTAATACATATTACTCCCTCTATCATAAACTATTGTAATAACAATTGTGATATTTTTTCTATAGATAGTTTTTGTAACAGGAACTTATGACACCAAAATGACAATTTCGACTTTTTTGTAATTATGTCATTGTAGTTTTGGATGAGCGTTATGTAAAAACTATTTAACACCAGTTATAGTACCAGTTTATAATACAAGATCCCAAAGAACTTTTTTTATTCTGCATAAACTAGTGTGCCATCATCGCTTCAAAACACTTGAATTTATTTATTATATAAAAATTTAATTGGCTATGATCTGAAAGGTAAACAATAATTATACACCATCCATAAAAATACGAGACCGAAATTTATTTTGTTGACGGTAAAGTAGAAGTTTCATTCATACAATTATACATAATATCAAGGATATAAAATGAAAATAATATATATTTGTTTGCAAAGTTATACATTGAATCTGAATGAGTTTGTATGATGTATTTATTTTCAGGAGTGGTATATGGTTAGATGCAGCTGAGAGAGTACAAAGTTACGGTAGTAAAAGCCTTCCGAGAGACGCCAGACGAGATCCGTTAGGGCAAGACACACCCGTCAATAATCATCAAAATCACAGGTAAATAAATACAACTCTATACTAGATTTTAAAAATATGTACATTTCAATGCATACATTTCTTTAAAATATAATTAATATGTTTACAGAGTAGAGGATATGCTTCGGTGGGTGACCGGCGTTAACAACGTCGCAAGCGTGCATCCTGTGCAAGAACGTCCACTAGATCTCTTACCTGAAGGTAATATGAACGCTTAATTTAAAGGAGTGATACAACTGATTACAAATTGTCTTATTCAGTCGCAATGATACTTGAAATAAGAATAATTACTTCTTCTTGCTTTTACTGCATTTAACTACAGTCGGCACATCATGTTTATTTCTTCCATATTGCTCTATCAACTTTTATCCCTGTATTCACACCTTTTGTATAATATCATTCCGTACTCAATTCATCCGTACCTTCGGTTTTTCTCTACTCCTATATACGTCCAACTCCATACTTAGCATTCTTCTAGTTATGACTTCCATTCCTTTTCATGACATGTCCATTATATTTGTTATTGATACTTGAGAAAAGGTGACTTATTTATATCATTATAATTTTTTCCTATAAAATCAGCACAATTTAAACTTTAAAAAAATCTAATTCACTTAATATTTTGTTTTGTCCATTACTAATCAATTGTTATTTTATCTATGAAGCTTTACGACTTATTTTATACCCTTGTCTCTGGTTACGATAAAATTGTCTTCTTTTAGTTGGTAGTAGGGAGCGTGCTATATCAAGCATGGAAGTTCCAGTCACTCCAACGAGTAAACCAGTATCGGGTGCTACACAAACGATGGCTGTGACCTTGGTAAAGGGCGAGAAGGGCTTGGGATTCACGATAACCACGCGGGACAATCCAACTGGTGGACACTGTCCTATATACATCAAAAATATATTACCAAAGGTGCATTTATTATTTTAAGATTTTAATATAGTCTGATATGCTTAGTTTCTTAAAATGGCAAATACATTAAAATTGTTTTATGGTTAATACGTTTATTAATTGCAAAGCGATGGTGGGATGTTGGTAGCACGCTGGAACGCCACGTCACAGTATGTGGAATCTTACAATTAACCTGAGCTTTTGGTGAAGGAATATATAGTGATCAGTAAGCATGGTGGTGGGGTGTTATTCAAGTATCTATATGAGTAATTATAACTTAGTTAAAAATATTTCGCCAACTCATATAGGTGTGTTTGAAATATAGAAGCTGCACATGAAAGGGCGCCTCCTTTTCTGTCTTACCACAATCATTTAACATCGGTTGCTATTATGATCAAATAACTTTCATCTTTTTATATAATGGCAACTGTGCTCATCTACATTTTTGCCAGCGTTTCGTGAATACAATATTTTTCTAATTATTATTTTATCTTCAAACATAAACCTAACAAAATGGCGGCTCCCTTTTAAAATGTTTAAATGTTTGTATCAAGTTTTTATTTATAATTAACTTCACTTGTGCATAACAACCATACTACGTCACGTAAAATGCCGCCAAAATTATTTATTATACGGCCAAATAAAAGTTTTGAAATAAATTAAATAACTTATTAACAGATTAAAGAAAAATAAAATAAAATGAAAATATGTTTGTGAAGGGAGCGGCCGTGATGGACGGGAGACTTCGTGCGGGCGACAAGCTTGTATCGGTGAACAATGTGTCGGTGTCTGGTTTGACGCAGCAGCAAGTGGTAGCCCTGCTCAGGAACACTCCCGCTGACTCCACCGTCGATATAGTCATCGAAAGGAGCGCACCTAATCGCACGCAGGTACATATATAATATGCACGTAATTTATCAGGAAATAGTTTATTTTTTTGAATGTTTTCATCACATTGTTTTCCATTTATGTACGTTAAGTGAATTCGGTGTATTTTTTTTTCATTGTAGCACTGACGTCACTGTACCTGATGGTAAGCCCAGTACAATCTAAAACAACGGCGATCACCAAGAGATCTATTATCCTCCGCCGGTCGTCGCATTCTCTCAGCGGCTGAATATATATACCATTCGCTGATTCCGAAATACGACAAACTAAAAGAGTGTCACTTTGAATGGTTTATCACCATGTGCATGATGGTGAATGGTTTATCACCATGTGCATGATGGTCGCGATCCTCTGGAACACAATTTTCTTGTTCTACTATCAGTACTATCCAGCAAAATTATTTATTATCGGCCTATTTTCGGTTACTTCGTGTTGATAAATTATTTCATATATCCGAACAACTTTTCTTCACGTATTCGCGGCAAGTATGTGTTTTTTTAAGTCAATGAAGAGTACCTAGTAACTTCTCACAGATGTTTTCCATACAGTGTGGTTATACTTTTTATGGTTTTACTAAGGAAAATTATTTGTTAAACCAAAGAGTAAAATATTTAAGTAGACCAATTAACATTACATATTACAGCAATACTGCAAATATTTTAAATGTCTTGGATGGTTTCTTGATATACCTACATATTTCTTGATTTATATTTTCCAAAAAACTGTTTAGTTACCATTTGTTCCGGACATACTTTTTTTTATTCTATACTATTTTTTCCAGAGAGTAGAACCACAGCAGAGTTCGACAAAATATACAGAGAAAGCTATCGGGTCTTCCATTAATGACCCGAGTCAGGTAGAAGTGGGCGTGGCGACAGAAAACGGTCGCGTCTCAACCATAGTGAACGCGATTAACCAGAACAATTCCAACAATAGCTCTATGAGAGGCAGAATAAAGAAGAGCTCTTCAAAGGACGATCTGCTAAGCAAAGAACACAATGGAGATTTTGCGCTACAAGAGGCTTTGAATACATCTTCTAGTTCAGTAAGTTTAAAAAAATTTTTTTTTTTTATTTTACTATAGGAATTTATTAAATGGTAAAACGCTAAAGCTTGTGGGAAGGACTGGCTTTCAAGTGCAGATACCTGAACACACGTATAGGTAGGTGCTTGGTGACAGATTTTCTACTTGATGCTGGCTAGATGGTATTAGAAAATGCCCTACCATTATTCTATTATTTTTATTAGCCTATGGACATTTGTAACATCAGAGATATCACTATCGTTTTGTTAACTTAAACTCACCTCACCAAGAAGCTCCCAACCCTACTCATCACAAGAATACAACACAAGGTTATTCGACCGTCATCTCCTTTACGGTAGAAGTATTACACCGTTTGAACTGCCCCATAAGAGAAATCTCCAAGGAAATTTTATATTTTGTGGTTTCAGATATTAAGTTTACGAAATCGTTTAATACTGCGGCTAGACGTGCCGGTGCACGACTCTGAGAAAGCGGGGCTTGGTATTAGCGTGAAAGGCAAGGTCACTGTCGGGCCGGATCCACAAGACCTGGGCATCTTTATTAAATCAGTGCTGCACGGTGGTGCTGCTTCAAGAGACGGAAGGTTTGTTCTTCATTACTAATATTTTTATAACACTTCATCGCTATGTATCTTTAGTTTTTAAGTTAGGTATGCTAGATTTAGGAACTACTTTTACAGGTTTAGTTTATGTATATGCCCATTTTTTTGTCATATTTCTGTAAGCGCGTTATAAAAAATTATGAGAGAAAATTTTAATGATGCGCGAGCATATTATAACAAAAAGCCTACACTATGAAGTTGCTTGCGAAACTTGCAAGTTTGTTGTGGTGAAGATAGACACATTCGATGTTACGCGTTACATAATCAAGTGTGACTATATGCAGCATAACTTCTAATGCGGATACATAAGTACACGCAACCACTTCTATATTTTTGAGAAAAAATTATGCTATTTAAATACTTTTATATGGCCACAATAGACCGATCTTAAGCGATGATGTGGTCCAAGATGGTAACACACTAAGCCTCGTGTAAGACTGGCTCTCAAGTGCTTGCATTGGTGCTTGGCGACAGATTTTCAAATTGAGTGTGGTAGTTAGCCATGCGGGCATTACAAAAAGTCCTACTACCATGCTATGGTTTCATCACGATATTTTCCTTCACCGAAAGTGCACGCTCATTGCAGGGGTTCGAACTCTTGTCGATCGACGCGATGCCTGTAAACACTCAACACTAAGCCATCATTAGAATATACCAAATTCATATCATTGTGATGATGACTAAATGATGTTAGTGTGCGTGAACAAAATAGTGTTGTGAACTTCTAAACTTTACCCTATTAATAGGAAAATTATTTTATACAAACTAATGATCAAATAAATGTTAGGAATGTAGCTTTAAAATATATAAATGACGAATAATAAATTAATGGAATATATATCAATATATTCCACGTATGATGTTTACATTGGTAATTAAATATAAAAAAAAACTTATTTATTAACATAAAATTTGATGTTATTGCTAATAAAATATCAAAAATATTGGATTTATTTAAACGTGTTTTAGTGCAGAAAAAAGAGCACACAACTTGTGAAAGAAATCAAATCATTTATTCAGCACGGTATTACTTTGACAATAACAGAATATTATGATATTCAATACACAAATATACGGCAAAACAGTTAGTTTTACGATGATACAGAGGCAACTTCCTTTTACATGAATTAATCCTGACATTAATATCTTTAAATATTAACAGAAAAAACTTTCTATAGTATTCCGCAGAATTTTAGTACTTTAGCAGTCCATTAGTTAAAGTAACAGGATCCACATGAAACATAAAACAAGACAAATAATAATAAAAATGAGAACGTTAAACCTTTGAACACAATTTTATAAAAAAAATATGGTAGTAGTTTAAAGCTTTAAGGTGCATCGAAAACTAAGAAGCCTCCCGAAAATTAATAAAATGAAATATTTTTCACAACTTAGCCGATCTTTTCCTTGTAAGCGAAATTGAAAGCGTTAACTAGTATACGGTAATAATAAACTTTTAATAAATAAGACGCTGAAATAATATCTAATCAACCGAAAGAGTTTCATCAAAATCGGTTTAGTACCTACCTATAAACATTGTTAAACATACATACTAATAATATTTATATGTAATAGAACAATATACATAAATCATAGTGTTAGGTAATTTGATCGATATTACAAAGGTACGCATTGATTATTATAGATTCTCCTTTAATTCTGAAAGATCGTTCGTTTGTTCTGAAGTTGGTTAATATATAATCCTCAATTCATATATAAAACTATAAATATTGATATAAAAATAAAATCTTACCCATGGGGAAACTGGTTGTCGCGCGTTACGCGGTTACACTGAATGCCGCCATTTCATTTTTTTGTTCATGTCATTTTACATTGAATGTTTGAAACTATAACATTATTTAATACTTAATGATAGTATGTACGTGATCCCAGCATCTTTATTATTTATTGTAGTATTATTTTTACATAATTTCATTATGCATACTGGCATTATCATTGGATTATTACAATACGCTGCTTGTCAACGTGACAGTGTTGTCGTAATGACACCGACTCGAGTACGCCGATCCGATTTCGGTCGTGATTTTGGTAGCCGATTTGTTATAGTACGCCGGCGGCATCTAGTTGTAGTGCAAGCTACGATCAATAATTAATTTATGGTTTTATAAATAAACTCTTAAAAACCTATTTTGATAAACAGGTTACACACGAATGATCAGTTATTGAGTGTGAACGGTGTGTCGCTGGTCGGGCAGTCGAATGCGGAGGCCATGGAGACATTGCGCCGAGCTCTGCTACACTCTGCACCCAACACCCGGGGGAGCATCTCGCTCACTGTGGCACGCAGGACTGGTAACCTATATTATCATATAACCTATGGTGCAAGGGGAATTGAATTAAATCTTTAAAGCTGAGGTGCCTTAGCCAAACGAGGAAATAGCGATATCAGAGTGGTAGGGCTGTTTTGCCCGACTTGGTCGCGACCACCATGCATGTGGTGAAAAGTCCGTCATAGTGACTCGCTTTTGCGTGTCGCGTTTTGGGATCAGCCTGTACATATCCAGTTAAATTAATGCAGGTCGGCAAGACAGCGGCGACCGTCGATGAATTACGATTTCTCGCCATATTTGCATTCATTCTGCATCAAAATTAATAATTCAAACATAATTTTAAAGCTTATGATTGCTGCTAGTGACGAAAATGTTTTTGTTAAAAAAAATTGATTAAGAAACCGTCTCTTCGAATGTAATCTATTGATGAAACAATAAGAGTTTTTAGCTAGTTATTCTTATTTCGATATGCGAAATACTAAGTAGGTATACCAAACATAGGGAAATTAATACTTATTGCGTCATGAATATAACTTCTAATTTCTGATGCTCTCGACGTCAGTTGACAGTCTAGGATTATTTATAAACATCCATAGGTATTATGCGAACAATTGTGGTAGGGATCAGACGTGCATCCTTGATTGTCTAATTTTGAAATTTATTCGAACTTGCCATTGTGTAGCCAACTTAATTACTTAGTTCTATATTATATATAAAATGTTGATATATAACTGATATGTTTATGAGATATATGACTAAAGAATTTATTATAAGTGTACTCAGTATTTTCTAAATATACCTAGTAGTTGTTGTAATATTGAAATGTGATTGAAGTGTGTTGATATCAAGGAAAATTGTATATTTAAAAATGGAATTCAACTCTTCTAATTATGGTAGTAAATGTTGTGGAAAAAAATACTAGACGTTTAATTACAGATTATTCTCATATTAGCTGGATGATTATTTTGATTTTATACTTAGGTAAGTAATAAAAAAATAAATCAAGATCTGACCATTTGTACAATTGTTTCGTTATTTAGTAACGGCATTGTGCATTCTATGAACAATTTGGCTTAATTAGGTAATATAGTATCTATTATTTATTTGTTACCACAGACAGCATGGATAACCTTGCTCGATGGAAAGACGACACTCCCCCAAACGGCAACGACACAACTAACTCGAACGATAACAGCTCAACAAACTACAACAACACTGTCATCTATACGAGTGACAAAGAGAACAAACCTCTCGACAACTACAACTACGACACCAACAAGAACGAAACTTTCGACAACCATGACAGCCGAGCCAGCAAGAAACACGCGTCCATTGTTACAATAAACAATAACAATTGTTATGTAACTAACCAATCGGATGACAGTAAAGGGTACTTGGAAAGAGACAAAGATGTCGTTCCACATGACAACAAAAGAGATAGTTTCGAGTGGAGCCGTTTGGACGGATGGAATCCTGTGATAGATAGACTGACTGGGTTAAGGAATGAGAGTTATTATATGGCGACGCAGATGGAAGGACCTCCTATGAATGGGCATCATTATAGACAGAATCTTGGCCATGTGCATATGTCGCGGTCGCCGCCGGCGCACCATAACGTCATTATAGAAGAGGACTACGGTACGACGAGGTAAGTAACAAATGTCACACTTACTATGTAGGTTTTACTTACTATATTAGTATTACTCACTGTATTATTTATAGCGTATGTACCTATACTTATACGTAACCATTATAGTATTAATTGTCTGATTTATTTATATACTTCATATTTAAATATAAGCTTGAGCCCGCGACACTCGTTTTGGTGAAAATTCCTTTGTTGTTCCATTGGAACTGCGTCACTTATTTGGATTTAAAATTGGGTTATTTTCTATTCGTTAGCTCGTCTTTTTATTATATATTATGTTCAATTGAACTTGTTAACAAAGTAAAAATTTGAAACTAAATGTAAAAAGGATTTTTTTTATCTAACTAGCGATAAGGAATATCGTCAGTATCAAATAGCTGAAGTTAATTCAAATAAAATTATACGTGAACTCATTTAAAAAAAAAAAATATATATTCTTAAAGTACAGGCACAAAAAAATGTAGATTACCTAGTTGTGATTGATTCAAATATTATAATTAAAACATAATTGACTCAGGGCTACAGGGTCAAATAATAATACTCACTTATTGATGTGTAAACTTATGTACATTCGTGGGCATGTGTGCGTTGAGACTGACTTTGTTATCACAATAATTTGTAAATTAACTTCTAATAAAGGTGTCCTCCCCACGGTCCGTGATATTGTGTGTGAACGCGGACCAACCAATTTATCCATAGCGTAAATTAATGACACAAGTATGCATGTGATGTATTTTCTAGGGGAAGCGTTAGTGGTGGAGGAGGTGAATCAGGCAGTGACTGCGGCGCAGGATTCAGTCGAGACGCAGTCGGAAGACGTTCCATGTCTGAGAAACGACACGCTGCACTCGATGCCAAACAGACTGGCACATATAAGAAGATTAAAGAAATCAAGGCAGTTAACTGTAGGTTCATCGTTAGATAAAAGTTAATTCTCTATAACGTAAAAAAAGATAGGTATCATTACTACACTTGTATATGTTTTTATATTGTTGTGTAACGTTTATTAGCGCTTTTGGATGGGAGTAAAAGCGTACTAATGGGACGTCGCTACGTACCGCCTTTCCTACAAATTTTTTTTTTTTTACGAATCACAATGAATTTTTTAATTATAAATACATAAATCTCTTGCAGTATACGACAGTCGTTATGATTTTGTTTCAGCTATGCAAGTAGGACCCTCATTAGGCATGCGAAAATCCTCAAGTTTAGAGTCACTACAGACTGCTATACAGGAAAACCAAAGGAATCCACGTAACGAACCTATATATGCGCGTGCGCACCCACGTAAGTAACTAAACTATTTGTGACTAAACAGTCTTGAAAAACTTCTCATAACTATTGAAACAAATGTAATTATTATACTGTTTTATATTTATTTCAGCGTTAAAACACTGGCTAACTGACGATAACACTGGCCCAGATATAGTAAGAGGATCACCACAACAATCCTCTCTCTCACACAAGAAACCTTCTCTTCTAAAGTCATTATCAACGATGTTCAGGTAAATATAATATGATAAACTCTTCATAATTTTGGTTCCACAGATTAGTAATGGTACCTTTACAGGATAAGTCAAAAATTGTACTGTTTTTTTTTTAATTACCTCTTTTTAATTTTACATGACATCGTTACGCGAAGTTAAAATTAACAAATTATTATCAATTATAATATATAAATTTTATAATGATTCACATAAAAAAATGTTCCCAAATCTTTATAGCCCGCACGTAGCTATAATTTTGTGTAATACTAATACTGAAATTTCTTATGATAGGATAGGAAAGCCTCATAAGAAAGTGGAAGGCGAGTTATATGGTCGGTCTCATCCGGGGCGCGCTTCCGAAAAGTCATTATCACGAGACGCTATAGAGAGGCATGTACGACCTGAACACCAGCCTAATGACAACCCACCTCCTCAACAAAGGTACCTAATAAGTAATAAACTGCGTCGTGTAATCTATCTTCTATCTTTTATATAAATAAAATTGTAGAAGTGCGCGCATCACGTAAAACCTACAGGATACATTTTGATGATTGTTTTTCTGCTTTAATCCTTATATACTAGGTCCTTATCAAAAAAATATATCACGATATCTTTATAAGCAACAATTCTGTAGTTAACACGTGCGGAGCCGCGGGCACAACTATAAAGTAATAAAATGAAATAAGCGTCCTATATACAAAATTTCATAAAAACCGATGAAGCCGTTTTTAAGTAACAACCGAACATACAAACAGAGACACAAAAAAATTTTAATGTCATATTATGTGATCAGTCTCATTTATAATAGATGTATATCATGAAAGGAAAAAAAAATACATGAACAGACAGAATTACAGATTTATTAACATTAGATAATTGTTTATGTTTGAGCTTTTTTAACAAAGCCGGTTTATTTTATCCAAATTCGGTAAAGTCGGTTTTTTTTTAAATCTTTATTTACAATACTAAAGAGATTCTATAGACACAATATTTGTTGTATGAAGATCTGAGGCTCATCATTCCCGGCAGAGCAGCGCCGGCAGCGGTAGTGAACGCGCACATAAATCCGATAGAAAACAACGAGCGCCACCGTATCGTGCTCCGCCCACACAACCCTTGCCGGACCCGCCGCACCATCAACCACAGGTACATACATCTCCCACATAGCTAACAATTAAAGCGGATATATACTATTAAAATATAACTCGACGTAACGCGGAGAGAAAAGGGCAGAACTATACTGTAAACCGAGTTAGACAGATGAGCGCGACGTCGATTCGCGTCGGGTATTAATAATGTGTTTCTGGCCATTTTTTATAGTAGCTCGGCAAATGTACGGTACTTTCCCTGGTGGTAAGTACAGTACAGTCTAAACACAACTGCGACCACCGAGAGATCGAAATCCATCGGCGGTCACCGATATCAGACTCAACACGAGTCAAGCCACGTCGGGTACCGTGGCATGTTAAAAGTATGTGTCTGTCTTTTTTATAGTTAAAAAATATGTAATGATATGTCTAGTGTAATTTGCTATTGCACTTAATTTGTCATCACTGTGTAATGATTACAATCTATATAAATAAATCTGTAGTTCTGTCTGTACAGTTAATTTTTTGTCCAAATTTTCCGATAGGCACACTGTATAATCGATACTGGTCACGAATAGGTCGTTCAAGTGTTTTTGTCTGTCTGTTTGTATATCCGGATTTAACTCAAAAACGGCATGTCCGATTCTTATGAAATTTTGTACAGGTGATGCTTATGTCATTGGGTCAATTGTTAAGGTATAAGAAATTTCAAAATTACTTTTAAAAACAGCAAAATTTTTATTTTTATTTTGTTATTGATCGATGTTGATGAAATTTTGTACACGGGAAGTATAAGTCATTCCATGAACGGATGGGCTACGAGAATTTTCACTAATAATTGTAGGAATCGTAAATTATTTTTGTTTCCAAAGTTTTAAAATTCTATTAGTTAACTGATTTTGATGAAATGTTGTATACGGTAAATATAAGTAATTACATAATTGATAGGATATAACGATTATCAATATTACTTCTTTAATTCGTAAAAAAAGGAGTTAAAATTTTTAACATCATGAATTTTCAACCTATTCTGACCTAATTATGTAGAGGGGAAACATATATCATACCATAATTGAGAGGCGATATGTATCGTTAATAATACATAAGAAATCGGAATCTAATCAAATAGAATCGGAGATTAGAATAATAATTTTCAACCAATTTTGATGAAAATTGTACACGGGAAATACATCATATCATTCGTTGATACGGCATAAAAATTGTCAACGATATAGGTAAAAATAAAATAACGGGATGTAAATAACTACTGCGAAGTAACAAATGCGTGCGGAGCCGCGGGCACACCACTAGTAATAATATAATTTAATATCAATGAAATAGAAGCTATGCAACTGTCTGCCGGCCAGTGTATTACGTTCTTCCTACAACTGACAACGTGAAGTCCTTCAAACATAACTTGAAGAAACATTTGAGCAGGCCGGCATGACAGTGAGGACTGACGATGGATTGTTGATCTCACGGTAAACGCCGATGTTGTTGGATTATAGTGTATTCACCAGGAGATACAGTGCCGACACTTTGCCGTGGTAATATAAAAAATAATTCAAAGCAGTTATGAGGACTGCCGACAGAAGTGAAAACTTAAAACTATAAACATTTTTCCTAAACTTCTAATGATAGAATTAATAATAATAATAGAAGTGACTATTATTAATATTAATAATAGAATTAAGAAAATACGCATATATGTAATTTGAAATAAGAAACACTTACTTTGTAAAATATAATTGTCTAACAAGAAAATATTTTTGACAATCGTTAACACGTCACGTGACCATATCGATGACGACTTACATGAATTTACTTATTGGTTAGGGATATCCAAACCTTTCTAGAAGTTTTCACTTCAAAAAAATTGCCTTTATCATTCAGGGATAATTCAGCTTTCTATTAGTAAAAGCTTTTTTAGATTAGGACCACTCGTTCCAGAGACTATCTTCTACAAACATATTCACAATCTTTACCTTTTTTATAATAGTAGTATAGTAATTTTAATATACTCGTACTTTGTTCGACAGGCAATAGACAGCGCGTGGGGGCCGTCCGGCCACTATGTCAACTATGAAGAGATACAACAAAATTTGAAGTAAGCGACGTTAATTCACACTTTTCATTGAATTATCTTTACAAGTAATGAATGTATTTATTTTAAAAAGTAGTTATGATGAATATTCTAGTGCACGCCGTGAGAAGTTAAGCGAAGTTCAGATCGGACAAATGCGAAGGCAGGTGCATGCGCAGAGAGCTAAGGCTGAAGAGGAGAGGTGATTATCTGCAAATTTATTCATGTATTTAAAAATTGTATCATTTGGTTTTATTGCAACTATTATACATTTTAAATAAAACATCCGGGAATATAAAAATTATTTTATTTATGAACTTATAAATGAAATATTTTTGTATAATGACTAATTTATGCTGATACACATTAAGTTGTATAGAATCAAAAATTGCAAGGTAGGTCTGACCGATGGGATAATTCAAGATTAACGAATACATATCAATTGTATTTAAATTGTAATGTATTAGTTTTTCTTGAATTTCCACATTATCGGTTAGAGGAATTTTGCCGCTTTTGATTCTATACGATTTATTTGAAGAAACAGCTAAAAGTTTGCGAAATAAATTCTCGTCTCATAAATTTTTGTAGGAGATATATAAGTAAATACAGTGTAAACTCTTTATAACGAAACTCAAGGGACTGAGCATTTTTTGTCGTTATAGAGAGTTATCGTTATATGGAGTGGAGTTTCAATATGTGGGTTTTAACGCAAACCAACCAAGTTGGGCTCACTTCAACGTTATAGGGAGTTTATCGTTATAAAGGATAACGTTATAAAGAGTTTACACTGTATCTACTTGTGTTTACATAAAACAAAAAATGGTTGTTTTTCTGGAAAATGAATTTATATTAATCTAGCTAAAAGAATGTCTCAGTGGGGACTTCCAAAGAGACCACATTTATTAAATCATAAAATATAGTTCAAAATTGAATGTATTATGTATTTAATTTAAAATTAGCACTATATTGCTAATTTTATGAAATTTAGCATTTTTAAGGACAACCTCTTCCAGTATGAAATAAAGTAGGTAAAGTTCTAAAATTCACTATTTTTGATAGAAACGCAATCATAATAAAAATTATATAGGTATGCAGTAGGTACATACTTTTATTTCTACACAATATTGATAATATTTTCTATATAAATATTTCGCTAAAGATTTAACAAGTGATCATGTAGCATTGTTTATAAAAAAAAAATATTCGCAAAAAATCAGTAGAAGGCAGGATTCATACTTTAAAATAAAAAATTAATACAACAACGATATAATTTTATCATAGATATAATTTTTTTTATATAATACCATTACCTTAGCCCATTACATAACCTTGAAATACAATACTATGATGAATAACAAATCTGGAGTTTAGGTAGTTTTATTTTTTAATAAAAGGGTAAGAACATAAATAGTTGCTACCTGGTATTTAAGATGAGCGAAGCATTAATACTGACAATGTCATATCTATTCAACGATAAAAACAAAGATTTATTAAAGTAAATTATCGTCTTACTTACCTATATGATTACTCTACACTGGCCTAGAATTAATTCAAATTAACTACAACAACGTTAATAACCTATGACAATTTAATTATCTTTTACTATTGTTTTCCTGCTTCGATATTGTCGATGGTTTGGTAAGATGCATGTGCTTCGTAATAATAAAAGTTTATTTATTTTATGAATTTTGCTAATTTAGAAAAATTGACGTCTTGTCTTTATGCAATCAGTACCTACCAACCCAAAAACTTCCATTCTGTATATTTTATACTAGCTGTGCCCCACGGTGTCACCCTTATAAAATTAATTTGACTAAGTATACACCGCGCAACCGCGTTGCTAGCGTACCCGTATAGCCAGCCTATGGTTGTTCTCACTTCTCGTATTTGTGTACAGATTGGCAGATTGCCTAACGTTCATGAACATAGCTCCTCTCCTTAGGGTCGTAGCGTAATGTTATGTAGCCTATAAACAGGGCACTTTTTACCCCGGGGTGCAAGGGGTGCGAGGAACCCGGGCCAGAGCCCTAGGGGGCGTAAGCCGACCGCCATAAGTCTTGATAGGTATCTACTAGCTTACCACATTAACACTGAGTAACACTGTAGACCACGAAAGCAGAGGTGCGAGCACAGCATATTTAAGGGCAAACATGGGTCCAAGACTCAAGATAAATTGATAAACTTGACCATTATAAGTAGATATAGAATGAAAAGATAATGATAAAATGACATTATTTCAAAATATTCCAACTCAAAAGCCCGAAAATTGTGTTAGATGTCTGATTATCAGTAATTTGGGGAAATAATGTAATGAATCCTTAAAAAATACATTGCGTTTTTGATTTAAAACAGTTTGGGATGGGCATGATAACTTTCGCACCCCGACGCTGAATATGCTTAAGAGGGCCCTGCCTATAACCTTCCATAATTAATGTGTTATAAAATGTTAACATAATTTTTCAATTCTGACTCGTAGTTCCCGAGTTTAGCGAGTTCAAACAAACAATCTTTTGAGCTGTATGTTCACTTCATAACACACTACTTAGTTCTTGTCTGTGAGATTCGATTTTTCATAGTTCACTATGTTAACATGTTACTATATCGATCTCGCTCATTCTTTAGTAGAATCATGTGCAATTAACGTCAAAATTTACATTATGAAATCTTATACTCCTTCCGCAACCCGCACTACTTCCCACTCTTCCAAGCTCTTCGGAATTTGTGACAGAGTTTTTGATCCATATATCGGAATATTAACATAATGAATTACTAATTTAAAAAGAATACTACCATTTACATTACATTTGAATGTACACAATTTTAGTAAATTTATTGTAAAAAAAAAAATGTAGATATAAACACGTATGCAGATTTCATGTAAATAAATAATATTAGAGTAAGTTCGGGTATTATGGCACACCATGAGTCTTTTTAGAAATGAAAGTGAAAGTATGCACGACCAGTCAGTCTTTAATGGTTATCTAGGTCGTTAAACTTATCAGTAATCAATAACTAGAAGCTTAAGCTTAACCTGTAAGAATAACTAAAATTATTATATAATTTTTCGTAAACGTAAACAATCATCACAATTAAAACATGGTTAGGTAATATGGCACAGTGCCATATTGGCCGCAAACGCCATGGGCCATATTATCCACCAAAGCATACAATGGTACAGTAAATTAATTGCTCGTTATTTTGCTGTGCTTAACTCACAATAAAAAATGTCAGTTTCTACTCCTGAGTATTCTTCATGAACCCATAGTTTACACGATAGGCATTGAATCCGTGATTCCCCTCTAATGCCCATAGAATAGAGAGATTCACAATACAAAAACTTTGCGTCTTGAATATTGCGTCTATCTGGGCTTTCATCAGAGCTATCCTTATACAATGGTTCATTTTCATCATCTGTGCTGGATATTTTATTGTCTATTGGTTTTGGCTTTGTCGTTTCACCTTTAATTTGCTTTTTTCCCTTTATCCATAGTTAATTTGTTAATATTTTCGGTTTTGTTTTTCAACCAGTCTCAACTTCAACGAATAACATCGAAATACGTAAATAGGGATCACTTGCCGTGCCGCACAGACCGACTGAGATGGTGAAGGGTGGGGTTGCGTAGACGTTGCAAATATGTGTAACGCTTAGCATTGGCTTGCTTCGGAGAAATGGCGGTAGGCCATATTGGCCAGTCAGACCATAATACCCGAACTTACTCGGCATAAAAAAGATCCTTAAGTTTGAATAGAGAAGAGCATGTTCTAAATTGAAACCATTTACTTTTGTTTTACACATCAGTATGTGGAAGTGGAACAGATACATAGTATTCAGTAACAGCTTTTGCAATATAGTAAGTAGCTTTTGTATATTAGTTCGAAACTGTTACTTGTAAATACGCCGCACTCCTACTTATGTTATATCCGGAAAAAAGTTCGGTTACGTGATTATATTTTACGAAAATATGTGTATAAAAATATGCGTTACGTTTTAATTTTCATCAAAAAAAAACGACACAAAACTTTCCGAACACCGCAATGCTTTTATAGTAATTTGTGGCTAAAACCGTCAAATAAGCTGGAATGTATACAATATTATCTATTGTTTGTACGATATATTATGAAACTTTGCTAACTGTATTTTATGTGTTGTCGTTTATTATAAAACAATATTAAAATTTTAAATGAACCGTTACATAGAAATTAATAAAAGTTTAAGGTAACAATAATTTTATTCCGCAGTCGTCGGGTAGGGGCGGGTGGCTTCCACTCACAGCGCTCCTGTAGGGAGGGTGGGGGTGGAGTGGGAGGGGTGCGGCCACAATCAAATTACTACGAGTATGAAAGCGCACCGCCAAGGAGACCGGGGAAACTTTCCCACTACCACTAACAAAAAGGATCAGTAATCTTATGTAATAAATAATCGCTCACTCAACATAATATTTATGTATGTTACTAATCACTCAACGTATTGTTTATGTATGTTACGATAACTCAACATAATTATATGTGTGTTAATAATCACTCAACATATATATTTTATGTTACTAATCATTTCAATTACTACATCGGTTTAATTGGCTCATAATTTTAACAATAGTAACAAAATTGTAAAAACGGCCGTCTCTTAAGAAATAATGCCTTATGAAAGTTCAAATCTATCCATTGGTACCTATATAATATGTGTTCATATTATGTCGAAAGCACATTATTTAACTGTCTTTAGTAAAAAGTTTGCTAAAGAGTTATAGTACAATATATGCGATATCCGGTGTTTCAGCAAATTTTTTACTATATTGATCTGTTCAGGGCTTAGCAAATCCTTACTATTGTATTGTATAAGCTGTTGGTGAGCGTAATAGATACTATTCTGTACTTTTCTTAGTATGAAAGAGGTAGAAAATAAAAGGGATAGGTAAATAAATAAATTCATACCCTTGTGGCAACCCGTTATCCCCACAGAAACCTTCCTTTAAATCGAGGCTACATATAGGTATATTTTTTATACATGAATTTTTGTCTTAGCTTATAGTAAAAAAAAATTGTATGTTTTATGTCACAAATTAATAATATTTTGTTTTGCACGTGCCGATAACAACTTTATAAAAAAATTATTTGTTTTATCTAAACTCATTTCAATCAAATCATAATTAATTGGTCATATAAAGGGTGGAAAAAGCGAATGGGACAAGCAGGAAAAGTACATTAAATATTGAAGATAACCAATTTTACATAAAGGAAACATTCTTTTATTTTATGAAATAAAAATAACTGCATTCACAGATTTTCTAAAATAGTTTACCTATACAGGGAAACGAACCGAGTAAAAAATTCAAAAAACCTGCATATTTCCTCCATTTCTCGTTCGTTTTATCCAACCTGTGTATATGTTATCATATTTTAATAATATGATTTTCATGTATATATACAAAAGATGTTTTTCTTTTTGACGTGACAACGTCTTATAAATTGGTTTGCCGGGTGACACTTCAAGAAACTGCGTTACGCTCCGCTCACGTTATGCGCTCACAATGAGAGCGAGTGAGAGGCACGCGTCCCTTCCACTCGGGCATGGTTAGCCCGCCTAAGAGCGAGAGAGACAGACATAAAGTCGTTGTCACGTAAAACTTTCGCCCGTATACCGACTTTACAGGCAACCAATTTTTTTCTGTGAAAATATTTCAGTCATGTAGAACAGACGAAATTGTACAATTCTAATATTTTATATATTATGCTGTTACGGGTTTTATGACTACGACATTATTATTATTAAACGTAATTTTACTCCCAAGTAGATTCGCTATATACTTTATATAAATTTTTTAGGAAAATAATTCCTTGAGATATAAACCCAGTAATTTTTAATATTTTATAATATTTATTTCAATTACTTATAATTTTTGATTATTTTCTTAATAAATATCGAAGCGGTCGAATGGTTTGACTAGTGATTTACCGATCTGATGTCCAATAGTCCGCACATTTATGTGTAGCAACAACTTTTTCGGAATTCGTATATGTAGCTGTATTAACTGAAAGTGAAATCATCATAACGCAACTTGGAGAACCATAGAAGCACGGAGCATAAATTTTGGAGAATCATCGTTTGTAAATGTCGTAAAATTGGAAAACAGACACTAGAGCGCGCTAGTGTCGCTAATGTCATATATTTATTATTCATGAATGATCGGTACATAAATTCATCATTTCTTATACAATAGTAGAATATATAAAGATTAGTCAGGAATTTCAGTTAGATTGTATTTTACCTTTGAAACGGCAAATAATGAAGTTTAACGAAAATTAAGCTTTACTTTTTATTACGGTCTTTACTCGACCCATACACTCACTTATTGCACACTTTTTCGCCACGTTAAAACCACTATTCAGTTTAAATAATTTATATTAGTCTGAAATTGAATTGTTACAGTAAACAAAAAATAATAGTCAGATATGTAACTAATAAACAGACGCCATGAATCGGCCATAACCGAGTGCAGCGCTACCCTGGTGGTTTTACAAAAATAATCTATCCTTAGTTTTCTGTACGTATTTACTGTACAATCGTCTATGTCGATCGTAATAATATCTAGGGCCAGTTTAGGCTCCGTGCGTAGAATATTGATCTCAAGTGTAGAGTTCTCTTAAAAAATGGTTGTCGTAGTTATCAAGCACAGCCCGGTCCTTCCACCAGTTACTGATCAATTTATTTTATAGTTAACTTAAAACAATAAATCGTTGATCCATCATTCACACATTAATAGCCAAAACATAAATGTTAAAAAAAAATATTATTAAGCTTAAACTGTTGGATATTGAGAGCCGTATTTCATATAGTTCACATGTTGTTGGTACAACGACATGACGGTTCACGGTTCATGTATACCTTTGTCCTTTACCGTTATCCATCAACGGATCTCAAGGTTTGAAAATTCACAATACATACATATTAAATCATTATATTATGTAATAATTTTACTTAGGTACATTCCTACTTAAAATCATTTGAGATAACAATAAAAATCAAAGAAGCTTTAAAATATAGAATTAGATTTAAATTAAGCTATTATTTAGTTACGTAAATAATATAGTGGTATAGCATTGTGTGACTGATTTATGATATATTAATGGTAAAATTATTTTTTACTTTGTTTTGTATTTAAAAACTGTATATATTTTTTCAAATGTTTTACTAAGCATATTAAACTAAGTAAATTAATTGTTAATTAACTTTATAATAAAATAAAATTAAATAATATTTTATTGAATAAATTACATTGTTTCAGTTTATTAGAGGTGCTGACTTAATAAGAACTAATGTGGGATATATAAATTTATGATATTTAATATCACTTTACCTAACATAAAATCGATAAATCATTGTTTAAAAGTATAGTATAAAATAATATATTGTTAAACATTGAAAGTGCAAAAACAAAGGGTAAATATTAACTACATATTTCGAGTCAACATCAACAATAAAGATCTGTTTCTTCCTCGCCAACGATCTGTCCATTAGTTTTTTGTTATTAAATTGTAAATCAACGTTCGTATTTAGTAATTATTAGGGACGTATTCCAGTGAATACCAAAAAAAAACTTGCAATTATTTTTTTAGTATGCTAAAATAAATAAAAACAGTACAAAATTATTTCAAAAGGCCATCGTCACTTTTAGTGAATCTTGTTTTAAATAGACCGCTTTGTGAAAATGTTTTGAATTATATTTCAATTCAGAATACTTGCGCGACGTTGATGTCTTTAACTTTTTGTATATATACTTTATATTATTTATAGATATAATTAATTAATTTTCTTAAATATTCTTTTTCATTAAAAATGTATTAAACTGTGTTTATAGTAAGTAAGTGGAAGCTGTTTTATATTTATACAACATGTTTCACCAATGTGACTTATGATAATAATAATTCTATTTCAGTTTATTATGACATCTGTGTAAATTATTCTACGATCAAATTTTGTACTGTTTAATCGTATTGTAAACGGACTTTTTTATTGAAGTGCCCATATCAATTGTAAATATTATTATATGTTGTAACATGTTTAGATTGTTACAAGCTATTCAATGTGAATAGAATTTATAAATGACATAATTGGCCATTTGTACCTTAAATAAATACAAGTATTATCATATAGTTACGTGTTTAGATTTTCCTTTGGTCAATTTTTTTCTACATTCCTGTACGTTAAAACATATTTTATGTAGTGTATTATTTATACAATACAAATATCTAAAATTTGTTATACTATTGTATACAAATTATTAAAATACAAATATTAGACAAGACAAGATATATTAGACCTTGTAGAAGGACATATCAAATAGGCTACCTTATGTCGTGAAAATAAAACTTTCAGTGGTGAAATAAGGGATGAAAGTTTGTATGAAGAACCCAACTAACCAATTTTGATACATTTTGGTACAGAGATAGATTGGACCGTGGAGAAGGACATAAGCTACATCTTGTTATGAACATAAACCATGACTTCACGGCTATATTCGTTGTCAAATTGGCATAGCGCTGTGACGACCAGACTTGTAAGAACTGTTGTATTATGGTATGCGACTCATTTATAACAGTTCTTAGGCAGTAAAGAAACATCTAAAACACAAATTATGTCACTTTAAAGTAAAGCTAAGTGTTCATATAGCCGTGTAAATTCTCTGTTATATTCTAATATTGCAGCTCCAATGATAAGTTTACTCTAGAAAATATTTTGAATAAGATACGAAAGTGCCAATTACTTGTGCCAAGAATAGTACTTTTTACGGTATTTAATTTAATAAAAATAGACAAATAAAAAAAATATTTGGCAAATAAATAAGTATTATATATAATCCAAAAACACCTTTCAACGATAGTAAAGGGCCACTACTTTATAATTTTTATACAATGTTATTTGAATCATTATGAAATTATGAACTACACGGTAATCGTGTCAGATTCTTTAATATCTATCTATTGATCTAGTCTAGTGCAGATATGTAGATACTACAGTGTATAATTATTTTACCAATTATAAAATGTAAGTGAATTTATAATATCTAAATTTAATGCTCCTGGTTCGATCCACATTGGTATGTATTATACAGTACAATTAATACAAAGTTGACCATCGAGAAACCGGCAATCTATCGACGGTCATCGCCGTCGTTTTGGCTTGTAAGCCTTTGGCAGCTGGGTACCTGGGTACACGTGCGTGGTATTTGCAACCAAATCGGGTACAAACACCTGCCCTACCCAGCTAATCTCGTAACGCGACATGCCCATCTGATGTATGGTGGTCGCGAATTTGCTTTGGTGTCGGGCACACTTGTTGTGTTCTACTCTACCCATAAAATAAAAATTAAATATAGAATTAAGTTACGCTATCGACATTTCTTAAATTGTCTTTTGAATCATTTGTAAAGATAATTATTACATTTAGGTGACAAAATCTCTTATGCAAATAATAATAATAAATTAGAATTGTGTAAGTTATACCTACATCACTGGCCTGTGAAGAAGGTAAATTATTTTAAATTAATTATTATAATATGCTTATTATATTTCAATGTAAATTTTCCTGAAACATTTATCTACTATGCAAGTTTACTTACATCATAGTCTTAGAATAATACATTATCAGTAGAATTTGCTAATTGTAATAATATAGTTATTATTGTAGCGAATTATGAGTGTAGTTGATTAAAATTCTAGAGTTAAAACATTATAATTTCCTAGACCCAGGATAAGATTAAAAACTTAGTGAAAGTTAAATGAAAATCACGTATAAAATTATGCTTATAAGACATACTGCTTTACCATATAAACTTCTAGAGGTAACAATGATTTTTATCCCGATGTAGTTTTATAGACACAGATCCACTTAGGTCAATTATTTTCAAGTGGTCTCACTTGTCACGACATATAATCCTGGCCAGGGTTCACAACCGTACGATAATTATCGTAATGTACAATAATCGCATGCCTTCGTACGAAGTACGATAGACAGCAAATGATTATCGTGTGATAATTTGAAAATTAAAAAAAGTAAAGACTAAAAAAAGGTCTTAAGGGAGGTGGAAGACGGGAAAAGTGTGCCAAAAAAAAAGTCATACCGGGGCTAATATTCATCTGACGAGCTAAAAAGCTAAAAAAAAGTCTTGCGGAGTGGAAATCGATAAGAACGATAGTTCTGGCCTAAATATGATAAATTTTTCTTTATTGGTAGTATAACTGCCGCGCTTCTGGTTGTGAACCCTGAATTCCTGTCTCATTACGCGCGATGGCCATGTCGCGATGCCGCCGTGCGCCGTTTATCTTGACGACACTATCATTAGAAAGGGCAAGGCCGAGCTTCGCGTGTCTCTAACAGTTTGTTACAGAACTTACAGACCTTGCTTGCCCTTTATAGTGGCCTTCATGCTCCCTATTACCCTTACGCCGGGTTTCCGACCTTGGAGTGACGTAAATGTCCCCTGAAATAAATAAAATGCGTATAGATAGCTGAAATTGCTGCAGCGTGTTCGTTTCGGTCTAAAAGGGTCCCGTTAGGAAACAAATTACATTATGTTATAATTAGCCCACAATATTTATAGGTTTAAGTCTTTTATATTTAAGTATAAGTATACATTTTCCGTTTACTTATTTAAAACAAACTAACACTTTTAAAACATAATATGCTGTGTACCACAAAATAGGTACCTACTATAGGTTAAGTTCAGTTCAAAAGCAACGACAGTCAGTGGTTGTACCTATCTATTAAAAGCCAAGCCCAGTGTTGCTGTCAAAGCCTGTAATGGCTCCAGGGCCCATAACGGTAACAAGATAATCAGTTCAAAAAAAAAATCTGTTTTAAAGTAGTCTATCAAAAATCATGATTAAAAAACAAAACACAAAATGTATTAAGTAGAAAAAGTAACTCGAAATGCAACACTTCGAATCGTGCCAATATTGGATATTTTCACTATGTTCATAGGATTTAATGAAATTTTTAGAATATCATTATATGTAGTACAGTAGTAGGCTTTCAATACCACGACAGAGCGTTATAAAACGGTATACCTATGCATATCTAAGAGTATGCCAAAAAATTGTAAACATCAAACTCATTGCAAAATACCAGAACAGAATAAATGTAAATACACTGGATAGGTACCTAAGTCGGAAAAAAGTACCTACTACGAACTCTTTTGAAGACTTGAAATTTCATAATTATTTTCGCTCATTCATGGTAGGTAGGTATTGTGAATTCATCACTACCCGTGCGCGATAAGTTGAGACTCGCCTGGAATGAAACCCTCCGCCCGCTACCCCTGTAACTTCCCCTCAAGCTCCCGTGTTGTACTGTAGGCAACGACATTTTTTTTAACATCTTAGTCTCGTACTGGCTTACGTAACGCAACAACGACACGCTCCGATTTTATAATCTTATTTGATACTGTTTCGTTAATAGTTATCAAAGTTACCGCTATATTTTATTGTTATTTTTTGTGTTAAGTTTATTGTTATAATGAAGGGTAAAACTTTACCTAGTGGAGAGAGAAATCTCGTGTTAAAAGTGTTGGACTTTTTTGAAAACGAAAAACGGAACAAACATAATATAATTTGTGTCTGTAATTGTTACTGACCAGCCAGTCTTGAACCGTGCGCAACGGCGAATGTCCGTTTTTTTCATTGTGTATAATTTCGGTCATGCATATTCCAAATATGATAGGTAGAATTGTAACCACATCGTTGAGCCTCGCGACGAACAATCAGTGATCTAGTATGCTGCGGTCATCGTGATAATTGTAAAAACTAGAAAGCAGAACAAAACCTGCACATGTCCTATAATAACGCAACAGAACGAGACGGTTAACATTAATAAAGTTAGTCTTGTGCACATCGTTGCAAGTTTTTATTTTATTTTAAACTATCAGAGACCACCAGCGAGGCGTTTAATTTTTATAATAATTTTGAATTACTGATGAAAAAACTTGCAGTACTTCGGCGTACACATTGGGTTTAGTTTAGGCATTCACAATTTTTTTATACAACGAAGTGACAAACAAGCATACGGCCCGCCTTATGTTAAGCGGCTACCATAGCCTAAGAATACTTGTAATAGCATAGAAACCACTAGTACGTTGCCGACCTTGAACCCTCCTGTACCAAGGAGCTCTGGAAACCCTACTCATCGTAGGAACACAACAAAAGGTTATTTAGCTGCGATCATCTGTAGGATGGAGGTATTCCACCAGTCAGACTGCCCCAAGACACCCTACGCCGCGCCCCCACAAGGCCTTCACGCACTATTTCGTAGCACCGCGGCACCGTTTCCCTCCGCAGAGGACGGTCGGTTAACTTCGCTTCAGCACACCGCCACGTCCACCTACCGTCTCCTTTTTTTTTTAACATGGAGAAACTCGTCGTGGGTAACACCCGCCCGGGGGACGAGTGGCTATGTAAGACTCCTACTCACTAAAACGCCACGGTGTATCATCGGCCGCCATAGTGGGACGACGCGGGACCTGCAGTAGCATTCTACCCCATCGCCCCGGTGGCCGGCCCCAGTGGGGCCTTTGGCGCTAAAGAGAGACAGTCTGGTACAACCCAGACGGCTGAACCAGTGCAATGGGAAGACGCCCCCCCCCCCCGACCCGCAAGCCCCCCCCCCTGGTCAGGGCAGAAGCAAGAGGCGTGTAAGCACTCCCACCTACTGCCCAAAGTCTACGCTAATGTCTAGCGGAGGTCTCGGCGCTGGCCGATCACTCTGGTCGTAATCTTTGGTGCTATTGCTGTGTTGCGATCAGAGCTAAGTGGCTCCCCTGCCCGCTTCTCACCCACGCCCCCCTCATCACTACCCGTCACATCACGACAGGCACTACGCTGACCCTCCTTCCCTTCCTTAAATCTAAGTTTTAAAATAGAATTAGTTTCGCTTATTTTTAGTCCCATGAGAGTGGGGGGAGAGTATGCCCACCCAGGCAGTATCCCCTGTGCCTGGGTATGCCTAGCGTAACCCGTCAGAGAGTCGGCCGGTTCTCTGACGGGGGCTGCACTCGCAACTGGACTTCCCCCAGCTACGGATCCCCTCGCGGTGCGCCGCCGCTTGTGATTGGTGTGATTTTTTATAAAGGTTTTCTTCCTCGCGGTCCGGGCGTTGAAGCCGAGACCATCGGTCCCATCGAAGTCGCGAGACATGACCAAGACACTTCGATGGGATTACAATAATGACGGTGGCAGTGAGAGAAGCCCCACCCGCCTGCCCAACGGCAGGGTAATTGCTCGCCGGGCCCGCCATCGGCCCGTCAAGTCGCTCCCTCTGCTAAACAGAGGGATGCTGACGACGGAGGAATTATACCAGAAAAAAAACACCCCCCTGTCAGGTATTCGCCGCCGACCGTGAAGCGGTCGACGTTGCCCGGGACACACCGCGTGGAGGTTCCTGACTTGTGCCCCACCCACCGTATCCTGCGGCAACTCAAGCCTAGGTCCTTTCCCTCGGTGTGGAGCCGTTGAGTTTAGCAGCCGATCGCGCGATAAAAGTCACACTGCATTTTCCTAGACTAGCTACCAACAGACGCCATTACAATGCACCCCATACTCGTGCACACCACACAAGTACATAGGTTCTGTAAGGGAGCTTTTATTTCTACAGATAGTTTCTATAGTTTTAATTTCTACAGATAGTGATATTTGCCAGTTCGCGAGTTAATTGTAATTACGGCTACAGCCTAAGTCGAGGTTTGGGCACTTTGGCACCCTTAAGCATGTTGCCACACTTTCGCGGCTGAGTACCTTAAGTGCTCGCCCCCGAGCCACGCTGAACCTGAAAAATTCGTCTGAGACTCCAAGGCCCCTATTGCTAAGAGTATAGTCAGATATTTAAAAAAATGAAGCAACGCGTAGCCTTCTTTCTAACTTACACTTTGTATGATAATTGGTCTCCTCCTAACAACGGCCATAGCATGATATTATAATAGATAGTTCATATTATATCTTACTATATATATTATATTATATAATGTACAGCGTGGTACTACAATGACGATATTAAATGAACACACGTACCGCAAACTTCAAACATTTATAAATGCTTCGATAATATAGGCAAGACAAACATGGCTATCCACACGTTTGCGAGTGTGCTAGTGTGTTTTGAATAAGCAAGCATGACGAATGTCGACCTTGTGTCGGTTATAACTTACTTATAACATTTGATTTAATCTATTTTTAATGTAAAAAGAAGCAAAATGAAAGAAAAAACCCAATAGGATACAGAAAATTCATCAATTTAGATAGTTAAAAATTGATAGAAACAAGTACCAGGTTTTTAGTAATTACTTATTTCGCGCAAGCAATACTAACTACATACCAACGTGTGGACGAAGCGCAAGCTCCATTGATTTGTGCATCAAATGCCGATTTAGCTCTGATCGGTGACAAACCAAGCCAAGCGCTCTATCCATACGTTTGGATTTATAAATGTTTGTCGAGGTTTGGCAAGCATGTGGATGGGGCATAAAGAAATACTATGTATTAGAATGAGACACTTCAGCATAATACAGGAAAGAGATAGCGCTATGTCGGCGAGGCGTTGACATTCCGCGTAGGCTATTCAGATAAAGTTGTAAGTAGCTTCATGAATGGAGCTCCCGAAGCGTCGCCGTGCGCGGAGCTCCTGTCGCGAAGAAGTTCCGTGAAAGATGACCCCTTCACCCGAAGTATCGTGCTGTTGAAAGTCATTTAGCTCGCACCGCGGTTCGTTCACAAGATCGCCATTTGCTGCTATGGCCTCAAAACCTGGCGATAAGTCTACAAAAGGCCCTTTTAAGGGCCAAACCACTAGAAAACTGAACACCTCAAGCATTCTCACGGACACTGCAGAAGCTCCATCGATTAAAACTCTAGATCGCCCATCAGGAGTCGTGATTCTTGAATTTGACGTCGTGACGTCAAAACAAATAGTGACCCACGCCATAGGTCGACGCCGCAATCCTCCACGGACGATTTGCAGTGCTGGATGGCGCTGTACTTGCGTGTACGGAAAAGGCTGAGGCAAATGAAAAGAAGCCGTCCTTAGAGGACAAGACGGCTTGGGAGTTCGCGGAACTCTGATGGCTCTAGTTACCAGAAATTCACTTGGCCGGAATTACCGGGAGCCCCGTTGGGAAACTTACGCTCAGGCTGCATGATCACGACGAAGTAGAAGAGGAGGAGAGGGGAGTTCAACGCCGTACGAACCCCCCGCCCGGCTCACCCCCGTTACCCGGTCCGAGAAACAAGAGACGGCCTGCATTATAGAACCGTTACCACAAACATTAGCTTTGGAAGAGGAAACGTCTGGCACCCCTCCCCTACGTCGGATCAGACGACGACCGCGCCAAATATCCAGACAACGTCCAAACCAGCCCCTTCATATGCCACTATAACTAGCGGCAACAACGTGTCACAGATGCCTAATATGACTAAGAAAGTCCACCACGGCACGGCTACGGCAAGCACCAGCGCTACACAAATGCTACAGCTGTCACAACAAGGAAAATTAAATACCCACCACTCATGGTGGAGAAGCTGCCGAGCTGGCACATCCATTTGGGTGAGTTGACGCGCATCCTACAGAGGCCACTGATTGCACGCCCCTGTGGGCCTGGGGTGCGCTTCCAACCCCAAGATGAAGAGGAATACCGGTAGATCCAGAGGTACCTAGTGCAGCTGGAGAAACATGAGGCCATATCGTTCCCATATTCGCTGTCGACGGAGATAAGCCTGAAAATAACTATTACAGGGCTCCCAGTATATACGAATCCTGGAGAAATAGCGGCCTCCTTAGAGGAGAAGGGGCATGCACAAGATCAGAGAGGTAGGGCATTGCCTGCGATAACCACCGTCGAAGAGGTGGCATCGTTGTCACTGATGGTATCGGCCAACAAATCGGTGGCACGTGCGGCAAGCCCCGACCCGCAAACAGACGCCAACCAAGGAGGAAAGCAGCAAAGTGCCATCTGTACTTGCTTAACCCGTGAATACCCAAGATAAAGAAGTCCTAGCGCAAATCCAAAAGATTTTCCAAGACACCATCGCAGCCGCACTAGTGGGCGGTGGAATGGATCTGACATCCCATATCCGAAGAGCCCTGCATGAAATCTCTAAAGATTTAGCCTAGAGATGAAGAAAACCACGTGCGCACATCGCATCTAACCTAGCCCCTACAACTAATAGGCGTAACTAGTAGTAACTATTAGTAACTAGTAGTAACTATTAGTAACTAGTAGTAACTATTAGTAACTAGTAGTAACTAGTAGTAACTAGTAGTAACTAGTAGTGAAAATCTAACAACTGAGGAGCCACGTGCGGCAAGCCCCGACCCGCAAACAGACGCCAACCAAGGAGGAAAGCAGCAAAGTGCCATCTGTACTTGCTTAACCCGTGAATACCCAAGATAAAGAAGTCCTAGCGCAAATCCAAAAGATTTTCCAAGACACCATCGCAGCCGCACTAGTGGGCGGTGGAATGGATCTGACATCCCATATCCGAAGAGCCCTGCATGAAATCTCTAAAGATTTAGCCTAGAGATGAAGAAAACCACGTGCGCACATCGCATCTAACCTAGCCCCTACAACTAATAGGCGTAACTAGTAGTAACTATTAGTAACTAGTAGTAACTATTAGTAACTAGTAGTAACTATTAGTAACTAGTAGTAACTAGTAGTAACTAGTAGTGAAAATCTAACAACTGAGGAGCCACAGGTGTCACCCGTTACCGGGCGACTACCACCAAAAACGATGCACCCACTGTCGCGGGTGTCGACTATTGCCACCGATAGAGGGCAAAGCCTTCGAGCGGTATCCCCTAACCATAACGGTGTGAGAAGAATTTGTTACTTAGTTAGCTTCATGAATTAATCGTAGCATAGAGTGATGCGCATTTGGCCGCCTAATTTATTATTTAGTTTGAAAATTTATTTTTTTCACTTTACGGAACTAATTTGTGTAGTCCTCCTACCTATAAATATAATTTTATAAATGTGAGAGTTTGTATGCTTGTCACCCAAGCTTTATAATTATCATGAGCTTTATAATATTAGTTCAGTATACCAAACTTAAAAATTTATTCAATTAAATGAAGCAGGCTATTAATATGTTTTATGGGTTACCAAATAATAGTATCATTCGAGGGAAAAGTTACTATAGGGTTGCGTAATTTGGCACAGAGGTAATGCGCAAGCGGTTCCTGTAACCCTGACACAAAGCGCTAAAGGCGAGCGTCGTCGCGTCGTTGGGGTTTTTAGAAGCTTTGCTATGCTTCGCGGCGCGGCGGGCGGGCAGGTAACCATGACGGCTTTTCCCCAACTGAAAAAAAGGGTTGCGTAATTTAATTGCCTTCATTAAAATGTCTGATTACAGAACCACGCTGAAATAGAACATAGTGATCCGACGCTCAATATCAACACATTAATATTGTTGGCTGCGATCATCAGTGAAATTCAACAATCTTCTATTTTGTAACATTATTTCCAAAATTAATAAAATTAAAAAAGTTTGCAAATTACCAATACGTCATGACTCGTGAGCTGGCCACGGCGTGGTGATTAAGTCCTTGCCATCCCTCAGGAAGAGGTTTTTGCCTACTACTAATTCACATACGAAATTTTGTAAGAAAGTCCGATTATGAAAGACTAATTATACGTTTTCATAATTGTATTAGCGATTTATTTCATTTTATTTCAGAATAATAGGTAAGTTATTACAAATTATATTTAAAAAAAAAACTAAACTTTTTAACCAACGCAATGCTACGTCCGAAATTCAACAAAGACAGCGTGAGTGTTAATATAATCAAAATATATATCAAGGTCAAAATAAAATATAATTGTATTAAGTATATATAATATAAGTTAATTTAAAAAAGCAAATATTTTGTGCCATGTTCAAAGTCAGCTTAACACAATTGCTAATTAATTTCAAAACCAGATTTAATCTTTAACAGTTAATCTCCGACTCAAATCTACGAAAAAAGATGGAATATTTCCATTGACGTACTTCGTACCAAGATTGCCAAATACAAATGCATGCAGCAGCAGTGAGAGATGACGCACCCAATAGTGTTAATTTTAGAACAGATACATAAATCTTTGTAAAATATATTATCTAAATAGGTGGAATAATATTATTATGTCAATCTTAGGTACACTTTAATTCTTAGAGGATATATCTGTAATTAACATCGCATGATACCAGATGACTTATGCTTTCTGTACTATCAGCGACAAGTAACTATTATTTATTATTAAGATTTTTGCTTCAAATATAAGATTATATTGACCACCTCTTGGCCAAATCACACTTCATAGGAAATAAAGATGTGGCCGATGACGGTAAGCGCTTGCTCAGTAAAAATATGTCGATAAAATATAAGTAATTAATTATCCACCATTTAAACATGGTGCATGTAATAAATAGGCACTGAAATGTAAACATGTATATTTATTTACGCGTGTAAACTTTTACTTTTTAAAATCTACACTATTATTATTATTACAGTGTTTTAATGTACTCTATTTTATTTGAAGTAATTATTTCACTGCCGCGCGGGTCACATAACCAAAAGGCAGCGAAAAGAAAACAAATGATAGAATATATAGTTACAGTGTTTGTAGTTAAATATCTAGAGACAAATATTTCTAACAATTCTGCAGATGTTTAATACAACAGCCTTTTGAAGCTGAACAAAAGTAAGAGTATAATAAGTGATTTTAAGCTATTATGTACTGTATGTGTGATGACGCCAGTAGCGAAAATAGCCATCGGTACTTTTATAATTGTATTAACTTTCCATTGACTCGTCAATAAGGTAAACAGTTTTGCTAATTTTGTCAACCAATGTGATATCTGGCCTATTGCAGTAAATTGTTTGATCTGTTATTATGGTCCTATCCCAATAGAGTTTGTAGTAATGGGACTCTAGTACAGTTTGTGGGGAATATTTGTAGTAAGGAACGTTTTTATTTATAAGACTGTATCGAATGGCTATTTATTGATTTATTATGTATGCGACTAGATTGTGTCGGTGCATAGTGTCTCTGATTTGGTCTTGGATTGCAATCATAAATCCCTCCGTTTCAGGAAACAACTCTCCACGCCGCGCTGGAGCCAAACGTTCCATGCAAGTTTATCGATATTCGGGTTCGACAAATCACAGCAATGCCTTCCATGTAGAGATTTTTGTATTCAAGTAGCCAGTTTCTGCATAGGTATTGTCTATTGTTATAGGTCAACTATTTGTGGAAGGATATACAGTTATTAAACGTGTTATATAGGCAACGTAACATTTTTATTTTTAAAGATTACTAAAATTATTATATAAATAATTATATAACATGAACATGGATGTATTGTCTGAATAAATAACTTATATTATTTTTATTATAAAGGTTGCGAATATATTTGTAGAAGGTACCTAGTCTCCGGAACTACGGGATCCGATCCGATTATAACGACTATTTCACTGATAAATAAAGAAATAAAACAAACGATATAACTAGGAAAAAAAAATTACAAATAGAATGTCAATCAAAACGATATTTCGTGATTAGGTACCATTTTTATATAAACTTCTGGATTAATATAGAAGTTTCTAATTCTCGATTTCAGTTATTTGAACGATAACAAAAGTGTAAAAATTGAATTTAATTGAATTCCATGAAAATAAACTTTTCCAAGGTCATATTCAGTTAGTCAATAATTAATTTCAAATTATTTCACTACATTCATTCAATAAGGAAAATAAAAATGTATGTTTAACGAAAAATAATTGACGGTGCAAGATAAGGTGGCGGGGTAAAAATAAAAGATTTTGTAAAGTTGCCTTCGTGCGGACCCCTAACACTCGTTCAAGTCTAATCCGACAAATCCAGATTTATGGTAACGCACCCTAAGTCGTCGGTAATGTAGAATGAAAATTTATTTTTCTTACTTTATATTTTTGTCTGTAAAAGATTTGTATGGCTCACTAATGGATAACCAAGAATCTTTAAATGGATTAAGTTTTCGTTAATTTTCATGAGTGAAATCAACACTACAATTAAAATATGTAATAACTCTACAATTTTTGTAGATAGATTTATTACCAAGTTATACCTATGTTGTTATTTAACTAATAATTAAAACCACAAAACTCTTTGGGCCACTTCTCCACTTCAAATTAACCAATAAATATTACCCAGTACAGACTATATATAATCAATGTTTCTCCTGGTTTCGTCGGCGTGATTTTAAGTTAGCACTGTAGATACCATATTTTATAAAATTTTGTTCAATGGTGCTCAAATAGTTCGTAAACAAAACAAAGAAAGTTTCATCTCCTTTAGAATTGTACTGGTGCCTCCGACCCACTCTCTGTAATCCTCTCTCTCTCTCTCTCATAAGTGACGCAGACGAAGTTGCGCGTGCCAGTAAGTATT
This sequence comes from Saturnia japonica, assembly GCA_033032175.1. Taxonomy (NCBI): domain Eukaryota; kingdom Metazoa; phylum Arthropoda; class Insecta; order Lepidoptera; family Saturniidae; genus Saturnia; species Saturnia japonica. The sequence continues at coordinate 9,066,863 of CM065306.1, read as the reverse complement.
ATATAAACTAAACTTTAAAAAAATTACTTGGACCAAGTCACGGTGAAGCTGTAAAAGCTGTCTGAGGCTCCAGGGCCCATATGGCGAACAGTATTGTAAGTCAAAAAAAAACTTGGATAATTACTTTTTTGTTATTTTTAAATATAATCTTATACATAAAAATCTTGTGCGCGTCTGTTAGTCATTCTACAACTTCTGAATGTCTTAATCGATTGAAATCATATTCACATAATATATTTGTTTCATCGAGACAATGGTTCATAGCTATGTTAGAATCTGATAGGTGGCACTGTGGTTGAGCCCTGTGGTCCAGCTAGTTTTTAAATGTATTAATTATTACATTTAATTTTACCATGTAATATATTGAAGAATCTTGTGTTGATGAACTTTTGTTTCAAAGTTTAGTTACTTCAACAAGATTTAAAATTAATATTAAACTAACAAAAACCAAATTGACACTCAGTTTTGAAAGTTTAGCGGCTCCGGCTCCGCGCGCTTTTTTTTACGCGGGTACCTAATTAGTTTCTTATAATTTTATTTCGGATCGTATTATTTACAATAATAACTCTTTAGCTTAGAAATTGAAGAATGACCCATATTTCCCGTGTTCTATTTATTGCACTATGAAATACAATAAAGCAGACATACATACAAAAATATCATTATATTACATAGAAATATCGTTTTCGTGATTGGTGTCCCTTATAATATAGGAAATTGTAGAGACTGCTGCAGATTTATTAAAACAGATGAAACGGTGGAGACTTTTTGGTATCATTATGGCATTCAGATACTTTATCGAACGACGTGGATTCGATTGGGGCGACGCGGTAGAATGCTACTGCAAGTCCCGCGTCGTCCCATTATGGTGGCTGATGGTATACCGTGGAGTTTTAGTGAGTAGGAGTCTCACATAAACACTCGTCCTCCCGGGCGGGTGTGTACCCATGACGGGTTTCTCCACGTTAAAAATAAGAAAAGGTACGGTAGGATACCGAAAGAAAAAATTAAGAAGGGAAAGAAAAGGAATAGAAAAGGTACATACCGTACACTCTCAACCTCAAAATTTTATGGTAAACAATTTTCCGTATTTTCGGATCATTGTACTTGACAGCTGATCCAGTTATTATAATTATGTTCTTTTCTTTTTGATCCTATCGCCACTTATATAATATGCAATGACATTGCAAACGAATATTAGTCTAGTAATACTTAATTGTTTTTTTTTTTTTCGATCTGACTATACTGTTAGCCGTAAGGGTCCAGAAGGCTTTGCCAGTTTCACCGGGATTTGGGGCGAGCGCTGAAAGCACGCAGCTCCGAAAGTATGGTAACTAGCGCTCAAGGGTGCCAAACTTGCACAATCTGGGCAATTAAGTAGAGTCAGCAGTTATATGCAATTAAATCACGATCAGGCTAATTCCAAAAATCATATATTATGTCTCAAAGGTATTTTTTTCCTGGCAGTGCCATAACTTCGTTAATTCTTCATCAAAATTAATTATTCAAACATAATTTAACTTTATGTCCTCCGCTATTAGCGAGACAAATAGTTTAAAATGTATGTTTTCGTTAAAAGTATTTAAACACTTTTTTCATTAGGAATGCCATGTGTTAATGGTAATCAAAATAATATTATATCTAACAACATCTATTAATAATCCGTATATCTAAAATGGCAACTGTTATATTATTTACAGTCTGTAGATGTGCGAAATATTCGCATGGGTCAACTAGCATATTTCTATTATTTAATATATGAATATTATGTGGAGTGAGTAAGAAGATAAGACAGAAGTTTACTCGGGTTGAGAAGTTTTTTGTATTATTGATAATATGTTGTTCGTCGTTGCAATTGATATTTCATCAATCTACAAAATATCCTTACATCACTTAGCTCTGATTGATCAACAGATGGTACGACTATAATTTAGCTGACTTGAAAAATCTTGTTATGAAAATGTGTCACAGCGAAAGTGAGTTATGCTGGCGGACACACCACCACGCCGCTCCGACTGATTTCTAGGCCGATGTCGCGCGATTCTGTTGTGCTCGTGAGCGTGAGTGCAGCGCCGGCGTCAGTATCCACCACTTTACTATTTAATCTCGGTTCGAAGTCGCAGACAATGCGGCCAACTCAGTAGTTGGCAGTCTCTCAGACGCGGTACTGCATCGCCACGCGTCCGTTCATTTCTCTCCATTGTTTGAGAGAACCGATTTCATGTGCGCTTGGGCAACCCGCTACACTATAATTATACGTTATTTATAGTTTCCTATCTAATAAAACTAATTTGTGATTTCTAAATAAAAAAAATTAAAATAATTGCCACACAAATAACAAGTAGTTTGTATTTACGTCACAAATGACAAGAAGCTGTGTTTGCATTAACCAAGCGAAAGCGGTGTAACGTGTGCTAACTTGGAAGGAATTGGGCTGTGAAGTGTGCGTGTGGTTTCCCTTAAAGTGACGCAATGAAAATGTCTTGAAATGACGAAATCTTGTTTCTGAGGATTTCTGCGTTCACATTCATACTGTTGTGAAGACGGGCTCTTCTTATGTAAGCGATATCTGACAACTGATTAATCAACCAAGTGAGTATTCGATATTTGACTATTCATACAAAACTGACTGAAAATATGAAAGTATAAATTAATAAATTTATTTGGATATGTTTTAAAATATTTAGTGAATTAAATATTATTAATACAGCGGACTCACTATGCATCAGCGATAAGTTCAATTAAAAACAATGATGAAGTTTCATGTAAGAATTGCTACTGCGCGTTATAAATTAATTACTAATTCATTTACACTATGGAAATATTGTAAACCAGACAACTTGTGATTTGATACTGAATACCTAATATATTATTACATAGTATGTACTTCTACAACATGTACAAGAAACTTTAGGCCGGGTCCACATGGTTGCCACTTACCGTAAACTTCAAACCTCTATAAACGCTTGGACAAAAGAGGGAACCAAACATATAGACACAAGGCAGTGTGTCAGCGAAGTTCGGAACGGGCGACACCGGCCAGTGTGTATGTATATTCACAAGCTATTTCGAGCTACTTTCAACCCCTCTGTTGGAAATGTACATTAAGCTCGCATCGTGAGATGGCGAGATCGCGGGAAGGCCTGTGATAGGCGGGCTAACGGCAAGTGCACCGTTCGGCGGTGGCGCAAAATCTTCAAATCATACAGCGTTTTCCTTATTTACTATAGGAATAAGCAAGTTTTTGCAGCGCACAGTAATTATTTTCAAATTCTTATTAGTAGTCTTAAAACTTTTAGGTACCTATTGGTTTTATCGAGTCATTAATAAAATATTTAAAGTTCCATATTGAAAATATAATTTATATCTAGAAAAAATTAACGGTAAAGAAATGTTAAATATTAAATGTTTATTTCCTACACTTGATTATGGTATTAAAAAAGAAGTAAAATAAGCCTGAAAAATTTTGATATATTGTTCTTAAATTAATCCAACAAGAGTTTGCTTTGAAGCTCAAATGAAAAAAAAACTAGTCGCCTTTCATTCATTTATTAGAAATTGGTGAAGAATATGACTTTCTGTCCAAATGTAAAAATGGACGGCATCAAGGCCCCACCGTAAATTATAATAAAGTCATCAATGAATGAATTATGTACTTTAAAAGCACACGCAACAAAAGTCACAGAGAGACATAAAAACGGCCAAGTACATGAATACCATAAAATGCATCGAAATTTTATAATGTAATAACTTAGTAAATACCAGTAAAAAAAAAATCCTTTATTTAATATTCTTTGACCGAATTATGCATTAAAATGTTTTAATAAAAAATTTAAATTTTCATTTTCCCCACGACTATTAATTAATTATTTACTGTAAATAAGTTTTATATAATTAGATTTATGATAATTTGTAAAATAAATCATTGTTAATGTGCCCATAATAATATGTTTATACTGTATTTTGAGTGCCCTTGAGATTTTTTTTTTTTTTTTTTTTTTCTTTTTTGAACTGACTACACTGTTAGCCTTAGGGGCCCTATCGTCAAACAGAGCCGCTGCGGCTTTTACAGCTTCACCGGACTTGGGGGCGAGCGCTTAGGGCACTCAGCCGCGAAAGTTTGTGACGACCCGCACAAGGGTGCCAGAGTGGCCGAACCTCGGCTCGGGCGGTCGTCGCGAATGCGAAAAAGTCGCGATCTAACTAATTCCCTAATCCTAAGAGAATTCGAACTAACTAATATATACTCATATGCACGTTCCCCTCCTCCTGGGAGGAAGGAGTGGACCATGCGTATGTGTATTTAATAATCGGAATGGTTTTTCTACACTAACTAGCGCATTAGTCTAACTAGCGCAAAAAAAGAAAAAAAGGTCCCTTACAGAACCTATGTACATGTGTGGTGTGCACGTGTGTGTGTTCATACGTGTGTAATGTTGTGTGTGGGTAACTAAGTGTTGCACGTATATTGTCACTTTGTATCGCGCGGGCGGCTGCCTGACCCAAGGGTTTCACACCGAGGAACGGACCTAGGCCTGGGTTGCCGCTAGAGAGGGTGGACGTGACGGGTGTGCGGGAGCGAAGTTAAACGCCCGTCCTCTGCGGAGAGAACGGTGGTTACGCGGGCGTGGGCGGTGGCACGGTCTGTTTGGAGAGGCGGTGGCGTAGAACGCGTTAGCTGTTTCGGTTTGGTCGGGCGGGTCAGTGAATATATTACGCGGCCGGCGTTTTCTCCGGCAGGCGTTGAGGTCGGGAACATATGAAGCTGCCGCGTTTATTAGGGGATTCGCGTGGTTCGATGCGGTGTCGAAATAAGAGCGAGAAAGGTGTTTGACATAGGCATGTATCGAAGGAAGGTCCATATCTCTATGGACATCCTCCATACGAACATACCTAGGGGCGCCGGTAAGGCGGTGAAGAAACCTATTCTGGATGGCTTGTAAGCGTTTCCAATTATATTTTGACATATGTGCGAACACAACGCAGCTATATGTCATAATCGGTCGGATACACATCTTGTAGAGCGTAAGCTTGTGTCTCGTGGACATTTTGCTTGCAGCACATAACAGAGGATGCAATCGGGCGAGGGTGCCCTTGAGCTTTCTTATGAGGTTCATATACTATTTCCGTTTCTTTATTTTCTCGATGACAGTTCTAATTTGATAGTTGTAGTGTTGTGACCAAATAAGTAATGATATCATTCTGAATGAATGTCGATATGAAATAAGGAGTGACGTTTCATCAGATTTTGATTAAAATAAATAAATAAAGATTACCTGTCATTCTAATTATTTCGTTTCATTGCCGAGTACCTACCTACCTATACCTAATTATTTTACAACAGCTTCGAAAATTTTGAAGAAGTTTGCATTATCAATCAAATTTGTACAAAAGTATCCGGCAGTAGTTTAGTTTCTTACATTTAAAAATAATATATCGGATATGTTATCGTGTTACGTTTATCGATATAACTCCATCCCTATAAGTTTTTCCGGCTCTGGTATAACCTTGTACGTGTGTACACGTCATATTTTTATAAAATAATGCATACATAATATAAAAAAGACGCTCGTTCAAGTTTTCACAGGAGCTGTCATCGAGAAAATAAAGAAATGGAAATGGTATAGTTGGCGACCACGTCTCAGCACCATATATAATCACTGGCAACACACACTGGTCAAAGATTTTCATCTAGAGACGAAAGCTCAAGGACATTCAAAGGGCAATGGAGAGGGCTTTGCTCGGAGTTTCTCTGCGTGATAAAATTAGAAATAAGAAGATTCGCAGGAGAACCAGTCACCGACATATCCCTGAATAGCTAGACTTTAAGTGGCAGTAGGCAGGCCATGTAGCTCTTAGAACGTATGGCCGATGGGGCCGAAGAGTTCTCGAGTGGCGTCCACGTAAGGGAAGACAAAGTGTGGGTAGACCCCCCACAAGGTGATCCGATGAACTGGTAAAGGTTGTGGTGAGCCGCGTGAAGGCTGGCGGCATAGGACCGTTCGTTGTGGCGATCCTTGGGGGAGGCGTACTTTCAGCAGTGGCCGAAATGACTGAAGCATCGACTGACATGATGATGATGATAATGAATATATTTTAAAGATTTATTTATCTGAAAGCATGCTATGAGAATAAACTCTATTTACATATTGTAAAGAAATTATATTAAACAGCTTCTGAACACTTCATAGAGATAAACGTTGTTCCGAGCATCCGAGTGTGTTGTATTGGCTCAGTGCCCAAGTGACTTGTTTCATTTGTTTACAAATATTGAAAATATAGACATCTAGAAGGACATCTATTATCTACTTCAGGAACGGCTTCAAAAGAACTTGTTAAAAATGAAACTACATTGGCTTACTCTTAAAATGTTCTTTATAGATCTCCGGCAACATATTTATTATAAAAATAAACAGTTACAATATAAATAATGTTATTAAACCGTTTAATATTAGATCGAATTATTTACATACTAGCTGTGCCCACGACTTCGCTCACGTGGACATCAGAAGAACGTGTATTAATGCTTATAAAAATCGTAGTTTTAAAGTGTTATACTTCTTTAGGCGCGTTATGAGTAATGAGTGAATTGTTACACAATGTAACAAAAAGTATACGCCATGAGGTTGCTTGCTAAGCCTCTAGTTTTATTGTGGAGAAGGTAGTCACCCTCGATGTTATTTTTTAAATGCTGTATCAGTTTCATCTAGAAATGAATTACATAATTATGTTAAACACAATGATGATTTTTTTTATATATTTAACACACAGATTTAAGAAATAGGCAGGTGGAGCCGGTCAGAACACGAATATGTCCCATATTCATTTCATAGCTTAAGTATTATTTTAAAAATATACCAACTTGTATGCAATTACATTTTAAAAATTCTTCGTAAAGACGAAAAAAGGAAAGCGGTATTTCATTTTATCAATTAATAAATCATGTTTTGATAATATTTTTTGTGTTAGTTTGTTATTGAAAATAAAATTACAAAAATGTTGCTAGGTTACAATGAAATATTTTCCTGGAATTTATAGTAAAGTATAATATGTATTAATAGCGACATCTATCGAGCCACATACGACGCATCATACATCGCGCTATAGAAATTAACTCAACAATTGAGTATATATATATACAAGAACCCGACTACAACAGTCGGGGCAGCTGCCCGCCAGACATAGCACCCATCTGGCCGGAGGATCCTCCCTTTTCTATGGCGTATGAGGAACTTTACTCTCTGTTCCTCACCTCCGCTAAAATTTTATTTACAACCTCACTACCACGAAACCAAAAGAAGAGTAATTTTTTTACCTAATAGTTTGTTTGTTTGATAACTGTCTACAAGACTTTATATATATGCCATATGGTTTCAAAAGAAGAATTATAAAGAACCCTAAGCATTTATGACGCGACGCGACGTCGTAGTCATTAGAGATAGATATAGTAAGTTAAAACAAAAGAAATACAGAGAAGCAAGAAATATTTCATTGATAATGAAAAAATCAAGTTGGCAGATATAACTTTAGTTGAAAATTTGTATCTAAAAGTCCTTAGGGCCCTTCATTTCAAGTGTGTGCACAATGTGTATACAATCGCCATGTAAAGAAATAAATTGCCAGCCTAAAATCGTCGCTCATAAGGACGATTGCTTGCACTTAAACAATACCTCATGCACATGCTTACACCTTGACGTGGTGAAATAATACATTTATATACCTGGGGCTAAGAATAGACAATAAATTTAATTGGGGTCCTTATGCTGACTAGCTACGTATGTACATATGAAAATACCTGAAAGACATATGTAATTTACAAATAATATTAAAAACCATTGTTCCATTATAGATTAAATTTAATATAAAACCAAGGATTACTTATTATAATCTGTTTCATTATAGTAAAGTTCTGAGCGTGTTCGATATAGTTGATTTAGCTATTGCAACTCAATACAGTAACAGCTATGAATGGAATTTAAATAAGATAAGACCTGTGACCTTACGTAGTCTGGAGTATTTTCCAGATTTTGATATTCTCAGACGGAACAACGAGTACGGTGAGAGGGTTTGAAGCTGCATTCTACCTAGAACAGTAAATAGATTACCAAAAGATTTAGACGACAAGCTTGAAAACAAAAATACAAGACAAATGAAAAATATACTTGAACCATTCTTAATAAATGTAAATAATGTAATTTAACTAAGTAGGTAGTAGTTTCTCAGCTATAATATCTTGTTAAAATTTAAGTTTAGAGTTAAAATAAGTGTATAATTTTTGTGTTTTTTTTTTAAATAAACTGATAATTTATTTATTTATTTTAAGTGAAATAAACATATGTTTGATGACGGATAATGGATTAACAACTACACTGTTCGAGTGGTAAAAAAGGGGTAAAAATTATTGTATCTGCCTTAACAATATTATTCATACGATCGCACGTGTCGTTATCTGGTTGTCAATGATACAGTCGATACAGAGCTAAATGCATGTCCCGCATTTGTTGTTCTGAAGATTCCATCTGCCTTTTTCTTTTAAATCTGTGATTTAACATATTTTAATATAAATAACATTCGAATTAAGTTCATGCTAAAAGACTTTAATTATATGGAGCACTGCGGCTCCGCACGCGTTTATTAGACAGTAATTATTTTCGACTCGTAATTTTATTTTTACTCCTATTATTTATTGGCAATTCTTAAATCTTATTAATTGAGGAATGACATACAATTCCCGTGTACATAATTAATATCTTTTAGGGCTTGTATAGACGGCACTGCGAACACGCCGCCATCACTTAATTTGTCTATCACTGTACATTTTTATTTGATTCCCACACGTCTTACTTAAATATTATATAGCCTATGTCACTTCCACAATTAAGACGAATCTAACGACACCTCGTATGCTAAAATCCATCAAACCGCTTAGGCTACAGAGCATGCCAAAGAAATAAACGTACATACATACATTCACGTCGTTGGTGCGTGATAATCCACAATACCACGGACCGTGGGACTCTACCTTAACATTTGAATCGTTTCAGTGTGAGACCAAGACTACTCTTGTGTCGTAGTAGTGATGGAAAATTATGGTTTAAAGTAAAAACGAATAATGAAATCTGTTTTATAATAAAGTGACATTATTTGGCAACAAACCTTGAATCTAAAACTATCCACTGCTGAATGCAAGTTATGACGCAATAATGAGATACTTTACTAGTTATCGTCGCTGAGTTTTCGCAACTTTTTATCTACACAATATTAAAGTTTAACTTCAATACTGTAAAAATGCTTATAAATCGGTAACGCTATTCTTCAATTTACTTACGCTAAATTACATCATTTTCGTGTTGATAAAAACGTCGGTCAATAGGTATGTGGCGCAACAAACCACGTTCGCTTTTCACGTTAATGCAATATATGCTAAATATTTATTGCGATGGAATATTAAACTTATGACTTGTGATTGTGACCGAATTCATATTGTTAAACATTTATCTAAAGTGCGTTTTTTATTCCCACGGAGTAAAATGACATTTCATGTGCTTATGGTAGCAACACAATAATGTGTTTTTTTAATAGTTGTATCACCAATCCTAAATAATTTGAAAACTGTTCGAGATATTATTCCTATTGATAAGTTTTTCTGAAAAAACATTGAACCCTTCAAAGGTGAAGGCCGAATAAAGCAGACAATATCGCGTCTCTCATGGGTCAATCAAAGTATTACTTTTTTTAGTTTTTTTTTTCTGTAGTTGTTCGCCATAAATCTATACATTCTATTGTTTCCTGAATTATGTAATGATAACAGTAAATTATCAGGTATGTTGAATAACATAATAAATAAAAGTTCTCAATTCGATATTTGAAATCGTATGATTCAAATAATTGGAACGTAAAATATACAGTAGCACAACACTACAAAAAAAATGTTGCAACGTTATTTTCATGTTTAACATTAGAGATTATTAGTCCGTTAATTTGCTCTGTGGGATTTAAAAAAGTAAAGTCAATTAGTCATAGACTTAAGGCTCATTCAAACATCGATTTGTGAACACATTTGGTCTTTTATATAACCGTATTCACACGTTCACGAATCGTGAAAAATCTCAAATACGTCAAATTGTATGGTACATCCATCGCTATTATTAACGGATCGTTAATAACAACTGTATGTATGAACGGGCCGTTACAGTACCTACGCTTTTTAAGTGGAAGAATTAACACGCAATGGAAATTTGTAAGGTATGTAATCTTCCATAATAATTCCATAAAGTATAGAGAGTTAAATGTTTTATTCTTTTATATTATAAAAACTACAGACTGACATTTTAGTTGTGTTGAATAAAAACGGACATATGTATGGGTTTTAACCAATTCAATTCAATATATACTTTTTTAAGATGAAGACAAAAAGGTTTTATATTGGCATTTATTAAGGCCAGTTTTTTTTGTGATACTAATAAAAGCCTAGTTGTGGGACTGGCTCTCATGTTTTACAACATGAAGGTGGTAGCTAGCCTGGTGGGCATTAGATAATGCCCTACCTGTCGTGATAATCTTTCCATTGTTCGTAAATTTATCGTTTATACAATAAATTCTACATATTTCCAGAGTTATGATAATATTATGAAATATTATATTCGCACGTTCTAATTGCTAAAGAGATCCGGCATTACGTAATTAGTGTCTGATACGTAAACAGGGTAATCATACCAGCGTGTAAAATCGACAGTAAATAGATAAGATAAATATAACCAGGATCTAGATCCTAATAATGGAACAGTTAATTTATCAAACGCCCTCATTTTACAATTCTCCGTCTCATGTAGGTCAGGAGTTATCGGGCATGTTAATTTTTTATTTTATTTTAATATCATTTACTAAATGTCCGAACCATTGTAACAATGGAGTTATCTTTGTTTGCATACTTTCGAAATATTTGCCAATCGGTAACACTATCTGATTGCTGGAGCACTTATAAGCTAAGCACCGTTATAAGTGCTCGAGTATATAAGCGTACCTATACGTGTTTTGTAAGCCCTACACATAATTTAGAACCTATTCTACAACATAATTTAAACGATTGGTAATCAGAAAACACAGACTAATTAATATTTATAACGAAATATTGCAATAACTCGTTTTTATTACATTTATGGACGATCTGTTTATCTCTTCTCGTCACCTCAATTTAATTACCGGAAAACTCTTATGTGAAAGCTGAAGTGGCGGGAATATTCTTTTTACATTTGGTAAGCTATTAAATGCATTTTTAAGATTATATTGCCATATGTTATTGACGAATTGTCTACAGTATTTTTCTCTGAATATTCTTTATCATTATTATGTAGTAGATTTTTTTTTAAATATATATTACTACACTTAATAAGTTGTAAGTACCGATGTATAGATCAGTAATTACCCATATGAGTGTTTCGTTTTACGCATCATAGTAAAGATTAGAACTAAAGTATTTTCTCAAACTTTATTTTAATGAATTAGTATGATGTATATTTATCGAAAATATAGTAGGCTACGTTATTATAATATATGGTTGTCAATCCTAGTTATACCACATAATATATGGTTGTCAATCCTAGCTATACCACCCACAAAATACTAACAATTTACACCCGTGTGTAGTTTCTTTTAGGACTGACTCCTCAGACGGCTTTTACAGTTACACCGTGGCTTGAGGGCAGGTGCTTTTTCACGTATCTACTATCTACTACCTAGACGCTTGTAACTTCATACGATTTTTTTAAAATTCATTTTTTCATTTATTACTATTTATTTGAAAGACATGCAAATAATAATAATCATTTTTTTTCATTATCAAGGAACAAAACAGACCTGCGTACCGAGAAAACTGTGTTCTGTAATGTTAGCTATTTGAGAATGTTATAAAGTTTTATGTATTTTATTTTATTTTAGGGACTTTTTATTATTAACAACTAAACTCATTTGCTTGAGAATGGCAGTTTAGTATTTCGTTTTAATATATATAAATTATGTATAATTTATATATATTAAAATTATATATTATGTATATATATTAAAATTATATATTATGTATATTCTATATAATGTACTTAAGGTATTAAGGAAAGTACAATTTACACTATGTATATGAAAACGAGTATAAAAGTACTTATATAAAAAATAAATATAAAGTATTTTTCAAATATGGAGTACTTCATCATCTTATATGGCATGTGTATTTTATACACAATTATGCCAAGTCAAGTGGATTATTTTTTCTAATCTTCAGAGTTCAGGCCATTCTTCAACAAGATGCCTCTTGTTAAAACTGTCCAGGAGTTTTTGTGGCAACTTAAAATTTACGCTTTTAGTTATTATTTATAATTCACATCACTTAATAACCGCACTAAATCACACAAAATGCCACTAATATTACATAATACAGGGTCAAATACGTAAGTTAATGAATTAAAATACAAAACCACAACAAGGCAGTTCAAGATCCCGCCAAAAAACCCATGTTGTAAGTTAAAAATATGGAGTCATTCCAAGCACTATTATAAACACCAATGTACCAAATGGTAAAAAAGATACTCTGAAATGTTAGATGAAATAATAGATGAAGTAAGTAACAGTTAAAACGTAATATAATATGTTACTAATTAGTAAAATCCATACTAATGTTATAAATGCGAAAGTAACTCTGTCTGTCTGTCTGTTACGTTTTCACGACTAGACCGCTGAACCAACTTTGATGAATTTTGGTATTGAGATATATTGGACCTTGGGAAAGGACAAAGTTTGTTTGAAGAACCCGTCATGTCTCAAATTAGGTATATTCACATTTATGCTTTTGGTAAGAAGAAATAAAAATAATTATTTGATGAAAATTGTACACGGGAAATACACGCTATTCGTCAATTGATACGGCATATGAATTGTCAACAATATGGGTAAAAATAAAGTACCGGAATGTAAATAACTACTGCGTAACTATAAACGCGTGCGGAGCCACGGGCACACTGCTAGTTATAATATATATTATATGTAAGTTAAAACTTATTTTAATATTTTTATTACTATGATTTCAGGTTTTAATACTATCTATTATTAATAAGCAGTAAAAACTATTATGATCTTTCTTCCAAATTATCGAAAGCAAAATGGCTAGCTTCAATAAGAATCTTTAATCTGAGACGTATGATATCTACTCATGCCAAAAATCACATCAACGTCCGCTCGATTTCTTTAATCGAAACGACACGCACAATGGTACAATCAAGATTAATCATATTTATCACGAGATGTGTCTAACTGTCGGTCGCTGATGCCATCTTTATACATATTTCTTTCAATTTTTTATTCTTGTTAAATTAACCGAAATAAATTTCAAAGCACCTTTGGTCACAGTACAGAGATCAGGAGATTTGTGGTTCACATGCATCTACATTCCACTTTTAAGAGCTTAACGAAAATGGCTTCTCAACACATAAGATGTAACATTTTAACATGTAGAATAAAAAAAATAATAATAACCCGACTGTGGCAAACAAGCTTGCAGTCCGTCTGATAGTAAGCGGTCATCACATGTACGTTTCCGAACCCATAAAACCTATTCTCTCCTCTTATAAAGAACCCTAATATTATACCTAGTTCCCTGGGAACACGTCAGCAGGGAGATCATTCCACATCCGGAGTGTTCGCGGAAGAAAACTCATACGAAACCGGATTGTCCGCGACCTTTTTTAGGCTGCAAGATGTGAAGATAAACTCCCTGCCCATGGTGAGCCTATTGTAGATATACTATTCGTAAACAAAAATAAACACTAGTATCCATCTTCATGCTGATTATGCATTAAAATGTATCTTTACACTTTTTATATAATATGGTGTTAAAAAATTGTTAAATTTTTGTTCCAAGTTAATTTCACACCTTCACTGTAATATAACATAAATAATAATAAATAATATAAATAAATAATAATAATATAATATAAATATATAAACTTAATCATTTTTAACTTCACTGTATTATAATATAAATGTATTTACTTAACCCTTCCTTTGCAGTTATGTATCTTCTTCAGTATGTAACCAAAAACGTATTTACTTCTAATTCATATAAAAAAATTCCCTTCCAACTAAACATGATTCAAGTACCTTAATCTTTTATTTAATACTAGCTGTACCCGCGGCTTCGCTTCCGTGGACTACAGAATGCCGTCGATTGGGCTCACACGCGAATCTTGCTACCCCTCCGCTCCCGGTATTTGACAATGAACATATATGCTTTCGATAACGTTTTTGTAGGTATTTTCAATGTCTAAAGTTATGTAGTACATTAATTTGATATGTTATCTATTATAATTTACTCAGAGTAAGCCATTTAAGCGCCCGAATTGATTCAACCGTGACCAGTTTTTTTTATTATTTGACCGAAACTCTAAATCCTTGTCTAAAGTAAAATTAGTCTAACGGTTTCGGAGATTACACGGAACAAACAGACAGACAGACACAAAAATTTTGAAAATGGGTTTTTGTTATAGATATCGTATATACTTTCATATGCGATTAATAAAAAGCTGTTGTGTTGACATTACAAACAGACATATCAATATTATTAATTGTATATAGATAACTTCGAAAATATATTTTTGCCTTCTATCGAATACCTTGGCAAATATTTTTGTCATCCTTCACTATATCTAGATATTTGCACCAATGTCAAAGCAGCAATGAAATATTGATTCTTTAATTTAATATAATATATTAATTAATTAAATATAATTTACGCCTATTTAATATATTTAGTATCGTCACTTTTTAGAATTCGTTTACAAGTTTTTGGTAATAATAAGACAATTTAAATCGTTACTAAAAAATATTTGTGAAGAAATAGACTTTGAAATAATAAAATCATTTCGACACCGTTAGGAAGAATATAAAGTATATGTTTGTCCAGATTTACTGTTGCTTACGACCTGGATAACTTGCAGTGTAATCAAACTAGTAACCTTAAAATAAACATCATCATTCCACTGTTTAAACTACGAACGAAAAAAAGTGCTTACCATTGCATTATATTGGACTTAAATATAGTAGAAATACGACACGCGTATAATTTTTGTTCAGGAAAGTAGACCGACTGAAAAGTGTTTATCACAAAAAAATCAATTTAAACGAAAGATTATAATCTTTTCACATCTAGAAACTTTTCATGTTTTAGTTTATATTACTTTCAATAAATGTTTGATTTATACGAAAGATTTCCAAGATACTTCTACAAACTTTTTAATGTGTAACATAATCACCTATAAACACTTAATTGTATATTTTTAATTATTTTATTTTCGATAAATAGATGATAGTTGATACATTTTCATTGTTTATAGACTACTGTTTAATAATAAATTACATAATATGATGTTAAGTAACGATGTGATCGAGGAAAAAAGCCTAAGTACAACAATATAAATAAAAAGTGAATGATGTATGTACGTTAGAAGAATATTATTATATTCGTTAGTTCTTTGAATATACACACTGGATTTTGTGTGACGCATAGCATCGCATCGTAAAAATTTATTTTAATTGCTAGGACATAAGTGGCAGTAGGCGAACCAGGTAGCTCGTAGAACGAATGGTCGATGAGCCGAAGAGTTCTCGGGTTGCGATCAAATATCGGAAGTTGCAGCGTGGGGGTAGACTCGCTACAAGGTGTACCCACCACCTGGTGAAGGTTGCGGTAACCCGTTGAATGTGAGTAGCGCAGGATCAGTCCTTGTGAAAACTTTGGGAGGAGGCATAGTATGTCTATTTTAAACGTCTTTCGGCAGAATGGGCGGATGGAATATTTGATTAAACCAATAGATAATGTAATGTACTTAGCATTATTTACTATAAATAATCTTACAAAATAAACGTAACTATAGTGCAAATGATAGTGTTATCGATACATGCAAGCAATACTCACATTCCCTTAATTATCCTTACATCTCCGTTTGATTAAATTAGTCATGGTAATTACGGTAATGTGAACCATGATGGTGATATTTTTTTTTTTAAATTATAATTATATTATGAAACATCTTTTGAAATATTTTAGCGGTTTCTATAACATAAATTTTTGCTAAAATAGTAAAATTAAGATTGCACATTTATGTACAGAGTAATTAATGCCCAATGAATGTGAACGATTCTCTGCTCTGACAAAGCACGTTTTCACTACTATTAACTGTCATATATTTTTAAATCATCAACTAAGATGACATCTTCTCTGCACGAGCTGTTTATGGTTGTTAGTTGCGTCCGTTGAACATAATAGTAGCGTCAAAACTGCTATGTGCGAGTTTTTACTGATGTATTTGTTCATGATCACATGAATGTGAGGAAAGTGGTGTGACAACTTATAGCGACATAGTTAACCATTCTTAGCTTTATTTTAATGGTAAACTATATAAGACTTTACTATATAAAAATTAATAATAAATGCACTCGTCATTTTGACAATAATCAAGCAAATTATTACTCACCCATGCAGTGTGACACTATATGGTTATGTGAATTAGGGAGTATGGTATTCTTTTTCAGGCATTCCTAGTTCATACATACTTTTCAGTTTTTTTCAGTGCGGAAAGTAGAAGACTTCTAACTCTATCTCGAAAAAAAAAAAATCAGTGTCGTAGGTTACATTTTACATATGTTCTCGTTGATGTACCTACGCCACAATTTTGGATTCTTGAATTTTTTTTACAATGTGTGCATGCATTAGGAATGCATCCTAAGCATTCACTCTCAAAATTTCTTTAAAAAGCGCCTTAAGAATTACAAATTAATTAAAATACAATTAATACAGGCCAATGTGTTAAACTGTGTTAGCTGCAAAAATCTTCCATGCGTAAGTCGGAGAAGCAAACTGCAAAATTAAAATCTATTTAAATAAAATGTGGTTTGACGTTGTGCGCGCATCACTCAAAAACTACTGAATAGATTTTGATAAAAAAAAAATTTACGATATCAATAGTAAATTATTAAAGTTTTACGAAACTACGATTTTTATAAGCATCACGGTTTCTTCTGTCGTCGACGCGAGAGAAGCTGCGGGGTCAGCTAGTATTAAATAAATTACACACCTAGCTTAGAAATAACTGGCTCTCGAGTTCAACTACCGGAACACATCATTAACCAACCGAAAACTAGAAAATACGCTTCACCTTAATTAATAATATAAAGGAAAAAAAAATTGTAAACAGGAAATATACATTATGTAAATTTTTAGTTTCTGAGAAATCTTAGAAGCGAACTGTCTAACGTGAAGGTTGCGGTTACTAGAATTATTACTCAAGTGATATACGTCAAGGTATCTGTTATTATTTTAATGCAATTGCAAGACCGTGAAAACAAAATAATTATATGAGCATATTATACTTATTATCCTTGCTAATTAATATAAACTATTACAATATTATTTTTATAATTGCTGTTTCGTAAAAAACCATCCAAGAAATGATAAAACGTTTTGACTGTGTTTGCCATGAAGTCCAATTAGCCCGAAAATTATTTACAGGAGATTTATAGAAAATCGAATACAATATACAAATATGAACAGTGTGTCATGGCTGTGCCACGGTTTCATCCTTGTTACATTTATTCGAGCAACTCTCCACCGTGTCGCGCCGCATCGCGATGGCAACGCATCCATGTGGCCTATCGTTGTTCTCACATTCCGTATTTGCCTGCAGCTTACCTGTTAGCTTAGCTCCCTATGGTCGTAGCGTAAAGTTGTATAGCCTATAGCTAACCTCAATAAATAGGTTATCAAAGAATAAAAAACTCTGATTTGTAGTTCCAAAGATTGCCTGTGTGTATGTGTGTGAGTGTGTGTATGTGTGTGTGTATGTGTATCTGTGTGTGTGTGTGTGTGCACATATATGCTATTGCAGCCTTTTTTTAGATATACTAAGGACCAATATTTTTGTATTATTTAATAGAGTATGCATTCTATAATACTATGTTAACCGGCTTAAATAAAAGAAGAGGTTCTACATTCGGTTGCATATTTTTATGGATGTTCAGACATAGTAACTTCTTTGTTTATAAACCGATTTAGATGATTCTTTTCCCGTGGGAAAGTAGGATGGTCCCATTTTATTTTCATTGATATTCGACTGCGACTTCGACACCATCAATCTCCAGTGTCTTCAACTGTTCATCATCTTGTAGCAATCTCTTCAATGTCTTGTATCGAAATTAATCTTTTATTAACATCGATCCTACCAATATCTATGAACATCAATCCATTCAATGTATGTCAGTCTCTATATGCTTCCAAACCAACCAACTCTTGGAAGCTATGCAATCTGAATCACTTCCAAAACTATCAAATTCTTTGAAGCAATACTAAAATCTAAACAGCCTTGAAAAAATCAATTTTCAAGGACTTACGTCAATAAAATTCTCTCTACCAAAGTCATTCTCGCCGGTGCGACGGTCATGGCCAAACATGATATCATCACGGCCCGATGGTCATCACGGTCCGACAGCCATCACGTATTTTTTTCTCATGAAAAATAAAGAAAAAATAGTCAGCTAGTCGTCGTATGAAAAAACGTCGTGGTCTATCCCATTTCTGATATGTAAGAAACATAAAACCACAGGCTTATTACTAACGTCTTATTAGGTGTAACATCTTTAAACTTTTATTAAGCCATACCTACCGATTTTAATATGATACACCGATTGATACATGACACATAATACACTTCCGTTAGGAAGTCGTTTTACATTTAATAAGTTTTGTATGAAGCCAACAGATTTAATAATTATTTTCATGCCATTGTAACTCTACGTAAATAAACGCAAATAGACATTACAATTGTAATAATAAATATCTAGGCAACAATACCCTTGAGCCTTGACTTTATTGTCCTTATATACTTTATGCCCTATACCTACCTACCTGCCTAGCATACCTATATAACTTTGTTAATTTATACACTTATTTATACACAATAACTCTGGTTAATTTTTAATTTGTAATTACTGGTTTTTCATAAAAAATAAAAGTATATATAATACTTTGGGACTACTTGCGTGTGGCCGAGAATTATTAAACCTTTAGGGATGGATATCCACTTAGTATTTAGCTTATTAAGTAAATAATTAATTAAGAAAATGCTTTTACTGTATTTGTTCGAAAACGCTCGAGACATATTAGACTAGAGGTTATCTATGAATAAATACTATTAATTCTTTTGAACTGTAGGTTATCGTTAATGCCATTTAAAATATTAATCTATAGATAGTAGTTACAAAATATATTTACAGAGCTTAATATACAGAATAAGCAATCGCAGAAAAATACTTTGAATATTTATTTATTTTGTTTAATAAGACGAAGATATACAATCTAACAAGTATTTTTATTATTCACATCGATTTTTAAAATTATCTTGAATGTAAAAATAATGTCATAATTAACAATTAAAATAATGAATGTCGCGTCGATATTTACATACCAATAAATTAAATAAACAATAGGGAAGCTTTTTAAACTTCTTTTACGGCATGGAAACCTGTCCAATGAAAAAACATTGCGGTACAATTATCTTTAAAACGGCTTGAATACTTAGGAAAACTGAAATGAAACACTCCAAATTAAAAAAAAATGCTCAGCTGGCTTTATTTTACTTACGGAATAAAAATTGTTTAGAAGAATTTTTCATTCTTTCTCCTATGTTTATGGGAAGTTAAATTAATTTCACGCCCAAACCATATTTTGACATACAAATTGTGCTCTATGTATAGGTATCGGTTTTTTATATCTACCTACATAATATGAACGTTGCAAATACAAACTCATTGATATAAGTTGAAGTATGTAAATCGGGCAAATCTGTGCCCTGAAGCCTTGGCGGTCTTCAAGGTATTTCTCTTTTTAACTGCGTTTTCGTTGATCTCGATTTTAAACGATTTCCGCGCCACCCCTAGCATACTTGTATCGATACATTTCAAATACATACGCCTAAGTCACAGATAAACTACTTTTGAGAAAATTATGTTTTTGCTTTACGACTCATTATTTTAACAAAAACAATTGGTAATATTTCTAAGCTTTCGAAACAGATACCAAGGGCGAGACTACGTAAAAAAAAAAAGAGATTAAAACCCACCTAGAATTTATGAAAAACCGGTTTACATTTCGGACTTAGGCATGTTTGATAACAACTATCACGATTTAGGTTAGTTTGAAAAAATCATGTTGCAATTTCTTACGTTTTTCATTAGTTTTTACCATAGGCTTCTTTTCTACTATTTTTGAACTCATGTTAATCTATTATCTTAATTCTACAAAAACTTGAGCGCAAGATTCAGCATGAGCTAGAAACAGCAATGGCAGTCATGACACTGCACAGTACTGTTGTGATTGGCCGGAAAGGACTTTAGTGAATTTGAATTTACACTGGTGTTAAGACTTAGACACTACTGAAATTAAATTGAATATTATGACCAATATTTCTACGTGAATTAGTGGATTTTTTAAATTTAATAAATACCAAGTTGTTGAATATGATAAACGTAACAAGACAGTACAAAAATATCAAAAATGTATTATATTGGACTTAAGTTAGTTTGATATGTATCGACACACTTTCGCGTTACCTTGTTTGAGTACCCCTGCATATTATACTAATTTAAATTGTATTTGTATCAAAGATAGAATTTCCTATATACACCTCTTTTTTAAAGCTTTAAATCAAAAATGATTTATACATATAATATTTATAAAGCTCTAAGAAGAAATTAAATGAATGTTAAATCACTACTAACGGTTCTGAAAACATCTCAGTCATCGAGAAGAACCGGTAAGAAACTCGATCGGTTTTTTTTAACCCCGACACAAAAGAGGGGTGTTTTAAGTTTAACGTGTGTATTTGTGTGTCTGTCTATGGCATCGTAGCTCAAAAACGGCGGAATCGTTTTTTTTTGTTTGAAAGGTGACTTGAACGAGAGTACTCTTAGCTATGATTCAAGAGAATCTGTTCAGCCGTTTGAAGATATCAGCTCTTTTATAGTTAATCTATACTTATAATAAAAGAATAAAGAGTCGAAATATGTACATTGAAGATATTTGAGAAAAATTAATACAGGGGGTAAGAAACATGGACAGAACACATTTCGATAGTTTTTGAAATTTTTGTCTGTCGGTATGTTTGAACGCCGATCACGCAAAAACTACTGACCCGAATTTAATCAAATTTAGTAGGGTTGTAGTTTGTGGTCTGAAGGTACGCGTAGGATTCATTTTTACACGTAGGTATAGGGTATTTGTATAGGCTATAAATTGCGTTTATGTACATATAAAAAGTAATTTATCACAATTAATTAGTTTGGAATACTAACTCACAAAACAAATATAATGTAAACTTTTAAAAGTTTGAATGACGAAAAGTTCTTTGAAGTTGATATTTTATTGAAGTTGTAACGTTAAAAACCATATTAAGATATAATATTTTTTTTAATACATCGCAGATGCCTCCAATATAGTATGTGCGGGGGCAATCGTTCTGCGTCTCTTTAATTTGATTGTATGAGTTACTGTATATCGCACCAATAGGTTCGAGGGGGATTGATTCGCGATAGATTAAATAAGGGCCCAGCACATATATTTCGCAACCCTTCTTACACACATATTGAAAACACGAAATTTACAATATTAATTGATCTCAAATACCGAGATTCGAAAAAATCGTTGCGCACCTGTCAAATGCATAAACACAGAAAATATACAGTATGTATTAAAACCCCCGTCGGATTTGTGAAGGTGTTATCAGGTATCGAGATTATATTCTGTTTATGTTATCTATCTCAGATTATAAGTAAAAAAAAAATACCCCTAATAAAATGTAAAAAAAATTACTTAAATGAGGAAACTTACATGGCAATACATGCACCGCAGCGTAGGGTACCGCCATACGATCATACGTACCCCTGCGCCACGCCGGGGCTGGCTTCGATGCTATCACGTTTTAAAAATTTGCAAAATTTTAGGGAAACTAAATATGTTAATTTTAAATCGCAAAAAAAAAATTATTTCCATAATAAATAAAATTTTGATATTTTTTTTGGGAAATGTCAGTAGGGTACCTATATATACTCTTTTCGGATTGGACGGGGTTTTTAATACATATTGTATATTTTTTTAAATCCGACTATCGAAATTCAGTATGATTCGATTTGATACGCTGTAAAAGCGATATTACTCACTACTACCGTCAAAGTGGCAAAGCTGACAGCTAAACGTGAGTATCATGGTGTGTCTCAGGGATCTGAGACGAATGTGCTTTGTGAATAAGCCTTTAACGCGGGTAAATCGCCGATAATAAATTTCAGTACACCTACATATCTTTTTTATTACTGTTTTTCATACACGAAAGTACACTGAATACAAATAAATATGAGCATCTTCCATAAGTCTGATTGAATCGAGATTTAGTATTCTGTTACTTCTATGACGTTAGAAAAACCTTGACTTGATGCTGGAGCGTCATCTGGAATCCATAAGATACCTAACTCCTCACCAACATATAGCAGATATGCCGTATTTGGGCTCATTGGAATGGACTCAATGAATCGGGCATTCGTGGCGGGGTTTAATTAAATTTTCAATTTACTTTGTTTAGTGTGTAAATAAAGTTTCCAGTTAATAAATATATTATTTTAGTGGATGTGCAAAAAAGTGTTTTGTACTACTTCACGCTAAAAAAGTGTATTATTATTCCAAAGAAGTAAGAGCATCTTCAATGTAAATTATTCATAACCGGTAATAACTGACAACTCCAATGAAGAACCGTGTTTAGTATAGTGGTTATTTCAAAATAGTTATTAAAAAAAATTAACATCTATGTCAACCAACTTTTTTTTGTTCAGCCTAGCCCCAATATTACTATAAATTTAATTATAATTTAAAATAGGTAAATATTGGGGTTGCTTGTCCAAAAAAAATATATTTACTGAATAAATCAATAATTGTAATAATGCAATAGGTACCAGGTTTTGTAAAAATGTATCGATATAGTAGGTATTTTGCCACCACCAAAAATTCAAGTAAAACTCAATGTATTACAAACCCTTAAAGACGAAGGAACTTATCAAAATGCATTACGATACAGCATTTTCTAATCATGGCATGGTTCTAGCTTAACATGGTTTAACAGTCTTAAGTGTTAGACTACGTAAGTAGGTACCGTATCATCAAAGAAGATGTGATTTAGACTTTGTAAGTATTTAATCTATCGTTTGGTACTTTTTGTTTTTTATTTATAAACTAGCTGTGCCCGTGGCTTCGCTCACGTGGACTACATAATACCCGCGCGAATCTTGCTCCCCCGCTCTCTGCTATTTTAAAGACAAAAATGCTTATTGTGTGTGTTCCTTAAAAGATAGACGTATACTCTCTCAGACTTTTTTGTAGGTTTTTTAATGTCTACAATTGTTTAGTACATTAATTTGCTATATCTCTTATGGTTTACTTAACATAAGCCATTTAAGCGCCAGAATTGATTCACTATGACCAGTTTTTTAGTTGTACGGAACCCTAATTCTTTTCTAAAATAAAAGTTTCCTAAGTTAATCCCTATATCCTCAACTATCTAGCAGTGAAAGTCCCGTCAAAATCAGTCCAACCGTTTCGGAGATTACCCGGAACAAACAGACAGACAGACAAACTGACAAAATTTTTAAAAATGAGTTTTTTTATAAGTATCGTATATACTTTCATATGCATTTAGTAAAAAACTGTTATTTTGACATTACAAACAGACGCTTCAATTTTATTAATTGTAATAGATAAATGTGTTTTTACTCTGTATTGTGTGTATTATAGTTGGCATTATGCATAATAAAGCTTGGTTATTTTGTACAAGTGAATTGGATTCTGAGATGCCATAATAACTCTCTGGCAAGTTCTAACAAGAGAGCTATCACTGTGTAAGAGTGCTGAAATGATCACAGGTGATCATTGATCACATGATAATAATTACAGGATAATGGCAGTAATAGTCTTCAATAAAGAGAACGAATTGCCAAGTTAAGAAAAGGAGGAAGGAGAAGATCGTGATTAGATTCTAAGCTGAAAAGGAGAAGATAATTAAAAGTTATTTACAAGAAACCACTACCTATTCTTTGGTATTAGTTAGTCCTCATCGTTCCATTCTGTTTATTGCAACCTGTTCACGATTCCAAATATAACAAAAAGTGAATAGTTAAGAAAGTATGCTTTAAATACATAGGTAAGTGTGTTCTAGTAACCGTGGTAGCAGTATAATAAAATTGTGATGTGTTCGTAGCTCGGCTAGGCTCGGTATAGTTCGTCCGTTCTCCGCTCTGTTTCGCAGTAGTCGACCGCGATACTTCGGCAGTCGTTGCCGACGACTCGTTGTTGCGTGGTCGTGTTTATGTAAACTCGTTCTCGAGTGCATATAATCCGTACATACAAATCACTGTAAACATTAGATTATCTGACAAAAACATAATACTTCAATGGAAACTATGCGAAGGACATATTTTTGCATTGGCTGACTTAATATTAGGTCTCGAAAAATAATGCTTACTAAATCCAGACGGCCGGCCGCAATAATTTTAGACTAAAGACAGGTTATAAAGTGTAATTGGAGTTTGAAGTGAAAGTAGAATTTTGGTTGTGGTGATTCTGTTTGTACTGTTCTACAGCAGTCTGTGAATAAGTGCATCGACCATGTGTATAATATGAACTTTTGTCATTAATTAATTAAAAGGGTCAAATTTTGCCTAAATCTACGATGCTGTAGCCGAAACCACTAATTTACAGTGTAATCCACCGTAACTAAGATCGAGGTGAAGTCGTACAAGTATAAAAGTGAGTACATACTTGTATTATTAGTATCTTATAAAATTAAATAGAATAGGAATAAAAATGAGTTGTCACCATTTAGTAGAAAATTTATTTACTTATGCTAGAATTGTTATGTACTAACTATATTTTAGTCAATTGTACTATATATTATAGAAAAATAATATCGTACAAAAAACACTATATTTTCATCGCTAATTCAACTGTCGCGTTTATTTTATATTAATTTTGTTAAATGAGACAAAAACGCAAATTATCACTGAAATTTATTTTCGTTTTGTATGAATTTTCTAGAAAGAAATAACATAATCATTTTAGATGTCTATAATATTATTTTAAAAATTAAAGTACGAATTAGAGCAGCGCAATATAGATCACTTATTTGGATAAGTATGACAAAGAGAAAAATGAATAAAATAAAAGAAAAATCTCCCGAAGTTTCAAGTAGGATTAATAGGACCTGTTGTTATTTATTGAGAAAAGCTTAATATATTATATTTCAATAAATGTTTTGATTTTAACGCAACTAATTAATCAATGCCAATTTCTAAATTTAAATATGAAAATGAAATTTAGTTAATAAATTAAACATTATTAACGGCAACAATTTTCACAACAAGAAAGCAAAAAACAGGTGTTTGATTAAAAAAATACTACTGAAAAATGGCAACACAGATATATTAAATATATTTAGAGAGGTAGGGCAGAGAGAAATTACTTTGGAGATTTCTCTCTACTTGTAGCAGTCCGACTGCTGGAATACCTCCACCTTGCAGAAGATTGGGCTGCCAAATAACCTTGTGTTTCTGCGGTGAGTAAGGTTTCCAGAGCTCCTTGGGGTAGGAGGGTTCAAAGTCGTCAACGCGCTAGTGATACCTATGGATTTTTAAGCGTCCATAGGCTACGGTAGCCGCTTACCATCAAAGGAGTCGTAAGCTTGTTCGCCACCTTAGCAAACTCAAAAAAAATTTAAATTGTATTGTATATTCATACATATTTAAATTCTGTATATACAAAGCGAATGATTACACGTCGCTGACTAAACAGATAAATAAATTTGTCATTGCTGTCTGGGGACCGTTCTATGGAACCTTTTTAATCTAACGGTTGACCCGTCGAACACTTTTTAATCAAGAGGTCCCTCGACTGCAATGACAATTCTGTTTATCTGTTTAGTCAGCGACAAGTAAATGAGTGATCTTTCGCGTTGTTTAAACAGATTAACTAATACCACTTGTTGTTTACTTTTTTAGTTTGTTTTTGGCAATGCAGCCTGTTTTTTTTAAATATGCTTTTTAGTGTAAATAATATAGTTTTGTAATGTGCTCATCAAGACTTTCAATTTGATAATCATATTGTGAAAATAAAAAAAAAAATTGGAGCCATACTGCCAACATATTTAATTTTCCAAAAAGCCAGTGATACTCGGGATAATGCAAGGATTTAACGACACCTTAAACATCCAAATCTGTTCAGGCATTAAAAAATATAGTGGAATAAACAAATTCACATACATGCACCCTGAAAATAATTCGCTCCTTTTTTGGGTAGTTACTTAATAATGATTAAAATAAATGTGTACTATATTTTTTTCAAAATTTCCCAAAGTACTATATTTTTTGCACCTTTTTTGAAAATATGTATACAATTTTTTTCCAAAAAAAAAAAGGTGGCAACCCTAAAAGTATCTTACTCGTATTTTCAACACGACGCGGCGGGTTGTTGCGTTAATCTTAAATTACTCAATACACTTAATAATAGGCCGATTTTCTTAAAGATTTCAAGTATATCTGATACATGTAAGTTTTTTATGCCTAAGCAAAAAATAATGCTTTATAGATATTGATTATATCTAAATATAATACACCGGAATTATATGTTATTCCGTAATTGATGGGTTATAAGAATTTTCAGTATTACTTCTAGAAAATCGCAAAAAATAATCTAAATTTAAATTTTCATTAATTCTCAACCGATTCAGCATACGTCATTCCATAATTGATAGACTTTAAGAATCGTCAAAAATACATTAAACATCGTAAACAAAGTAGTTTCGTTGTGTTGTAATACCGACAAGTATTTAGTGATTATCTTCAAGACGGTTCCATTAAGTTCTAATCATATAAACTTTAAAGTTTTTGAGTAGCATAAAACTTACTTTAAAGTCTAAACTTATAGATCTGCATGATAGACCTATGTACCTATACGTTATGTTGAATAATGTCATTATATATGATAAGTTATGAATATTATCAGGTGCATTAGAACCGTGGTTCTTCGCTGGCAGAAACGTGACCGATAACATAATCGAGGCTTAACGACCTAAATCGTCTTGTTGTGACCATGCAGAAACTCCCGACGCGTCAATCTTGAAGACTAGGCTGCACTTTGCACTCAAATCGAATGATTGATGATCGAGACAAATACCGCGAATATCGCTCGCTTCGATTGGCCCTATGAACTTGTATTAGACATGTTAAATTGTCGCGAATAGTCGTTTGTATTGCGCGATACTTGTACGGAATGCTGTGCGAATCTCTAGACTTTCTAGTAATCAGTGTAATCGCACAAAATGCACTTCAACATGAAATTGTTGAATCATGAAATTATTAAGTCACTAAGGTTATAAAATAATCAAAAACAAAGAATAATGATACGTGGTAAATCGAGTCAGTTTGAGAGCCTAAGCGAGCGAGCGAATTGTGCGATATCGCGTCTCGAATACCGGCGTTATGCGTTTGACTGCAGCTTAAATTTACCATGCTTACATAATGCTAATTAAATATCGGTGTAATATAAAGTGGAATGTAAAAATTTTCCTCAACCACACTACTGTTGTTTACATATTTTAAAGGTCAAAATATCGTGATAATACGTCAAACGTAGTAGATTAAATTCTCGCTAAATGATCAATAAAATTTGTAGTCTGCTGGGTCTGGTAAAGTTTTGAAAAATGGCTCTACTGCAAACCAAATAAAAAAACAGAAAAGTATTTACCTATTAAATATCAATCACCATAATTATGTTAAATATCTATTTATCGTGCCATGATACTATCATCCAAATGAAATTGTTCTCTAAACCATAAAGATATCTGTAGGTATTGAAATACTTTCAGTTGTACATACATCTATAAGATAACAGATAAAAAGAACATTATATGAGTTTATATTATATGAGTACCTTGTAATAAGTACTGTAAATAGAGAAATAAAGATTTGTCAATTTCAAGAGTCTTTTGCAACCATCGCTGATTGGCAAACAAATACATTTAGGCAATTTAATAGTTAATAGCGAATTACCTGTTTGATTATACCCTGAAGAACAAATCAAAAGCAATTATATAATAGTTTCAAAGATACTCAGATCAAAGGAATTTAAATTATATGTGTGTAACTTACACGCGAATGTCGCAAACTCAACGCTGTCAGAAATTATATGTTCTATTATGGTTCAGATTTGCTTGTATGTAATCATCAAATTGAATTTAAAGGAATTTGCATAAATAGTTCGTTGACTTATTCATATTTAAATGACTTTTCGTCAGCTACAAAAGAAAGTCCTTCAACTCATCGATCAGTATATATGAGTGATGGATCGATGCTTGCAGTTTATCCGGCTAGTTGTACAAATCTAATTAGTTTAATAACATAGGCCTTAATTGTTATACTAAATGGTACTTAGGTATTGATGTCATGGATGCCAAAGCATACAGCTTCTACTTGTACATCACTCAATGATCATTTATTTAATTTTTATACAAACGAGAAAAAACATTTTATTTCTGCTACTTTATTTGACAAATTTCAAATATTAAAGTAGAAAGTAAGAGTGTCCAATTCCAACAACGGAGAACAAAAAGTTTGAACTATTCGACGTATGTTATACTATATTAGCTTTACCCGCCGCTTCGCTCGCGTGGACTACAGAATGTCGTCGATGCTCCCGGTTATTTCAGAGATAAAAATGCTTATTGTGTGCGATCCTTAGAATATAGACATATATGCTCTTGTAGGTCTTTTTAATGTCTACAATTTTGTTGTACATTAATTTGATATATTTCTTATGGTTTACTCAGCGTAAGTCATTTAAGCGCCTGAACTGATTCACTATGACAAGTTTGTTTTTCTTTGTGCGGAACCCCAATTATTTTCTAAAATAAAAACTCTAAAAACTCCTTATAAGATCAGCTATCTGCCAGTGAAAGTCCCGTCAAATTCGGTCCAACCGTTTCGGAAATTACCCGGAACAAACAGTCAGAACAAAAAATTAAAAAATGAGTTTTTTGTTATAGGTATAGTATATACTTTCATATGCATTTAGAAAAAAATGTTGTATAGAAATGACTCAAGTCGAATTGGGTGAACTGACAACAAAATAGGGCCTAAATTTTGCATGCTAAATTTATTTAACAGTGTCCCAAGCTACAAAATACTTACCTGGAAAATTTAAAACTCATATATTCAAGTATTGAGTTACATAATCCAACCATATGAGTGAAAAGGCATGACGACCGTGGCCGTTTCCTGCACATTAAAACAAACGTACTTTTGTTTCCCAACACAATATCATACCACCTTTTGTGTCGTATTTTCTTAATAAATAATTATCGTGTTTTTTAGTAAATAGCCTTAATTGTAAAAGCCTTCTTGAAATTAATCGCCACATTAGTATACTATGCAAAAATTATGATTTATGTGCTATTAACCAAACTATTATTTCAGTCCGAGTTTACGCGCTACCACAATCATTGTGTTATTGTATGAGAATTAGAGCAGAAAATTTTAATTTATTGCTTAAATCATGTAAATTCCTGGTAAGAGAGTTAAAGGCAATGCTAATGTATTTTTATTAGAGACTAGTTGTGTCCGCGGCTTCGCTAACGTGGACTACAGAATGTCATCGATCGGGCACACGCGCGAATCTTACTCCCCCGCTCCCGGCTATTTTAAATACAAAAATGCTTATTGTGGGTGTTCCTTAGAAGATCGACATATACTCTCGCTGATTTTTTGTATGTCTATTTAATGTCTACAGTTATATTGTACAGTAATTTGCTATGACTCTTATGGCTTACCCAGCGTAAGCTATTTAAGCGCCCGAATTGATTCATCATGACCAGTTTTTTTTTGCACGGAACCCTAATTTTTTCGAAAATAAAAGTAGCCTAAGTTACTCTTTATAACATCAGCTATTTACCAGTGAAAGTCGCGTTAAAATCGATCGAACCGTTTCGGAGATTACCCGGAACAAATAGACAGACATACAGATGAAAAAAAATTAAATGGGTTTTTGTATCGTATATACTTTCATATACATTTAGTAAAAAGCTATATTTTGACATTACAAAATGACTATTCAATTTTATTCATTGTATAGAAGATGAAACGGATATCTAGTAACTATCCGTTATCGGGTTTATCCGGCCAATTCCTACTGCCAGGCCGGATACCGGATATTTACCCAATATCCGGCCGGATACTGAATAAGAAATAAAACAATTATTTCTCATTAACACAAGACAAAACTTTAATAATAATAATATGTAGGTACTTAAAATAAACAAGTGGCACTTTATGGTAAATAAATACAATTTTATCAGCATTTGATGGTAACAAGCGACTTCACTTGGCTTTGTAAACCAGGACGGTTACCAAAAACTATAATACTACTAAAAGTAGTCACGCTTTGACTTATTCTATCCGCTCACACGCTATCGCGAACGCACCCGAATCTTATTAAGTACATATATCTCGATTCAGTCATCATTCATAATCGCCCACCTTTGAGTCTACGTAAATGGCTCGATGATCATTCGGTATTCGGTAATATTCGGTATTCGGCCAAACTACTATTCGTGTCATCTCTAATTTTTATTTTTAATGTGTTCGTTTAATACGGATAACATTTATTTATTCTCTTGTGCTGGTATACTTACTGAAAATCTTTTTGTACTATGTTTGCTAATTTGACATATTTTATTATTTATTTACTCATGGTTATATTAGTGTTATTTTTTATATAAATAATAATATAAGCGTATCTTTAAACATTCCTAAAGAGGTGTACTAATGAAACAAAATATTTTGTGAGAGAGATTGCATTTCTGGTAAATACATCTAATTTTAGTACTTTTTCAATATATGTAATAGAAAATGTTCAGTAATAAATAGCGTTTCCGGAATTTTTGGCGTTTATTAGAACAATAACAAATAACAAGTAAAATATTTAGAAGCTACAATCATATGAAAATAATAATTATAATTACAAACAACAACTACTACTAAACTGTAATTTTATAAATACAAACTCTGTCTTATATCTACAATCACAAATATTTAGGATTCGTAACACAGAGTCTGGCAGTTCATATAAAGTTGCCACTTCAACTGGTACGTTATTCGATAGACTAAAATACATAATAGGTACACGTTTATATGAGATTCACAAGTGAAGTGATGTCGTACGGCTGACAGGATAGATGGGGGAATTTCCTTTCGTAAATTGAATTTTTGCAATATACCTATTACAATTTTCGTCCGTTGACATTTTATCTGTGAAATCAATTTGTTAAGTAAACTGAATACATCATGATTCGCTCGCGATAAAATAGATTATTTATAGACTTACTTTGACTAATTTATACTCAAACACATCATAATCATCAAAACATTATCTAAATACAAAATTTCATTTAAATCGTAGAAACCGTTTCAAGAATTGCTCACTTCATAGTATTAGATAAATGCATGTATATCAGCTGTTTAGTTACCATAATACAATCTTTGCTTAATTTGTAATTAAATATGCCGCGTAAAATTGTATCTTCATGTAAAAAAAACAAACCGGGTTTGTGTAATCTAATTTCTTGAACAAACATAATTTCTGAAACTATTGATCCGATTCTGAAAATTCACTAATAAGAAGCTACATTATCATTTTTTAATTCCTATTAAATGTTATATTGTAATTAATCTATATACCGCAGACATCCCGAACGTCAGCTTGTACTTGATTAGTATAGCTTACAAACAGATTAAAAACAACAAAGTATTTGGTGATGAGTGATGACGGAAATACAGCCGAACTCTTGAAGGCAGGTGATAAACCGGTTCTTTGGGTCCTCCGTCCTGCAGACCCTGTTCAATTCCGTCTACCTCGAAAGTAAAACGCCTCAGGCATGAAACGGAAGTGTGGTCTTCTAATATTGAAAAAGGGTTAGGCCTATCTCACTTTTAGCCATATTTATAAGCTGTTTTCGAGGTCTATTACGAATCTACTAGCGCGCGGGTTCGGTGACTTTCAGCCGAAAGGCTTCAGTACCGTAGACCACATACACGCGTTACGGCAGCTTATACAAAAGACCGAAGAATATACCCTACCCCTTTGATTAGTTTTTGTGGACTACAAAAAGCCTTCGATTCGATCGATACCTGGGCTGTACTGCAGTCTCTGCAGCGATGTAAATTTGACTACCGGTGCATCAACACAGGACAGTGTAAGAATGCTCGTTTTGATGATCACAGGGAGCGGTTTTCCGGCTTTGGACGTCTTTCGGCTAAAATGATGACGATGAATTAATGCAGGACCGCGGACAGTTTCCACTCTACATATAAAAAAGATCGTTCCTTTATTTGACCCTTTAGGTATGTGTTCTTATAATTCATGCGAGTGCGATGAAACTTTATTGGGTAGTAAGTAGTTCCACGCCCGCGTTGTTTTCTGAATGATAACCAACTATTTTACAAAAGCTGGCCTGCGAGGCGTTTCAATTTAAAATCAATGGAAACAAATTCACTATATGCAATAACTAGTAGGTACCGATTAAAAATCAGCAAATAATAAAATGCATAGTTACTCATAACCTACATTTCCGTTTACGGTAATCAAAACTGTTACATCGTTTTCTTTTTTTTAATGTTATTATAATATATTCAGTGAAATACCGCAATCAGCGAACAAAAATGAAAATGAACCTTGTTATTTTATAAACTGAAGTTGATATATTTTTAAAGCACGTAAGTAAAGGTTCTGTTTTTTTTATTGGTTTGGAAGCAATATACCTTTTTAGTATCAATGTATAATATACTAGGAACTAAACAGTAGCAACTCCAATTTCTACATTAATTTATATGATGAACCACTGATAACATTATGAAAAAATAAATGACAATCGTTCAAAACCCTTTGACATTGCTGTTTGATCGTTACCTTTGTTTATATAAAGCAATGTCATTGTTCATGAGAGAGATTTTTCTGTTATTATTATTGTTATTGGACATACTTGAAGTTAATCTCCATACGTGATAAGTGCACTTTCACACGTAGGTAGTACTACATCACGCTAATCTCGAGCTAAATGACGCTGTGGGTCCGATAGGCCTTGGCCTTAAGTGCACCTGTTGGAATACATCGTAATGCTTTGCGTAAAATATGAATGACACTATTCTTTTTTTAAATAGGGGTTTAAATCATCGCTCATTAAAGTATTGAAAGAAAAATATCAAAGTTTAAAAAATACAAGAACTTATCTGATCACAATTCTTTCGTAACTTTAAGGGAACGAGCTAAACGTATGGAAAAAGATATGTTCCACAATTATATCTCTCAAATTCAAATTAATATTTTGAAATCTCCCAAAGCGTTCTGGTCTTATGTGAAAAGTAAAAACCAGTGTAATGCTTATCCATCCATGATGAAATATGGTCTGGTTTCTTCTGCATCAGGTGACATCATATGTAACATGTTTTCTGACTATTTTCATTCTTCTTTTCTACATAATACACAGAATTCTTCACCTATTACAGACGGTTCAACATTCATTCTTGAGTCTTCTTCCAATATAAGTTCTATTGAAATTGTCTGTTCTGATATACAAAAAATTCTTGAAACTCTTGATCTTAACAAATCTGCAGGTCCTGATAACATACCTCCCATTTTAATAGTTAAGTGTGCAAATAGTATTTCTGTCCCACTTTCTCTTTTATATGAGCGTTCTCTTAAAGATGGGATAATGCCCGATATATGGAAATCTGCCTTAATTACGCCTGTTCATAAGAATGGCTCTAAAGACTTGGTCATTAACTACAGACCCATCTCAAAACTTTGCATTTTTTCTAAAGTATTCGAAAAAGTCGTTTTCAAACAACTTTATACTTCTCTTAAACATTCCCTTAACGATCGGCAACATGGCTTTATAAAAGGAAGATCTACTACATCAAATCTTATCCTGTCTATTACATAACTTACTACATGTCAGAGCCTGCCCAGGTAGATGTAATTTATACTGATTTCAGTAAAGCATTTGACAGGATAGATCATGAAATCCTGCTTTGCAAACTGAGAGATATAGGGATTCGGGGTAATTTATTTAGGTGGTTTTCATCTTATGTCAAGAACAGATGCCAAACTGTAGTTCTAAATGGCTATACATCTTCGCCGATGCAGATTCCTTCAGGAGTTCCTCAGGGATCTTTATTGGGTCCTCTGCTCTTTAACATTTTTATTAATGATATACCATCCTGTTTTACCACTTGCAAAATTCTTCTCTACGCTGATGACCTTAAAATTATATGTCCTGTTAAAACTGTTTCCGATGTAGTTCGTATTCAATATGATTTAGATAAGTTTCAAAATTATTGTACTCTAAATAAATTAGATTTAAATGTCACGAAATGTCAAGTTATAACATATACCCGTAAACTCAATCCGATTCTGCACAATTACTTTCTTAAAAATACTAAATTATCACGAGTTAATGCTGTTAGAGATTTAGGTGTTATTTTTGACTCCAAACTAATATTTGATAAGCATATTGATAATGTTGTCAAAAAAGCTTCTAAAGCATTAGGGTTTGTATTTCGATTATCCAATGAATTTAAATGTGTTAAAACTTTTAAAATTCTTTATTGTGCTTTTGTTCGAACCCATCTTGAATACGCATCTCAAGTCTGGAACCCCAATTATAATATATATATCACACGCATTGAGAAAATACAAAAGCGGTTTCTCCGTTTCCTACAGTTTAAATCTGAAATAATTGTACCATATTACACATCGCGCTGTAAAAAATTTCATATGCTCCCGCTGTATACACGAAGAGAAATAGCTGATGTATCATATCTTTTGTGTATACTCAATGGCCTAGTTGACTGTTCGGAGATACTGAGCAAAATTAACCTACGTGTACCGGCAGCATCTTTTAGAAACCTTAACATACTTTATAGTCCTATAGTTAGAACTACCTACAGACAAAATTCCTATTTCATTCGAGTAAGCAGCAGTATGAATAAATTAGTTAGTGATTTAGACATTGATATATTTGATACAACTGTGCAGAAGTTGAAAGCTCTTTTGAATTCTTATTTCTTTTGTTAATATTTTTGTGTTCTTCCGTCTACTTTTTTTTTTAATATATAAGTACATAATTATATGTGAGAACTTGTAAATGGCCTTCATTAATTTATACATGTAACTTAAATAAGTACTTAGCTGTAAGTTTTCTTAAAATATTAAAATAAAAATAAAATAAAATAAGCTTTCTTGTCTGATTGGATCACAACTTACTAGGCCCTGATGTAACAAAAAAGTTTTTTTTTTACAACTAATTTAGCATACAAGTGTACGCCCCCCCTGATGGTTAAAGTTACCGTAGCTTATGAACGCTTGTATCACATGAAATATCACTAACGCGTTACCGATCTTGAAGCCCCTTTCACAAGGAGTAAAAACTCGTTCATAGTTCAGGGATTAGTTAATAAACATAATTTTTGTTGTACTATTCGGCATCGCTCAAATATTTGGCGATGATATCTCATTAGTAAAGTGTTCGGGCACCGTGTCTGTCGACGTAGTTACAAATGCCACCATAAGTTACTAAGGAATACTATCACTATAGGATGATGGTAAGGGATTTTCTAAAGTCCGCCTAGCTAGTAGCTATCACTCTCAAGTTCAAAATATATCTACAAACACCTATGAATGTGTTCTGGCAGCTGCACTTAGAACCATTTCCTGTAAACTTAGCGGCCCTATTATCATCTTCGACTACACAGTCACTTATGATAAAGTGAGATTGTTTTTAAACTCTGCATCTATAAACCAGAGAACAAATCAACCACAGAAACGCATGAAGTCTTTTTAACTATAAAAAAATAGGTATTTGGTACATCGTGGACTCTATTACAAAAATAGAATATTATAATATTGGAATAACGTTATTGCACGACTTTTGTTAAGATCCATATACATATAATGGAAGTTCTGTCGACACAAATAATATACTTACTAAAAGCAAGGTATATATATGCTTTTGTATTGATCGAAAGATTTGTGTTACTTTTGCTAATGGAATTATATTTCTTACGTTCTATCTTTCTATCTCGATGTTTTAAATTATACAAATATTTTCTAGTAATAATTATTATTTGCAAAATTAATGACATGCACGTGAGGGAATATTCAAGTAAACTAAATACTTTATTAAATTTAAACCCTAAGATGGTACTGATGAACGTCAATATACTGCTACCGGTTCAGAAACATCCCAGTCATCGAGAAGAGGTAGATAGAATGCCGAAATTCTCTAAATAATTAGATACACACAGGCTGACCTCGGTATTTGGTCAGTGGAGTCACTGTTCCGAGTTTTCTCATGTGACGCGATCACGGAGTAGAGGATGAAATTTCACTACTACTTATTTCGGTCATTATATGTTAATAATGACAACTCTACAACAGGATATTTAAATAAATTAACTAATAATATGTATATATCTATAATTTACTAGCTGGTGTCCTTCCGTTTCGCTTGGCGTATAATTAAAAATTGGTAATAATTGTTAAAAAGTTCGTATACGGTAAACATTAGAATCCGTATGGTCATTTAACCGTTATTAAAAAACAAGCATTCAAACAAACATACTTTCACATTCATAATAAAACTAGCAGTGTACCCCTGCTTCGCACGCGTTTGTTACGCAGTTATTATTTTCATCCTGTAATTTTATATTTACTCATATTATTGGCAATTCGTATAGCCTATAAATTAAGGAATGACATGTGTACAATTTTCCTCAAAATTGGTTGAGAAAAACCAACCGGCTATATCATGTAAAATGCTACCAATATTACATAATATAGAGTCAAAGAACCTAAGATAATTAATTAAAATAAAAAACACAATATGGCAGCTCAAGATCCCGCCAAAAACTCCCTACATTACTCTCCGACTGTTGCTATGCCCGAGTAAGAATGGGCAATATTAGAAAAATATCGATAAGTAAACATTGCATCGGTCCCGGTGTTCGATAAATGTCTAAATAATAATCTAATCAAGCGGAAAAGTTTTTTTGTTTGCTTGTTTGTTTTAAACACGCTAATCTCTGGAACTACCAGTCGGATTCGAAAAATTCTTTTTGTATATAATAGCAGCCTAATTTTAAATACTGCTTTTTGTTAAGCAAGTCGGAAGTCGAAGCCGTCCCGAAAAGCTTTATCCGCGTGCTTTGGTGTAATGGTTAATGATACGTAAATACAATGCCCTACAAAAATATTACTCCTTAGTATATCTAAAAAATGTCCACGATAGCATATGCGTATCTCTTATACATAAGCCAAAATAAGATATTAAGCGATTTTATAAAAAATTTTTGTTGAAGATGATAAATTGATTTATGCACATTATTTTTAGACATGGCATATTAATCCTTACGAACAAAAGTTAGGTCATCATAAAGATAATTTTATGAAGTTAAATTTTGCCTTATATAGAAATGTTATTTGGGCACATAATTTAAGAGATAATGGAAAATTAAAATAATTTGTACTTGCGGGTAGCTACACGGATGCGTTGGCGGTGCAGTGTTTGTCGGATTAAATTAACAAGGGTGAAACTGTGGGGCACAGCTAGTATGTGTATATAGCTATCGAGTTAAATTTTATTTGAACATAGCTGGAGCAAAAATAAAACTAAATCATCTAAAATCAACGACAACATCACAATTAGTTTTGATTCGTGAAAATGCTGTAATAATATATTATATTTACTTACACGAGCCATTATAGTTCTAATGAATGTTGATGATTCAGCAACGGTGAACTGACATACATATATTACATACGTCTTGTGTTTATACTAAATCGCTATCTCGTAGCTGTGTGTCCCTGGCCTTATTTATGCACCACGTGTGTTTACATTTATTATTTTACGGCTATAGCTCGAAAATTTCACACAAATTTCTATTTTTGCATGTGGCAAAACAGACATAACTTTCTAAAGAAATATGTTATTATTACCTACCACAGTAGTTTATATCATTTTAATAAAAATGTGCCTTTTTCTACGTAACGTCTTTTTTAAATTAAATACGACATTTTATTAAATGCCATAAATTCTATACAATAAGTTGTAATATTTACCTGCATTTATTTTTAGATTTGAATAACACCATTAATTTTCCAACAATAGTAAATTATAAGCTAGTATATCATTTATAGTAAATTGTTTCTAAATTGATATAATTGAGTATAAAGCAGTAACTACGTTTTATGTTAAAATATTGAAATATTCGTTAGGTACTTAAATTTACTATAAAAATAATAATTAATTAAAATAACTAACCAAAGGTTCTGCAAGCAGTGGATGCCATCCAAAAGGAAACATACCTACTCAGAAGGTTTTGAATCGAAGTCCACAATGAGTGTCCTGGGAAATTACTATATTAAGTGTAAGTCTATCTGTATAGATGATGCGAGATCTAACAAAGAAGTTATAGCTGAACATCCGTATATATACAATTATACATCTACTGATATATATTATATACAATTATACATCTACTGATATATATTATATACATTCGAATTGAGTAAACTGCTAATTTTTTTGAAGTCGGTTGGATAATAACTCGTATCTTTCAACTTTATTACTTTTGTGCTCAGAGCTAGAGAGCGATGCTTGGACTTATTGATTTTTCATTAAGTGCGAGCTACTGTGACGTCATCAATTTAAATTTAAGTCGTTTACAGTTTCACATGTCGAGGTTGAGTATTCGTCTTTTTATTTATTTATTTATTTATCTCTATGAAAATAATTAACTATGCCAACATAATAACTAATTATAAATTAATATATAATTTAAAAAAACATTAGCATTGAAGAATTAGAGCATGTTAAGTTATTTTGGTTATTTATACTTTTGCTGAAATAATATTTCAAATGAGATAAAAAGTCAACTATGATTTCGAAAATTATTAAACCATACAATAGATTTATGATGTGACTGTAAAAATTAATACGAATTATATCTCACAAATAAGGAAAATGATTTTTTATATAAATAATCATTGGATACATTGTGTGAATAAAAGTACAGAATAACATATATTATCTACTTTTAGTTCATATACTTTGACCTTCTCCGTAGTATTAACGACAACTAAATAAATAGAGAGGTTACGATTTTGGATTCGAGAGACAAATTTAACAAAACATATAATACATAATACGAGTTAGTTTTGATTGAAATTGATTACAAAGAGATTGATTGCACAAACAAAGTTTTGAAACACAATAAACAGAGAGGGATCCTCAATAAATGGGTTGTTAAAACTCTCGATATCGGGTAGTTATTGACTTTCGAATCTCGTCATTCGTCGTAAAGTGTAAATAATCAGTTTAGGTTTATAGGTAATTTTCTTTTATGATGTTTATAGGAAAATTACCTATGATTATTCTCCTGATGACAGACCTCGTGGGTCATTGTTAGTA
This sequence comes from Saturnia japonica, assembly GCA_033032175.1. NCBI lineage: Eukaryota > Metazoa > Arthropoda > Insecta > Lepidoptera > Saturniidae > Saturnia > Saturnia japonica. Next base: position 9,027,219 of record CM065306.1, on the reverse strand, counting down.
AACGCTACTATTGAGCTGAGAAGTCGCGGGTTTTATCCCCGCATATGACTGACAATTGTGTGATCAGCGTAATTGGCACATCTACGTCTGGGTGTTAAATATCTATATAAATGTAAATCAGCTATTTAGTTACCATAATACAAGCTTTTAATTTAGAATTAAATGGACGTGTATAAAGTGCTACCCAAAAAAAATTGATTGAATCGAATTTTTAGCTTTTTCTAAGTTTCAACTCTAAAATGCTTAAACGCTGTTATTTTTAATTCTAATATTGTCTATAAATAATTTCATTATTGCTGGCTATGATGTGCCATAACGTATCTTCGATGCGATATTTTAGACATGAGACTCTAAAATGATAAGACCATTTGATCTACATTGAAAAGGTTGTCCAAAATTCTATTTTAGGACAACAGGCGTCACCTAAGTTGTTGTCGATACTTGTCATCGAATAGTTTTGGCACAAAATAGACAACTACTCTGTATTCAACTACCTACGTGTGATACCTACATGTTTCATTTTGTAACGTATCAAAGTTTCAAAGTAGACAATCGCTGTATTATTAAACTTCACATTAAAACAATACAGAGTTAGCATAACAAGTACAATATACCATCTAATGTATACATTATGATTTCGAAAAGGTTTTATTTATATAACGACTTGGTCATATTAATTTAATAATTAAACATATGTATTGAATTAGTGAATTTGTAATATGTATAAATATAAAGTAATATACAGTAAATAAGTAATTTAATTTGTTTAATTACCAAGGTATTGCCAGTAGTACATATATTATATGTATATTGGCCATTTTTCTAATTATTCAAAGACGTAACTTATTACAAACGCTCACCACATTCATACAATAGCAAATAATTAGAATATAGCATCACAATACATCAATATTGAATTGAATAATAATATAATAAAATTAAGTATGAAACAAGATATCAGAACATTTAAGCATTGGTATACTTAGTATATTAGATCGGCAATAGGTTGATTAAGACGAGAACAAAACGGAATAGTACATTGTTATAGTATGCGTATTATTGTGTTGATTTTCTTTGTTACACGAGCTGCAACCTACTAAACATTAATTTACACTTTAAAACCTTAATTTTTGTAAAAATAAGTTGGATTTGCTTTGATAACGATTTATGTAGGCCAATACAGGTCGATAGCTTACGAAAATAGTCTCGTATCCCTATATCGTTCTCACACAAGCGTATACTATCTCTTACTCATTCGAATTACAAATCTATGGAGCTGTATGAATAAAAAATCCCTAAACGTTTTTTAAAAATTAAAAGTATTAAAAAAGATAATGTGAATGTATTTTTTTCTTTTATGCCTAAGTGAAATAATGTTTTTTTATTTTATAAAAGTAGGTAATGTTAGTTTAAATATATCCAAACTTTCCAAGATACTATTATACTCATTAATTAATCACTTTAATAAATAATATTTATAAACTAATTAAGAAAAATAAACAGTCACATAAGATGATTACACACATTACACATTACAGAAAAACCCTTACCTATAAAGTGTGTCGTCCTGGTTTTTCAATTTACTGACGAATTCGAACATTGATTACCCTAATGCTTACAGTTACATATAAATAAAGTAAGTACGTAACAACCAACAGTCGGTGAAAAACGGCAAAACATCCAGGTATTAGGGGAGGAGCGCTCACACATAGCTTACATTTCATTTATAGCAATGTAACCCGCAGGCACTTTTCAAATATTAATCAGAATTGTTACCAGTACTGGACCACCCACTGCAACAAACAAACTCGTGTAATATTAAAACATCTTTGCTTACTTACGCGTTACACCGACAATCGCTTGTTAAGTTAATAAAACCTTTGAATGTTTCCAAAGTTCTCTCAAATATATATTCTGCACTAGCTGTGTCCGCGACTTCGCTCACATGGACTATAGAATGCCATCGTTCGGGCACACGCGCATATCTTTTTTTTTTTATCTTACTACACAGTTACTTAGCCTTAGGGGCCCTGAATCCGCTGCGGCTTTTACAGCTTCACCGAACTTGACACGCGCATATCTTGCTCCCCCGCTCATGTATACTCTCGCTGATTTGTTGTAGGTCTTTTTAATGTCTACAATTATGTAGTACATTAAGTTGATATATCTCTTATTGTTTACTCTGTGTTAGCCATATAAGCGCCCGAATTGATTCACCATGAGCAGTTTTTTTTTTTCGAGCGGAACCCTAATTTAAAAAAAGTTGCTAAACTTACTATAACATCAGCTATCTACTAGTGAAAGTCCCTTCGAAATCGGTCCAAGTGTCTCGGAGATTACCCGGAACAAACAAACAAACAGACAAAAATTTTAGAAATGGGGTTTTCGTTAAATGTATTGTACATAATATAATACTTTCATGTGCATAAAGTAAAAAGCTTTTATTTTGACATTAGAAACACTTCAATTTTATTAATTGTATAGAAGACTAGCGGTGCGCCTGCGGCTCCGCTCGCGTTTGTTTACTTCGCAGTAGTGATTTACATCCCGTAATTTTATTTGTACTCATATTGTTGACAATTCATATGCCTTATCGCTCGTGTACAATATTCATCAAAATTGGTTCATAATGTTTATTCTATTCTACGATTTGTAATGTATTATTAATGATTCTTATAACCTCTCAATTATAGAATGACGTATGCTTCCCGTCTACAAAATTTTATCAGAACTGTTCAGAATTGATGAAAATTTAATTTTATGAAATTCTTTTTTTACGGTTTGTAGAAGTATACTGACTTTTGTTATAGCCCATCAATTATGTAATTACATAAAGTTCCCGTGTACAACATTTCAACAAAATCAGTTAATAATTAATATAAAAAAATTACTATCTCTAAAAGTGTTATTGAAAATTCTTATACCTAAATTAGTTTAAAATTAAATTAAACGTGAAGCTTAGATCCTTCCGGGGATGCGATCTTGAAAACTAAAATCAAAACACCAAAAACTATAATATGAAATGTACGTACTCATTTGATGAAACGACTCAAGCACCATCTGTTGTACTTTGATAGTATTATATCAGTAACCTTCATGCATATGCCAATAACAATTACTGCACAACGTTTAAACTTAATCGAATAGAACACACAGCACACTGACAATAATTAGTTTTTGTTTTTAAAAAGACCGACTCCACAGTCCACGGTTTCACCCGTATTAAATTTATTCGACAATCTCTCCACCGCGGCACCGCGCTGCCGACACACCCGTGTAACTTATTGTTGTTCTTACAGTCTTACTCCTCGCACTTGCCTACAGGTTTCCAGATTTCTTTATGTTCATGGTTACTATACGCTCCTGAAACGAAGTAACCCTTTTGCAATAAACATACATACTACTAAATTCAAAAAGAGATATTCGAATCTGACTGATGATACAACGGCAGGCCAATTAGACGAACGAGTGTAATTCTTTTATATACAAAAAGAAAGATAATCACAAAATTGATTACAGAATAATAGTTATTAGTTGTACAAAATTATTTATTTTAACATATTTCCTTGATATTTGATTAAACATACTTTGTATTTTTTTTGCAATTTATAAATGAAACGAGTGACGTCACCTTTGAAAGTTATCTACCTTGGTCATCAGTGGTTCCAGAGATTAGCGCGTTCAAACAAACAATCTCTTTAGCTTTATAGGCAATACTAGCTGTGCCCCACGGTTTCACCCGTGTTAATTTTATCCGGCAAACACCGCGGCGCCAACGCACCCGTGCACGCACTACAGTCTATCATAATTGTTCTTCCCGCAAGTACAAATTATTTTAATTTTTCATTGTCTCCTAAATTATGTGTCAAAATAGCATACTCTAAAGAGCACAATTTAACTTCATAAAATTGTCTTTATGATGAAGTAACTTTTGTTTGTAAGGATTAATATGCCACGTCTAAAAATAATGCTTAAACACTTTTTAATTTTCAACAAATCTTTGACACAAAATTCCTTATTGTGGCTTATGTATAAGACATAAGCACATGCTAGCCCTATTTTTTTATATATATATACTAAGGGTCAATATTATTGTAGAACATTATATTTCCGTATCATTAACGATTACGTAAGTGCACTCGGTTAAAGCAATTCGGGAGGTTCTCAACTTACATAACAAAAATCAATATTTAAGGCTATCTGAGAGTTGTAGCCTAAGGTTAAATAGCCTATATTATTTCTCGAGAGTCTGGCTATCATATACAAAAATAATTTTTCGAATCTGACTGGTAGTTCCAGAGATTAGCGTATTTACACAAACAAACAAAAAACTTCCGCTTTATTATATTAGTATGGATTTTCAACACTCCGTACACAACATACTACAATGCTAAACTATTACAACCAGTAAGTACATTTTTGAACTATCCTGAATCAAAATTTGCTATAGTACGAGTATTGAATATACTAAAATAGTCGTGAGTCGTAATGTTTGACTGCTAAGGTCAATATGTTGTCTATTTTTTTTATTTATGATGAAATTTCGTAACTATCTGTAATTTTGTCTGACTGAAAAGATGGATAGTTTTTATCACAATTATGGACAAATTATGTGATGTAAATAACTAGTGTGTGTAAACGCGTGCAGAGCCGCGGGAACATCGCTAGTTTAAATATAAATATAAATCATATTGAGAGGCTATCCCGTTCGAAACTCAATTTTGTTTGAGGATACTAGATGTTATTATTTCGCCCTTATATTGATTTCATTTTTCCTTCTGAACTTTGACCTTTGATTAAGTTCCATTATGCAAGGTAATCAGATTCGGAGAAGGCGTGGGTAGGTTCGCCAAGACGGCAACAGCTGTATTTATAATATTATTATGTAGATGACACAGACTGTTATTTTTCGTTAGAAAATTTCTATTATTTATAATATAAATTCAGTAATTATTAATTATTTTAATTTTTATATTTTGTTGTGATACAACTACATAATATACTTTAAATTATTAAAATTTTACTCGGTTTTTATTTTGGTTTTGCCAGTTACAAACTTCTAGGATATGTCGCAAATTCATCCAATTTGGACAACAATATTCGTGAAATAGTGATATTTATCATTTTATTTCTGCTATAAACAATTATTATTTTTATGAAGATATTTTTATCAAAACAACTATACAAAAAACTAAACAGTTGATTGGTAAGACACGATAATTGTTGTATCCAACTGGAACGCGACCACCATGCACATGGTGAAGGTGATAAAACTGTCACAGTAACTCTCTTTTGGTTTGTCACGTTTTGGGAACAGCCATTGCTCAGCAACGACCGTTGATGAACTGTAGATTATAGACCTCGCGATGGACGCGGTTATTTTTGAAAAATTACTGTGCTTACCACTAGGTAACATCATTATATCCGTTCTACTAAAACATTCTTAATAGGTCTTGGTTTTTTTAGAAATTAATGTATACAAGAACGTAACCGCAAATCAGTTGGATAGTTAGTTACTATGCAGAGTTGTAATACTCGTAGCATTAAGGGTAGTGCTGATATTTATTTTACAAAAACGTTTTACCTTATACAATTATTAATATTACCGCTAATAATACCTAATATATACTTATAAAAGAGTAAAGAGTCGAAATCTGTACATTGAAGATATTTGAGAAAAATAATACGGAGGGGTTTAGAATCATGGACAGAACACATTTCGATGGTTTTTGAAATTTTGTCTGTCTGTCTGGGTGTTTGAACGCCAATCACGCAAAAACTGCTGGACCGAATTTAATGAAATTTTAGTTTGATTATAGTTTATAGTCTGAAGATATATTCAGGATGCATTTTTACTCGTATGAACATTTGTATATGGTTTATAAATTGCGTTTAGGTTATATACATATAATATGTAAATCTGTAATAAATTTAAAATATTTACTGAAATAAAGTGAAAAGACACCATATTCATCCAAATTAAATAACTATCAATAAATAGAAACCGCAGTAGGGCTTCGTTTAAATTATCACGTTTGTTTGATATTTATTGTCATACAACGCGTGTATATGAATAATTTCATATATTAATAATTTAAGGCTGGGCTTTTATTATTATTTTTATATATTTTTAGACAGATTTTAATGTTATTTTTAAATAAGTAAGAATATCGATTATATCTAAATTTCTACGTCGTTGTCGTTGTGTCATTGTTTGGTGTTTTTGCCCAATTAAGATTTTTATTAAATTACACTAAACAGACATAAGTACTATAAAGCGTTATTATTCACCGGAATATAAAGGTTCATATAAATAAAGATATTAAATAAACTTAAGTTTTCGTAAAGGATTGCAAAACTGAACATATTTGAATGCCTTTATATCCCTTAGATAATATCAGTATAATGGTTAAACTGTGATATCTGTTAACATTTAAAATTATTTTAGTTGGATACTTATTATCAAAGCTTATACGGGTGAAATATCGTAGGGTCAGATTAAGGTGAGATAATGTTTTTATTTAGTTGCTGCTTTTCATACATGAAATATACCACGTGGACGAAGTCGCGGTCACAACTAGTATATCATATTATTTATTACACATCGAGTTGAATTACGAATCGTCATTATCATAAGTTGCATGATTTAATATGTATTTAAACACCGTTGGATACCTACGCAGTGGGTTTTGCAAATGTATCCTTTGACAACTTGAAGCTCTTACATAAAATCAATTTATTTTTAATGTCTTATATACAATGAAAATAAGGGCTGAGTTTCATCGCTCCAAGTAATTTAAGTTAATGAATGTTTGTACCCGTTTTAATTGAATTAATTGGATCGTGCTCGATCGCTATCGACCATCGGCCGCGCGGCACTCTCGGTCAATTAACTAATTAATATTATTACGCGCGAACGATGTTGTGATCCTGTGGAGTAAATGTCATAACATGATTTCATATAATACAACAAAAAATCTTATCGGAGTATTTATCGCTTTGCTTTGACGTTGTTCGCAATTTACACTATTATTTTAAAGAGGAGTAAGGTTTGTGAATATCTTTGTAGGGGGTGTGTAACTACTGAACCAATTCTAAAATTCTTTCACCAATAGAAAGTTTCGTTGAGGTTGAGGGTCATAGGCTATGTTTTATCCTTATCAGGTATTATATTGTTATTAAAGCGTAAGAAGACGTGGGTCGCAGCTATAGCAAATAATAAAATGTCTATTTTGTTAAATATAATTAAAGTTTAACGGAAAAAAACAGTGTTTTATTCAGTACTATAACGATAAATTTGACTGGATCTCTTAACACGGACTTTTGGTGTAAGTGCGGCGCGGCGTCACCACGATTAGAGAGCATTATCTACTGCCGGTAATTGCACTTGAGATTCCCTTTCTACATTTAATAGATTAAGTTCTCCATTATTTTTAATGTTTAATGACGAACTTACGAATTCTGATTATTATAAATAGATACTTTCAGTAACGTGTCCTAATGAAAAAGTAAATAAAATTATAAACAATTTGGGAAACAGATCTAAAAACTGTTCACCAATAACGTCCATTTTACACTATAGTTTAGTCACACTTTATAGCCAGAACAGTGATATTTAACACTTCGGTCCATTCCTATAGCAGGTGATAATATTGATTTTCCTAATTTAATACCTGACCGCATATTGTCTGCTGTTGATGTTTTCAGTTTAAAATATTCAAAGTGGCTCGAACTAAAACAATACGATGATAGTTGAACGAGACTAAATTATACAGACAGCGACGTATATGAAGCAGGTACTTTCTCAATTCGAGGAAATAAAATCTATATTTCATGAAACTGCGAAATAACCCAAGGGCTTTTGTCAAAGACATTTATTATATATAATAGCCTGTAGTCTAGGTATTTTAAAAATCTCTAAAATACGTATGCCGAATACTGTACATAGCACTTTTTATGTGACTTGAAATAAATATATGTACTCTAAAGTCAAAAACAACTTTTTAATATATCTTGGTGACAGAGCTAAACTCGATGTATTGAAAAGAAAAACATTTCCTAAATTGAAAATTTCCGTTTTCGAGAAATCGATTTCATAGAATATACGTATTTAATACACGTGTACAGTATACATATACAATAATTACACGCTAAAACGTATAAACAAATAAGTCTTATTAACAGATTATACATAGGTGTGGTCACAGAAATGGCAATGGCTAAATTTATATAATTACTATGTGTTTGTAAGCCAATATAAATAAAATCAATATAAATACCAATATAAATCTGTAGTCCTGTCTGTACTTTTAATATTTTCCAAAATTTTACAATTGCCACAATTTTTGTCTGGATTTAACTCTAATTCTACACGGGATGCTTATGTCATCGGTTAATTGATAGGGTATCAGAAATTTAAATATAATTTTTTTTTAGAAATCGTGAAAAAACCCCAAAAAATCTGTTTTCGTTAATTCTTAACTGATTTTGATGAAATTTTGTACACGGGAGGTCTAAGTATTTACTTAAATAATGGGCAAAAAGAACAGACAATATTACTTCTAGGATTAAAAGAAAAAGTAAAAAAAAATGTTAACCGGCGGGTAATCGCCGTGGGTGGAAGTGGTTTACCACATTACCGAAGGCATTCTGTAGTCCATGCGAGCGGAGCGGCGGGCACAGCTAGCAATAAATAAAATGTTGAATAAACTTATAAATACATTTCATTCACTATGATTTTTTAGTAATTGTTAATTAATGGAAAACTACATTATAAATAACGATTTTTATGATATTTTACAACTGCTTGCAATGTCTGAATATGAAGCTGCAGGTGAAGATGTAACATACGACCTCTAGGCGTCTTACGTAGCGCCTCTACGTCATAGATCCCTGTAGATAAATGCGGTAAAACCGTACAACGACCCCACTATGACGTCAATCGGGATCTTGCATCTCTTGTCGTGGAGAACGCTGCATAGCCTTTTGAATAAGTAAATAAACATAAAACTTTGAATCTTGAAGAATTGTTTAAAAAGGTAAGCTTGTATTATTCTATAATATCTTCTTAAAATTAGTGTTTGTATAGTGAAGGAATTTTGTTCTAAATATTGAAATGTCAATATGTTCAACATTTATTTTTATTTCTCGTCAAAGAGAAGATGTATCTTCGTGGTTCGAAATTTAACATTTCGAAAAATTGACGAATTCTAAAAAAAAAAAGTTTTATTCGGTAATGCAATTTATTAAAATATACTTAACCTCTATCCAGTAATGCTGCATTAGGTACCTATTTCAAGACATCCGTATCAATCCAAAGTTGGCTGGAAGATATATTATGACTTATGACGCGCACTGATCTCGATAACAAAAAAAAAAGTATATATTTAACATTATAATGTATATATAAACCTGAAATACATACTTATTAAAATACTAACTAAAGAATGAAGCATTTTCATTTTGCTGTTACCAATTTCAATCAATCATCAAAATATTTATACAGGTCAAATCACACCTTTATTATAATTTACATTACTTATACACATACAGCAAATTGCATTCGAGCCTTTTCGAAATTATCGGCAAATATTTTATAATGTAAATAAAACAATATCAGGACCGTAACAGTTAGCTTTTAAATGCAATACGTTTCAATAGAGTACTACGTAAAAGCCCCGGCAGCTTTATGTTCGTACCTACTCTGTGAGCACGCTTTGCGACGCGCCGCGCCGCGCGCCGCCGACTGCCGAGATAGTCAACTGGATTTCCGTCAGCGCTATAAAATAATTTATGGTGTCCTTCGGAAACGCGAGTACAGCGAGCGGTAATACGAATATAGCAGATTTCTGAAAAGGCCAATATTCTTATTCAAGGTACGACCGCAATAGGGAACAATATGAGAATATTTCTATGCAGGAATTTCGAGTACGAAATATTTATCTGTATCTGGATCATCCACATCAATATTATAAATGCGAAAGAATACTACTGTATCCTTTATCCTTGTGTCGGATACATTTGAGGCACAAGTTTAAAATTTTAGTTTTAATTTTCGCACTGGCATACATTTTTGTCATCCGTCTCATGGCACCCTTCGACTGAACTAGACGCTCCCATCGGTGCTTGCAAATCCTGATGCAGTTCTAGTAATCGATTTTCGGTATGGACATGAGTGCACGCGTTGCATTTGTTCGACCGTTTCTCTGTCATCAAACCGGTGTCCTTTGAGCGTCATTTTTAATTTTTGAAACAGCCAAAAGACGCGGAGTGCTATGTCGGGACTGTACGGTTGCTGACGGAGTTGTTTAATATCGTGTTTCGCTAAAAACTGTTGCGCGAAGTTCAATGAATGCGCTGGCGCGTTTTCATGGAGGAGAAGCTAGTCGTCGCTCGCCCAAAAATGCAGCAGTTTCCTTCTCAACGCGTCACGCAATCTTTTCAGAACTCGTTCCCTCCGCAGGAGACAGGCGGTTAACTTCTTTCTCGCACACCCGCCACGTCCACTTTCTCCTGCGGTCAACTCGAACCTAAATCCGTTCCCTCGGTGTGGAGCCCTTGAGTCTAGCAGCCGCTCGCGCGATACAGTGACACTACACTTGCATTCACTAGCAACCAACAGACACCACATCCTCCCGTGGATATATTTATAGTTAGTTTGTACGAATTTCTACGGATAGGGAAATTAGCCAGTTCGCGACTTAATTGCAACTACTACAACATACCAATCCGAGGCTCGCCCACTTTGGCACCTTTGAGCATGATGCCACGCTTTCGCGGCTGAGTGCCTTAAGCGCTCGTCCACCCTAAGCCACAGTAAAGCTGTAAAAGCCGTCTGAGGCTCCAGGCTATGGCTAACAGTATAGTAAGACAGAAAAAAAAGAAAAAAAAGCAATCTGGAAATAGTAACAGAGTGTATTGGCGACGGTGCGATGGAGAGTTAGTTAAATAAATTTAACATGGGTGAAACCGCGGGGTACACTAGTTATTAATAACTTTATGAAGAAAATAATTTAAAGTTGGAACTTAACGTGAAACATGTCGTGACCGCTGTATCGTATCATTATTATCATAAATATACTAAAACCTATTTAATATACATACTAGATTTAAAACTTTTGTTCGGGAGTATAGAAGCCGCAGAATGAAATTTACAAAAGTTTGAAACGAAGAGTGATAGAATAAATCGTTTAATTAATTCAGTACTGGCGCGGCGAGTCGGTCGGTACATAACAAAGTTAAGTTTTGTCTTGACGTTGATTAATTGGAACTTACTTATCTTGTCACATTACACCTCGTTTTGGTCAAAGAATAACCTTATTAACTTTGAGAACGACCGTCTTCTTTGTCAAGGTGTCTGCCTGAAACCACAACAGTCACACGATCGATTTCTGTTGAGACCAACCCTAGAAGTCCGGCCACATGAAGGTTACTCTCTACTTGGAGCATTCCGACTGATGGAATACCTCTACCCTACAGAAGATCACAGCCAAATAACCTTGTTTTGTGTTCCTGCGATGAGTAGAGTTTCCAGAGCTCTTTGGAATTCATGGTCGGCAACTCGCTGGTGATACCTATGGTATGCTTGTTTGCTTGCTCGTATGCTTGTTTGTAACCTTTGTTGTATATAAAAAATGGTCAATTTACACTTAACAAAAAGGAGATCAGGCACGATAACGCAGTACTTGCTTTACGTTGTTCTCAAAGAGGGGTCATACTCGGCACAAGAATGTAATAAATTCAAAACTAAATACGTATACATTTCCTAAGAGGATTCTATTTCGAAGGCTGGTCTATAACACAATTATCTACAAAAGAAGTAAATAATTTTGTCTGCTATTTATAATTCTAAGATTCCAATTCGAGATCTCCAGGATCGAGTGAAAGCCGGCCTTTGAAGAAATAGTCGATATAATCCTCTAAAATATATTGTATTGTATTTCACAATCAGAAAAAAATTAAAATATTTGATTATAAAGTATTTTTCTTATCATAATATTATATAATGCGGTGGCATTTTTTTATTTTGAGATGTAAAAATATTAAAGTATTTTTTTATCAGTGACATTGTTATCTCGGTCGCGATATAATGCATCAAAATTATAGATAAATTACAGACGTACGTAAGTGGAGGATCAACACTCAACAGGGTTATTAGATTAGACGTCGCTTATTTGTATCCAATAGTCATTATTCGAGTTCATTGTTCTAGATTTCTTTCTATTTATATTAATTGCATAAATTTTGATAAACATTGCGCAATATAAATGAAATAGCAATAATAACATTTATTTACTACTGGTTAGTACCCGCGACTTCGTCTGCGTATTATTGTATATAGACCGATCTCGGAGCACGACAAACCAAAAGAAAATCATAGATAGGTTTGTGACTATGTATGTATATGGTGGTCGCGATCCCTAACACCCCGCTATATTACTGTATATGCACCGGCTGATTTCGGAACATGACAAACCAAACGACTCACGGGATGGTTTTTTTTTAACGTGAATTCCCTTTTATTTCTTACAAATAAATATGAATTTTAATAACCCGAATTTGAGACTTCATGGGTTCTTCATACAAAGTTCCATCTCTTATTGTACCGGCTTGCGGGATGGTTTTTTTGAAAACGTGAAATCCCTTTTATTTCTTACCAAAAGCAAAATATAAATTTTGGTATCCCTAATTTGAGACTTTAGTGGTTCTTCATACAAAGTTTCACCCCTTCAAGTTTTATTTTCACCGCATGTGAAATAACACAATGAAAGAATTTGCTTGTAGCAAAACTGTTTAATCTAGATAATTTACAACAGGTATATCGCTTAGACTATATAGACTCCACGTTTACAACGCGTGAGTGAAGCCACCTAAAAGTAATACCATATAGCAATGGTTTATGGTATTCCATTTCACCCGCAGTGTTTGCGAGCCGCAGTCGACAAAGCACGTCACCTTACATTCATTAATTATGCCGTACTTCGTAGTTAAAATGTTTTAAATCTTTAAAAGTTTGTACTATGCGCGGTATCTATATCATACTTTTAATTTGAGGTACCTATATCAATGTTAATAAATCAACAAATTAGTTAGCGTGGAAGCCGATGTCATTTCACCATTACCACACATGCGTATTGGTGTACCCAATTGGTATTATCTTCTTACATACTTTCATCCCCTATTATCATCCCTTAAAGTTTTATTTTCGCTACAAAAAGTAGCCTATATCCTTTTTCAATGTCCAATCTATCTGTATATCAAAATTCATCAAAATTGGTTCAGTGGCTTAAGCGTAAAAACGTAACAGACAGACAGACAGCTACTTTCGCATTTATAATATTAATATGGATTATTACCAATGAATATATCCTTTACATCCATTAAGATATGGCTTTACAATGTTCTACCTTCTACTATTCGTGAATCTATGTGTAGTACATTTATGTACTTAAATGTAATATACTTAGGTATAATGTTATATTGGCTTGACAATATACAATTTGACTGCGATGCAGTCTGTTAGGACCAATCCTTTCAAAACGATGTATGATCTCATGGTGACACTTTGAACAGAATAGAACAAAATGTATACTTTCAATTACTTCAATTATACCCAGAAGTATCTTACCTTGATTATAAGTCCAGTAAAATATAATTAGACTCAATTATTACCTACTACGACGTTCCTGTTAATAGAATTTGTCATAATAATGTTCAATAAAGTTACATGTCGTTTATTGTTTCCAGTAATGACGGTCCTAACAATGTACGTGACAGGATTCTGATCTCAATTGTAGCCTAAACAGCTACATAATGTGAAGCGAAATGGATTGAAACGTAAATGATGAAAACTTGACCTTTTCAATCTTCATTTTGCATCTCTACGTCCTTAAGTTTATGATGACATCACTCTTCCCTGAAATATGTGTTTCCAAGTTTTACTACGTATTATTCCATTAGCTGGACTACCCAGGTCCGTTCAAGCAACATTGCTACAGTAAAATTTGTAACAATTTTATATTAGGTATAGCGTTATACAATGACTGTCAACAATAACACAATACACTACAGTACAATCTAACAATAACGGTGGCCATCGAGAAATCGGCAATCATAAACGGTTGTGGTTGCTTTTCGCAGATGAATATATTACTAGCTGATCCCGAAACGCGACAAACTCAAAAGACAGCACATCCCTGGGACGGGTTTCTTACCATGTGTATACTGGTCCCGACCCGCCGAGTAAAGATCCTGAAAACCCCGATATTACTTGATATACACCGGTAGATCCTGGAACGCGAATCGCCTAAGCATGCCAATATGACGGTTTTTACACCTGATAAATAATGTTATTAATTGTATAGTTAAAGATTTATTAAGATTTTTTGTTACATAGTTCGTAGTAACGTTCTCTTGATGTAGCTTGTTCGTGGTTTGTATTTTTTTTTTTTTTTTTTTTTTTTTTTTTTTTTTTTTTTTTTTTTTTTTTTTTTTTTAGAACTGACTACACTGTTAGCCTTAGGGGCCCTAAAGCCGCTGCGGCTTTTACAGCTTCACCGGACTTGGGGGCGAGCGCAGAGGGCACTCAGCCGCGAAAGTTTTGTGGACGACTCGCACGAGGGTGCCAAAGTGGCCGGACCTCGGCTCGGGCGGTCGTCGCGTTCGCAAATAGGTCGCGATCTATTCGAATCCCTACACCTACGATTCGAGCTATGTCACATAGGCACGTTCCCTTCCTCCTGGGAGGAAGGACGGAACCGTGCGTATGTGTATTCAATAATCGGAATGTTTCTACACTAACTAGCGCTAACTAACTAGCGTAAAAAAAAGAAAAAAAAAAAGGTCCCTCACAGAACCTATGTACCTGTGTGGTGTGCACGTGTGTATGTTCATACGTGTGTAGTGTTGTATGTAGGTAGCTAAGTGATGCACGTACAGTGTCACTTGTATCGCGCGGACGGTTGCCTGACCCAAGGGTTTCACACCGAGGAACGGACCTAGGCTTGGGTTACCGCTAGAGAGGGTGGACGTGACGGGTGTGCTGGAGCGAAATTGACCGCCCGCCCTCTGCGGAGAGAACGGTGGTTACGCGGGCGTGGGCGCTGGCACGCTCTGTTTGGAGAGACGGATGTGTAATATTTATTCGAATTTTCGATGTGATCGTCGGGATCAATAAAAATATTGCGCGGCCGGCGTTTGCACCGGATGTCCGTGGGTGCCGGAACATAAGTGGCGGCTGTTTTTATTAACGGATTCGCGTGGTTCGACGCGGTGTCGAAATACGAACGGGAGAGCTGTTTAACGTAGGCATGTATCGAAGGAAGCTCCATATCTCTATGGAGATCTACGCTTCGAACATACCACGGGGCCCCGGTGAGACGATAGAGGAACCTATTCTGTATCAATTGTAACCGTTTGAAACTCGACTCGGACATATGTGCGAACACGGCGCAACTGTATGTCAAAATTGGTCGAATACACGTCTTGTAGAGCGTGAGCTTATGTCGCGTGGACATTTTACTCACCGAACACAACAGAGGATGCAACCGGCCCAGGACCCACGCGGCCCTGTTCCTAACCTTACGGATGTGGGGTCTAAAAGAGAGCCTACTATCTAGGGTTACCCCTAGATATTTGGTCTCTCTTACATACGGAATCGGATTATCGTAGAGCTTAACAGGTTTAAGCTTCCACGGTATCTGTGACGAATCCGCATCGAAGAGCATCGCGGCGCTTTTCGAGGGATTAACGGCTATACGCCACTCGTTAAACCACTTCCCGGTGGCCATCGAGAAATCGGCAATCATAAACGGTTGTGGTTGCTTTTCGCAGATGAATATGTACTAGCTGATCCCGAAACGCGACAAACTCAAAAGACAGCACATCCCTGGGACGGGTTTCTTACCATGTGCATACTGGTCCCGACCCGCCGGGTAAAGATCCTGAAAACCCCGATATTACTTGATATACACCGGTAGATCCTGGAACGCGAATCGCCTAAGCATGCCAATATGACGGTTTTTACACCTGATAAATAATGTTATTAATTGTATAGTTAAAGATTTATTAAGATTTCTTGTTACATAGTTCGTAGTAACGTTCTCTTGATGTAGCTTGTTCGTCGTTTGTAGAATTCTTTTCCGTTTTATACTCGTACTGCCGCGGCCGGGTGTATGGTGGTGGCGATCCAGTGGGACACAATTGTCGTGTCTCACCACCCAGTGTTGAAGAATTTACAGATTTATTGTATTTATAGGAAAAAACCTTTGTGAAAAGAAATATAATTAAATTATGATTGTTTTATATGTATAAAAAAAACTTTTGGCGTGTATAATTATTTATAAGCTTTTCATATATTAAATCAATTATTTTATTGTGTGTACAAAATAATTGTATAATTTTTCCGTATCGGCAAATTGGACAGTTGATCAGATAATTCCTGTCGCATTTTTCACTTGTTTATTAGCCGTTTGTGGGCATATTGACGTCATACCTGCTTCGTCGGTTCAGCTTTATTTTATTGAGTTTCAAGACTGTTTTTAGACTAAATATTTAATCTAGTAAAAGAGCAATTTTTAATAAAAACTTTATTACAAATTTAAATGGTTACAATAAATTATATCTAGAAAATAATATTAAATAAGTGTGTTACTTAACTAAAATAAAGTTCATGCAGTCATGTACCCAAGAATGTGAACGTACCTCTTTTAGAACTTTTCTAGGTAGCACGGCAATGTAACGAAACTGCCTGATGGTCAGCACATTACAATTCAAGTACAGTGGCGATCACTGAGAGATCTAAATCCAACGACAGTCGCCGTTGTCATGCCCTGTATGTAGAAACACGTATTACTGTAAAATGAAAAAATACTTGTATTTTAATTTAGGCCCTAAGAAGGCACATTTCAAAGTCAAAACACTTCCACCGATTAGGAAATATCTCAGTCATCGAGAAAAACCGGCAAGAAACCCGTCGTTTGGTTTTATCTTTTTGTTTTGTTTTTGAACTATTTAAATAATATTTACTGTTAATAATTTAGTGGATGCACAGAGAGGGAACAGACATCACTATCATTTACGTAATCATCTACTCTATAATAACCTTTTGACAATAAAACCTGCTTAACATGGTCCACCCATTGTCCGATGTGATGGACTTATCACCAAATACATGGTGGTCATGATCCAGTCGGCCTATAAAGCCCAACCACCCCGCTGTCACTATTTCTTCGTCCGGAACTTAACAGGGTGCGGCACCACGTGCAGGTAAGGTTGGCTTGTGAAATAATATATCCGTATTTACTCGATTGCTTTATAGACATCCTTGAGTCAACATGTAGTCCTTCAAGCATAACGTGAAGAGACATTTGAGTAGGCCGGACTGACAGCGATGTTTGACGATTGACGATAGTCGCCGGTATTAAGTATTGGATTACACTGTACTCACCATCAGGTACAATGTATTCACTTGCCGTGCTACGATATAAAAACATCCCTTTATATTATTTCTCAAATGTGTCTTTTGCGGCAACTCTAATTTCCGTATATTTTCACCGACATCATTCAAACATAATTTTTTAAAGCTTATGTTACACGTTTTTGACGAAAAATAAATAAATGGTTAAAAATGAATGATTTAGTTTATTAAATCTCTTTTATTATTATAGCAATGCCATCAATATTTAATGATGTATTAATATATACGTCGGAGGCGCCATCTATTAACAATTTGTATAACTTACATGACAGCTGATAGATTGTTTACATTGTCTAAGGAGATATATTCACATAGTTCAGCTGGTCACAGAGTACTTTTGTATATAGGAGCAGCTAGTTGTCATAGAACGGGAAACATAGATGATACGAGAAGGCGCGCGTAGACTAATCGAATTAAAGGTAATTGCCTGTTATTCGGTGACTCTTATTTCAGTACGTATTAACCTGTCAATAACAAATTGAATTCAGTGGTGTAAACAAAGAAGTTACGGCTGAACATCCATATAAAATATACAATCTAATTGAGAACCTCCTCCTTTTTAACCAACTACAAAAATCTCTGACTCAATTCGAATATATATTTTTTATGGATTTTAACGTAGGCATGTATCGAAGGAAGCTCCATATCTCTATGGAGATCTACGCTTCGAACATACCACGGGGCCCCGGTGAGACGATAGAGGAACCTATTCTGTATCAATTGTAACCGTTTGAAACTCGACTCGGACATATGTGCGAACACGGCGCAACTGTATGTCAAAATTGGTCGAATACACGTCTTGTAGAGCGTGAGCTTATGTCGCGTGGACATTTTACTCACCGAACACAACAGAGGATGCAACCGGCCCAGGACCCACGCGGCCCTGTTCCTAACCTTACGGATGTGGGGTCTAAAAGAGAGCCTACTATCTAGGGTTACCCCTAGATATTTGGTCTCTCTTACATACGGAATCGGATTATCGTAGAGCTTAACAGGTTTAAGCTTCCACGGTATCTGTGACGAATCCGCATCGAAGAGCATCGCGGCGCTTTTCGAGGGATTAACGGCTATACGCCACTCGTTAAACCACTTCCCGAGAGTGGTCACGGAGCGTTGGACTTTGTGTCTGAGGTGGGATCTATTCCTATCTGAGGCATATAAGACTGTATCGTCAGCGTATAGCCCTACCTCGACCTCCGGGAGTCGAGGTAGGTCACTGACGTACAGGTTAAATAGGCTAGGAGCCAGGATCGAACCTTGGGGAACGCCTGAGCGTATTGGACGGGGCGTGGACAATTCACCTTCCACTCTATAGCGAAATGTGCGATCTGTTAGATAGTCGCGAATTATTTTAATTAGCCTATCGGGGACTTCAAAGTGATACAACTTGTAGATCAATCCCTCGTGCCAGACCTTATCGAAGGCCTTGGCAACGTCGAAAAAGACTGCAAGTGTACGGCGGGGTTTATATAATTCAGCAAAATTAAATGCAACGTGCTCCGTGAGGCGGTGCACTTGATGAGTGCAAGAATATCTAGCACGGAAACCGAATTGCTCAGGCGGATAGAGGTCTTTCTCCTCTATTACTGACTTGAGACGGTTCAGAAGGATCCGCTCGTACATTTTCCCTAAAGTATTTAGGAGACTGATCGGGCGATAGCTGTCGGGAAGCGACGCGCTCTTGCCGGGCTTACGGATACCTATGACTATGGCCTTTTTCCAGGCGGCTGGAAAATGGCAGTGGGTTATGGCTACATTGAAGATGCAGACCAAAAGAGCTATGAGGCGATCGGGAAGAAGTCTAAGTACTTCATTCCTGATCCCGTCGGGACCTGGTGCTTTTCTAAGCTTAAGGCTTTTTATAATGGAAAGAACCTCCTCAGACGTGACTGGGGACAGGGAGTCTGTCGCGGGGAGCTTATCCAGCTCCCGCACGCATCCATCGATACCCTCGACCCGGTCGGTATTTGCATCGACACTGTTCGGAGAGCACTGGCTCTCCAAACAAGTGGCGAGGCACTCCGCCTTGTCGCTGCTATCGAAGGCGAGCGGTATACCGGGACCCCTCTCGAGGGGGGGCATAAGATAAGAAGCCTCTATTTTGAGGCTGTGAGCTAATTTCCAGTAAGCCAGATGCGACGGCCTTAGCCCTTCGACGAGGGCGTCCCATCTGTGACTTCTGAGTTCTAATATACGGGCTCTAACCGATCTTTGAAGTGCGCGTAAACGTGCGCGGTTTTCCTCGGTCGGATAGTGGTCGTGCGCACGAGTCGCCGCGTTCTTTTCCGTGGTTTGTAGAATTCTTTTCCGTTTTATACTCGTACTGCCGCGGCCGGGTGTATGGTGGTGGCGATCCAGTGGGACACAATTGTCGTGTCTCACCACCCAGTGTTGAAGAATTTACAGATTTATTGTATTTATAGGAAAAAACCTTTGTGAAAAGAAATATAATTAAATTATGATTGTTTTATATGTATAAAAAAAACTTTTGGCGTGTATAATTATTTATAAGCTTTTCATATATTAAATCAATTATTTTATTGTGTGTACAAAATAATTGTATAATTTTTCCGTATCGGCAAATTGGACAGTTGATCAGATAATTCCTGTCGCATTTTTCACTTGTTTATTAGCCGTTTGTGGGGATATTGACGTCATACCTGCTTCGTCGGTTCAGCTTTATTTTATTGAGTTTCAAGACTGTTTTTAGACTAAATATTTAATCTAGTAAAAGAGCAATTTTTAATAAAAACTTTATTACAAATTGAAATGGTTACAATAAATTATATCGAGAAAATAATATTAAATAAGTGTGTTACTTAACTAAAATAAAGTTCATGCAGTCATGTACCCAAGAATGTGAACGTACCTCTTTTAGAACTTTTCTAGGTAGCACGGCAATGTAACGAAACTGCCTGATGGTCAGCACATTACAATTCAAGTACAGTGGCGATCACTGAGAGATCTAAATCCAACGACAGTCGCCGTTGTCATGCCCTGTATGTAGAAACACGTATTACTGTAAAATGAAAAAATACTTGTATTTTAATTTAGGCCCTAAGAAGGCACATTTCAAAGTCAAAACACTTCCACCGATTAGGAAATATCTCAGTCATCGAGAAAAAACGGCAAGAAACCCGTCGTTTGGTTTTATCTTTTTGTTTTGTTTTTGAACTATTTAAATAATATTTACTGTTAATAATTTAGTGGATGCACAGAGAGGGAACAGACATCACTATCATTTACGTAATCATCTACTCTATAATAACCTTTTGACAATAAAACCTGCTTAACATGGTCCACCCATTGTCCGATGTGATGGACTTATCACCAAATACATGGTGGTCATGATCCAGTCGGCCTATAAAGCCCAACCACCCCGCTGTCACTATTTCTTCGTCCGGAACTTAACAGGGTGCGGCACCACGTGCAGGTAAGGTTGGCTTGTGAAATAATATATCCGTATTTACTCGATTGCTTTATAGACATCCTTGAGTCAACATGTAGTCCTTCAAGCATAACGTGAAGAGACATTTGAGTAGGCCGGACTGACAGCGATGTTTGACGATTGACGATAGTCGCCGGTATTAAGTATTGGATTACACTGTACTCACCATCAGGTACAATGTATTCACTTGCCGTGCTACGATATAAAAACATCCCTTTATATTATTTCTCAAATGTGTCTTTTGCGGCAACTCTAATTTCCGTATATTTTCACCGACATCATTCAAACATAATTTTTTAAAGCTTATGTTACACGTTTTTGACGAAAAATAAATAAATGGTTAAAAATGAATGATTTAGTTTATTAAATCTCTTTTATTATTATAGCAATGCCATCAATATTTAATGATGTATTAATATATACGTCGGAGGCGCCATCTATTAACAATTTGTATAACTTACATGACAGCTGATAGATTGTTTACATTGTCTAAGGAGATATATTCACATAGTTCAGCTGGTCACAGAGTACTTTTGTATATAGGAGCAGCTAGTTGTCATAGAACGGGAAACATAGATGATACGAGAAGGCGCGCGTAGACTAATCGAATTAAAGGTAATTGCCTGTTATTCGGTGACTCTTATTTCAGTACGTATTAACCTGTCAATAACAAATTGAATTCAGTGGTGTAAACAAAGTAGTTACGGCTGAACATCCATATAAAATATACAATCTAATTGAAAACCTCCTTCTTTTTAACCAACTACAAAAATCTCTGACTCAATTCGAATATATATTTTTTATGGATTTTCAGCCATAAGTTGTTTGATGATGTTTGAAGTTGTCATGATTTTTTCTTCGTTGAAAAGGGGATACCTCAAGCGTGATGGTGGTGGTGGCTTCGACCTTCGATTTAGAAGACACCAGGGAACTCCACAACATCATTGAAATAATCTGATTAATATTTATATAATTACTATAAGTGACTGACTGAATGACTTATCAACGAACAGTCCAAATACTGGGTCTATGACCGTTAAAACTTGTATGCGGGTTCCTTTTGAACTGTACTTGTAGGTACTTACGTAGTACTAAGGAAGGATTTTTGGAAGTTCAACCCCTAAGGCGGTGAAAATGGGGATGAAAATTTGTATGAAAATCCGTCATTTTTCAAGATAGACCTATGAAAATTATTATTTAGCAATTCATTTAGAATGGTATATAAAACATATAATGAGACTTATGGGTCATAGTTGTCTGTGAAGAGACCGAAGCCGCGGAAAGAGCGCTAGTTATTGATCAAGTAAGTATTTGAATGCGCTTCAGCTAAGTTTTTTGCATTCGCGGCTGAGTGCCCTAAGCGCTCGCCCCCAAGTCCGGTGAAGCTGTAAAAGCCGCAGCGGCTCTGTTTTTGGATAGGGCCCCTAAGGCTAACAGTGTAGTCAGTTAAAAAAAAAAAAAGTTTTTTGCCAAGTTGCGTTTTATTAGTCATTTTTTTACGATGTACATTGTAATACTACAGTTGAACTATAAAGTGGCTTTTCAAATTTGCTAGTTTTATTATTATTAAGATAGTGACTATTAGTCACACTTATAGAGGATTAAAGGTAAAGGAGAACCATCTTATATGGAGGACAAGTTGAATGTGTCCAACAGCAACTTTCTATTCAAAATCTCACCAGAATGGCGCTAGCGTAGCAAGAGGGAATTATACTTTTTCGTGATTATATAATATAGTTTTTACTGTTGTTTTTAACTGTTAAAAAATAATAACTTTTGGTGCGATCTTTAAAGTTTACCCACTTGGTACAAAGGCGCCACCCTAATTCGACACTTGTCGACGGACACAGAGATGGTTCTCCTGGTCTTTACCCTCCATAGTCACACTCCATGTTATGCGTCACATTACAAACATGAGTACAAACCTTGAGAGCCGAGCTAAATGTGCGCTCTCCTCCCGACCCACACGCTGTTACCGCTCTTGCCATCGACTCATCAGAACTTTTAGATAATCAGTTTCTTTTTTAATACTAGCTAGCGAAAATGACTGTACAGCACCTGTTACTAAGTAACCCACTATACACTCCACAAACAACGCCGAAGTCTCAAGTTAACTCTTGCAGGTTTATCCACTTTTTAGCATGTCTTGAATCCATTTTTGTTCGTAAACTTTTCCCTAATTTAATTTGCACACTAAATAAAATCTTGAAAGAACGCATGTGTATCACGTAATTTGCAGGTAACTGATTTGTTTCTGATCAAATAAAATGCATATTTTAACACAGTCTTACTATTTAGTTAATTATCTATTTGAAATTATCATTATTAATATACTCCATCACATAATTAACGCTGTCTTATAAGTTTTCTGTATATCCATCACCAGAAAATCATTTTACGGTTAAAAATACTATTAACTATAAATTAGTGTTTAAAACAAGTAATAAACCGTTGATTAGACAATATGTACGTTTATTTATTCTTCCTACACAAATTAAATGTATTTTGTACGTTGGTGTAAAGCACTATTAGTCATAATACAGTCAGTTTCAAAGAATCTGTTTTATTTATAAATAAACAATGTATGCGATTATAGAGGACTAGCTGATACCCGCGACTTCGTCTGCGTATTATTGGATATACACAGATTGATCTCGGAACACGATAAATCAAAAGAAAATCATAGATGGTTTGTCACTATGTGTATGGTGGACGCGATTCCTACCACCCCGCTATATTACTGCATATACACCGACTGATCTCGGAACACGATAGACTGTAAAGAAAATCATAGATGGGTTTGTCACTATGTGTATGGTGGACGCGATTCCTACCACCCCGCTATATTACTGCATATACACCGACTGATCTCGGAACACGATAGACTGTAAAGAAAATCATAGATGGGTTTGTCATTATGTGTATGGTATTGTAATTACATGGCAATATGAAACCAATACATTAACCGTCCCAATAAAATTTCCAAAAAATATTAAAATCACCCATAATGTACCTAAAAACTAAAAGAGATTGGGCTATTGAAAACATGCCGCTGAATTTGATGATGTGAAAGCATGGGGAGGGTGAGGGATAATTTCCCTGTGAAGAAAAAACTGTGGAAACAAATAGATTGAAAAAAAATATTTTCATTTTATTTTTTATCATTTGTATATGAATTTTCAACGAATAATTATTTTATTTCGAGTACACACCGGCCGCTGCCACAGCCCGCTCTCTTTGCTAGCTCGGCTCGTGCCCTATGATCACAATACAAACATACCGTAACCAATTTTACTACAATGGAGTAGATTTAGGTTTAGGCTTAGGTTAGGTGTAGGTTTTGCTTACGTAAACAATAGAATAATTGTTCAAAAACTAAAAAAGGTTTGACTTTTCCTTAAATGGCGGTGTATAAAATGTTCTGAAGGGGCGGGGTAGGGTGAGGGGTGAGAGGGAAAAGTACGGAAATAAATAGTTTTTGAGTAAATATTTCTTTCCAATTTTGTTGTTAAATATGTCTAAGAGTTGTGTATGACTTGTCAAAGAATAATAATTTTTTTAGCACTCGCCGACCGCTGCAACGGCCCCGCTTGCTTCGTTTTGTCGGCTAATGCCTTATGATCACAGTTCAAACAATCTAACCAATTTTACCACAACGGAATAATTTTAGGTTTAGGCTTAGGCTTAGATATGAATTGATAACAGTGGTCAAGCTATAACATTAACCAGAACAAAATGTATCCTTGTTATTCCAAATCATAAATTATCTGTGTGACAAATTTCATCTAAATCCATTCAGCCGTTTCGGCGTGATTGAATAACAAACATATATATGTTATGACTATGACTATGACTAGGACTTTTATCGGGATAAAAAGTACCTTATATATTAATTTAGGTTTATAGACTATCTGTGTGCTAAATTTCATCCGAAACCGTTAAGCCGTTTTTGCGTGATTGAGTAACAAACATACAAATTATCCATTTATTATTTTTGTAGGATAACACTGGTTAAACTATGACTTTTACCGATATAAAAAGTACCCTCTGTGTCATTTCAGGTCATAGACTATCTGTCTGCTAAATTTCATTCAAATCCGTTTAGCCGTTTTTGCGTGATTGAGTAACAAACATTCAAACATACACACTTTCACATTTATTATATTAGTAACATAATAAGAAGCCAGATCGATATGTGCATTCTTTGTGACTTTATAGACCCAAGCCCGGTGAAACTGTAAAAGCCGTCTGAGGCTTCAGGGCCCTTAAAGCTAATTGTGTAGTTAGATTGAAAAAAATATATTTAAAGACTTACGAAACATGTGTTATTGCGTCATTTCTCAACATGGACATCACGACCAGTATGGGGGCGGCACACATTGGACTGAAATCGGAGCCTCCCTTTCATAGGATTTTAGAAAAATTAAATATGTTATTTCATAGTATTAAGTATTACAGTTTTGTCAAAACAGTCATATCATTGTATAATTTAGCAATTTCTAGCTTTATTTTTAATTTCTACACCATATAATATGGACTTGTAAATTTCAAATGTATGAAAATGGATTTTCTTTTCGTCATAACTTTTTTGTGTTTTGAGTTGTAAAGCTGAAACTTATACATATCGTTACTGGGGTGGTAATGAACCCATAGGACCTTTCACCTTGTCCCCGGGCGTCCCCGTTCAACAGATATTTGTTGATGAAAATTTCATACTTTGATGACATTGTATTGAGGTGAAATCATCAATCTGTAGGTTTATTTTCGACCTGAATGCAACAGGTATCGATTAATAAGGTTACCCCTGATTTATCCCAGCACTTCGTTTTCAAAAATACGATTCAGAATTCGTTTTAAAATTTCAATATACCTATTTTCCTTTATTAAAAGTTGTACATTACCTATAAATTTGGACTATCTACTTAAATTAACACCAATTATCAATATTAAATTACCAATTTAGCAATTTCAAGCTTTATTTTTACCTTATATACCAAATAATTTTGACTTGTAAATTTTATATGTATGAAAATGAACTTGTCTTTCTACATAACTTTTTTTGTTTTCAATTATAAAGCTGAAAATTATACGTATCGTTACCGAAGTGGTAACAAACCCTTAGGCCCTTTGACATTGAGCCCAGGCGTCCCCGTTCAAAAGATATGAATTAATGACAAATGCGTAATTAGGCACCACTTTCTTTGAAATGGAATTCACTACCAGTAGACATATTGTCAATTTTAGTACCTAGTATAGCTATTGATAAAATGAGAGTTATTTCAAATCATGCCAACGCCTAATTTACTGATTACCTACCATCAAAAATTCGTTTTGAAATTTCAATAAATCTATTTTTATTTATTAATTAAGTCGTACATTACCTATAAATTTTAAGTACCTTATTTATTAAGCCATAAACTACTACTTTTGTTCATTATTTTTGTTTCACATTTTTAGCAAAATATTTTGGTTTTGATAATTAGGGCAATTAGTTTATTTGTTTTGCTGTACATTGTTATTGTTGTTTTTGTAGTAGTTGTTGTTGTATAGATTAGTTCTAGAGATCGATTATGATTCTAAATGAAAGTGGTATAAATACCATGAGTAATTATATTTCATTTCATAAATCATCAAAACTCCGTACCCTAAAGTTACCCAGCGTTAATTTTAATTTGTTCAATATGGAAGGACTGGTGTCAAATATCGACATTTTTGTATTCATGAAGCAAAATTCTTTTGATGCAGATAAATTATTTCAAAGATTGTTAACTTCTGTGAATTTTGCTCTGTCTAAAGAAGAAAAGACCGAACTTAAATCGTTCTGTGCAACTTATTCAAGTAATCTTAAACGAAAATGGATATCGGCTAATTATACAGGAAGTAATTTTTTACAAAAGTTTGCAGAGTGGTTAGACATAGATATCAAGTGGCCAGTATTTATTGAAACATACATTGATTAGTTGAGAAATGAAGATGCATCAACGAATGTTTCCTTAACATTACTACCTAGTATATCAGTAGAATACACTGTGCCTGATAGTGTATTTTTGTCACCCAAAACAAAGTCACCGAGAAAAGTATTCGCGGACCTGAGTCCACTTCAAAAAAGAAGAAGAACAGAAAAACTTATTAGCGAAAATGATTTTGCTACATTAGCGTACGCTCTGGCCAAGAAAGCCGCTGAAAATGAAAACCACACTGACTTTTCTGAGTTACTAAAGCATTTAATTAAACACCCTGAAGATTAAAAATGCTTCGAGCATGCCTAAACCCTACAAAGCGAACTTATTCTGCTGATGCAGCACTGGGTATATCAACGTCTTTGAAGTTATCAAAATGGCAATACGTAACACTAAGGCAGAGTACAAAATAAATGGGGTGTCATATTTTCCCATTATATAATGCAATACAGTCTGCGAAAAAGGAGTGCTACGTGGAAAAAGAAGACATGTTGAAAACAGATAGTGAAGTCAAGCTAAAACTTCAGTCTGTTCTGAACATTACAGTCAAGAGACTCTTAAAAACCTTACCATTTCCAACAGAGGTTAGTGGTAGCAATTTAACTCTCATCAGTAAATGGGGGTTTGATGGTGCATCTGGACAAAGCAACTACAAACAAAAAATGATTGGAGATGATTCCAGTATCTTCATGTGTTAATTTGTACCGTTGAAACTGGTGAGAGAGGATACGGATGAAATTACATGGGAAAATCCCAATGCATCATCAACATTTTACTGTAGACCTATTTATTTTAAGTTCATAAAGGAAAGTAATTTAAATATAAAAGAAGAAATGCTGGCAGTTGAAAGGCAAATTGCTGCATTGCAGCCAACTGCTGTCAATGATACAAATGTGAAACACAGACTTCATATGACCATGATAGATGGTAAGATAACTTCATATCTTTCAGATACCTTAACAGCAGCATGTGATATTTGTAAAGCGAAGCCGAAAGATATGAATGCCAACGACTTGATATCGCGAAGAACTCATTCTGAGGATATTTTTAAGTATGGCCTATCTTCCCTCCACGCCTGGATTAAATGCATGGAATGCGTATTGCATATTGCGTATCGCCTAGATTTCAAAAAATGGCAAGCCAAAGGAGACGATTTAAAGCAACTAGTAGATAACAAAAAAAAGATTATTCAAGAAAAGTTTCGAGATGAAATGGGACTGCTTGTAGATATAGTTAAACAAGGTGCGGGAACGACCAATGATGGGAACACCGCAAGAAGGTTTTTTTGCAAATCCTCAAGTAACTGCACAGATCACTGATGTTGATGAAGAACTCATCAGGAGATTTGCGGTGATTCTTCAGGTAGTCTCATGTGGAAAGTTTGTTGATGTGGAAAAGTTCCGGCAATATTGTTCTAAATCAGCTTATAAATATGTCGAGTTATATCAGTGGTATTATATGCCTTCTAGCGTGCATAAATTACTCATGCATGGTACAGACATAATTGAGCATAATAACTTTATCCCAATTGGCAAACTTTCTGAAGAGGTTTCTGAAGCACGCAATAAAGATTTTAAAAATTTTAGACTATTCCACTCGAGAAAAATTATTAGAATTGCAACAAATGAGGATATTATCCATAGTTTGTTAATAACTTCTGACCCATACTTGTCAGCATGAGACCTAAGATAAGTCAACTTAGCCATAAACCGCTATCAGATGAAGCTAAATTGTTATTGGTAAATTCTACATCAGATAAAGAAAATATAGAGTTTGTAGATGTAATAAATTTGTGTGACTCTGAGTAATGTATGAGTGTAATTAAGTAGGTATCATCGGAACTATATGTATATCATAATTTATAATATCATAATTTTGTTATAAAATATTTTTATATATTTGGAATTTACATTTACATCTTCTTTTTAGAGGTACTGTTGAAATCGATAATCCTAATCTAGCCCCAGAAATAACTGTTTAATCTTTTATGACAAACATCAATATCAACGAAACAAATAAACTAATTACCTTAATTAGCAAAATCAAGACATTTTGGTACAAATGTGGAACAAAAACAATCAAGAATAGTAGCAGGTATTGATAATTGGTGTTAATTTAAGTTTATAGTGCAAATTTATAGGTAATAACAACTTTTAATAAAGAAAAATAGGTATATTGAAATCTTAAAACGAATTCTGAATCGTATTTTTGAAAACGAAGCTGTAAGGTAAATCAGGGGTAACCTTATTAATCGATACCTGTAGCATTCAGGTCGAAAATAAACCTACAGATTGATGATTTCACCTCAATACAATGTCATCAAAGTATGAAATTTTCATCAACAAATATCTGTTGAACGGGGATGCCCGGGGTCAAGGTGAAAAGTCCTAAGGGTTCATTACCACTCTAGTAACGATATGTATGAGTTTCAGCTTTACAACTCAAAACACAAAAAAGTTATGACGAAAAGAAAATCCATTTTCATACATTTGAAATTTACAAGTTCATATTATATGGTGTAGAAGTTAAAAATAAAGCTAGAAATTGCTAAATTATACAATGATATGACTGTTTTGACAAAACTGTATACTTAAAACTATGAAATAACATATTTAATTTTTCTAAAATCCTATGAAAGGGAGGCTCCGATTTCAGTCCAATGTGCGGCACAGCATTCAGAAGTCAGGAATATGCGGGGTTTCAATGTGTTAAAATGGATAAATAAATAAATACGAAACTTCCTTTCGTTTTTAATTTTAAAATATGTACATATATGGAAAACATTAACACTTCATTACAACATAATAAAATATAGTACTTAAAGGCTTATAAATAAATGATTCTTTTTCATGATTCGGTAAGCGTTTAAATACGCTAGTAGAAGTTTATAAGTTATTTAAAATTAAACGTGATTCTTCGAAAACAGGATAATAATAAACGTCTAATCGTCGGCGTATTAACCGACCGATGCCGCGATGTAAAAAATTGCTAAATATCAAATTAACATATTATTGTAGTAAGGGGGCCGCGATGTTTTTTTACTTAACTTTTTGCCTGTTTAGCGGGTCACAACACTAAAAAGATTGAGAAACTATGCCTTATTGCACAGTTTTTAGGTCGAGTTTTCATACCGGTTTTAAACAATTTATTATTAGTAAAATCTCGTAGATATCACAGATTTGTGAAATTTGTTTAGAGAAAATCATTTTTATAAATTTAAGTACTAAAATTATCAAAAAGAAATGCAAATATGCCTGGTATATATTATATTATTATTTAAATAGATAAAATTATATATCTAAATCACATAAATATTATTTATTTATTATAATGAAATAATCAGTATTATTAACTAAACAATATTACGGCTACATTTATAAGAATATTAAAACGTTATAAGTGCGAAAGTGAAATGGATCTTATTTTTTCGTTATAGGTTTAGCGTTGTAGTTACATTCTCACCTGATCTTAAGTGACGATGTGGCCCAAGATCAGTAGCATGCTAAACCTAGTGGAAGACTGGCTCTCAAGTGCAGCTGCAGAAACACACCTATTATTAGTGCTTGGTGCCAGATTTTCAACTTGAGGGTGGTAGCTAGCCAGACGAGCATTAGAAAAACTCCTACCACCATGCTATGGTTTGGCTAATTCAAATAGAGTACAGTAAGATAAAAGGCAGGGTTCTTTGCTGAATAATAAATTAAGAAAATGCTATAACAAAGTAAACGAACGACAACAAAAAATCAAATATACTTACAGCGAAAAGCTCGCAACAAGCGCGGCGCGGCGCATAGCGACCGGATACTCGCTATGGGCGGTCCCTCGGGTTCACAATCAACAAATATAAGTAATTGTATTCAGTTACTTTAATAGTCTTATGTATTTTTTATACTTATAGGTTAGTTTAACCATAATCTTACTTTATGTTATGGTGGTATATCTTAAGGTGGTAGCTAGCCAGGCGGGCATTAGAAAATGATGTACCGCCATGTTATGGTGTCATTGCGAGGTTTTCCTTCACCGAAAACTCAGACTCATTGTGGGATTTGAACTCACGTCGGTCGACGCAGTGTCCGAACACGCTACCACTAAGCTATAAGCTATCATTGCTTTTAATATTTTGAGGGCTGTTATGATCATAAATTTCCATTTCATTTACATTAAAAAAAAACCTGTAATTGTAATTTAAATTGTGTAAAATATTAACGCGTAAGTGATTAATTTATATTTTTACTCTAATTTTAGCCTTAATGAAAAGCTTTAAAAATAGTTTTTCCAACCCTACGAAAATACATGGTAAATAAATATACATTTTAATGGTTCAGACTTGGTAGTTTTGACATCGCATGTCCTAGTGTTTATTAAGGTCGTTATATGAGGTTAATGTGGCAGTAATTTCTAGTAGGTTGGAACCGGGAAGCTGTGTATTGTTGCGTAGATATAATATGTATATTAAAAGGTTTAACGACTTGACCTGGCATTTGCCGAATAGCTTGCATGAATGAGAATAACCTTTTGTATTGGATAACTGAATGTGCTTATGTGCACAATTAAACTGTAAAATTTCTTGGCGTGGTGGGGTTTTGTAGAGAAATTGCTGGTACGCGCGACTTCGTCTGCGTAGAGTATAGAATTTAATTAGGGAATATATTATGATATCCTTTTCTAAACATATCTCGGGTACTTTTACTTGTGCATGTGATACAAGCAAATTAAGAAATTCCGACAAACTAAGAAAATCTGTGAACGGTTTAGTCTGTAGATGCAAAGATTAAAAATAATTGAATTCATACCGTTGTACCACCTTGAATGATGATTTTTCAAAAACGCGGAACACTTTATTTCTTACCAAACGCATAAATATGAATCTTCATATCCTTAATTTAGAAAATGATGGGTTCTCCATACAAACTATCATCCCCTATTTCACTCCTTCAAGTTTAATTTTCATGACGATGGGTATTCTATGTCCTTCTCCGAGGTCCACACTATCTCTATACCAAAATTCATTGAAATTGGTTTAGCAGTTTAGGCCTAATAACGTAACAGACAGACGGACAGCATTACTTTCGCATTTATAAATAAAATACTACTCTTATTAAATTTGACTTTTGTCGATATCTCGATATATGAAGCTGTAAAGACCGACAAAATCATAGCAGACGTTATAGTGATAAATATTATTATCCTAGAAAAAACCCACCACTGGGCAAAGGTCTATTACCGTAACGAACATTTCCAAAATAATTATATTTAGACCTTTTTTTTTTAATTTTCTTTAAAATTAATGGTATGGTAAATATGTGTCCACTTTAAAATAACTTCATTAAAAATCTTAACAACTTTTTTATATAAATTATTTTTTCTTAAAAGTATCTACCTAATTTTGTGATGAGATCATGACAAGTTCAGTTATAATTGTCTGATAAAAATTCTTTGGAATTTAAATCTTTTAAAATATACATGTAATGGATATGCTACAAAATGGACGAGAAACTATACCAAAAATAAAATTAAAAAACCTGTTTTGCAATGAAAGCATAGCTTATAGGTAATTGTGGTATTTTTCTTATTACGTCACTAATGAAATATAATCAGATATTAAAATATAAAATAGAAATAGTGCTGTGATTAATAATGGTAATAATTCATTGAATAATGGGACACTGCACATACACAATTGTTTGTAAAATAACTTACCAAGCCTATATTCTTGTAGTATCTCTAAATAAATACACATATTTTACAAAAATGAGAAGAGCGACATCTTTCTAGGACAAAAAAAAATTAGTAAGTCGGATTCGTGCAGACACTTTTTATCAGCTTTTTCCAGTAGTGTCGGAAGAGACTGTCGGGTCTATCCAATAATATCTTTACATATTTTAACCGATACATAAATTGTAGCTGTACCGAAGTGGGATTTTTCTAGTACTAAGGTGGACTATGAACGCTTGGTAAGCCTAGCACGGTGCCTACCTTGAACCATTGAGGTAGGGCTCTAAGGAACTCTGGAAACCCTACTCACTACAGGAACACTACACAAGGTTATTTGGCTGCGATATAATGTAGGGTGGAGGTATTCCACCAGTCGGACTGCCCCAAGTAGAGAAATCAACAAAATTTGACTACCTGCCTTATCATTACATAATATAGTTTTCCACGATCTATCACGCAAATATCCTCTAATAGTGCAACAATCATTTTTATAAGCACTTTACCCACTGACCGGAATCTAATTATGGGGAGTTCGAGTAAATAAAATGTAAAAAGTCGAGTGTTGAACATGTCTTCCCGAAATACTCAGGTCGGGTTCAGTGTACGTGGAACGAGACCGTATGGGAAACTGTTCACAGCGTTGTACAAATTTAAATTCTCTGTGCAGATAAGTTACTGATTAGGTATATCTACTGCACGACAAGTTTTACCCTTGTAAATAATGTACACGATATTCTTTGTTCTTTATTTATAACTTGTCATGTTTTGATATTTGTTGCTTTATAAAAATAAATAATTCTGTTTTGTTGATTATAGTATAATATATTAAGTAATTAAGTATTTTTATTTGCTGATTATTTTATGTGTTAAGATTCTAAAATTAAGTACTAATTAATTAATAAATAATCAACTTATATTTAGACTGAATTTACATTTGGTGTAGCCTTGTAAATAATGTACACGATATTCTTTGTTCTGTATTTATAACTTGTCATGTTTTAGTATCTATTGCTTTAGAAAAATAAATAATTCTTATTTGTTGATTATAATATAGTATATTAAGTAATTAGGTATTTTTATTTGCTGATTATTATAGCTATTAAGATTCTAAAATTAAGTACACTAATAAATTAATAAATAATCAACTTATATTTAGACTGAATTTACATTTGGTGTAGGTACCCTTGTAAATAATGTACACGATATTCTTTGTTCTGTATTTATAACTTGTCATGTTTTGATATTTGTTGCTTTATAAAAATAAATAATTCTGTTTTGTTGATTATAGTATAATATATTAAGTAATTAGATATTTCTATTTGCTGATTATTATATCTATTAAGATTCTAAAATTAAGTACTAATAAATAAATATAATAAATAAAAGTCTTTTACTAAGATTTCAAATACGATATACTTGAAACTAAAAAAAAAACAAATATTTTGTCTTTGTGTCTTTGTAAAATAGCCTAAAACACCTCACAATCCACTCAATATTCAAAATAAAAATTATTCAAACTTATGTGGGTAAGAATGTCTCAATCTAACAGCTATTTCGTTATATAATCTACATCGGACACTCTTTTACTACAAATAACAAAAAAAAAAACCTATATCTGAATCGTCATATAAAACCAGTCAATGAAATTGTTCACTTTGATAGTTTTACTGCCAGCTATTAAAAAAATACTGAAACAATGAGTCAATGCGCGCATTTCGGACGAACTTCAATTTTATGTTACCGTTTTGTTATTCAAATAAATTCACGGTTTTATATAATATTGCATTGATCAGATGTTTTATCTTTCTCTATTTCATAACAATTTTCGAAGTCTATCCTAAAGTGTTAAGCAAAATAATTAATTTAAAAGTCAAGTGTTAAATGGATGCTACTTGGTTTTGTTAGCGGCTTCGTTCGCTTTGCTATAATATGTAGGTAACGTTATTTATTAGTGTCTTTGAAATCGCCAAAGAATTAGCTGTATTTGTAACTTATTATGTATCTTTTTTACCTATCAGTTCCTTAAAACATGTATTATGGCTAAATTTAAATCGATTACTGTACTGTCTTGATCGTGTTACGCAAAATTCTCGTTTGAATAAGTAAGTACGCAGTCAGTTTTGCAATGAAGTCTTCATTTCCGATATTAGAAGGAAACTCGTTATGTAGCTTTAACTTGGTTATGAAGAAACAAACGTTTTAGCAATAAACTCAAACTATGAAAGATGTACTAATGTAAGACGTACCATGGTTTAATTTTGTCTAAAGACTGTGCCAATATAATTAAGGCCAAAATCAAAATCAATCAAAAATATTAGCTAAACGTCTTAAAGTGTTGAAGTTTTGTGTGTATTGCTGTTGGAGTATCCATAAAAAATATATTATTAAAAAAACGTCCAAATAACAGAACCAAACACTACTAGCAGTTCGAAAAATATAACATACTATCACGCTAGTTTCCACGAAGTGTTAGGCCGAAAGTAGTAATGTAGTAATGTACACCCACAGTTTGCCGGGTATGTTTTTAGGTAGTTTTTTTTGTTTTTTGTTTTTTAGGAGGCGAGCCTATTGTCATTAATAGAGCACAAAGTCAAACTCCGAGCTGCTACTGAGAATTTCGTAGAAAAACCTAATAATACTTTACTCGACTTGGTAATCGAACCCAAGACCTCGAGCATAGAAATCACACTTATGACCACTAGGCTAATTAGGCAGTTAAAACATCCCATTGATTTATTTAATTTTAATGTTATTTTATTCAGTTTATTTTATGTTTTACTGTGCAAATCTTAATATAAGTATATAAGTCTACATAATCATAGGTATAAGTAATATTTACACTTATATAATAATTATAATATTTTAGCAGATGTACAAAGATTGAGTCACTTCCAGACGTCAATATAATTCACGTAATGATAGTAGGTTTAATAGTATTATAAAATTTATTACTCAGTTAGTAAAAAGTCACGCAATTGATTATAAAAATCAATTAAGGACGTAAAACCGGCAAATTTATTTAAACATGTACAATCCAGCTTGTTTTAGTATATATCGACCTCCCAAATGAACCATGTGTCCAAAATATGGTACATCGGTGTTATTAAATTATTCTGTACATAAATATGTGAAATAATATTTATTTTAATTTTCTGCTTGCCACAATTAACCTCTGTCATATAATTAACTTACCTTTATCATCAACAATCTTTTACAATTTACTTTTATTTAATCCAGTTTATTGCGTTATTTCGATCTTGTACACCTTGACCGTTTTAATAAGTCAAATAAATGTTTACAGTATTAAGTACTCCGGCAACAATTTATCATGGCAATTTACCGCAGTAATGTTGCCTCACTAAAGTGGTAGTATGCGCGTAAATTATTACGTTCAACACAGTAAGTTCGAGACATACAATTAGTTTCAATTTCGGTCGACGAATGTACCGCAACAAAACCATAGCAATCTGGTTTTCAAGTATCTATTGGTTTCCAGAAGCTGCAATTCAACGTCACTCCCTTTTTAGACAGCGTACCAGCTAATAATTAGCTGTCTTTTTAGTTTTTATTTAATGGAAACGTTCATCCATAACTCGGCCAACGTAACGTAAATTTAATATTTTTCTAATTATACCGAACTACAGCACGTAAAATGAAATCAAAATTACATAATTTTGGGTCGAATAACATAAATTTTTATATCTTCAAATACACATGTACATGTGACATTGACTATGGACAGATCAAGATCCTGTTAAAACTTCTATCGTCTTCTTCTATAATATCACCACTAAACATAAGATCTGATCGGTCTGATTCTGTTTTGTTTATAAATAATTTTTTTCTTGTATTGTTATAGGATGCCAGCGCTCCGGCTGCTCGGGCGCAAGTGGCTGGCTGCCTCAGATGATCTCGTATTCCCTAGCATATTCGAACTTCTATTTCGATTCGTATGGTAAGTATTTACCTATATAACAAAAAATTATCACCTGAAAACTTTAGTATTGGTCGTTTAAGTAACAAAAAAAGAAATGATACATTAATCGAGGTTGCATCGTCATCACCCTGAATACGCATTGATATCTGATTCAAGTATGTCCTAACAACGAGCAATATGATTTTGTTCTGCAAGCTACTAAGCAGTGTAACGGTGTAACGTTGATTTACTCCGAATAAGGCTTGTCTGTACTCATTTTTTATACTTTATAGGTTTTATCGTTATGGTCTCAATCTCACTTGAGGTTGACTCCAACATGGTGACACGCTAAGCCTAGTGAGAGGACTGGTTCTCAAGTGCAGCTGCCGGAACACACCGATATGTGCTTGATGACAGATTATCAACGTGATCCGGTAGCTTGCCAGGCGGTTATTAGAAAACGCCCTACCACCATGATATGCTTCCATAACGATGTTTTCCTTCACCGAAAGCTCAGGCTCATTGTAGGGATTCGAACTTACGTCGATCGATGCGGCGTCCGTACACAATACTTCTGAGCTATTATTTCTTCAAAATGTAAAATCTCTAAGTTACTGTGTTCCAATATACAAGAATATAATAACAACCAATAGACAACAGTATAAATATGTAATAATGGAAACCAATAATAAAGGTCCTGTCGAATAATAGGTAAAATATATTTTGTATGTGTTGAAGAAATTCAAACTTGTATCCAACCTTAATTAATTCGAAACAGACGTTTTTTTACGGTTCACCATGTTGAATAAAATTATTAAACAATTAATTGAACGTAAGATAATTGTATTGTTTTGAAGCTGAGGGAACTGACAAAAAATAAAACAAGCATATCAGTATTAAAACTCCATAGAATTCAAAACAATTTAATATAATCGAAAAATATTTAAAAAAATATATTAGTTTGAGAATTAGGATTGTTTGAAAATTTTAGAATTCAGAAGACAGGAATTAGCTGTAGTTAATATTTGGATATCGACGAGCTCAACTGCATTAAACTTTGTTGGCATAAATTAACACATAGAACTCGACGTCTAATTAATATACTATTACAACGATTACTTTTGTAATCGTGTTAAAATAATTAGGTAATATAAGTATAAGGAACAAAATAAAAATTAAACTTTGATTTCCAAGTCGTTTTTCAAAGTTAAGTGTTATTTAGAAATAAACTCAAACATCATCATCATACTATATTATAAAACAAAGTCCTCCGCCGCGTCTGTCTGAACGCGATTAACTCAAAAACTACCAAACAGATTTTCATAGTTTTCATCAATGGATGGAATGATTAATGAGGAAAGTTTAGTTGAAGTTATAGGTAAATTGTATGAAATACGATGATGATTATTTCATATGTCGGAAAAAATCATGCGGACTTGGAGTTTTACTTGTGCGCACCGCGTAAACCAATCGAATTATAGGTAATAGGTATGTATCGCTCTACCACGTCTGAGAAACCTGGGTAGGTTACTAGTAATAAAATAAGACCAATTATTTTATCGTATAAACTCAATTATGGTTTAATATACGAAATTATGACCAAATACTTGTTTGAATAATTAAAAAATTTTCACCTTCAATATTAACAAACTCCAACCATTACGAAAAACGAAATAACAACTCCATAAAGATCATTTTAGCAAAGATATATAATTATAACCGATGCTGTTAGTACCTTACGTGTTTATCCTACCCAAAAAAAACGATGTTTTTACTTCTCACATGAAATATGTTTAATTTAACACGTTTTAAATGTAAATGTAATAAATACTACATACCTTTGTTTGTTTTTAAATATAGTTAAACAATAGAAATAAAACAATAGACATATAAAAACATAAAGATCAGGATTACTGCTGAACTTAATTTAATTAGATCAATTTAAGTTCACTAAAAATAAAGTTATTTTTATTTATTTTTTAAAATTGTCTCGTGCTTCATTTCTGTTCCTTGGTTCTTTACATGTAAAGATCACCATCATCACACCAGTATACATACGTCCGCTCCGCACTACCGTCAGCTTGTTAATCCCTGCTTCCCCGCCCATGGAGTAGAGTAATACATAAGATATAGAGAACAAACTCTTGCATTTTTAATGCCAACATGTTGAACGTAGCTCAATCTGTTAATCTCGTTCCGAAACTTTTTATAAAAACGTACGTATAGCTAGCTAGCTAGCTTTGCGTAAATTAATAAGGAAAATAAATCTAAAGTGTATAATGAAACGCACAGATCAGTTTTTATATGTTTATGTGTAATATCATATAGCTTAGCATTTTTTTTCACTTCAACATCCGCATCATTATTAAATTTCACATAAAATTTGATTGATTCATTTATAACCCACAAATTATACTAGTATACAACTATAATGCACCAAATATAAATAATAACATTAACTGATATATATTGAAACAGTCTTATTAAATCGTTTTTATGTTTATCACAATTAAAAGTAACAAATATTTCGATACACTCACAAAATTTTTCATTGACAATGACAACTGCCATTGACTAGGGATGGATCGTGTAAATACACGTACATACTAGATACTTTTATTTCGATACCAAGTGTTTTGGCATCAATACATAGTGACCGAGTATCGAGTAAGAATTGAAGAAAAGTACTCGGATCGGTACTCGCTCATAGCAGATTTGAGTTTCACATTAATTGTGAATAATTTTGAATTCTTGAGGGATTTTATATTATGCAGTGAAAGCATGATTGAAAGTCTTAACAACCTCTGGTTTTAATTAAAAGTTTACATTACAGTATGTGACTTCATATTGCATTTGTTCATTGTAATTGAAGCTATTAGAAAGGTGGGAATAGGATGGAATATATTAATATATTAAAATCATTTTCCCATCTTCCTCGTGTGTAAACTGCTCTTGAAATTTTGAAATATTAGTTGATTTATGTACCTATAATATAACCTATATAATATAATCAGACTTAAGGCTCAGGGAAGTACAGATCACAGAAACCAAAGCCATTAGGGTTTCCGCGAATCAGTAACATTTTGCTTTAAATTGTTGTGTTAATTTGGCTGTTAATTCCACTGTTACAAATATTATTTTGGAATAGCACAATAGTTTTAATAAATGTTTTTACTCTTATCTCAAAGTGCCTTTCGTTTGTTATTAATATATAATGAACGGTGCCATACAATAAAAGAGATATGTTGATTGCTCCGTAGTTTTAAGTAGTTTTCAGCTTGTCTATAATCTAAAGACTACCCCCAGTAGCCGATCCATTTAAAACAAATAATATTGCCGTAGATTTTCCTTTTAGTTGTTTAAATTTTGCAGAATTTAAAAATTTATCTATTAACCTTCTCTTAATTTTATGA
The DNA here is from genome assembly GCA_033032175.1 of Saturnia japonica. NCBI lineage: Eukaryota > Metazoa > Arthropoda > Insecta > Lepidoptera > Saturniidae > Saturnia > Saturnia japonica. The sequence continues at coordinate 8,987,291 of CM065306.1, read as the reverse complement.
TTATTACTACAAGAAGAACACTTTTATTCCCTGACATGACGCATCTAATCACAAAGGGTCAACAACGCTCGAGTGAATTTTTAAAAATGGGATCGACAAAATAGCTCTGAGTTCTAAAGTAAAAATAATAATATTGCGCTTGTATTAACGTTTTCGTTAAGAACATCTGCTATACCGGCGAGGATTCATGGTTTCGTAGTCGACTGCAATTACTTTGAGCAGACATTTTCATTTTCGGTTGAAGGTTTTTAATTATGTTATTGATGAATGTTTAAACAAAATTTCACGTGATGTTATATGACGATGTGGTCGAAAATAACTACACGCCATAACAGTGTCATAAGAATAAGTCTAAATTAGGATTGGATCCCAATTCTCAGGTACAGATGTTGGAATAATCCAATTGGAGCTTAGCGACAGATTATCAACTTATGATAGCTATGTAAAGCGCGGTGGGCATTAGAACATGCCTTATGACAATGCATGGATGTGTCACGGTCTTTTCTATAGGCAAACTCGTTAAACTCACGTCTTAAAACAGAGCGCCCAAGTACATCACTACTAAACCAATATCGTCTTTTAACCTTTACCTATTACTGACAAAAGAAAAACATTATAGTTTGGACTTGTGTGAACGTGTTCGTTTAGTATAAAACTGTGATATAAAAGAATAAAGAAAATATTTTTATTGCAACAAGTTCATGGACATACGAACATTATAGCAATTAACTTGGCTAGACTTAGAGCGCGCTCTAAAGTCTCATACACACTGATCACTGAGATCATGTATGCTGATGACCTGTGCTTCCTAGCAGAATCCCCAGATGGCCTACAACAGCTGATGTCCACATTCCACCATGCCTGCTGTAAGTTCGGCCTGAAGATCAGTGTCAATAAGACGGAGGTGATGTCCCTGGACATACATGGTCACGAGACACTGACTAATCTAGAGACTATCATCTAACTAATTAAAATTTTTGCACGCCAGGATTAAAAATGAATTTTGTCTATATGTTGTCCTTACAAATGGCACATATTATAACAGTTTAGGTTTTCTTAATGTTATATTTATAGGTAAAGGCAAAGTTTTGATGTAATCGCACTACCATTTACCACCGTTACCTTAGAACTAACATAGTTCACATAAAAGCGATCTCCATCTCATCGATTATTGGTTATTCGGTATAAATGACCACAATCCGCGCTAATTGGCAGAAATTGAATGTAGATGACCAAAAATCAGGTCAAGTGACGAGTCTTGGAGAGTTTTGTGTCCGCCAATGAATAAAGGCTGGTGATGATAATATGATGATGTTTCAACGTTCAAAAGTCTATCGTTATAGGTTTTACATAGTAACATGCAAGTTGGTGATACATAAACGCCTTCTTTCTCTTTTAATGTCAACTGGTAATAACAATTATGATAAATAAAGAATGCGGATGCAAACTGATCACAAGGACTAACTCATGTAGTGCTGAGATTATTGAGTATTGAACAGAGTTATCTATACGATAGTATTACAAATCTTAAGAGATTGTTTGTTTGTTTGTTTCTTTGAACGCGTTAATGTCTGAAACTGCCAGTTAGATTACAAAATTTCTTGTTACATTGTATATCCTATTTATTGTAGAAGGTTATATGCTATATAACTTCACGATACAAACCTAAAGAACGCAGCAGTGGTGATGGCCGTCAAGCAATCTTGCAAGTTGTAGGGTACGGGAAGTGAGACTACGATAGGCTACACGGTAAAGAGTTGTTCGAATAAATGCAGGCCGGTGTAACAGCGGCAACCGCCGATAAATTTAGATCTTTAAATCTAGCTATTATAAAAAAAAGTATTAAAAAAATGAACACGGGCGAAACCGTTGGCCCCACCTAGTAATATTATAATGATGTTGAGTAACTCATAAGTGAGCAATAAATCAATATGTTTGTCAGGTAATCTACCGTATTTTCAGTTCGTAATCGTTTGTTTATTGTTAAAAACAACCACCTGTCTTGCGCTATACACCACGGTTATCACGATCGTTTATTTGCAATAATAATTTAATTATACATCCGACATAATGATTTCTTTAAAATTATATTACGAGAGATCTTTTAGCTAAAAAGATTACTGACTGAGTGACTGATATAATATCAACGCGAAGCCCAAATTTGCTACTGGGGCTAAAACCTTGAAAATTTGCATGAGGGCTCCTTTTACACTGTAGGTGAGCGTTAAGGATGATTTTCCGGAAATTCAACCCCTACGATGGTAAAAAAGGGGGATGAAATTTGGTACCTATATGAATGCGTCATTTTTGAAGATAGATCTATGTAAATTGGTATTTAGCAATTCAGTTAGAAAGAGAAAAGGATGGGCGTAACTCAACGATGACGCGAGCGAAGCCGTGGGAATAGCGCTAAATAATATATGCCAAGTTTGTTGACAGTTTAAAATTTATTAACTAAGATGAAATTTTATAAATCAAATTAAAATAACTGCCTAAACTAAAAACCAGTAGATTATTGTTTTTTTTTTACATTCATTAGCATATCTAATCTAAATTAATTAATCTGTTGTTCTGTCTGTACAGTTATTTTTTGTCCAAATTTTAGACACACTGTAATCTATATGAACGATACTGATCACGAATATGCCCTTAAACAAATTTTATATGTCTGTATGTCCACCACCAAACCTCAAATATTACATATTTATTATATCACAATAACAACAAAAGAAATTTAGATAAATGAAACAATACTGATAAAGCAATAAATAATTATTTCTGCTAAAGATAAGCTAGTGCTGCGTGTTCCGTTATCAGTCAAGGAGAATTAAGCACGGACCATGAAATTAATTTAATAAGATTAGAAGTTATCGTATATATATACTTTTTATTATTCGCCAGTTATCTAGAAAGTTATCGTATATGTATACTTATTGATTATTCGACCACAACAAATCTGAAGAACCAGTTATAGTGACTTGCTAATTTTTATTGAACCACGGCCACATTGACCAAATGTGACATTATGCCAGTTATAGTGACTATGCACTTTTTATATTAGAATCGAGAATCAATGACGACCACCGATACATCAACTATCCATTGCCGGTCGCATCGCATGCTCTCGACAGATGAATATATATACTGGCTGAATGACGACCGACCGATACATCAACTATCCATTGCCGGTCGCATCGCATGCTCTCGACAGATGAATATATATACTGGCTGAACCCGGAACGCGACTCGCCTAAGCGTGCCACTAACATTATTAAATTAATATTATATCCATTTTTTATATTATCTTGGCACATTGACGATACTGTCCCTGATGGTAATCATAGCACAATCCAAACACAATGGCGACCACCAAATCAGCACAAATATCTCTTCACGTTACGCTTCAAGGACCCGAATTCGTAAGAAGGAACATATTGGCCGAGAGATGATTCCACAGTTTCACGGTACGACAAAGATGTCATAGAGATCTTTATTTGATAATTTTGTATCAACTGATTTATCTGAACTATATTTTTCTTTTATGGGACCGTTCACTGATAATAATCGCTTTGTTAATAAAATATTGTCGAAATAAATATTTCTTGTTTGGTTTTCCTGGATATCATGAACAATGGCGTCTTTGCTTTTGTACTCAACGGTCGTGTCCTCAAACCTTGTAAACCAGCTTAGGTTACTGCAAGTTTATTGTGGAGGCTATTCGACTGGGTGCGAGTGACAAACTACTATGTTATTGTCGTTAATTGGTTCGAATGCTGTTCAAATGGATTTACCATGAATTTTTATGTATTAACTCTAGCCATACGCTACGGTCTATCGGAGAGGTCTACCTTTACAACTGTGCTCGGAGTATGTATTACAATAGACACATGTAGTTTTTTTTAAATGAGCAAGCGATCGTGACCAGTGCTAAATAGAAAATCAATTTTTTGAGTTTACACGCTACCATGTACAGTCGACCTACGCGGGCACACCTGCAAGCAAACCTCTCCTATAGACCATAGCGTGTATGGCTGGGGTAACTGTACTATCGCTCATCTCATATGTTTTCTTTCCAGGCTAGTATTAATCGCATTGGTTGTTGAAGTATTGTATCCAGTTACTTGGCGATGTCAGTCAGATGGCTGGCACGGTGGGTCGTTCGTTCGCCTCTATCTATGTGGAACGCTCACGTTGCAAGCAGTGCTTATGCTTCTATTAGCAGGCCTGGCACACCAGTCTGCCAAAGGAACGATCACAGATATCGACGCCAGGCGAATGGTATCACCTTTTCTACTCATTAAGTAAGTACGTTTTCTTGTAATGTTTCTTCTTTTGGTTCTCCTTTGTGTTTTTTTTTAATTTCATTTCATGGAAATACTTTGCTTTTAAGTATCTTAAAGTAATTTACTTAAACAGTTCAAAATTAATAGACCATAACAAAGTAAAATACAGCAGATTGAGAAACTCCATTAAATTAGGTTTGATAAAGTTCCAATAAGCAAAATAGTTTTATGAGCTTGTGTTTAAAAATTATCTGACTTACAATATAAATATTCATTTTATAAAAGTCATTGAAAATATTATTTTCCTGTGTAGCTTTGTGTCCGTAAGTTTCTTGATTTCTTGCTTTCAAGGGTACGTTTCAACATAGTGTTTAAGTACATAGCTTCTACCTGTAACAATGAAAAGCAAACGTTTTAATTGAAGTCATAACTCTAATTACGCTAAGTAAAATAATATATTATGATTATTAATTAAAATTAATTACAGAATTTATCATGTTGCATTTTTTAAATAAGTTAATTTAACTGCAAAACTGTAGTAAATATTTGTTTGCTACTTAATTATACAAACATTTAATAAATGAAAAGTGAATCTTATAAACAGAGTACTCATGTTTTGAAACTAATGAATCGGAAGACATCAAGACTTTCTCTGTTCATTGCGAACTTGCACTTGTAGCAATAAATTTCTGATCTTACTCGCTAATGGTTTTTGATCACAACAGACTCGTGTGTGATGTATATCTTGTATACTGTTTATTACTTAGCTGTAGTTTGCAAGCCAAGACGTATTGGTAAAGTACCTACTACCGCATTATATAATATAATTATTTTTAAAGAGAATATAACTTAATATATTGTGTAGTATCATAAAATATGCAATATATGTGTGATGTTTCTTACAGCTTTCAAATAGCATAATTTGGATTACATGGATCATTTTTATTACCCGACTTTATTTTTACACTTTATTAAACAAGACAATTTGTAACAAAAAAGGAAACCAACTTAAATGATTTTGAAGAGTTTCCTGGTGTATTTTCGAAGTTGAAGGGCTCAATTTCAATGAATTCAATACGTCAAATACATCAAAAATTTCAACAAAACAAACACAAAATGAAAATATCACGTTACAATAAAAATACTAAACAATTATTTTTTTCAGTACAGAACTGATTTATCATTTTTTGTTTTTATTATGCCATTTTATTCATTCCAGAGTTATTATAATAAATAAAATGAACTCGTTACTCTCTTCGTAGTTGGCGTCAGTTGAGCGAATCCTTCCGCCCACGCTTGTATTTCGTTTATTCTATTAATCTTTTACTGTTAACATAAAACTATTTTTAATTTGTATTAAGGAAAATATATTGAAGTAGCGTGTAATTAAGTAACTTGTAAATAATTAAACGTTCCATAAATAAATATTATTTCCGTAAAGATAATTGAATTAACATAAAGCAACATTTAGCCAAAGACAGACATATTCTACAAATATTAACATAAGTTATCAGAATATCAGAATACAAGAGTGTCTGGGTTTAATAGTCGACAAACAACTTAATTGGAAGGGACGGGACACATTGAAGCTTTAAGTAAAAGAATTAGCAGGGCTTCGTATGCATTTTATAAACTAGCCCCAACAGTTTTTTTTTTTTTTTTTTGAACTGACTACACTTTTAGCCTTAGGGGCCCTATCCAAAAACAAAGCCGCTGCGGCTTTTACAGCTTCACCGGACTTGTGCCCAACAGTTAGTACAGATGCACTACTTATCGCATACCATGGCCTCGTGGCATCTTTATTACGACATGGCGTTATTTTCTGGGGCAACTCCACAAATAAGGAAGTTGTATTTAAGTTGCAAAAACGCTGTGTTAGGGCAATGTTTGCACTTAAAAGTACTGATAGCTGTAAACCACATATTGAAAAATATAAGATCCAAACACTACCGTCTCTTTATATATTCGAGGTTTCTCTTTTTGTGCAGCAAAACCCTGAAAACTTTTCACGGCTTTCAAATTTAGTTACTCGAAACAAACGTGATAATTCTCAGTTATTTATTCGCAGTTCTAGCACTACTCTTATTTGGAAAAGTATTTTTTGTATAGCATCTTAAATCTATAACATCACACTAAACACCTTTAAAGGATTAAACTTAAACTTATTTAGAAAGCATTTAAAGGATTTACTCAATTGTAAGTGCTTATACAATATTAATGACTTTTTAAATTATACTTTTACATAATCCATAATAATATAACATTTCTTTTCTAATAATTGTGTGATAAATGTGTTTCAATAATAATTAATAATAATAACTAGTTTGGACATTTTATTATTTTTATAGGTATTAAGTATAATTATAATGCTATAATTTTTTGTAATGACTATATATTTTAATTTAATTGTTGAATAATTTGCACGCCACAAATAGCAGAATATGTTGTAACTATTTTTATAAATGTAAGACCTGTATTGACCATATTCAGACAAATATAGATATTGTATTTGTATAAAATATAACTCCCCAAACTGCGACAACATAGACACCGCATATGTCAATGGAATCGAAACCTCGGTACAGGATCTCAGTTCGGTCCCCTCCACGGATACCTTAACCCCGGTCAGATAAGACGAAGTTTATTCCGTCATCAAGGGCCTTAAGCTCAAAAAATCCTCCGGTCCTGACGAGATCAGGAATGAATTATTCATACTCGCCCACATCGCCCACTGTCATTTCCCAACCGCCTGGAAAACGACCATAGTTATAGGCATACATAAATCCGACAAACATGCATGACTTCCCGATAGCTATCGCCCGATTAGACTCTTGTATACCTTACGTAAAATCCATGAGCGGCTCCTTCTGAACTGTCTCAAAACCGTGATCTTCTTCGACGTCGTCAAGGCCTTCGATAAGGTCTGGCACGCCGGATTGGTCCACAAGCTACTCTATTTACAAGTCCCAGATAGATTAGTTCATACCATCCGCGACTATCTCACAAGCTTACTTTATACAAAATGTGTGTCCGCCCGATTAGGACATATAGTTGCGCCGCATTCGCACATATGTCAAAATCCAATATTCATACATTCCAAGTCCTCCAAACGCGATTCTTACGTAAAATCAACTAAGCCCTTTGGTACGTTCGACAGGAAGATCTCCATATAGATATGGAACTGCCCTCGGTCGAATCGTACATCAAATACCTTTATAAATTTTATTAATAATAACAAACTTTTAAAAAGCATGTTTTTAATAAATAATAATATTGTTTAAGTACCTACTCATACAGGCATGATGATTTTTTTTTTTATAATAGCTCAGCTCATTAACTGTATGGCAAGCACAGCGCAATCCAAACACAACGGTGACCACCGAGAGATCTAAACCCGCGTCGTCGCTGTCATGTTATGTTATGTTATCATATAACAATCACTAAAAAATTAGTATTCATAGTTATACCTAATGTTCTGTTACATCAAATCATTTTAAAAGCTTGTAACGCGCTACAATTTTATTTAGTTTTAATTTTCCTTTCTCCGTTTTTTATTTGCACTACAAACTTTTACTTATTTTTTTATTATTATTGAAAATACTTTTATACAAGATCTTGATATATCTATTTTATTATATTCACCTATAAACCTTCAACAAAGCCCTTGCATATAATTATTATTTTCATTTTAGTACAAATTAATTAATATTAAATAAAAGCTTGTTTTAAAAAAGATTTTATTCTTATGCTTCTCAATATTTCATTTGATACCCATATCATGAGGATGTATCGAAAAAAAGTTGCCCATCACGTGACACCCGGCATATGTGAAATATTTAAACATCTTAGTGAATATTCAGAAAAAAATTTAAAATACACCGGGTGATCCCGAAACACGATAAACCAAAAGAAAGCCACTGTGAAAATGTTTATTTTATTACTAACTATATAGTGATCGCGATCCGTACCAACCGCTTTTAATTTAAAATCCATGTTTAACATGAAACTTTGACATGATCCTGTCTATATATTTAAAAAAAACGAACTCGGTTTCACACCGTCAACCTTGGGACCACAGCGTCGCCACGCTAACAGCCGCCAACATTGGGATACATTGTTTCAATTGTTGCAATTTTTACTCTTCGCCATATTGGATTTAAAATCACGCCACTTAGCTAACCATGCAATGTTATCCAAACTCAAAATGTATACAGAATTTCAGCTCAATTGATCGGGGATTTAACTGTTTTAAAATTCAGTTGCAAGATTTAACCCATACTTGTACTTGTAATAGGCAAGATATTAAAAATTTTTTTTTACGCCAACGGACAAAGTGTGGTCTTCTTACGTGCCTACGTACATTTTTTATACAAAGAACATCATATCGTTTGAAGATATTCTGCTAAATATATTGCAAATCTATACTAATATTATAAAGCTTGTTTGTTTGTTTGTTTATTTAATTGTTTAGTTGAACAAGCTAATCTCAGGAACTACGTGCTCGAATGGAAAAAATATTTTAGTGTTGGATAGCCCATTTATCGTGGATGATTATGGGCTCTATAACTTCACGCTACGATTAATAGGAGCAGAGCATCAATGAAAAATGTTGCAAAAACGGGGGAAATGTATTCCTTTTGAGAGCTTCCACTTCGTGCACTGCGTGAATGGTTAAAGTTACGCAACACTCATGTATAACAAAATTATTTCTCTTAAAAAGTTCTGAAAAAAGTCCGCGGTAGCATATGGCTATCTTCTAAGGTTTACTCAATATAACCTTTTTTATGGTAATAAAATTTGTTCTAAAATAAAGAATTATTTGCGAAGGTATTTTTATATAAATGGTATTAATCCTTATCGAAATAAATACATTATATATCACAAGTATTTCATTTTGAACAAAATTGCCCTTTACAGTAATTGATTTAAATTAATATATTAGGAGATGTAACAGTTTTAAAACAACTCAGCAGCAAAATAATGATCAAGTATCTCGAGTGTATTTTTATTATGCAGGATAATGTGGGAGGCGGGCGGTATCTATAATACAGTGCCTACGACCCACTCTCTCTAACCCTTTCTCTCTCTCTTATATGACTCAGACGAAGTTGCGCGGGTCAGCTAGTTATATAGTAAACAATTTGGTATTTTATGTCATATTTCATATGTCAACAAATCTCACATTCTCACAGTAAATAGTTGAACAATTCAGCTCCAACCAATTAGTACCCATTACATGTTAGTATCAAGAACCTATTAATTTTGCTGTGTTTTATAAATTATTCAGCAACGTTGATTATTAAGTATAAATAAGCCTTCATTTTTAAAAATAGGTAGAAAAACTAAAGTATTTATACTTTTGTAGCCAAATTATAATTCATATAATATTTTATATTCATTTAATGTCCATTAAGTTGTTATATATGAATATTTTAACTCGCGTATCTAGATTACCTATGTGGGTAATTATTGCAAACAAGTAAGTTCATGCAATTAGTTCTACGAAAACGGCTTGAACGATTTAAATATAATTTTGCATTTAAATAATGTTTTAATTTTCAAGTTTATCTGGATATTTTTTTTTTAATTAAAGACATTGAGCGAAGCACGGCTGCCCGGATATTCTACTTTTAAATCATTTATAACATAGGCTTACTTACATACCATGGGTATTTTTTCATAAATCCCAATATTACCAATATTAATAACTATTTATTTATATACTAAGTACAATTATCTATAATTGAATTATAATCTATCAAAAGACTGCTCAGTTTTTACCACAAAAGATAAAACGCCTTTTATTTGTTTATCTTAATTAAATGTAAATAAAAGTGCAGCTGCGTGAATAGTTGGTTGGCGACAGACTTTTATCTTCAGGGTGATAGTTTACCAGGCAAGCATTAGTACCATGCTCTACCTACATACTATGATTTCTTCACGAACTCTTCCTTCGCTGAAAGCCTGAGGTCACGTCTATCTACGCGGTGTCCGCACAAGCTACCCTTAAGCCATTATTGCTTTAAAATGATAACAAAAAAAAACTGATAAAAATCCACTGTGTGGCTCCATAATAATTTTAAATATAAAAAACGGTGTTTTATAAATACATATTCATTATATAATACATTCATCTACAAATAACCAATATCATAAACACGAATAACTTCACGAAATACAAGAACAGACTTTCTTGTCTCAAACAATGGTTACTCAATAACCTCCTCGCATACAGCACAAGGTAAACGATATCAACATCTTGTTTGCACGCATCGAAAGAAGCAACATTATTCATAAAATAATATAATTTTATGTTTAATATATTTACTTACAACCAGAAGTATCTAACTATTAAAAACTGTGTTTTTTCATGGAGGCTATTTGTATGCTATCCCTTAGAGCGATACGTGGCGCTTGGTTGACTTTTACTACTGAAAAGAGCAGGATGACCATCTTGTAATATATAAAAATTTCATCTTTCATATTCTTAAATTTCTCTGTTCTAGATAAAATGAAAAAGTATGACTTTATTTACAGTTTAAATAATATTGTATTAAAACTGTATCATAACTGTGAATCACAGTTTCCAAAGCGCATAATTTATAGTACAAATATGATGATACAGTTTTTGTAAGAATACATATTAATATATGAAAACTTTGTAAGCATTTCTAAACATATTACGATTACCGATGAGTTTAAGCTTTGTCATTGTGCAGAAAGCTAACATGTATATTAATCAATGTTATGTGTTTCAAATATATTAAATAAAATAACATTCAATGTTTAGGTTCATATTGACAACGTCTTTTAGTCTGTGGTCTAAAAGAAGCGTAGAGTAGATATTGTCGCCAAAGAATTTTAATGTTGAGAAATCTGAATAAGTTTCGGAGCTGTTAATTTCGTGTGAATATATGACAAAAGAACTGAAATAACGTTAAAAATTTAATTAAGGTTACTGGGAAACCATAAGTTACATAAATTATAATAGTATGATACATACATGTAGATTTTGCTACGTTATGTAATGTTATAAAGACTAATGATCATGTATGTAATAAATAAGGAATACACAAGATAAAAACATTGTTAGTTATTTTAAACTTGAAATGTTAAATTCTGTAATAATGTTTAATTATATCTTGTTTGTTATAAAAAAAGATCATAAAAAACCTATAACGTTAAATACAAAACCACGAGTAAACGTAGTAAAGATATAAAGATGTTATTTTGGGTTTCAGGAATGTGTAATTTGCTATTGTTTTCAGGGTGTTACTCGTGCTACCAGAAACAGCGTTAAACGTTATGGGTACCATGTGGATGTTCTGCGAAGTCATACAGTGTTCTGTGGAGGATAAATTCTCTAGTATAGTTATACAAAGTGAGTTAAAATACGTTTTTATTTATGTTAGTTAAAAATCTACTTAATTATACCTTAATCTTTTAAGTAGTTTGTAATTTATTTTAACTAAAAGAGATGTCAGAACTTTTAGTCATAAATTTTTTAAAGTATTTTCTCTAACATAAGCAAACATTACATTATTCTCAATGGAACTTATTTGGTATGAGGCGTGCACTTTTGGATTTTCCAAACATTTTTTTGTTTTCATACATGAACAACTTATTATTTAACTTATATGAATAAAAACAAAAAACATTTTTTACATAGTACCACTAATGATGATATATTAAAAGAGTTTTACAAACGCCGATTCCGTAATTGCCATTCCTAATTAATACATTTTTAATTTGAGCATGGACTTCTGTCGGTAGTAATTTTCAGGTTCTATTAACATTGTAAAAAACATAACCCTCCTTTTTCGCAGTCGGGTAAAAAATTACTAAAGTAACAATGCTACAAAAATCCTTTAGGTAACTGAACCGGTTTTTTTTTTTAATTATTGCATGTATAATAATATTCATTAACTTACCTACCCACTACTTTAATCTGACACAATTATCAAGTTAATTTTTAAAATTAAAAAGATTATTAAATGAAATTGGCGTTCTCTTTAGAGACAGTACCAGTTGCTAAAACGCAGATTTCCTAGCTTTGAAACCGAGTATGCATAATAAATAAGTATACATATAAAACATCAAAACAGTATGTTTGCGCGATAATGAGTGGGCTGTATGGATTTATTAAAATTACAGATTAAAGATTTTAATGTACCTACGAATGCTAAGTGAAACTCATATGTGAACCGATGCGATAATGGGGAACAAATATAGGTAGGATAGGAAAAAAGGTACTCACGATTTTGAGTAACAAACTGCCCGAAGATGGATCCTTTCTTCCAAATTACAAGGGTTTTGATATGTGTACGTGGTCAGGCTCAACGGCACGATTTTGTCGGAGCGATACGATTCGTTTTATGCTAAATCAACGAAGACACTGGCATAGATTAAGACACTGGCGCGTACGACGACAGGTACAAGCAAACCGTAGGAAAATAGACGGAGCGGGGAGGGGAGCGGATTTAAGGGATGGGACATTATAACATCGATTCACAATACGATAAAGAGGAGCAAACACAGTAAATAAAATAGCTGATCAAAATTAAGTAAGTATTTATTTGTTATTATAGGTATAGTATTATTCAACTGGGTACAGTTAGGACTGACTGTATTTGGCCTTTTTATGGTATTTGACCCTCTCGGCTCGGTCAGCTATGGTGACATGCAAGATACACCCAACCAAGTCCGGCATCATAGGAAAGTTACGGGACTGTGGTCAAGGAGATTCAGATGGGCTTTCTGTTGGTTGAAGAGGGACGAACACGGAAAGGAAGCCTTCCAGCAAGTAGCGGGTAATATATATTTTTTTATTTATTATAAAAAATCAATTTATTTTTACGTTTTAAAAAGTATTCAATAGGTATTCATCGCTCCATGATAATTATTAATATAAGTAATGATAGTTAATAAAGTTAAAAGAGTTGTTTCAATTGAAATGTACTGAATAGGACCGATAGTATGACTTCATAATATACATTTTATATAAGAGAGATGAACATTCATCACGAGATCTCTGAAACTATATTTCCGATTGGCTTGAAATTTAGCATAGTTATTCCTTTCGCAATGTAGACGCTCACTAAGAACGGATTTTACAAAATCCTTTCCAAAATCTAACACGCTTGAAACCGTGGGGCTCGGTGGATATATTTTATACAAGGCAAACGAGTAATACCGAATAAGTACGTATAATGCTTTCTTCCAGGATCTTGAAAACTAAGCAAAAGATATAATAATTTTACCTATATTAAAATTTCTTATAGTCAATTAATGATAATAATACAACAATCAATTAGTAGAAATATAGAATGATCAAATTCAATTTTGTTGTTTAGTGTGCAAAGTTTTGACCAGAAATATTTCCCTTAAGACGATTTTATTTCTATAAATACTATTTTCAGCTCTACTTAGCGCCTTGTTCAGGTCGACAGACCTCGTTCCGTCAGATGTAGTCGCAGGCTGCGTCCTGCTCAGAGTGAGACAGAAACGTGAAACAAGAGAAATGCGACGTATACAAATGTTGAACGATGAGGAGCCAATTTACACGACAGACGTCCACAGAATATTTTCCGAAACACCACCATGGATGAACCTAGAAGATGCTTTGTATTACTTAAAATTGTCGATAGCGGCCTACGGTTGGCCTTATGTTTTATACCGGCACTGTTTCACTGGCTTCTGTAAACTGGCGAGTCATTTAACATGTTGCTGTTGTCGGTAAGTTCCACTTTACTGTTGTATTTAGTGTAACTGGAGTTTGGCCAACGAACATCTACAAAAGAGAGCCACACACTGTTATTAATTGCTACGGAACTCTGCCTATCGTAATAGTAGCTTTTTTGTAACGAAAAGCTATTGGCCTTTACATGATCATCAGACGAGTACTAATGTCGAAATTACCACCTCAATTAATGCCGGAATAACAAATAAAAACTAGCAACTCTAATGCGTCACTGACAAAAAATAATTCGCAAATTGACTTTGTTTTTGCCTTTAGATGTAGGTATAATTCTTATTTAAGATTATCAAGTTTCGGAGCAGGTATTCTTAAATAATAAATCCCATAAAAAACATGTTGTAAAAAACGGGCCAAGTCTCGAACGTGATGGTTTGTCTATAAAAAGTAGCGAAATCTCATAAACAGCCAAATGTAAAAGATGGTTAAAAAAAACGAGTAATTTTGGCTAAAATCTGACCTATATTTTACACGTTAAATTTTATTATTTAGAATCTACTGTGCCTAAATATATGAGCCTAAAACACTTTAATGACCGTTGTTGCTATAAACTCAAGCTCAAGAAAGCAGAAGTACGTAATAGTGACAATGACTCCTACAGTCCTACAATATTTTCAACGGCATAAATTTGAAGTTTGTCAGACTGCTAGAAGTACAGAGTTTTGATGATCTCGTACTACTGTATTCTAGCGGTCACAATTAAGAGCCAAAATCTTGGTCACATATCATAAAGTAAGTTTATTGTCAAACGATATCTACCTTATAAATGAACAAAAACTGAATAGACAATAAAAATAATTCATTACGATAGTATATTGTACTAATAATGGAGCACGGGTAACGACTCTTGTTGACAAGCAATGCTACTAAGTCGCCTGTCTCTCGACTAATCAGTGCGTCTGTTATTTGTAAAGGTCAATTACAAACGAATTTCATTTTGGGTGCTAGCTAGCTGCATAATGCATAATTGCGCTTTGGATGCGCTTTTGGTGCAGTTTACACAACTGTATCGAAACTATCAAGCGGCTAGGCATTCCGCTTGCAGTCTGCGTGGATTTCTGAAGACTGTACACTAAATGCATGCGAGCTGTACTTACCTACGATTGTGATGCAGTCCTAACCCGGTTGGAGTGACTACAATAGAACTAAATGTTGAATTTATGCATTCGGTAAAACTGAGTAACAACTGCACGCAGACCGCAAGTTGATTTCGCAGTCAGTCGACCGTTTCGATGCAATCATATTAACCGACTCCAAACTGTAATATTGTAGTTAGCCTGCAGCTTAACTGCAATTCGTCTATAATGACCCTAACATACGATCACAACAGAAAAAATAATTAACGGCGGATTAATCAATCTATAAGATCTAAAAAACTCCCTTATCAATATCAATTGTACAACGTCTTATGTTTGAAATAGCTTTTATAGTTCCTACGTTATTAGATTAAACAAAAGTGAATATTATTCATTGGATATTTTCGATCAAATTAAGACAATAAATTATTTTAAACCATCAACGTTGATACCAAACGGACATGATTCGAGTTTGTCACTCTGCCGTACTGAACGTTCTAGGGACTGGTATTTTATATAATTACATAAGTGATATGCGGAACGAACGTCGCGAATTTAACGATCTTTATTGTCGCGAGCTCAAAATGAAAGTCATCGTCTTAGAATTGTGACATAACGTAGACTGGGTGGGCATTGGATGAAGTAAATTTACTTCTTTCAAACATAACTTACTGGTATATATAGGACTAACCGTGCCCCACGGTTTCACCCGTGTTGAATTTATTCGACCAACTCTCCACCACGCCGCTGCCAACTCACCCATGTAGCCTCTAGATTGTTCTCACTCCCGTACTTGTGTACATCTTTCCAGATTGCTTGACCTACATGGTTTCTGCTCCGCTCCTTAGAGTCGTAGCCTAAAGTTAATATCCCTTTTCTATAAATAGGCCACAAAAACCAAAAACCAGTTTTGAAATCTATTGCTAAATACCAATTTTTATATCGTCAATTTCATTCGTAGAAACTTTCATCCCCCTTTTCACCACCATAGGGGTTGAATTTCCAAAAATCCTTCCTTGTGCTCACCTAGAGTATAAAAGGAACCCGTATGCAAATTTTCACGATCCTATACCCAGTAGTTTGGTCTGTGCGTTGATATATCAGTCAGTCAGTTAGTTATCGTTTTTCTATATATATGAATAAAAATGGATATTTGTATGTATGTTTCACGGCTACGCTTAAACGGCTGGAGCGATTTTGATGAAATTTTCAAGCAATCTTCATATTAACACAGCGGTGGTCCTGTAAAGTTTGTTAGTGTTCGAATCCAAAAAAAATTTATGAGCCACAGCATCGCGTATCCCTGTTTGCTAGTATATTATATAGATAGATAAATATTCAATATAAGATTACTTACATTATTTCGTATGTATGGTTGTATTACAAGAGCAAGATTTTCAATTATATTATCTATTATAGTTTAATTTTTTTTTCCAACAGTCCGAAGAATTCAATAGTAACCGACGACAACTGCTGTTTGTGTAATTTTGCTGGAGTAAAATATATGTCGAAATTGCCCTCGGATGATATCATATTCGCTTCGTTTAACAATAGAGTATTTGAGGTAAGCAAGTGATAAACCTACAGTAGACTCATTTTATGTAGAAAATTAAACAATACGGATCGCTTTATTTATCCCTATTAAAAAATGCATATGCCAAGAATTCTAATTTCTTCTTCTTAATTAATAGCAACGTGCATTTATACACAATTATGCCAATGTCACGTGAATACAATATTTTTCTATATCTTCAGATTTTAAGCAAGGCTTTAACAAGATGGTAGCTTTGTTGTTAAAACTGTCCGGGGAGTTTTTGTGACAACTTCTTGATTCTTGCTATTAATTCATAATTCATTTCACTTGAGCACAATAACCAAACTATATCACATAAAATACTACCAGTAATTATTACATAATATAGGGCGGCTAGCTATTAACAAGTTGTTGGCTCTTTTGTTAAATCTATTCTGGGACTTTTTCTGTAATTTAAAATTCACTTCACTATTGCACAATAACCAGACTACATCACGCAAAATACCACAACATAATTTGGAGCCAAATAACGTAAATATAAGAATTAAAATAAAAACCAGAACATGATAGATCAAGATTCCGCCAAAAGCTCCTACCTACATCAAACTCATCAAAGTAGTTGTTGTGCTTTAAAAAGGCTGAAAAAAATTAATCCTCGAGTACTTGTTTTATCATAGCGAATGAAAAAATATCTTCAAATGGTTTCCCTAACATACTTAAATTATAATTCAAACTTTTTACATTCATTCATACATATTTTAAACTCAACTAATGTTTTCCGGTTATTTAGAATACTGCAAAAAGTGTATATAATGGTGTACGATACAGCATTAAAGACACGTAAAAAATATAAACTTTTTTTGTGATAAATAAATAGATAACCGACATAAAAAGTGAACGTCTACACCTATTTTACAGAATGATTAATAGGGTAATAATGAAACGTTTATCACGTTCTTCTTCTTTGTATTTGGTGGACGTCGAACAATGAATTTATATTTTTCCCTACGAAAAACATCCGCTAATCAATAAAAGATATAGAGGCATTAGGGCCAACACACCCTCATAAAAGTTTTGCCGATGCGTTACAAAATATTTACCAGCCACTGCATGGTTTGATGTTCCATGATTGAAAAATAAAGACGTCACACCCGAGGAATACGTCTAAGAATAACGTTGCAAGGTCCTAATGTTACGTCTGGGAACTTCTTAGAATTTTGCGTTATGTAAATTTGCATCATATGTAGGTACCTATTTGAGTCGGCTTTCACTCAGTTTATGTTATTTAAAGATGAAATAGTATTTTATCAAAATAAAGCATATAAGCTTATGTAAGTAAGCTACCGCTACCGCTAATTCTGATTTTTATTTCACTTTTTTTGTACCTATACATTATTTATTTTTTATATGTACATAGATAAGATTAGAAGGTAAAATATAAATACTTATTTAACAAATAAAATTTGTCAGATCCTGGCTTTATGGCCTAAACTATATACCTTTAAACTGAAGAACTCCATATAGCGTTATTTCACTGCAGGTCTATCGCAGCCGTTTTTTGGTGCGGGGGGTACGGTCTTAGAACCGAGCCAACAGACACACGATCCTGCGGCCGTGCCGTGCAGTAGTGTATTAACGCTTTTTATCATAGCGTGCAGCAAAGATATTAGTTTACATACTCATAAATGTACACGCTCACACATAATACGGTTTACTTATTAGTAGATTTATGATAATTTTGGCAATATAAATTGTGCCACAGAATTGTGCATATAAAAAACAAAGTGAAACAGTTTGCAACTAGTAGAGATATTCTAACGAGACGATATTTTCTTAGCTTCTAATACTTACTTAACATTGATAAATTGCTGATATAAGTAATAATTTAATAAGTTTTTCTTTAGCGATAATGTGTTAGATTTAAGATGAGTACATAGACCAAATATACACTTTCAATTGGCAATGATATATTGTCGGCTGATGTTTGCCTGATTATGTGCTGAAACAATAAAAATTATTATTATCTACAGTTACCATTCTGCGTGATAGCGGATCATGATCGTGAAAGTATTGTGGTGGCTGTACGAGGATCAATCTCGCTCAGAGATATATTTACTGATTTCAGCGCAGGCTCTGATAAGTTCGAGGCTGATGGTAAATATACATTAATTTCTACATGCTTAATTTTTACATTCCTGTTTATAATGACTCAAAAGTATGCCTACGAAATTTTATTACCTACTCGCAGAATCGAAATCGAATCAATCGAAGTGATAAAAATTTAAAAAGATAATGATAAATCATATTGAGTGAAATTTAAGGCTTTTTTCTAATACAAACTATAATATTCTTATAAACTGAATACATTAAAAAAATATTTTTAAACCGGCTAAGTGCATCTTGGCTCACGCGCAATGTAGGGTTCCGTAGTTGCCCGTCACAATACGCAGACTTTAAGACAGACTTTTAGTAATTTTCAATGGAATTTGTATGAAATTTTCCTTTTTATTTACTTCTCCAAGTAAATTTTATAAGTTGATCGAATATTAAGAACTCTTTAACTTGTAAAGCCTAATTAGCTGTACTTTTCACATTTTTGTATCTACAAGCCACATAATCAAAAATTACCATTTTCCTGGCAGGGGAGGGGGGCATACTTGACTACTTATAACAAAAACTATACAATATCAAATCACAATATCAATCAATCGCAAAGAAATCGAAAAATAGTTTCCACACATACGCAATATTTTTGAACAACCTGCCCAAAAACAAACCACACCACAGGATAGACGAGAATAAAAAACCATCTCCACTTAACGTGTAGGGGTGGTACCTACCCTAAATAAGTTTTTTTCTATGATTTTATTTTACCACTTTACTAGGTATCGTTATCAGTATACCTATACTAAATTACTGCTTTCTGGTAATAAGAACATCGAGCTAAACAGCGGACGGACAGACGTGGCGAAACTATAAAGTTCCCTTTTTATCTTCGAAACTAAAAAATACATTATACTAGGACTTATTTTCACATAAACAACCCATTCCTAGGTTTACCAGAGGACACCGCAGCTCACAAAGGAATGGCAATGGGGGCCGCTAAGATGTTGAGGCGGTTACTGCCTGTACTTGACCGTACTTTTCAACAATACCCTCATTATGACCTGATTCTTACTGGTAAGTTATTCTCTAACGCTTAAGAAGTTCAGTGCCGCTTTCAATATTGGTATATGTTGCTTTCTTACTACACTTACGTATTATACGTACCTCACTGATAATACATACAGATTTGTGGTTATCAGGCAAAATAAGTTTTCTTTTGTACATCTGCATAATAATATTACAGGTCACAGTCTTGGTGCCGGTGTCGCCGTGTTAGTGGCATTAAAATTAAGGCCTAGATACCCTCATTTGAAAGTATTCGCATTTTCAACGCCAGGTAATCCCTTTTTTTACTTTTGTGAACAAACTGTTTTGTTTCGCACAGGTCCGGCCTTACATACTAAGAAGACGTGTACCTATGTATAAGTCAATAATATCAACCATGTTGGTAAAATCGAGGTGGGAACATTTTCTAATGAAGAACTTTAAATTACTGATTAATACAAAAAAACATTACGACCTGTTAAGTGTTAATTATCTCTCGTCAAAACAATCACGTAAAACATCTATCTAACCATAATTTTGAAAGAAAATATTTATGTCGTAGAATAGGTTGATTAATATCTAGTTTCAGCGAAATATAATACTTACTAATATCTATACAATTAATTAAATTGAATTGTCTGTTTTTAATGTCAAAATAACAGTTTTTACTAAATGCATATGAAAGTATATAGGACACCTATAACAAAAAACCTATTTTTAAAATTTTGTTCCGGGTAATCTCCGAAACGGTTGGACTGATTTTGACGGGATTTTCACTAATAGATAGCTGATGATATAGGAAGTAACTTAGTCTACTTTTATTTTAGAAAAAGAATTAGGGTCCGCACAAATAAAAAAGAAACTGGTCATGGTGAATAAATTCGGGTGCTTGAATGGCTTATGCTGAGTAAACCATATGAGATATAGCAAATTAATTTACTACATAATCATAGGTATTAAAAAGATCTACAAAAAAGTCCGAGAGAGTATACATCTATCTTCTAAGGAACACTCCACAATAAGCATTTTTGTCTTTAAAATAGCCGGGAGCGGAGGAGCAAGATTTTCGCGGGTATTCTGTAGTCCACATGAACGAAGCCACGGGCACAGCTAGTTATAATATAAAGTTCAAGGAGATTGTTTTTCGGCTGTTTGTTTAAACGAACCTTTTTCGCATTTTACAGCATACCAGCTGTGGCCCACGGTTTCACCCGTGTTAATTTTATCCGACAAACACCGTGCCGCCAACGCACCCGTGTAGTCTATCATAATTGTTCTTCCCGCAAGTACAAATTATTTTAATTTTTCATTATCTCCTAAACTATGTGTTTAAATAGCAAACTCTAAGGAGCTGGAGCTTTATGATGAAGTAACTTTTGTTTGTAAGGGGTAATATGCCATGTCTAAAAATAACGCTCATAAATTACTTTTTTAATTTCACGTCACAAAATACCATAATGTGTGTTATGTATAAGAGATAGGGCATATGCTTCATTAACGATTACGCCGGCGAACGCGGTTAAAGCAGTTCGGGAGGGCCTCGACTTGCGACTTACGTAACAAAAATCAATAGTTACGGCTATCTGAGAATTGTAGCCTAATCTTAAATATTGCTCGAGAGTCTGGCTATCCTATACAAAAATATTTTTTCGAATCCGACTGGTAGTTCCAGAGATTAGCGTGTTTAAAGAAACAAACAAAAAATCTTTTCCGCTTTATTATATTAGTATAGATTTATAGTAAGGAGCGGAGCAGTAACAATGAACGTTAAGCGATCTGGAAAGCTATTAGTACTGGAAATGAGAATACAATGGCTACACTGGTATGTTGACGGCGGATCTGTGGATATTTTGGTCTAGATTACCACGTGGGGCGCTGATAATAGTTTACATATTTGTTACATTAAAATAATAATTTTAAATGTATTCTATTTTCACAACAGCTGGCCTAATTACCAGGGAGGCAGCTCGATATACAGAAAGCTTCGTATTGACGGTGGGAGTGGGTGATGACCTCGTGATGAGGCTTAGCGTGCACAGTATAGAAAATCTAAGGACTAAGATCATACAGACCATACATGCCACTAAGTTGCCGAAGGTATTATAAATTCAGCATTTTGTTTTTCAAAACTCTCTGTTATTTTTCATATCGCGTCCATTAAAATTGGGTTCTTAAAATTGAACAAATTACTACAAGACAAATTCGTATTATACTTACAAATACTCTGTATTCATTGTTAATATTGTTAATTTTTAACATTTGTCACAGTTGATGTTTTCAGTCGGTTTCACAAATTATGTCTAAATAAAATAGACGATTAATATGTAACCAGTAAAATTGTATGAATATTTATTAATGTTGATGTCGATGAAGATTTAATGAAAATATATTCACTGGTAGTTTGTATCCGACCCAATCACAAAAGTGTCTATGTTTGCGCAGCATCAAAGTCTGAAATTGCTAATAAAACATAAAAAAATATCACGAATAAAGAATAAAAATGCAGTGTTTTATAATAACTGTAATTTCATTTTTATGCATTTTACTGCATGATATTGATATGATGTCACAGACTGATGTCAGCGCTTAATATGATGCGCAAACATTACGAATCAGTTCATTGCCGCGATGTGTTGATGATCATCATTATACAATCGTACTTGAATGCTAAATATAAAATCGATTGTGCTGATGTATTTTTATTCCACCCACACATATAAAAACGTTGACACCTCCGTTTTACGCGGTTTTACGTGATTTGCAAGGTGTTTCATAACAGCGGTGATATCACAAAATAGTGGTGATATTGCAAAACGGGCACTATGAGCTGATTTTACTAGATATAGAGAAAAGTTTTTTTAACGATTTCCCTGGGTGTGTGACATGCATATCGTGGTATTAAATCGTTAGTAAAATCTATACATTGTAGTACAAATCAATCTTGAATGTGGATTGCATAAAACATTTTGCAATGAATAACAAAGATTGAGGACCGAGTATTTTAACAAAGAACATAACGCAACATGACCGACAAAAATTTAGCTTGTGTTTGAGATAAACATGTGTTTTTTTTTGTACTACAAAGATGACAAAAAAGCATACGGCCAACCTGATGGTACTACACCACCATAGCATACGTATTCACTAGCGCGTTGCCGGCCTTGAACCCCCCTACCCCAAGGAGCTCTGGAAACCCTACTCACTGCAGGAATACAACGCTACATTTAGCAGCGATCTTCTGTAGGATGGAGGTATTCCACCAGTTGGGGCCTGTCCCAAGTAAAGATCAATCTCCAAAGAAATTTATCTATGCCCTACCTCTCTTCAATTTGAAATGATTTGTACTTTGAAGCAACGATGGCTCAGCGGTAGCGCTACGCACACCGCGTCGATCGACGGGAGTTCGAATCCTTACAATAAGCCTGAAAAACATCGTGATAAAACGATGAAGCCATAGTCGGACATTTTCTTAAGCCGGCCTTAAGCGACCACCGTCAAGTTGAAAATCTGTCGCCAAGCACATAGAGGTGTGTTCTGGCAGCTCCACTTGAGAGACGTTTTCCGCCACTATAGGTTTAGCGTGTTACCATCTTCGGCTACATCGTCACTTAACTGATGAGATTTTAGCCATACGCTAAAAATTAATAACAAAAAGGATTTATATTATCGAATTTTATAAATAGTTCTTTCTTTTTCATTTCTACGATTTTGTGTATTTAATATAATTACAGTACCGTATCATGTTGAACGGTTTCGGTTACGCACTGTTCGGTGTACCGGCCCGAGACTTGGAGTCAACATGGCGGCGTCCTGAAGACCTTGAGGCTAACCACTCGGATGACTCAACGGACGCACTTCTCGTCCCAAGCGTCTCCACCGTGAGTGCTGTCAGTTGACCATTAAAACTTTATAGGTGTCGTGTGCGTCCACTGCTTACATAGCCAAGGCTTTCGATTTGCTATATATTTGATTTTTTTACATAAAATGTAAGTTTTTGCTTAATAACATGGTGTGTCTTTGGAAGTAGGGTATTCTTTGTTTATCATCTGATCAAGTGCAGAACCTTGAGTTTATGTTACTAGTTTGAAGTCTAAATGTATGTTGTCTAAGGCCGTGTACATACAGCGTGAACGAACGCCAACGAATGCTCTGAATGGGCGTGCCAGATCAACACCGCACTCTGTGTCGAACACAACAGTGAACGCGAGTGAGCGAGTGCGGTGTCGATCGGCCACGCCCACTATAACCCTTCATTCAAGTTCGTTCGTCTTGTCTGTATACGACCTAAACACTAACGTGGCATCGATTCCAAGGTGGTAGCCATTACACTAATGTGATAGGCTGCTTCTACCACAATTATTATATGTATTATATACCATATTATTAAATCATATAATGTGATTAACGTCAAGGAAAAAAAAAATCGCCTTTCTGTATTTTCGAACATTTAAACCAAGGGGTTACTAAGACTTAGTGAAAAGTACCTACCTATATTTTAATTAAATTCGAAGTTTTGCAAATATTTACCTTACAGTTCATAAAAAGTAGATATTATGGTATACACAAATACCCCTAAAAGGTTTATATTATTTCATTGATGACTAATGATTAATTATTAAGGTGATGGTGGTATTTGTTGTTTGTATTTATGATTTTCAGTGTGAACATTTCTTTTACATAATATAAAATATTGTAATAAAAAATACTTAAATAAACTTCTGGACCACGTTCCAGCCAAACTAATAGAATAATATTATATCTTACGCCGCGTACAGACAGGTAATCCGTCGCTGATCACCGCTGTCATGCTGGCCTGCAAACGTCTTAGCAACTGGTCATACACTGATTGATCCGAAACGTGACAAACCTGTGCCGTCACCCTTTCCCGTACTTATCAACATGTGCATGGTGGTCGCGACCCAATCGGGTACAAACACCGCCACGCTGCTTGATTATTGAATATATACCGGCTGTTCCTGGAACGCAACACGCTTGCCATGGCTACCTATGGCTGTGGCATGGCACGCGATGTACAGGACAGGTCTAACATTTAAATGTGTCAGTAAGGAGAACTCTGACACTAAGAGATGACATCGATTTTAAAGATAAGTAAACTGCACTGCATTCATTGATTTTCAAAAAACTTATACGCGTATACGTTAAGCAATGCTGCAGTTCTAAGTATGAAAAAATAAATAACATTGTGTGCCCTCCATTACAAGGTTACGTTGTTGAATTTTAATGAAGTATCAAATATGACTTATTAAATTGGCTCTAAGTGTAGAAATAGTGACTTTAAATTTTTCATTACTATTTACTTTAATTACTATTAAAATTAAATAAAATAAAACTAAAATTAAAGGTATTAGGTACTAAGAAATTTCATAAGTTTCAGCTGAAAACTAAACTCAATTTTGCACATAATACCTTTATCCTTACTTTGATTTATTGAATGATGACGTATCGCGCGTTCACATGAAACATAATTTCATAATCATCATAAGTTTTTGTGGCATTTTTGTTATTTTAATCTTTAATTTTTGTTATTGTAGATATCTATACAATTAATAAAATTGAAGTATTTGGTTGTAATATCAAAGTAACAGATTTTACTAAATTCATATGAAAGTATACATATATACGATACTAATAACAAAAAAATAATTTTTGCTGATGTCTGAACGATTTTGATGGGACTGTCACTGGCAGATAGCTGATGTTATAACGAGTAACTTAGGTTACTTTTACTTTAGAAAAAGAATTAGGGTTCTATGCAAAAAAACTGGTCATGGTAAATCAATTCTGTGCTTAAATGGCTCACGCAGAGTAAACCTTATGAGATATATCAAATTAATGTACTACGTAATTGTAGACATTAAATAGACCTACAAAAAAGTCAGCAAGTGTCTATGTTCTAAGAATCACCGACAATAAGCATTTTTATTTTTAAAATAACCGGGAGCGGGGGTAGCATGTACTAATGTATTGTAAAGTATTTGCAATTAGTTATATACAATAGTATAGCCACAATTAAAACAGTTTATTATCATGTTGTATTGCAGGAGGCTGCTCTTGTATCACGTGACATTTTCGTGAGACGATTTTCATCGGCGCGGCTTTTCACCGCTGGCCGTATATTACATATAGTTCGACGTAAGCGCATGGGTATAGAAAAGTAAGTCGATAACTTTTTATATTTTAGATATTAATAAAAATATTTAATTGAATTAATATTTTATTAAAAATGCAACAATTTATCGGTGTAAGTGTATGTGATAGAAGCATAGTAATGTTAATTTTATCTCTCATGTCTGAACATAGCAATGAGGAAGACGAAGAAAGGTAATATACAATAAACAACTTTTATTTTGTAAATATAACCAAGATACAAACAAGAGTACGGCTCACCTGATGGTAAGCGTAGTACCGTAGCCTATGGACACTTAGAAATATCACTAGCGATTTGCCAACCTTGAACCTCCTTCCTCAAGGAGCCCTGGAAACCCTACTCACACCAGCAACACAATACAAGGTTATTTGGTTGCGATCTTCTGTAGGGTGGAGATTTTTCACCAGTCAGGTTGCTCCAAGTAGAGAAAAAAATTTGGAAAACAGACTCTATAACAAAATAAATACCATGTTTCATTCTTTCACTCTTAAATGATACCTACTTTTTTATTAAGTTTAATCTGATGTTTTGTAAATCTAATTATAATTTATATTTTAAGTATTGTTACTTTTTCAAGGGAACATAAGTCGTTTTTCAGGACCATAAAATCAAAAGATTATATTTGTTTAAGAACTAGCTGTGTCCCACGGTTTCACCCGTGTTAAAGTTTTGGAAAATTCGTTCTTAGTGAGCGTCTACATCGCGAAAGGAGTAACTATACTAATTTTCAAGTCCATCAGACCTATAGTTTCAGAAATCTCATGATGAATTTTATATATAGATAGATAATTATGCATTATAATCTGAATAATTTAATTATTTAACAGGAAGGTGCGTACACAAGAACCGACTTACGAGATGCGTTGGGCTTGCCCCGAAGACTTTATGGAACTACAAGTGATGCCTCGCATGTTACTAGATCACTTGCCAGAAAACGTTCATCGTACGATACAGACCATATTGGACGAGAGACATACGTATCGAGTCACTCATATAGTGTAAAGGTAACCTTTTCCGCTAAGTACAGCATTTATTTTGTTGTTTTATTTGCCGATTATTAACTGTCTTGCGTTATAAACCTGTTTTTATTCGAGGCTTGCCAGAACCAAAAACCTTCATAAGTATTATGCGTAAATAAACAAATTTGATAAATCAATTTTCGTATTTTAAACAAGGCTATAAGCCTTTTTTTGTATTGTCAAACATCAATTCACAAAATATGACCTAAATATTTTTTATTTAAAATAAATTTCAGAACCTAGGAGCTAATTCATGACTTGTATTTCTATATTTTTTTCTCGTAGTATTGTTAAAACGACTCAATATAATCATAAATATTCATACGAATCTTCTTCTTATATAATATTATACTCAGTATCTCGGCATAGATCTTATTATATTATTGACAAAACCATTGTATGTAGTTTAAGTGAGAAGACTGTGATGATGTTTTAGAATGAGAATATTATTAAATGTAAGAAAAATGTATGTGAAGAAACGATTCTATTTAATCGTAAAGGTTGATTACTATGTTTTGTAAATATTTAAATATAGTTACGCTTTTTAAGTTTCTGATAATCTATATGGGAACTTTACCTCGTCCCGGTACATATCAACGTTACAATCGTTTCTGTAATGATTTTTTAAATAAATTTAATGTATACTACCAGTTGTTCAAATTTCGCTTCATATATAGCGTTCGTTAGAATCGATAAAGAAATACATAAAATTATTTAGGTGCTCAAAATGAAAATAAATTTATTTTCGACAAGTATTCATTTATATTATTAGAGATGATTGACAAAGTAGCAAACTATTTCATTCATTAGACTACATCGAAAAAAAAAACAAGAGTTGCAATTTTATTACAAAACTGTACCTATATTTTTTATAGATAACATTGTAGAGTTATTTAAGACTTGCAAAGCTACCCCTAAGTACAATAACTAGATAATAGATTAGCGTTACCTAAGTCAATTATGTGGCAGAACAGCATAATGTTACATTATAAATGTAAGCACTAAATACATTCTGTACTACACTACCTCTATAGTATGAGTTTCGAAATATCTGGTACGCATCGGTGATAAAACGCATCATCCTCTTTTTTCTTATTTTCAATGGCAATGTTACGTGGATAGAATATTTTTCTAATCTTCAGAGGTCAAACAAGTCAAAAATACTTTAAATAACAATATGGTGTAATTCGTAACGCTGTCCAGGGAGTATATATTTGTGGCAACTTAAAATTCAAGTTTCTAGTTATTGTTTATAATTAATACTTCACTTTTAAACAATAATCAAACAATATCACGTAAAATGCCACCAATATTAAATTAAGGCCAAATGACATATGTTTATGAATAAAAATAAAAACCACAACCTGTCAAGACCATTCGCTAAGTATACGTCTACCAGTAGCTCTTATGCCGGCAGCGGGCGGAACTAAAATTGCCAGTACAGAAAACGAAACGATTAATCGTATCTAGAACCTGACAAACTCAAATTAGTGGTTTCAAAATTATAAATCTAACAAATAAAACCATTTTGTAATTATATAATAGAATAAAACGTGCAGCTGTATTTATGAACATGGATAAATAGTTTTTGAAGTGGGTTAAAAACAACATATGTATTATATAGGTACGTATGTTTACAAAATTAAATTAATATAGGCGAACAAGTTATTAATAAGTAATAATTATATACGGTATTGAAATATATTTATAGCTATTATATTTTGTGTACCTACGTCTTAAATAAAGCCAACAGAATTTACCAACCTATCCTGTCATTATGATGCCTTTACTTCTTCATTGACTTGTATTAGTAACTTTAGTAATATACATTTATATACCATTTCCATTTCTTTATTTTCTCGATGACAGCTCCTGTAAAAACTTGAACGCGCGTCTTTTTTACATTATGTATGGATTATTTTATAAAAATATGACGTTTACACACGTACAAGGTTATAACAGAGTCGGAGAAACTGATAGGGATGGAGCTATATCGATAAACGTAACACAATAACAGACCCGATATTTTTTACAAAATGTAAGAAACTACTGCCGGATACTTATGTACAAATTTATTAACTAATATTATATTTCATTACAAGATGTTACACGTACTAAATCTTGATTGATAAAGACAACTTCTTCAAAATTTTCGAAGCTGTTGTAAAATAAGTAGGTATAGGTACTCGACAATGAAACGAAATAATTATAACGACAGGTAATCTTTATTTATTTATTTTAATCAAAATCTGTTTCTTCAAAATATATTAAATATATGCGATCGATATCTTTACTTATTTGGTCACAACACTACAACTATCAAATTAGAACTGTCATCGAGAAAATAAAGAAATGGAAATAGTATAGTAATATAACTTTTATTTCGTATTTTCTTACAAATGTGCTATATCGTGGCTACTAGGTAGTGTGCCTTAGTTCAACTGATACTATTGAAAAACTATCATAAGGCAATCTTTGTTTTTCCCTTCATCCCCCTCGACAATTAATTAACGTTTATCAACAACCTTGCGTGTGGAAAGTAAGAAAAATATTATTCACAAAACATCTAACAAACCAGAAACTAAATTTTAACCTATATCTACATTTTATCTATAGACCAAACTAAGAACTGTTTATAAATTGGTGGGTGTTTTAATTATTATATTTCTAAACATTATAATATGAAATCTCATTTTTCACGATTTCTTCTTACCTTTCTAGTCGATATCCATTTGCATTGTTGACTATTCCAATGTTCATAGATATACAGCGAAGTTTGTGTCAAATAGTAGATATGTATATATAAATGAATTAAGTGGGTCCCAAGTTATTCACAGGTTTTAAAATGTTTTTACTGTCGTGTACCTATTTCAACTTCGGGAGCAAAATTAATAAAGACTTTACAAAACTTTTAACCATTGTCGATGTTTCTACATGTTTTTTGTAAAAAAAAGCATTTACTTCGAATTGTAATTTACATTCCAGTTTGTAATTTGTATTCTATAATCCTCAGTCCCCTTCAGAAGAGGTGTCGTTAATGTATGGTGCCTTCGCAATGTTTTATGTTTGTTATAAAATTATTAAAATGTTGACTTTATATTGTTTTCACAATATTTGTTGTATTATTTATTACACTTTTATACAAAGTATTAAGTTTTATAACCAGTATGTAGCTCAAGTATCTTGTTTCCTATCTTTATTATTTTTAGTGATTTGTGTTTTCTTTTAATAATTTAACTATTTAAAAAATCTCATGTAAACTTGTTATTAATTGAAACTTGTGTTTACTGTATTCAATATCGGGTTACAGCAAAACAAAACGTGTGTATTACATATCTACGTCTTTTATGTAACTAATTAATATTTATTTTTATAGATGATTATTTTTATGTTGTTTTGAACTGTGATTACCGGACTGTCGAAAATGTGACTCTTTTTATAGTGTTTTTTAAAATACTATAGTTACTGTTAGGCATATAAGAGTCCTGAAGCCTCAGACGGCTTTTACACTTTCACCCGGCTTGTATTGTGTTGTATTTTTAGTATCTATTGTACATAGCAGAAATTTTCGAAAATTGTGTTTTTATTGTAATTGTTGTCTTTTTTTTAATTAAAAAACATTAATATTTTTGCTGTAATCCGTTATAAATTTGGTTTGTGAGGAGTTCAGTACCATAAACACCAAAACTAATTTCAAATTTCTCACGTACTGAACTCAAAGGTACTGAACTGTGAATGTTCTCAAGTATTAGAAGGACTGAGGTTCTTTTCACTTGTACCCTAAATTAGGGCAAAGTAATCTTTCTCATATTATGTTTTAGGGTTATAATGTCCAATGTCTTGTATTGGGTTTGTGTTAATTTATATTAAAAACTATTTAAGTAATCATATGATTTTTATTTTCCTTTACATTCCCTTGGACCATATATGGGCAACAACCGGCCCGTTGTAAGATATGATCCGGCCCGCGAGACATTTTGAAAAAACCCAATTTAAAAATTATTACATTAGGTACTTATACTCGCGGGAGTGACAGTGAGGCGGCAAAGATCAAATCCTTTGATGTTTGCCACCAACTCTTTGATAATCGCCGCCACTCGGCTTGCTCGATTAAATCCTTTGAGGTTTGCCGCCTCACGGGCGACACATCACAAGATTTATTGCTTTTCAATTATTCTAAACTAGTTTATTCCAGATTATTCCTTCATTTTGCCTATATAAAAGCGGGTGGATGGCCCGAACGTTAGTTCAGTTCTATTTGAGCTATCGAGGTGAAAACTTGGACAAGCGATATCCTAATGTGCAAAAAGATGATTTGATAGTCCTTCATTGCATTATCCACCAACAGAACTTGTGTTCTAAGTCCATTCGCCTCCAGAATGTTATGAATGTGGTAGTAAAAACCATCAACTTTATTCGACCCCGAGGGCTTAACCATCGTTGCTAAATATAACGACGTAACATATTATTGTGAAGTCAGATGGCTGAGCAAAGGAAACATATTGAAACGGTTTTACAAGCTTAGAAATGAGATAGCAGACTTTATGAAAATAAAAGATAAACCGCTATCTGAATTAAGTAACCCAAAATGGATATGTGACAGCATTTCTGGTCGATCTTACGGGTTATTTGAATGATTTAAATTTGAAACTACAAAAACAAGGATAGTTAGTAAATGATTTGTACAGCCATTTGAAAGAGTTTCAGATCAAACTACGCCTATGGGAGTCACAGATGCTGTCTGGTAACAGTTACCATTTCAACACGCTCTCTGCGTATAAAAATATTGCTTATACTCAATATGCTGAAGAACTCAAGTTACTGTCGGAACAATTTTCGAACAGATTTAGCGACTTCAAAAACATGGAAGACTGTTTCAGTTTATTTGCTATTCCTACAAAATGCTCCAATACACCTACGTATGGAGTTGATCAAGATTCAAGAAAACTCACTCCTAAAATCCAAATTTGAAGACGTAGAGTTGTGCGATTTCTACAAAAAATACCTAGAAGACAATTTTCCGCAGCTTAGAAAATTCGCAAGAAGATTGATCTGTGCGTTTGGCAGTACTTATAAATGTGAACAGCTCTTTTCATTGATGAAAGTTAAATAAATCAACACATCGTACAAGACTAACGATAATGTGGAAATTTTTTTTTACGTCTTTGTATCAGTGGAATTAATTCAAATATCGATGGATTAGTTTCCCAAATTCAAGCTCAAGTGTGTCTTCTTGATTTCGGTGTATTTAACTTTCGTAGTTTGTAACAATTGCAAATTTAACGATTTAATTATAATGTACATTTTTTTTTTAATTCATTTTATTTTAATAAATTGTACTAAAATAATATTGTCGTATTATTTCTTGTCTAATATCTATCGCAAAAAATATTATCACTACTTTAAAATGCACTAAGTACTTTTAAACGCGGCTTGCGAACGTATTTGCACGCTAAGTTTGGCCCTCCACATGTCATAGGTTGCCCCATACCTGCCTTAAACAAATATTGTGTAATGATAGGCTAAAAAGCAATTAATTAATTATTTACGTGCATTGTTTCTTTTTTTACTTCAAAATAGGCTTCATAAATATGAGTGCTTTTAAAGCGCGCATTTATAGATGTGATCAAGGACAAACGCTCATTATAAGCGCGTTCATCTTATCATTTCGCTCATCCCAAACTACAATGACATAATTACAAAAAAAAACGAAATTGACAT
This sequence comes from Saturnia japonica, assembly GCA_033032175.1. NCBI lineage: Eukaryota > Metazoa > Arthropoda > Insecta > Lepidoptera > Saturniidae > Saturnia > Saturnia japonica. The sequence continues at coordinate 8,954,585 of CM065306.1, read as the reverse complement.
TTTGGTGTCATAAGCTCCTGTTACAAAAACTATCTATAGAAAAAATATCACAATGTTCTTACAATCGTTTATGATAGAGGGAGTGAATGTCGTTAGGAAATTGGCTTAAATTCTCTAAATATTCATCAATTCAAAATTTTTAAAGGTTTTACTGAAAAATTACATAAATTTAATTACATCATTGTCCTATTGGATGAGGGATTTATTCTATGAAAACACCATTGCAACACGCGTTGGAAAACCATCCATGTGTATTCGCGACCCTAACGAGCAGATATTTTTAAAGTTTTGTAAAGGTAAAAAAGAAAAAAAGATATAGGTATGTCCTTTATTTTATTTAATATAACAATTACATTGAATATAACAAAATATATCTTAATTCATCAGTCCGATTCAAGAAAATATCACAGAAATTTACGAAGCAAAAATATATATCTGGAGGCACGGTAGTGCCCTCGCCAAGTCGAAGAGCTTCAATTTACATGACGAATGAACTATAATATAAAATGTATAATAATATAATATATACCGATGCTCACATATGGAAGCATAATAAAATAATATATCGTACGAGTACTGATTTACTAAAATACTTTATTTTCTACATAGATAATATGTTGGTTATAGATGGAATTACGAATATTGAATATAAAAATGACAACAATGTCCTCTATATTTTGTTATGACGAGATGTCCGTTTTATTCACTAATCACGTCCAGTATAATATGTACATAATATACAAGTGAAGAAGAAGTGAATTCTATAAAGTGAAACGCTATAAAAGGATGAGAATAAGTGATTTCTCCACGATAAAAAAGGAATATGTACGACACCTTTTTTCAATTCCTTGAAATATATTCTTCTATATGTTCTATGTTCATAATAACAAATGTTGCATGACAGATGTCTAATTATTTATTTTAGGGATGTGATTTAAATTAAATCGGAGGTTGGTCTTAAAATTCCTAAGTTAAAGCTATTATTATCGATAACAATATTGTGCTTTAAAACAACTGACGGGATTGTAAGCTGTGTAGATGAAATAACAAAAAATAAACCATAAAAATAATTAAGATTGAGCAACCCGAAACGGCTTTCACAAACTTACTAAATGCCTGACTCCAAACAAGATGGCGGCATATTCAATCGTTAAATCAGTATACTGACATAAATGTTCAACGGTATTCGATTAAATCGTATTATAGATATTTTTTCAATTTTGAGCTGCTCTAGTTTTAACAACCGTGAATTGTAACGCTACACATAGTAAAATAAAAAAGTTGGCCATATCGGGACGCCCGGTAGATGTGAAATATCTTAGTGAATATTTAAAAAAAAGAATATAAAAATACACGGGGTGATCCCGAAACAAGACAAACCAAAAGGAAGTTTCTGTGAAGACGTTTATTTTATTAATATGTTGGTCGCGATCTCTACCAACCGCTTTTAGTCTATACATGTTTTAACATGAAACTTTGAAATAATTAAGTCTTTCTATTACAAAAAAAAAACGAACTCGCAAATATTTCTGAAAATTATTAAGGATTTTGACACGCAAAATGTTTTTATAACGTTTACCAGTATAATTTTTTTTATAATTGTTATTATTGACTGTCGAAATACATTTTTATGAGTTATATAGAAATTTGCACTACGTAAGAATTTACGTTCTATGGATACGTCATAGAACCTTTCTTATGATGAACAGAATATATTGGTATTTGTAGCATGTGAACCTACGTCGAACAACGCATTGTCGAAACAAGAGCTGTTAGCACTCAGCCAGCGACACTTCAAAGTACCACTTAAAGCCAAGTTCAAACCACTTCAAAGTAAGTATTCGGAAAGCAGTAAGTTTACAAGTCGGTTTACATTGGCACTAATCTCACTTATTAATGGAAATATTACTGTATTATTGAATGGTTTACTTTTTAGTACAACTACTAGCTGACACGCGCAACTTTGTCTGCGTCACATAATGGAAGCTCTCAAAAGGAACAAATTTTCCCCGTTTATGCAACATTTTTCATTGATGCTCCGCTCCTATTGGTCGTAGCGTGATGTTATATATATAGCCTAGATAAATTCGCTATCCAACACTAAAATATTTTTTCTATTCGAACCAGTAGTTCCTGTGATTTGCGGGTTCAATCAAACAAACTCTTCTTTATATTATAAGTACCTATAGATTATCAACCATATATCAGATGAACGTATATTATCGTACTATCGTATCTCATAACAAATGGACAGTTTATAATTATCGTACTATTCAAACTTTATATCATCTACATAGATTGCGTAGTTCGGTCATTGCAGCTTGAGACACTGCAGTTTTGTTCCTTTCTGTTTTGTATCTGTAACAAAATATTATATTTATGTACCTTTTAATTCGATTTTATTTTAAGGGCTTTGATCCAGTTACTGCAGCCACGTGAATTCCATTCACATTGCTACTTCTACTTAAAATTAGAACTGAAGAGAAAGGTCTTCATGTCAGAACTCCATTCAGATATTTAAAAATAAATATTATATTTATGTATTATTTTTATGATAAGATGTTTAAATTATATTTTTTTGTTGTGTTAACAATGAAAACTATAATTTAGTAAACAAACGGTATCACCAATACCTATGTTCTATTATTTTTTTAGAAATACACGTATATAAGGTTATTTACAACCAGCATTATGCTGAGCTGGGGCCGTTTTGTAGCAACTGGCATTTGATTTTTGTTTATGTAAGTAGTTTTAATTTTTTTTCATGTATATATTTTCAAATGTCTTTCTTTGCTACAAATAAATCTGTCTTTCTTTCCTTTGATAGTATAACAAGAGAAATGTTCTATCACTTTATTGGTTCACCCGAGTGGATAAAGCCTCTATAAACACTGCAAGCCTGAATATGTCTGTAAATGCAATCATTAAGTACAACGCCCTCGCTGTACAGACGTGTTCCCTATTTTTATACAAATTAAATAGTTTTCCAATAATAATTTACACTTCAGGCCGCCATTATTTTACTTGCATTGTCTTTTATAACGCAAAGAGCGAGATAGAAATGCTATGCTAGCTGGATTCTATAAAATATGAACAAAGTACATAGTTTCTCTACCTTCGTCGCGAACTTTAAGGGGACCGATCATATTTAGAAATATAATAAACAAATTAAAAAAAAAAAACCTTTTATTAATTGCAAATGATAAAGTTCCATGCATTAAGTTTTAAACATTCATTCATTCATTAGCAACCCTATGCTTGCCAGGTGTAGAGTATTCATAATTGATGGAAGCCTACCGTTTTCGAAAAAGAGAACGATATCATCAGCAAATCTCAAGTGGTATATATAATTACTATTTATGTTCAGGCCGACTTAACTTCAGTTAAGGTTTTTAATTATATACTCCAGTATTGCTATAAATGTTATTGGTGATATAGTCTCTCTGCATTACTCCTCTCTTATTCTGTGGTCCTGTAGTCTCTAGCTTTACTCTACTGTGGCTTTTCTTTGCTCTGAATCTTTAGATTTCGTAATATGGATGTCACAAGGTTTTCAAAAAATAGCACATGTTTAAAAAACATTATTTTAATAATTATTTATAATTTAAAAACAAGTATTACCAGGTGATATAATAATATAAAAGCCAAAGCCGTCGTAGTTTAAAGAACGTATTAACCGGGCGACTTAAAACTTTGTTAAAGGCAAATTAACGTTTCGTAGTGAGAGTCCCAATAAGGTTGAGAAACAATGGGATAGAGTATTTAACGTGAGTTACATACTGACCTGTTGAGCAAATCGTAAACGACATCTGGTCTATAAGCTGCCATATCGCGTAGATATGCCTGATCGTTGGTGAGAGTGCGTCGATAGGCAAGCTCGCGCCACGCCTCCCCGCTGCGACCGGCGAGAAGCACGAGCCCTTCCATGAAGCTAGAATAGCGTATAGACGATTTATCCATTTGCAAGTGAACTCTTCAGTACTTCAATGAACATAGGACAATCTATATACGTTATGTTACGATCTGAATAAAAAAGAATTAATTATTCACGAAATATCTGTAAAAATCTAGATTTAGATTTTAGAATCTATCACAAACAGAGTATGTATTCGTAGCTATGACATCACGGAACACGCACACGTTGTAAGATTATAGGTCTGATTACGTAAGCAAACAATATATAAAAAATGAAGTCATTTCATTTTATTTAATACATAAGTGAGCCACATTTCGAGCAGTTTTGCAAAACCCAGCAAAAAAAAACAATAAGCGATAAATGGAAGAAATCTGCAAAAGGACTGCAAGTACAACCACAGAGTACTATAAAAATGTATATAGAAGCTTTCTCTGAACTACGACTAAGAATGAGAACACTTGAATAGTGATTATGTTTCATATATCTGTTATACGATATTCAACATACGAAAAATTGCATGACGTATACATAGAACGTAAAATGTTACGTCGTACAAATTTCGACATAACCTAAAACATGCATTTTACCTATCAATTATGATTATAATTATTCATCACTATTGTATTATATACTTCGAAACTTACCTTAAATACTCACAAACAAGTCGATACATTTGCTCTGTGGTTCGATTTAATATAAGTCTCGTTGGCGACGCGTTTAGAAGGGATATTTGTAGAGCAATTTGTTGAGCAAGTGTCGCCATTTCTCCAGCGAACCCTGTGCAACCACCTTGAAGATACAGTTCCGCGGCATCAGTGCAGTGGTTTAAAGCAGTTTCCAACAGTATTCTTGTGGGTTGGCTATCATGAATTTGTAGCCAAGCTGGAGGTTTGAAAGGTTTCTTTGAAACCGCCTAAGACATTAGAAATAGAGTTAATGTTTATTATATTAATCACTCATAGCATAGAAGTATACAGTTTTTCAATGTGTACATATAAAAGGATAAATATATTATTATAAAACAAAAGATTAAAAAGCATATTAAAATATACTAACTGGAATAAAACAAAACATAAATGAATAATAGAATTTAGAAGATAAAATAAAACCTTAATACTTTAAAGTGTATATAGATTGTAACCTAAACTCCACTTTATAGGAAAATTGTGATCAAACTGGACCAATTTTCGAAAGAGAACTGATTGAAATAAATATTTCAGGAAAAGCTTATCTGTATATGAACTTTTTTTCGTAATGGTAACTTCATGGAGATTGGCTTATTACAAGCTACATCCTATACTAGCCTACAAAATGAAAAATAAAATATATATACTTTAGCTGCATCAAGTGCCATTTTCTCCAAATCTTCAATGAGATTCAATGCTTGTTTCCTCTTAACGTTTGCAGCCTCAGCGTACATGTTGAAGTGAAGCGCTACCATAATATAGGTGTCGGTGTCACCCGGACAGTGGTTCTTTAGGAAGTCAAGTAAGCCCTGCTTAAACTCTGCTATCTTGTCCGGCTGATGGCCGATCATATAGTCGAACTGACCTAGCAGGTACTCGAATTGGTGGTTGTCTCGTAATGCCTAAGGAATCAAACAATACTTTTTAATACTAGAGCGCTTCTTCCTGGAGTAGTATTCATGAGTAGCTGAGAAATGCAAGATATGGGAATCTATGGATAACTACAGACATCACTAGGATTACGAACATGCTGGTTCCAAAACATGACATAGTTTTTTCTTCACATGATTGCTATGTCGTTAGTATTCTTGATAAAATATTGGCTTTATTTGCCTATTTATCAAATAACACCAATAACAAACACGCATTACCGCATCAAATAAGCCAAATAGACAACAAATACACAGTTACTACAGCTACATATTGGCCGTAGTTACAAGCACAAGTGACTAGTCAGCATCCACCAACGTGTTGTTCTCCATATTCTCGTTAACAGCCTTTTACTTTTTCACGCATAACATATAGTATTAACAAGAGTTTAAATAAAACAAACCCGCTGGAAGTGCCATCTCGTTCGACATGTGTGCAATCGTAATCTCTTATCTATATCAAATATTTAGGTACGTCACTGTACGGATGTGGATGATCGTATTGTCGTGTATTGCTTATTAGCGTGTTTGTCGCATATTTTCCCGAATAAAGTGAATACAAATAAGCAAACATAAATAACAAAGTGAATTGCTTCCTTTACCAAAAAAAAGTTGTTTAAGCAAACATTGACGACATATGTATAACTGAATTAGAGCTATCTACCCGTTTATCAAATAAACTTTTACAATTTCTTAATACGTACTTGAAATATGTATGCGCATTCTGTATATCGCGCAAGGCCGGTGAGTAACCGCACCATCAACCGCCAAGAGCGCGCCGCAAGCAACCGAGACGTCAGCGCCTGCGCGGAACGGACGGCCACTGCCACGCCCTCCGTGTCGCACGCACATGAAAAACACTCATGCGCAAGTACCAACAGCTCTATAGATATTATGTTCACCTATTACAAAGAAAAACAATCATTCCAACTTTTTGACATTCTACATACTTTTGATACTTTCATGACCACAAAAGTAACTCTGGCCTAAATAAAACCAAATTATTTTAAAGATAAATTTAATTGTTTGATATTATACGAAAACAAAGAAGAACAAAAATATGTAAAACTTTAAATTTACAAACAGGAGTATATTTTTGTTCTTATTTTAATTTATAAACTTATGTTATTTGACCCTATACTATATTATTCTGACGGCATTTTGCGTAACGTAGTTTGGTTATTATGCCCAAGTGAAGTGGATTATAGTAACAAGGAACATTCATTTTAATTGCCATAATAACTCTCGGAACAGTTTTAACAAGGGAGCCGCCATATTGTTAATGCTATGTTTGAAGATTACAACCCTCCTGTCATTGGTAGAATTGTGGTTCAATAAAAAGTAAGATTTAAAAACACCATACCTGTTTTGTAGATAATTTAGCACCCTTCGTTATCTTGCGTATATTTGATTTTACTTCATATCTAATATGTACATTACTCCGTGTTACCACATCGAACAGATTCCTTCTTGAGTCTCTAGACAATTTATTGCCAACTGTGTAAACAGTGGATACAGAATAAGTAGACTCAGTTTCAGCCGACATTATGGTACCTTCTTCGGTTAATATAGATTCGGCTTCATCACATTCAACATTCTGATACTCCTCGTCAATTAATGTTTGTATGTCAAGGCAACTGTCGTCTAAAGAATCTTCTGGCAGTTGGGAAACTGTGGTAGCCTTGTATATTTTCTGGAACGCCACAAGGTGATCCAAGATCAGTCTACCGATTTGGCTACAAGCATCTGGACGCATGTTCATAAATATTTCTATATCAGAGTTGAGTGCGTAACCCCATAGAGTGTATTGGAAATGCTCTTTTTGCCTAAATGTTGAAGTTTTTACCAAATGTGGGGATATGATTGCTGCTACCATCTCATGACAAAGATATTCTGCTATCTGAAATTAAAAGCATATATTTTTATAAAGACAATAACAATTTAATGTTAACTTAGATAAGCTAGATTGTGTCAATGATCGGCATAGTTTTAATACAAGAAATAAAAACAAATTAGTCATCTCGGAATTTAGACTTAGAATCATTACATTAATGCTAGTGATACCTGGAAATAACTCTCTCTCTCTCTTTCTGTAAATCCACTAAAATAATACAAATATTTACTTTAAGCATTATTTACACACTATTTTTTTTTAATTCGATCAAGTCTCTCGGCCACTCTTCACAATGACGTGGATGTTTTCCGAACCGATAGTAATGTTTTAACATTCATATTAAGTATCTTCTCAGGGCCTATATTGGATAAAGTATTTTTGTTGAATGCAGAGCTAAGGATTATTGCTATCAATAACGAGGATGTCGATTCATTTCAACATTGTTTTAAATTAAACATTTACATATTGGTTAACATAATGAAAAAACAAGCTAATAATTTATCACAAATTTTTATCAATTATTTCACACAGAGGAATCAAACTGAAAAAATAAATGATTAAATTCATCAGATTAATGATTTAGATCAGATCAATCATCATCAGATTCATTTTTCTCCATTTCTCGTACTTGGAGGTGAATTAAAACATGTTTTTTTTGTAGCAGAACTTGACGGACTCGAATCAGTAATAATAAAAAATAACACGGAATCGCAACTTGAGTATTAACGCGATTGGTAAGCGTACGATAGTTGTCAAAGACAAAACTCACATCACTACAGTAAGGTCGTGTGAGGCGAGGTGTCCGCACGACGACGGAGAGATGCTCCTGCTTTTCACCTTAGACCCCGACTTCATTCACCTCGCGCGCTTACTATAGGTGAAGTAGCAAATGGTTTGAGCCCCACAACTAGAAGAAAACCCTCTCCTTTTCATTGTACTTTGTATTTTGCTGACCACCAAGCACAGTGCAATCATTTTGCCACTAGAATCAACATAAAGTGATATTTTGCTGAGGTACCTACCTGTTTCGATGGAATGTTAAATGTTCTAAAAACAAGATTCGCTAGTGACATCCGTGCTCTTCCGCTAACCAAATTAATGAAATCTATGGCGCGATTCTGATATTTCAACACTGATGCATAATTCCAGCCAATTTGCAAAGCTATTCGAAAATAGCTTGCAACCTGTAAAATTGAAAAAATATATTGAAATATGTGCATTACTTTAAATAAATTAAAGTAGCATACAAATAAAATTTAGAAAGTAAGAGATCTCTGATTTGAAAGAATGTCATTAAAAACTTTCAAAAGCATACTTCAATGTGTCAAATTCGTGCGACGTACAAAGGTGAAAGGTGATTGGTGATATATCTTGTACACATTTTGAATGTATGTAGCTTATGAAACAAAATTATAAAGAAATAAAATTCGATGGTGGAATAAGATGAAACATAATTTTCTACTTTCTAAACTATTTTTAGGAAGGTAAAAGAAAAAACAACCTGCTTAGCTAATGTTAATCCACTACGAACAGCAAGAGCGTCAAGAGCAGACAACCGATCTGCCTCTTCACGTGCAGCTAAGTGTGAACTTTCCGGAGCATTCTCCTGTTTCTCTTGAATAACAACTAACTCTTCAAAACTTGTAGTCGATGTACCTGAAACTGAATTTATCACCGCTTTCATAACACAAGACAATTTTCAACAGAAAAAGAAAACCAAATTCAATAATTTTTACTTTATAGTGTATCTTCGAAGCCAATACCAATGAAATTAAAATGGGACTACCCTTGAGGTATCCTTTTCCCACCAAAAAAATAATCATCTAAATCGGTTGATAAACAAAGAAGATATGGCTGAACATCCATTAAAAAAAAACATTCAAATTGAGAACCTTCTCCTTTTTTGAAGTCAGTTAAAAATGCGTAACAATTATGTTGTACGAAATTGGTTTCACTTACTAGACAATTTATTTTGTAGAACTGGAGATGAGATGACGAGCCTCAATTCTTGCGGTAATTCGTACGGCGAGCATGTCCCTTCTGCCAATTTCAAACAAGTCCTGACTATTTGTACAGGACATGCCGGCGGTTTATATTTGTATTCGGGTGGAGTTTTGAACAGCGCTGATAAACGAAACGCATCGACGAGAAGACCTAATTCTAAAGCTTGGTTCACAACCCTACGCCAATTGTCAATCGCTTCAGGTTCCTCTATTAAAACAACATTTTCAATATTAACAACATCAGATTCAACTTCAATTTCGTCCAACATCATCGTAAAAGTTTTCTCAATATTTTCTCTACAATCTTTACTCACTAGATTAGCATCCTTTTGTCCGTTTAATATAAAGTTCAATGTATTCTTTTGATTGTTTAGAATAATCGTGCCCTGGTCAGCTTTGAAATAAGAATCCCACATTAGATGTTCAATTTCCTCTCTTCTACGTCCGTATTCGAGATTTTCTTCAAACCAACCAATAATAATTTTATAAGAGTAGAACATTTGAGCTGGATCACTTATTTTATTCACATACTTAATAAGGAATTCAGTAGTATCCTTAAAGGACACGAATGCTAACTTAAATGCTTCACTACATTGTGCAATAAAAAGTGTTATATCTTTATCTTCTATTACCTCTTCTCGAATAAGTAGACACTCGTATTTATATGTCCACTCTGCTGTCAAAATGTTGTTTACTGGAATTCCCGCAAGTTTAGCGATCTTAAGCGCCACATCATAATTTTCATTAGCTGTGTACATGTCAACGCATTGCACCAGGTATTGCCGGGCATCATCATGTAGAATTTTAGATATACTAATAACGTATGAAGTCTCCATCGATATTTTAAGAATTTCGTAGAATATTGCAAAACTCGATGAAGGCACTGAAAATCCATTCATTTTCATGTCAAACTTTTATTTCCTACAATGAAACCAAAGGAGTAGATTTACATAAATATATTCTTACCAGAAAACCCTTTATCGAACTCTGCTGTGGCTAGTATTCCAAGAAATTCCCTTTGGTGATATGCACTGTCAAAGTTATGGCTAAGCGCTACCTTAACCAAAGAGACTGCTAGCCTATGAAAGGACTCCTTGGATAATTGCCAAGGTAGTCCATTACCACTCGTGCTGTATTTACGATGGCAATGCTGTAGGAAGCTTGTCAAAAGTTTGATAGTCTCAGAATCAAAGTTGTGTTGGCATATACAGCGATGAAGAAACGAAGTCAATAATGTTAGTGGACTCTCCTAAAATAAAAATATTTAATAAACCATTTAACAATACATGTACTATTTATTGACTGTTGCAAATTATTTAAGTATTTCTTGGTCTATGATTTTTTGTGTGTGAAATAAATTAATTTTACCATGAAAAAGTAATAATACCATACTATAAAAATGCAATATTATATAGAAAATAAACACAATTATAAAACATTTGTTGCTAGTGTTAAAATACTATATAACTGAAAAAAAAAAAAGTGTGCAATTCACACATGGTAGAAGTGAAACCTTCACATCTATGTTTTTTTAATTCAGAAAATGATCAAATACACACTAATTTAAAGTTTATAAAAATGTACATACAAGTACATACTCACAATCATTATTCACAATATCATTTTCAATTAATGCACATTTTAAATATCCTTGGTAACCTAACACAATATCAATCAGTAACAGAATGTCATAAGTGTTGTCTAAAAAGTTTTCGTTTTGTGTCTTTTTGGTAAGGTAATAAAATTCATTATTGCGTGGCAACAAACCTCTTTTGTAGCATTTTATCATTGCCTAAAACTTTCCTATCTCATTTTCTCCCACAGTGAATCTTATGAATTTATGTGTCTGTCTCTTTTTAATGTCACTTTCGCTTTTTCGTTTCATCGACTTTCACATCACAACAATGCTAAAGAAGTTTTCACTTCAAAAACAACTAGGAACACAATCAAGGCTTTACAAATATCATCATAATTTCAAGAAATATTATATTGACAAGTGACAAAAGTATAAAATAAAAATATTATTCTAACTGCTTGAATAACTCATGCTGTTACACACCGGCATAAATATAATCATGGCTTCATGAAGCGTTGTGACGTAACCTTCGACCAAACACAGTTCAGCAATGCATTGGAACTGTTCATTTGGGCTATTCAGTTGTGCAACTGTTGACTGCAAGATATTCCGAGTATGCACGCTAGGTCCTAATGATGATAAAATCCATTGGGCCCACAAGAGATCCACAGCGTTTGGCTACAAAAAAGATATAAATATTTAAGGCACAATATGTAATTTAATGATCTACTGTAATATGTAACCGCCACATAAGCCTAGTGGTCGTAAGCACGACTGCAATGGTCGAGGTCCTGGGTTCGATTCCCAGGTTGAGCAAAGTTTTATTGGGTTTTTCTATGAAAATTCTCAGTAGCAGCTCGGAGTTTGGCTTTGTGCCTGATTAATGGCAATAAGCTCACCCCCTATTACATGGGACCTACAAAAAATACTCGACAAACAGTGAGTGTACATTAGTACACCTCTGCCTAACCCTTCTGTGATGCAGGCGTAATGGTATGTTATGTATGTTATCATTTATCCTCCTACTTGCCCAAGGCCTTACTTCAACACTGTATATATATATATCCATAAACAAATCAATTATTATTCATAACCCAACACCTTGAAATTAATGTATAGTGACAATGTATTAGCGTATCTCATACTATGCCAGCATCATGATGATTGAAAAGCTATGGCGAAAGCATTGCTGATACGTGTGGCATCTAGTGTGCATTAGTACTATTGAAGATTCACTCTCGACTCATATTACTTAGTTTCTAAAAGGTTATTTTAACCTTAACCTTAGAAGCGGCAGGGGGTATTCCCGCGCAAAGCTAAAGTCCGCGGGCGTGCAGTAATTTACTTATTTAGCAGTAATTTTGTATAGTACCTATATATAAAACTATAGTTTTTCTATTCTTTATGAACTGATTTAACTGATAAATAAACAATTTAAACTGACATGTGTTTCATTTATTTTGTAAACCTACACTAAAAATAAGATATGAGAATATTTGTTAGGATTGCATTAAAAAAAAAAAAATCCAATAATTAAAAAAAAAAAAAATTAATGTCAGAAATATTTATTTTATTAACATTAAAAATACTATAACTATAACATAAAATTAAATGCCTGCACCTCTCGTAGCAATTTTTTATATTATTACATTCGAAAGATAACACTCTCAAGGGACCCCAACGGAGCCCAACGTGTTAAGGTTAGCAATGGACTGAAGTACGAATTAAATGGCGGCCGGATGACGTTTTGTTTTGGCTTTAATACTGAGTCCTTGTCTTATACCTTAATAATAAATATGTTTGTAAGGGATAGCAATATTAATATGGCGACACAAATCGACCAAAAACCACCAACCGTCATCAGCGATCAGAGCGCTGATTTTAGAAAAAAATATCAGTTTACCTCGTAACAACTAGCAATAAGGACAAGCAGAGGCTCTCGACAGATATCCGCAGCACGCAACAACGCCGCTGGAGGATCTTCTGGACCATGACACGAAGCTGCTACTTCCCACAGTTCACGACCCATGTAAGCACTTGTGAACTCAAAAGTACCACTATGAGTTGGACTCTGTAAAATAAATAAACTGATATCATTTGGTATTTTAAAAACTAGGCCATAAACTTCTCCGTGTTTAAACTAGTGCTTGGTCCTAAGAACTTTCCCTTATACAGCAGGGTCAACTGGTTAGTTGCAAATGGGACATTCACTTAAAGTATTCTATATAAATCAATGAACACTTAGAATTAAAGATAACACTTTACCTGAAATTATAATCGATTTTTTATCAATACTTACAACATCTACTGAATTCAATCTCGAAATTCTTCTTTGCCCATTACTAGAACCCGATTTAAAATCTTTTTCAGTACATTCGTCTGAACTCCTATGCAACATTATATGCTTAAGATGTTCAGCGTATGATCGTTTCTCGAATTCTTGTGACAACTGTAGCATTTGTGATAGTGGATAACGATATACATCTCCATAAAGCAAAAAATTGAACCAAGAATTCATTTTGATGAACTCCCTTAATTGTGTTTCAGGTAAAGGTAAGTTGTGTACCATGGCAAATTTAACCATTGTCTGAGATTCATACAAAACAAGGGATATATCTACTTTGCCCTCAATTTCTTGCTTATGTTTTAATTTAAAAAGAGTTATATCTTCCAAATATCGTAGAATATCCTTAGCAGCATCCTCATTGCTTTGAATTAATTTAGTCATATATTCATTAACTGTCTTATTTGCTTTATCTTCTGAAATGCCTTTATGTTGTATCATGTATTCTTTTATCATTTTAGCAGCCGACATGTGAACTCTACATCTGGTTGGATTACACCCAATCATTGCAATAAATGATACTGCACAGGCCGCCAGTGCTGGATCGAACCAGTTCTGCAATGCTAGAGCATGTGCTTCACAACATGCACTTTTAACACTTTTGTCTTGAAGTCGATTATAGGCTTGATATTGTTGTGCAACAAATGCTTGACTGGCATTACAAGGACGATACTGCTTCAAATAGTAAACATGATTTAATTTTGCAACATAACCATATCTTTTCATAAGTTTCTCATTTGCAAAATCGGGCAATTCCATTACTCTCTGTGATAATGCCTTAATACTAGCATTTTTTACATCTACATTATTTGATAAAAGACTGCCCAAGCTACGTCTGTCAGGTTTATCAATTATCACACTGTTAGTGTTCTGGTTAATTATTTGAAACTCGAATATTTTGGAAACATCTAATCCTCGGTACCCAGACAACAGCTGATAAACGTTGATATCTCTAAATTCATACAACTTACTAGATTTGGTATGCTTTTTTATAAACAGAATATAAGTGAGGCAATTTATCTTTATACTTTTTATTTGGTAAATTAAAATCTTTAAACTTTAAGTATTCTTCTTTGGTGAAAATATCAAACAATTTAGTGGCATCTTCAAGCAAAATCATTCCCAATACTAAATGAGGATTTGATGAGATATAATCATCAATGTTATCTCTAGCTATTTGCTCACAAGTTTTGTAAACCGGAAGAACATGGCTTTGCCTGTCAGATGTCTGTTCAATACTTTTAAATAATAACCAAAGTTCAATACAATCTTTTGCCTCTTGGTCAACATCAGATAAATCAGTGTCTAAAATGTTGCCTTCAACACACATTGTTAACACTTTATACAGTTTATTTTTAACACAATATTTAGCCAACTCTACATAAAAATGTTCTTTGCTTATTGTAGCACAAGTTTCTGTGAATATATCATCAATAAGTTTCAAATTTTGAGTTCTAGCTAATCTCGCTATTATTTGATACAAGTTATTTCGTTCATCTTTATTCACAATACCGTAAGAACATAGAGTGTCATAAATGCACATTTTAGTGTAGGCAAAACAATTGCTTTCGCTCACATAATTAATCATGTCATTTGTTATGGGCCAATGGCGAAATATTTCATCTAATTTATCTAAAACATTTGTCTCAAAGCCAGTGGTGTCAACATTCAGAAGCTTCCTAACGAAACTTTCATTGTTAAAAAAATTATAGCGTGCATTCATATCTCTGACAACTTCAGATGTTTGAACATTAATCCACCTGACTAAAATCATAGCTTTGTTTTGCTCCAATAAATAATGCCACATTTCTAATGGTGTTGAAAAATCCAAAAGGGAATATTCTGTAAATTAAAAAGAATAATCATTTGCTTGTATTATTAACTATAGAAAAGTTTTGTCTGTTGAAATCATAGAATTAAAATTATCATGTTTTAAAATTAATCCAATGTTTATTAATTTAATGCTTTAAAAATTGCATAAAGTCAGCTAAAGAAATTAACAATAAATACTTACCAAATGACTGAAAGAACAAGTTTGTGGCTATTTTTCCCTTCCATTGGACAGGGTATTTTTCTATATTTTCTATTGTTAATGCTTTAATTTCACTCTCATTTACAAATATTCTATCTTTACCAGTACCAAACACTTTATTCTGTTTAAATGTCCCCTCAGCTTCAAAAGATTTCTCCAAATATCTTAATAGATTCCAGTGTCTTACAAATTCTTGCCATCTAACAATATTTTCATTGCTCATTTCCTTTGAAATTTTCTCCAGATGTTCTACAATAAAATCTCTGTATTCAATGTTTGTTGATGTCTGTGCGAGACTCATCAAGTGTTCTTCAGGGTTTATTTTAACTTTATTTAATACATGAAGCACTTTAAATATCTGCTTTCTTAAAAGTAGTTGAACAGTCCATGCTTTAACCTAAAAGTAATTAATTTTATTCAATGTTATAAAGATAAAAAAATCATAAATATCAATTTAAGCTACATAGTCAACTAACATAAATCTATATTTTTTCCTAAATCATAAGCAGAAAATTAAAGACAATTTGTAACAACTTCAATGATAATACATCTATGTGATTAACAACTCTATAAAATAACTAATGAGGAACCATAGCATGGTGATAAGACTTTCTCTAATGATTGCTCAAGTGTAAATTACATTGATAAGCACCTATGGGTGTGTTCCAGTAGCTGCACTAAGAGCCAATCATTCTATAGGCTCAGCATGTTACTATCTTTGGCCACATTGTTACTTAACATCCAGTACTTAACATTGTGACCAAACTCTAAAGCTATACAGATTTAATAAAAGTTTTTGTAAATTTACGTCAATAACCTCAATGTATTTTACTAGATGACTAATTTGGAATAAAAATCTGTCATAATAGTGTAATGTTATAATCCATACTACTTGCAATATTGAAACCTAAAGTGATGGTTTAATAATGGCCATAATTTTAAATTTAGGTTAAAACCCATGAAGTCTGCCCAACTACAGGAGGTAACCTGTAACACCTGTAGTGTGTAACCTGTAGGTTACACAAGGATTTACAGAGGACTTTAGCAAACAATATATAAATGACATTGTCTGCTATAAACACAAAAACTAAAATAGTATATACTTATAAAATTAAATAATATGTCCTATGACCATAAGGTCAAATAATAATATTTGTAAGCATATTGAAATATATAGGTAAGTATTTATCAACAAGTGTATACAAGAGCAAACAAAAGCAAGATAACTATGCTAAGACTAGCTGTGCCACAGTTTCACCAGTGTTCATTTTAAATTACACATAACACCAACGCACCCTTGTAGGCAATTTATTATACTTTGTGTACAACCAACAACTTGTTATGATGAATAAATTGATTTTTCAAATTATAATGTAGTCTATGTTACTCGCTGATAATGTAGCTTTATATTGGTGAAAGAATTTTTAAAATCAGTGTAGTACTTTCTTAATTTAACCATTACAAACAAAAAAAATCACTTTGTCTTTTCTAAAATGTCTGTTTTTTTAACAATAAACATTTAGTAAAATAAAGTACAGAAACTTAAAATTATGTAAATACATTTTAAAGATCAAACTCCTACAAAACATTTTTTTACCTCAGTTAAAAACCAATCGTTAGCTGTTGTCTCATTCCAGGAGTTTTTCTCCATTAAATATTTAATTGCCATTGGTACATGAGTGCCTTTAGCAGCCGCTTCCCGTACCACTTCTCTAGGAGATTTTTGCTCCCAACAGGACCAAATAATTTTTTCGTTCTGCGTTAACCCTTCCATTTTTTAATTCCTGTTTTTCAATAATTTTCTATCAATTCTATATCCATAGAGCAATTATATCACAATGTAATTTTGTAGTTGCAATCGACCAAAAAATACAAATTACAAATACGACAAAATTAATTAACACATTTTATACATTAGTATATCATAAATAAACAATCTTGAATCTATGATATGAACAAAGCAAATTACTCCTCTATACAAAAGTACTGTGTGGCAAATTAAAACACAAGGAATTGTGTATACAAGGTAGTACTTCAAAATTAGTGCACAAGGAACAAGACTACCACATCACAGACATACAGGTCATACATCACTGACCACAATCCTCAATCTTGAAGTTCTTGAATCCACACAGTATTAAAGTACTCTGTGAATCCACATCCACAAAGCAAAAATAGAAAACAAAACAAAAAACATAGGCTGTGATAGGGATGCCTGATACCATAGATTAATCCTGATACAATGATACGATGTGTCTCAGACACAATGTATCATGTGCAGTGCTGCCAGTGCCCGATAGCGTAAAGGACCAAGGACTGCTCAAAAAGTAACATTTTCATCACAAAATTATCGCATTGTCATAATTGTCAAAAAAACGCAATTTTATCCTTATTTATGTGTCATATGAATACTTACTTGCACTTTTATACGTAGCTTGATATTGAACAACATTAAATACTAATATCCAATTATTTTGTCTATACTTACCTAGTTTTATTTATCAATCAGCACAATAAAAAAATATCACAATTAACTAATTTAGACAATGTTTACAAAACAAACTACAACCAAACTCGCTTCTTGCAGTGATAGTGCATGGTTTGCGATTATCTATGTATGTCTTCCTTTTTCCCCTTTCTTTTTTCCGTGAATGCGGAAATGAGAGAACAAGCTGTATGATTAGATAAAATTTAACGAAAATATCGAGGCCAACTCAAAAATATACTAAAAAATATCGACTTACACAGGACAGTTAAACCAATAAAAATACTGCTTTTCATAAAATCGAAAACACGAAGCAAATTTCGGTTTCTGGTCCCACTTTCGTGAATAATGTTGCCGAAAACTAAACCTTGTATCTTGATGGAGCGTCAAGTGGAATTGAAACAAAGATAAAATGCCTCTATTTAGGCACCCATATTAGGGCAAAAATTTATCTACTAAATTTTGAAGAAATTTTCTAAATATCGAAAAGACCTCCGGTATTAAGTTGATTCAATATTACATGATTCATAGAGTAATTCATACACAAAAGTAAGTAGTTTATATACCTAACTATTTATACATACCACTAAAACTTAAAATCCAGACTATGTTTATTATTAGTAGTTTAAACGCATAGTTTAAGTGTTTAAGCATTCTACAAAAATGCCTGTCACGTGTTGTGTGTAACTTACTCATCTATTATATTCCAACACGAAAAGTAAAGCAGTTATTCATCCAAATTTATTTTATCGTTTTCAAAGTAATGCTCCCTCAGAAACGATATACTTACACCAACGAATAATCCATTCATAAAAACATTATAAACGCTTTTTCCGGAATTGAGTTTAGTTCTCGTCGCAAATTCTCCTTTAGGTATGTCTTCTGGCGAATGAAAACGGGTGCCAAGAAGTGGTAATTTGAATTTAGGAAAAAGAAAGAAGCCGGCTGGATCCATATCTGGTGAATAGGGTGGTTGCTCAATGGAATTTGTTGAGTTTTTGGTCAAAAATTCGTTCACAATGATGGCCTTGTGCGAAGGAGTACTATCGTGGTGCAAACCCCAAGAATTTTATTTTTGTATCTGGCCATTTTCATCTAATTTGCTCTCTTAAACGGCGCATAATGCCCAAATAATATACTTTATTTGCCGTTTGACCTTCCGGTAAGAATTCCGAGTGCACAACACCGCGATAGTCAAAGAAAATAGTCAACATGACTTTGACTTTTGATCGACTTTGGCGCGGTTTTTTGGTTTTGGTTCAGTCGGAAGGCGCCACTCCGAAGCTTGTTGACTAGTTTGCATGTCAAACTCGTAAACCCACGCCTCGACACCAGTAAAAATGAGTTTCATTAATCTTAGGTCGGAATTGACTTGTTCTAGCATGTCCTGAGCGACTCTTATACGATTGGGTTTTGGAGAAAATTCAGGTTTTTTGGGACTAGCCGAGCGGCAACATGTTTCATACCCATGTGATTATTTAAAATGATACGGATTAACTCGTGAAACAAAGAAAGTTTGGCGCCTATCTCTCTCAAAATTTAATGAGGATTTTCAGTCATTATTTCCTTCACTTTTGCGAGGTTAACTTCAGTTGAACACGTTTTTGGCCAACCAGGCCGAGGAAAATCTTTCAGGATATCTTGACCACTTTGTACCACTCTGCACGTGTTTTTGATAAAGTCGATTCACCATAAGCCTTCTGTAACATATTCAGTATCTCCGAACACAAAATTCCATTGGCGACGCAGAATTGAAGACAAACTCTTCGTTCGTTGTTCATATTTAAGCATTATGAAATTTGCAATACACACTAGTTATGATCTAATCAAAAACTTCTAAATGACAGATGTAACTCAAACTCCGCGCCAAAATGAAAAAAGTTGTGCCAATGGAATAAGAAAAAATTGAATTTGATACCATAGACAAATCATCCATTCCTGATTGTTCGGTTTTTACAAAGATGAAGGTAGATCTGCCATCGCCGCCTGTCGTATGCCTCGGTCGTCGCAGTAGTGTTGCGGTGGGATCGTTAGAGCGATAGCGCTTGTGTGTGTTCGGACGTTCCGAATAATTTATACTCGCGTTTGGCCGTGCCTTCTTCGTTGAGATAGAGCTGGTGGATCGCAGCCGTGCTGTGCGCGTCCATACTAACAGGATCAGCCGTGCTAATCCCTGCCGCCTGGCTGGATGAACGAGAGTTGCGATAAGGTAGGTGGTGGTTAGATTTCCTTAGTCTGACGTGGGATCGAACGAGTGTCCGCTCACCATACTCGACTCACATATACCTACAAGCACACTAAGCCCGCCAGCGAAAATGTCATATAGCGGAAGCTTGTTGTCTGAAGGTAATTCCAAGGAATTACCTATATTTCACCAGCGACCGCACACTTATACTGTGTTGACTGAATTATGTATATATTTTTTCATAGGGAGCATGTACTTCAGGAGTTTTTACGTGCTGCACGCTCAGCGGCAAACCTTGATGGTTTTATTTATATAGATCTATACAAACGGATTCGATACAATTCAGCTGCGATATATCGCTTCAATAGAAATTTTGGCATTCCTAGTCTGCCAGTTGCACCACACAATAATAAAACTACTGGCAGCAAAAAAAAGAAAAAAAATAAAAAATCGTGGCAGAAACTGTGCAGAAATCAGTGTAAGGGTTCACACCTAAACGATAATCGCATGCCTTCGTACGATGTACGATAGCCGACTATCGTGCCATAATTTGATAATTCTAAGACCTTCTAAAAAAGGTCGTTTTCTGGGTGGTAGGCGGAAAAAGGGAGCTAACAAAAAGGTCCTCTGGAGCGAAAGTTGTTGAGTACAATAGTTCTGATCCAAGTACGATACATTTTACGTCGCTGGTACGATAGGTGCCGGTCTTCAACATTGGACTTCACCGCGCGCCCCTCTTCATAAAGTAGGTATTTAAAATTACATTAAAAATCATGATGAAATTAATATAAAGGATGCATGTAATTAATTTTTTTTAAATGAATATAAACGTTTGATTTTTTGAGATTTCCAAGATAACCGACTTTATGAAACAAATGGCACTAATAACATAAGATTTATATTTCATTTCAAAAAATTACCATGCGTGCAGTTCCACGCTGTAGAAATGAAACTTACAGAAAACATAAAAATACCTTTTTTTATTCTAAATCACCGGGACGAGAGCTATCGACCACTCGTACTATTGTGTTCGTACAAGTCTAGTCGTCACACTGCTTGACCAATTCGATGATGATCGTAGTCTTTAAAACCAGGACTAGCATTAACCGTGTATAATGTATTTGTATCTCATTCTTTCGCAGGCAAAATCCCGTAAATATGTGTTTGTCTATTTTTAGGGTCGCTTTTTCATTTCATCGCGTATCAAAACTCAACAGTACTAAAGAAATTTTCACTTCAAAATAGCCAAGTTTTGCCGGGATTTAACTTATTCTAGTAACACTACGCACACAATCACAAACTTCTACATTATATACTATTGCCATTATATAAAGAAGAAGAAGTACTACTGCTACGCATATTGTTATGACCTTTTACAACCCGATTAAAAAGATAGAAATAAAATCCTGTTCCCGAAACATCTCGAATCAACTAGAAACTTCTCAGGACATCCAAATAATTTTTGCGTTGTAAACAACCGCGGCGCATGTTTGTGTAAACATCGCAGTTTACACACGCATGTATCGGTCTTATCGCCTCGATTACGTTATCGAGCGGGCATTGAAAGTAAACATCAATGAAAAGATTGCGACGCTTCACGATGTTTCTGCAGGTAGTGTATAATAGGTATTGTGGGTATTTAAGCGAATCGGGTGCGGTGCCAGTGCTGTCCGTTCCTCGGTGTGAAGCCCTTGGGTCAGGCAGCCGCCCACGTGATACAAGTGACACTATACGTGCAACACTTAGCTACCCACATACAACATTACTCACGTATGAACACACACACGTGCACACTACACAGGTACATAGGTTCTGTAAGTGACCTTTTTTTTCTTTTTTTGCGCTAGTTAGTGTATAAAAACCATTCCGATTACTAAATACACATACGCATGGTCCCCTCCTTCCTCCCAGGAGGAGGGGGACGTGCATATGAGTATATGTTAGTTAGTTCGAATTCTCTTAGGATTAGGGAATTAGATAGATCGCGACCTTTTCGCATTCGCGACGACCGCCCGAGCCGAGGTTCGGCCACTCTGGCACCTTCGTGCGGGTCGTCACAAACTTTCGCGGCTGAGTGCCCTAAGCGCTCGCCCCCAAGTCCGGTGAAGCTGTAAAAGCCGCAGCGGCTCTGTTTTTGGATAGGGCTAACAGTGTAGTAGCGGAATTTTAGGATAATCAACTCCCATTATTAGCAGTTGACTTCTAACGGAAAATCTAGCGCTTTATCGAAGTAGTTGTTAAATTATGCCATAGGTACCTACTTATTATTTTTTATAATCATTTCAAAACGAAAGTTATTTCCATTGAATGTTTTAAATTAAAGTTCTGGATAAGTTTAAAACTTATGTCACTTCCACATTCTAATGCAGACATTGAAAGAATATTTAGCACAATACATATTATAGTGACAAATAAATTACGCAATGCTAAGAACGCGAACATAGACACGATTAATGTGATTTTACAGGTTAGAATGGGCTTGAGTTCTAAACAATGCACATGTTTCAATTATGATCTTCCTGATAACGTATTCAGGCAAATTAGAAGTAACGAAAAATATAAATTAGGGATATCCCAACGAAATGTGGATATCATAGAGCCGCAGCCAGGTCCATCTGGTTCTGGGACTCTTCAAACATTTCCAACCGACGACGCAGAGGATGACGATTCGGTTGATGACCTCTACATTATTTTTTGGCTCATTTTTGTTTAGATGATTTAATTTCACTAAATGTAAAATTATTAAAATATTTGATGTTATAATACCAATATTGTGCCTTGCGCTATACATAGGTAAACTCATTTTTGTTCAAAACGTAAACGATTATGTAGGTAGGTACTTGAAATTACGAAAACTAAACTATACCTACAATCAAACGACAAGCAATATAGTTATTTAGGGAGATAATAGGGAACGTATCTAACTCCTAATTTAAAAATAGCATTATAATCTAGCGTTTGTTTAACAGAATCTAGCGCCCAACACTCAGACGGAGCTGGCAGCAGTGCGCGGCGCCGAGCACAGAGTACTTTTGTTTATAGGAGAGGCAGTTCAGTTTTGAATTACAAAGCGATAACGAGCGATAAAAGGAAGCGAAACTACAGTGCGCTTGTATGGGATCGATCCACCGTGGGCCCATGCATGTGGCAGAACACAAGGAACAAAGTGTGCACTTTACTCTATGCTAGCGACACTATGTGTATGTGTAACTTTTACAGTTACTAGTTCTCCCATAGACAAAAGTACTCTGTGGTTTAGCCATGGGTAACTCAGCAAAATTCCTTGCGCCGACTCAATAACTCAAGCGCAGCTTACTGCGCCCGCCGGCGCATTAAGCTAACACAAATTTGCGCCATGGCGCAGCAAAATATTACGCGAGGCAAGAGAGTTAGAGAAATGAATGAGTCAGTGAACCGACGCGAGCGGTGGTGTGCGGCCGGTGCGACGCTGTCCATTAGCCGGCTCGCTGCACTGAAGTGCGCTGTGCGCCAACACATTTAGAATAAGAAGTGTGTTCACACACCCGGCGCAGTAAACTGAGTTGGCGCAATTGCGCGGTGCAGCGCAGTGTTACACATGGCTACTGTGGTTGCTAGGCAACTCGACATAAACTCACACAGTATGACTGTACATAGGATAAAAAAAAATTGTAAGGCAGTACGTATTAATCGCGGCATATTATATTTGCAAGGATGGCAGAAGAACTACAAAAAGTTTATTTATATTATGACGATATAAATAAAGTAAGAGTATTAGAAACAAACGTTCTTAAAGATACAGCAGATCTAAAAGACATTTGTAAGGATTATGGTGCTAGTACGTATCTTTGATTCATATTCATGATACAGTTTCATCATTTTAATGTGAACTCACAGCTATTCACAACAAATGCATCGCACTAAAGCTTTGATGTAAAAAAATTACGTCAACTAATTTTGATATTTATCTATCCTATATTATAATCTCAGAATACAGAAAAAACCAGAAACCGCAAACGCACATAAAACTGAAGATACAAAAACCACTCTTAAATAGAGTGGTTTGACGTTGTTGCGATTAGTCACTCCTTTGTAAGTAGCGTGTCGTGACGTATTTACAAGTGCCAATTTTAATTTTAAAATGCCGTCTTGTGTTGTTCCTACATGTAAAAATGCTGCAGGGATTATAAAAAAACAGGATGGGATCACATTTCATCTGTAAGTAGCGCATTCTAAAGTATATTTATTTAATTGTTTAATTTATTTTACATTTAGAAAATTACGCGTCCATTTTTTAAGTGTTGCCATTTTATTTTCATCGAAAATTTTACCCATTTCTTTTTTTAATACTCGTGTAGAATACTTACTATTTTTGTGTATATAGAACCTTTGTAATTTTAGTTTCCCTGCTGATGAAAATAGAAAATCGCACTGGATGAAAGTCATACAAAGAGCACGGCTAGATGAGTTTTGGAAACCATCAAGCCGGAGCGTACTTTGCTCAATTCACTTTGAAGCGCAATATTTTTATGATACAAAAGGTGGTTTGAAAAGACTGAAGAAAGCAGCTAATCCAACTAAGGTAGATATAGTCATAATAATTACTATATTTATATTGTATCCCTCCTGGTGAAAATGTTTGTCATGTATTTTGAAGTAAGGTTTTGGTCCACATATATATGCTCACGCCTGTAATCCCCGAAGGAGTATGCAAAGGTATAACAAGTATGCCCACTTTTCGTCGAGCTTATCCGCCCCTCATCGTGATAAGGGGCGAGCCTAAACCGGGCGCAAATTTCAGATTCCGGGCTAATGAAACTT
The DNA here is from genome assembly GCA_033032175.1 of Saturnia japonica. NCBI lineage: Eukaryota > Metazoa > Arthropoda > Insecta > Lepidoptera > Saturniidae > Saturnia > Saturnia japonica. The sequence continues at coordinate 8,929,735 of CM065306.1, read as the reverse complement.
CGGTGAATGAAATATATGAATAATCTAATACTAACGTTCTATTTCAGTACTTGGCCTTAACACCAGAATTTTCCGAGTTACACATAGAAACGTCTAAACCTTCGACATCGGACAATGTGCGTAACCACCTATGATAATAATGTTTTTTTTTTAATAATATTGAAAGAAAACAAGGCACTTAATCGATATACTTAGTTACAAGTAAACTAATGTAGTAAATAAACACTAGTAGTAACAGTAATAAATGTAAAATAAATTAAGTAAGGCCCTTGGACATTTGCAAGCTCAGGTACAAAGTGCTATTTATTACTAATGCGTTTCCATCCGTGAGGACTGAAATGTCATGCCTTGTACGGCAGAAATATTCTGTATTTAATTAAAGTTTTTGTTAATCTATTACATGATACAACAACATACAACTTAGGGCTTTTCATTTCAGGTTACACAACCACAATCTCCTGCGCGATCGAACTCAGGGATCGGTGATGTCAATATTTCTGATTTGGAATCTGTGTTTGATACGCCGAGAAAGGTCAAACTTAAATCTCAATTACGACGAAAACAATTATTTTGTGAACAACATGTTCGACGAATGAAAACATTACAACAAAAATACAACAGACTTGCCAAGAAGTACGAATCTTTAAAAAGTATATTAAAAAAATTAAAAAGCAATCCATGTAAATAAATAAATATTTTTTAATAAATATCTTTTCTTTAGTGTTATAAGACTACCCCAAAAAGTGAGAAACCGCTCCCGAGCTAGCAACATTATGCGTATGGGAAGTGGGGTGGTGCGGGACGTACGTATTGTTTTTGGACACAGTGCAGCGTATGTAATTATTCTCGAACGCGGCTTCTGGTTTGTTCTGTATTCTGAGATTATAATATAATAAATCGGAAAAGTTTTTTTGTTTGTATAAACACGCTAATCTCTGGAACCACCAGTTGGATTCGAAAAATTCTTTTTGTATATTATGATAACCAGACTCTCGAGGAATAGTATATAGGCTATTTATTTATCATTATGTTATAACTTTATAAATAGCCTTAAATATTGATTTTTATTATGTAAGTCGGAAGTCGAGGCCCTCTCAAACTGCTTTAACCGCGTGCAAAGGCGAAATTGTTAATGATACGGAAATTCAATGTTCTACAATAACATTGGTCCTTAGTAGATATATCTAAAACAAAGGTCAGCGGTAGCATATGTCTATCTCTTATACATAAGCCATAATAAGGTATTTTGTGATTAAGATTTGTTGAAAATTAAAAGTTGTTTATAAGCATTATTTTTAGACATGGCATATTAATCCTTACAAACAAAAGTTACTTCATGATAAATACAATTTTATGAAGTTAAATTTTGCTGTTTAGAGTGCGCTATTTGGACACATAATTTAGGAGATAATGAAAAATTAAAATAATTTGTACTTGCGGGAAGAACAATTATGGTAGACTAAATGGGTGCGTTGGCGGCGCGGTGTTTGTCAGATAAAATTAACAACGGTGAAACCGTGGGGCACATCTAGTTATTTGTATATGTAATGATACAATAAATACAAGAACATCCACTGATTAGTTCTGGAAAGACAGTCCAGTAAGATTTTTTTTTTGTTAAAGTAGCTATAAAATGTATCTCTAGCAGTGCACCCACTTTAACTGCTCAATATTAATACCAGCCGTGAACTCACAGCTATTCACAACAAATGCATCGCACTAAAGCTTTGATGTAAAAAAATTACGTCAACTAATTTTGATATTTATCTATCCTATATTATAATCTCAGAATACAGAAAAAACCAGAAACCGCAAACGCACATAAAACTGAAGATACAAAAACCACTCTTAAATAGAGTGGTTTGACGTTGTTGCGATTAGTCACTCCTTTGTAAGTAGCGTGTCGTGACGTATTTACAAGTGCCAATTTTAATTTTAAAATGCCGTCTTGTGTTGTTCCTACATGTAAAAATGCTGCAGGGATTATAAAAAAACAGGATGGGATCACATTTCATCTGTAAGTAGCGCATTCTAAAGTATATTTATTTAATTGTTTAATTTATTTTACATTTAGAAAATTACGCGTCCATTTTTTAAGTGTTGCCATTTTATTTTCATCGAAAATTTTACCCATTTCTTTTTTTAATACTCGTGTAGAATACTTACTATTTTTGTGTATATAGAACCTTTGTAATTTTAGTTTCCCTGCTGATGAAAATAGAAAATCGCACTGGATGAAAGTCATACAAAGAGCACGGCTAGATGAGTTTTGGAAACCATCAAGCCGGAGCGTACTTTGCTCAATTCACTTTGAAGCGCAATATTTTTATGATACAAAAGGTGGTTTGAAAAGACTGAAGAAAGCAGCTAATCCAACTAAGGTAGATATAGTCATAATAATTACTATATTTATATTGTATCCCTCCTGGTGAAAATGTTTGTCATGTATTTTGAAGTAAGGTTTTGGTCCACATATATATGCTCACGCCTGTAATCCCCGAAGGAGTATGCAAAGGTATAACAAGTATGCCCACTTTTCGTCGAGCTTATCCGCCCCTCATCGTGATAAGGGGCGAGCCTAAACCGGGCGCAAATTTCAGATTCCGGGCTAATGAAACTTCGGTGAATGAAATATATGAATAATCTAATACTAACGTTCTATTTCAGTACTTGGCCTTAACACCAGAATTTTCCGAGTTACACATAGAAACGTCTAAACCTTCGACATCGGACAATGTGCGTAACCACCTATGATAATAATGTTTTTTTTTAATAATATTGAAAGAAAACAAGGCACTTAATCGATATACTTAGTTACAAGTAAACTAATGTAGTAAATAAACACTAGTAGTAACAGTAATAAATGTAAAATAAATTAAGTAAGGCCCTTGGACATTTGCAAGCTCAGGTACAAAGTGCTATTTATTACTAATGCGTTTCCATCCGTGAGGACTGAAATGTCATGCCTTGTACGGCAGAAATATTCTGTATTTAATTAAAGTTTTTGTTAATCTATTACATGATACAACAACATACAACTTAGGGCTTTTCATTTCAGGTTACACAACCACAATCTCCTGCGCGATCGAACTCAGGGATCGGTGATGTCAATATTTCTGATTTGGAATCTGTGTTTGATACGCCGAGAAAGGTCAAACTTAAATCTCAATTACGACGAAAACAATTATTTTGTGAACAACATGTTCGACGAATGAAAACATTACAACAAAAATACAACAGACTTGCCAAGAAGTACGAATCTTTAAAAAGTATATTAAAAAAATTAAAAAGCAATCCATGTAAATAAATAAATATTTTTTAATAAATATCTTTTCTTTAGTGTTATAAGACTACCCCAAAAAGTGAGAAACCGCTCCCGAGCTAGCAACATTATGCGTATGGGAAGTGGGGTGGTGCGGGACGTACGTATTGTTTTTGGACACAGTGCAGCGTATGTAATTATTCTCGAACGCGGCTTCTGGTTTGTTCTGTATTCTGAGATTATAATATAATAAATCGGAAAAGTTTTTTTGTTTGTATAAACACGCTAATCTCTGGAACCACCAGTTGGATTCGAAAAATTCTTTTTGTATATTATGATAACCAGACTCTCGAGGAATAGTATATAGGCTATTTATTTATCATTATGTTATAACTTTATAAATAGCCTTAAATATTGATTTTTATTATGTAAGTCGGAAGTCGAGGCCCTCTCAAACTGCTTTAACCGCGTGCAAAGGCGAAATTGTTAATGATACGGAAATTCAATGTTCTACAATAACATTGGTCCTTAGTAGATATATCTAAAACAAAGGTCAGCGGTAGCATATGTCTATCTCTTATACATAAGCCATAATAAGGTATTTTGTGATTAAGATTTGTTGAAAATTAAAAGTTGTTTATAAGCATTATTTTTAGACATGGCATATTAATCCTTACAAACAAAAGTTACTTCATGATAAATACAATTTTATGAAGTTAAATTTTGCTGTTTAGAGTGCGCTATTTGGACACATAATTTAGGAGATAATGAAAAATTAAAATAATTTGTACTTGCGGGAAGAACAATTATGGTAGACTAAATGGGTGCGTTGGCGGCGCGGTGTTTGTCAGATAAAATTAACAACGGTGAAACCGTGGGGCACATCTAGTTATTTGTATATGTAATGATACAATAAATACAAGAACATCCACTGATTAGTTCTGGAAAGACAGTCCAGTAAGATTTTTTTTTTGTTAAAGTAGCTATAAAATGTATCTCTAGCAGTGCACCCACTTTAACTGCTCAATATTAATACCAGCCTGTAAGCGTCCTACTGCTGAGCAAAGGCTTCTCTTACCAGTTCCCGAGAAGGTACGGGCTTAATGACCACGCCAGCCCACGACGTAGTGGTGATTTCAAACAACAAAAAATCAACAGTTTTAATTTTTCCGACACAGTGGTACTACAAAACTATTTCTAATTAGGTTTCCTCCCGATGTTCTCCTTCACAGTCGGCCGATAGTGTCACCAATTTAAATTAGTGAACATAACATAACACCATCAATCCTGTATCACCGAAAGGTTAGACAGAGAGAGATGTACTATAATATACACCCACGGTTCGTCGGGTTTTTTATGGTTCATTTGATGGGGGCGAGCCTATTGCCACTAATCAGGCACAAACCTAAACCAAAAATCCCAAAAAACTTTGCTCAACCTGGAAATCGAACCCAGTACTTTCAGCATAGCATTCGCGCTTAAATTAGTGAATGTATGTGAATTCCGAGAAAATCCTTGGTAAACACCAGTAATCGAACCTGCGGACATGGAATCGATACGATCATGTAAATGTAAAAGCCCTTTTGTGCGGCGCGGCGCCTAAAACTGTTTTAATACAGTGGTCTGTCCATTGCATACGATGCTGAGCATCGCTTACCTTAAATCTGAAAATATTTTTAGAAGTGCAAGACTTCAGCAACACAATTAATTCTATACTAGAAGTAATAAAGGAGCTTGGAGAGAATGTTGAAAAGAAAAAAATGGCTGCTATAGGGTCAATGAACATATTGAAATCGATAGCCAAAGAGCGTGAATCTGAACAAGTGAAGTTACAAGTAAGTTTGTACAGTGACTTGACTTTTATACTTTAACAAGCTGCGTTTCATGGTTTCACCCGTATTATATTTATTCGACCAACTCTCGACTACCCCGCCGCCTACCAGATATGTCAATTCCGTACATTTTTCTTTCGTTTTCGTTAACGATTGTAGAAAGCTAACTTGGCGAGGCCCTCGCAAGTTCAACAGATTAGCACGTTCAAATAACTGTTATATACTTCAAGGAAACTCAGTGTATTTTGAGGATCTGATAATATTAAATACCTATATCATAAAATTACTTTAATTTTTTCAGGCTGAAATTAACGATAAAACTTTATTACTGGAGCAATTGGACAGTGAATATGATGCAATGCAAATTTTGGAGGCAACCCAATCGGAAACCATAGAATATTTAACACAACTAAGATAATATTTATATGGAATCTATTTTTATCAATAAAAACTATTATGCAGTCTGTAAAAATGTAATTTTCATAGATACACACATTAATCCAGGTCATTTGCTTAAAATTTACTACAAAACTGTTCAATAATCAATAAGGGGTTCATCATAATAATTGTTATCGGTAAAACAAAACTTTTTAGATACAATTGATTCGAACTATTGAAGTGACCTACAATTGCGATTTTTTTTTGTATAATTATAATCGGTTACAAAAATATTAACTACTTATACTACAGAGTAACACATAAATAATAGAAATATACATTTCCTCGATTCAAATTTCCATAACATTATTTATTTAGGAACATGCCAATGTCGTCGTAATAATAATTTTAATATACCAAACATCTCAATTTAACACTTACTGCTAATTAAAAGTGTTTTTTGACGTGCAAGCAATCTACAAAACAAAAATGTGCAAGTATCGAAGGTCATATAAATAAGTATATCGTTACATCCAACAAAATTCATTTACAGTAGATCACTTGCCTAAGTTCATAGACAAACAGTTGTTTTCTCTATATAATCAATGACAAACCATTGTTGAGTACATTATAAATTAGTGTAACTTTGTAGTAAAAGAAAATATATTAATAAATGTATTGATTATTTGAATTTGTTAATTTTACAAACATTTTAAATTGCAATGACATAATAATAATTATTTTTATTCATATGGAAAGTCACTTTTAAGTAAAGAGAAAATTAGATTCTCTGAAATAAAGATAATTCCTTCATCAATGTCTCAGCCATTATTCCGATAACTCATCGTTGAAATAAGTTGGTGTCGAGAAATTAAAAAAATACTATGAATTCCCTTATTACAAATATTACTTATGTCCTCATTCATACACAGTCAAATATTAATAGCCTTTATTAAATTTCATATTCTAATGGGATTCAATACAACTAAAACTAAAGTCATTACTCTGTAACTTACATTTGTAGCTTATAAACTAATTGCTATCAAATCAGTTCTGAAATTTATCTATAGATGTTTTTTAATTCATTAAATTTATTCATGGTGCGTTTCAATTCTGACCTTAACAAATACTATAAAATTAGGTGTCAATAGCCCATAGATTCAATGCTTTAGCTTTTTTTTTAAACATAATTCACCATAATTTCGTATGGTTTATAAACAATGACACATAAAAAAAATCTTTCTAAAGGCCCCAATTATACATTACTGAAAATACACTACAAATTATAATATTTCACTGCAGAAATATCAATCGTTGACATATTTGAAGAACTTTTGTTACATAAGTTACATAATATAATGAAAAATAGCTAACAATATACTTCAGTACCAGACAAATAATTGAAAAAAAATAAAATTAAATAAGGGCAGTTGTCCACTGGTTAAAAAAATGCTGGATGTACTATGACATCATCATAAATATTATCCTGCCTATTCATAAATTATAAAGTTTCCACCAAATATTTCACATTACTTTAGTGTGGTCTGAACACAATTTGTCTGTTCTACTAATTATATTTAAACACTTGAAGTCACTACTGAACTTGATAGTGAGTCATACATTTTTTGCCTTTTTGACTCCTGTTGGTCCTCTTGACTTGGCTCATCCTCAGCCGCGCGTTTCTTTGAGCTTGCTTCTGTATTAGTTGTATGCTGTCCCACTTCCTCAATCTCTCCATTCTTGAATCGCACAATGATAGCTGTCATATTGTCACAGCCTGTGCCGTCGCCCATCGTACTAGGTGCTAAGCAATGGTCGAACATCTATAAAGTAAATTATATCTAAATCTATAAAAGTTATTAAAACAAGATTTGTAGTATTTACATTGAAATTGAAAACAATGAAAATATAAACTTAAAAAAATACAATAAATATCAACTAACACTAACAATAAACAACAACAGACAATCAACTAGTAATCACAAAAAATATAAAATATAGTTGAAAATAATGTAGGTAATATTATAATCTCATCTTTAAAGAAAACTTAGAGACACGGAATGGATCAGTCTAATGGATTGCAGACAGGCAAAGGAACCACTACCTTCTGCCGATTTCAAAATCTCTAAGGCCATTTTACAGTTGACCAGATGCCAAGAACAAATGATCACTGGAGTCTTAATACATGGACATTACAACAAACACCTTTTTAATTTAGGTATAACTGAAAGCCCCTTCCTTATGCTGAACGCGCATGGAAAAAGTGAGAGTCAGCCAGTCACATGCTGTTGGAGTGCAAAGAGCTGGGGCGATATCGCGTCAAACACCTTGGTACACCGAGGAAACTCCCGGAAGTCTTTAACATCAGGTGACTGGTGGACTTCCTAGAGGAACTGAGTTGTCATGACTAAGTCAGCCAACACCACGCATTATAGGCGCATATAGACGTCGAGTTGCGGAAACTTAGCCCGTTTAAACCCGATACCTGAATCATCATTCAATCAATTTATTTGTATCAATTCACAAATAATAAAATTTATAATATGTAAATAAGATCGAATATTGTGTGCTGTTCTTATATCAAACAGCGCATGACGTCATTCATGTCTAAGTAAACATTACCCAATTGGTTCGTTAAGCTGACATCTTTTAGTTCCTTTTATTTTTCTGCGTTTATTACCCGACTGCGAAAAAGGAGGGTTATATTTTTCGAACGTATGTGTGTATGTCTGTTTCTTTGGCACGTTCCGTAGCCTAAAGGGCTTGATGGATGGCTTTAGATTCCTCTTAATTGTGGCACTGGGTACCTATATAATTTAAAATACGTCTGGGAATCAAACAAAAAGCAAAAATAGAAAAATATTTCTAGTCGTGTTTTTTGTTTCCTTTTTTAATAATTTAATATCGACTCCAACATATGACGTCACACAATTTGCGGTATCGTTTGCGCGGCAATTTTAAAACATATACATTTGTTTGTTCTTTATTCTGAGACATTTAGAAGTTATTTTAAGACACAATGCGTTATTTATGTGAAATTATATTTTTTCTAGGTTTATAAATCCATATAATGATTAATTATAATTAATGATTTTTGAAAAGATGTCTGGTTGCATATTAATGGATGGTCAATAAGCAATAATTTCCAATATTTACTAAATACACACCTCTTCACAAATCTGTGATAGCTTCTCTCTACCTTCAATCAGCTTGGGCAAAATGAAATCACAAACATCTTGACTAGACATAAAGTTCCAAATACCATCACAAGCCAAAACCATAAATTGATCCTTAGATGGATCAATTGTAAGTGTTTTCACATCAGGAAAGGCAGTAATCATTTGTTCTTTGGGACCAAGTTCTTTGTTTTGTTTGTATGAGTGATCACCAATAGCACGAGATAAGTTAAGGCCACCATTAATTCGACCATCATTTGATACTTTTCCTCCAGCTTTCGTAATTCTTTCTAGCTCTGGTGTATCCTCCGGTTTATGATCTATTGACATGTCAATGGCTTTTCCTTCCCTGCAGATAATGCAGCGAGAATCACCAGCATTCGCCACGAATAACTCTTTGCCTGTGAAATTGAATAATTATACTTATTTACTAGAACAGTCAATTGCTCAATGGGATTATTTTTTTAAATATAATACTTATTTAAATAAATAACCACAAGTAAAGCAAGTACTTGAACTATATACGTTTTCTCAATGTTAAAGATTGAGAGGCACATTTATCTTTAAGCCTTTGCAAGTACCTACATAATATTGGCAATAAAAAAGTATACCATGAGGTGTCCGGATGCTGCATACCTAGCGTAATTTGAACGTTTTGAAGCTTCAAAAAGAAACTGTGGATCCGCTTCAACTGCGTTGCGTAAAAATAAAGTAGCAAGTTTAATTTTTAATGTAAACATCTAATGCGGCGGGTAAAACTGATTGTTGAACCCAATGTTGGCTGATGTTGGCGCGGCGACCGTTTATTGTTTTAATAGACAGATTGGTTTCAAAGTTTATGTTAAAACATGAATAGATTAATAGCGGTGGTGGGGATCGCGACTACCATACTCGTAGTAATAAAATGAATATCTTCACAGTAACATTACAGGTACAGGATACTGTTATAGTCAATCACACACACAAACTTTTTATTTATATTTACTAAGATGTTTCACATCTGCCGGGCGTCCCGTGAGGGCCAACTACTTTTATCTGTTAGAATAATATCATTAAAAAAATATTTAACAACGAATAATGAGTGTGCAAGGAAAGTTCGACGCACTTGATGCCATTTTACGCATGAGTATGTCATTTCAGCCCTAAGATACAAATCTAAAAAAAAAAAGTTTTATACACACCATTATTTCCTACACTTCTTCTTTCCATGTCAATGATCGTTTTATATTAAATTTGACCAGTATTCGGCCAACTTCTGAGTGTTTAAAGAGGCTACCAATAGGTCAGCGAATGTACAGGAAGAAGGACATAGAGGGCACAATAGAAGATGTGCCATGGTTTAGGTGTTACCGCAGTCACATAGGACTTCGTTTTGTTGATTAAACTCCCATTTAACCATGTTGGACTTGCAGAGGCCCACTGACATACGAAGTCGGTTTAATGATTTCGAAATGGGCCAAGGCAGTTTATTTCCAGATAGGTTATACATAGCCTGGTTGTCGAGCTAGTTTTTCCAGCCACAGTCTTCATCGTGCCTCTATTGGGAGAGTGTCTAATTAACACTTAGCACTTTACTTAATATGCCGGTAGTATGGTGAATAGGGTGTTGCACTCCTTTATGAGCAGTCAGAGAATTTCTACGAAAGCTTGTTTGGCTGTACATAGGAGTATTGGCTCCAACACTCATGTACGGAAGTGAAAGCTGGGTGCGGCAGGAAAATCATGAAAGTTAAATAAATGCATTAGAAATGAGAGCACTAAGAGGTATGTTAGGAGTGAAATTGAGTAACATGATAAGAAATAGTGTGATAAGAGAACTTTATGGTGTGAAAGATATAGTCACACAGATTGAGAAAGGGATGCTCAGATGGTTTGGGCATGGTGAGAGGATGAGTGAAAGAAGAATGACTAAACAAATTTATAATGCGAATGTGAAAGGAAACATTGGAAAAGAAAGGCCTAGTCAAACATTCATCCGTCAAGTCCGGAATGTTCTAACGAAAGGTCAGGTCAAGAGTACTGTAAATCGTTGAAGAACTCTAAATATTTAAAAAGCAAAAAAATTATGCCAGGATAGTAGCAGGTGGAAGGACGTAGTCTCTGACTACCCCGTCGGGAAATAGGCGTGGTTTATGTATGTATGTACATACTTTACTTAGCACTTAAGATACTGATACTAATATTTTTGAGATTTATTGTAAAATAAACATACCTCTCATCAGTGCCACAACAGCTGTGCACCCACTGTCGTTACCAGGTTCTTCTGTCATTGACAGTTCTTCCTCACAGTCTTCATCACTTGAATCACCTTCATAATCATCTTCCTCTTCTTCTTCCTCTACTTCTCCTGTTTAAGAATGCAGAATGCATTTAAGAATGCCATAACATAAAAAAATTGAAACTAACTGTGCCCGCGGCTCCGCTCGCGTGAACTACAGAATGTCGGTATTGTGGAGTTCCCGCTTCTACCTACGGAGGTCGCCCGCAAGTTATTTGTAAGATAAAGATGATTTTTTTTTGGGTTGAAACTTAATTCGTTTTCTAAAATACAAGTAGCCTAAGTGACTCCTTATAACATCCGCTATCTGCCAGTGAAAGTTCCGTCTATGATCTAACCATTTGAGAGATTAGCCGGAACAAACAGATAGACAGAAATTAAAAAAAAATGTTTTTTGTTATAAGTACTGTACCTATATTATACTTTCATATGCATTTAGTAAGAAGCTGTTATTTTCACATTACAAACAGACACTCAATTATACTAATTGTATAGATGAAACTAACCATCGTTTGATGATTCTTCTACACCATTCACATTTTCTTCATCAGAAGAGTTAATTTCACCGCCATCAAAGTTTTCATCATTGGAATCACTCTCATCATCTTCCTCTCCTTGGCGAAGTAGGGATTCATAAACAGCGGCAGCTGCACGACGTAACTTAGATTTCTTAGGTCTTTCTGGTGCCAATTTTTCAGAGCTTGATACTGGTGACGATTTATCTAGATATTAACATTCAATACTTTAATTATTATACTTTGTTCATCGGCTTCCATGACACACCTCAAATGTTTATTTTAATGATGTAGCATTACTTCAATTGGAAGTTGAGTTTACGTTTATCTAGTCTATTTTAGAGCTAAATATTATCGATAATACCATTATGCTTTAAATTCGTGATTGAATTTCAACAAATCTCAGGATATACAAATATTTTAAAAATTGTTAGAAAAACATTGCATAACAAGAAAACATTTTTATTATTTTGTGAATAAAAAATCCCTAAAAAGCAGATTTTTATATAGTACTCTGACTTTTCATGGTCTATCTATAATTCAGGGAATATATCGGAATCCCAGGATTGACTTTCGATAATCCCGAAATCCCAAGATTACAAAAAAGGGCCGGGATCGAATCATCTACTTGCCACACACACTTGACGTCACACACATTTCTTGAGAAATTGCGGTATTTTGGACGAGAGGATGGTATGTAGCTTCCCAAATGCTATCCAGCCGAGTTGGATTAGATGATTGAGCTCTTTATTGAAATTGGATCTACCTAACTAGATAGTTAGTTTCAGGTAAACATAATCATCAACAATTCCAGTCTCTGAACTTAACGGGAGTTGGCGCTACATAGACGTTTGATATTATCTTTCTTTGTCTTTTTCATTTTCATTTTAAGACCAACTCGTTCAGAGGCTATACTGAGGTCATTGCAGCATTGTACAGAGGTTTTCCGTGGTCTCAGCCAAGGCTACAATGTCGTCGGCAAACCCAAGGTAAAAAAAAATTACAAAAATAAACTATAACAATAGTTGAGATCGCAATTTGGCACACTTGAATTATTGAATGCCCAAGGCCAAAGAACAAAATTGAATCTTTATTGCCTGTTGCTGCAGTAAAAATTTAGGAATAACGTAAATATATATTATGACTGGAAACAAAATAAAAATGAATAAATTAAATGCATGAAGCCTCCTACTCGTGCTCCTTCGGCTCCTGCGCTTTGTTCTAAAACTAACCTAACCGAATATTTGCTGTGGTGGCGTTTATACGCAAGTACCAATTTTAGATTTTTACGATGAATAATAATTATTATTTTGGTCTATTTTACTCTCTAGTTTTAAGTAACATAAAAGAATTAAAATAACTCTGCACGTAATAAAAAAAAAATAGGAGTTTCAAAAAAAAAAACATTGTACAAAGAAATGTATTTAGGATTTTGTCATGCAAAATCTATTTATATTGTTTATTAGTATCATAAGTTATTTATAATGAGAATTAATATGAAATGCTTGTTTTATAGGTTATGTCGTAATTTGCACGACCTAAAAATTTACTTTCGAGGGACACTTTTTATAGGACTTCTTATGATGAACAAAGTATAATTGTCAGGATTTTTTCACTAAACTTTTAATGGGTAATATACATTTTAAAAAATACCTTTAAGTTTTTCAGACTTGACAGGTGTTGTAGACCCATTTGAGGATGTGATGTCATTATCTTCACCATCAATTTGTTTTGAATCTGTGACTTCTCCATTGCATACTTCAGAGGCATTTCCACTAGTTGCTACACTTTTTACATTTTCACTTTGCTCTGGTTGATGGCAGTTATCCTCAGAGCTATCAGGTACTGTTGAACTTGACTTATCAATATCCATAGCAATGGGATCCTTCAGGTGTTCTTCTGGCTCACTTGTGGAAACCTAAAAAGAATGAAATACACTAAAACATTTCTTATTTTAAAATCAATTTCAAATGTTTTTATCTAACCCAGTACAATTATAGCATGGTGATAAACAGACAAATATCTAGTTTTCTATACTTAGCAATATTTATAACCATTATTGACACACTGTAGATCTCGAAATAATTTCAGTGTATAAGTAACCAGTTAATAAAAAAATAAGAGAATTTACTATTTCAATATAATATATTAATATCTGGGCGACCAAGCTGTGCTCGGTGTCTTATATAAAAAAAAGAAAAACACCTATCTAGGTAAACTTGGAATGTAAAACATAATCTAAATGCAAAGTTTCATCGAAATCGTTGAAGCCATTTTCGAGAAACCAATTACAAATATATATACAAGAATTGCTCATTTAATATATTAAGATAATAATTTTCATTTAAACATACTTATGTAAAATTTATATTATGTATGTAGTCCAGAGAGCTTTTATTTAAAGTACCAATTTTATTGTTATAAATTATTTTATTTCAATTCTAGCTGAGCCCGCGGCTACGCTCGCGTGCACGACAGAAGAACGCGTACCGCTTAGGGTAAAAGTCATAGTTTCTTAAAATTTTAATAAATTTTATTAAATGGAAATATAGTGATTTTTTTTATTTGATATAAACCAAGTAATTATCTAAGTAGGAAAATGAAAAAGGTAATCAAAATCTATAGTAGTTTTTGCGTGATGCGACCGCAGCGGCAAACTGTATCATTTTATTTATATAGATGATTTTTAGATTTAGATTATAGATGAAATTTTTTTTTTTTTTAAATAATATTATTAATGGAATAAATTTAAGATACCTCTCCATTCACATCTTTGTCATCTTCATTTGAATTTGTAGATGATACACCCCCAGTATCTTCTTCTACATTGTGGTCCAGATTTTCTGAAGACAACAGTCCATTCTTACTAGATGATGCTTCTCCATTTGGTTGTTCTGAACTAGAACCAGCCACAAACATGAATCCTGTACTAGAACTGGAGGCTCCACCACCTGCTGAACAACAAAAATCAAAAGCTAATCAATGTATAAGTAAAAAAATTGTAACTACAAATACATGTAACATAGCATAACTTCTTGGAAATAAATAAGATTTAAATCATATTACAATCAAAGATTTTTAAGTAATGTTTTCTAGAACAGTGAATAATCATTAAATTACAATCATTACAATATTAACAATAATGTATTAACATACCAGAGTTGCCAGATTCATCAGCATTTTTCTTAGCTCGGAGACAAGGTGATAATGGTGTGGCAGTATCACCAAGCCGTGCACGGTGAAGCATACTTAATTTATTTTCATATTTGGCTAGTACCTCCTGTATTATAATTAATGAAATTTACTTATTCTTCCCTCCAATAAAAATAACAATAAATAGACTACACGGGAATAAAATGTTATTGATTAGTATAATTATTTTTAAGTACAAAGAAATGGATCTATATACGTGACATTGGCGGAATTGTGTTTACACACACGTTGCCATTATATAAAGAAGAAGAAGAAGAACTGACTTAAGAAGGTTGTATTATTTCCTAGAGTAGATATACATGGTATAATTCCTGTCACGAATTGTGAGCACAATCTTGACTTATATGATTGGCGGTATAAAAGGAGGATCAGGTCAGACCTAGTGTAGACTACAATCGGCCACGAAAGTTCTTTCGCCAATTAGATTCAATTCTGATCATTACTACTCCTGTTTAATCGGCGCAGTTCCATTTCAATATTTGTTAAGAGAATTAATGTGCTTGACTCGCCCTCACTATCGCCGCTTCCTGCTCACAATTCGTTATGGAACCTATACTTAATTCATCATAAATATTTACCTGCAATGGAAGATGTGCCTCTTGGTATAAGTTACTCACATTTTCATCATCAGATTCTTCATCATTATCACTTGGCCCTGGTGGGTTTATT
The DNA here is from genome assembly GCA_033032175.1 of Saturnia japonica. Classification (NCBI taxonomy): domain Eukaryota; kingdom Metazoa; phylum Arthropoda; class Insecta; order Lepidoptera; family Saturniidae; genus Saturnia; species Saturnia japonica. The sequence goes on along the minus strand of CM065306.1, from coordinate 8,914,412 downwards.
TCACCTAAAATAGAATATATCTTAAAGTACATAATGACGTGTATATAAACTATTTAATATACCTATACAATTTTATTAAAGGTCCAGTATCTTACAAAAGTTTAATCTAAGATCAACTGAAGGAAAGATTTTTTCTATATTATTGCAAGATAAACTATACCTGCTAATTCTTTTAGAATGTCCATAACTTCTTTGGTGGCAATCATAGCATCGAATTCAAGAAAGGCATCTTCTAAGGCTTTTGTTAAATCACCATTTTTATATGCTTCATTGTTTTTTATGAAGTTTGGCAAGTTTTGTGAACAATATGTTGCCACTTCAGCGCCTCCGTGGCCATCATACACAGCGAAGAATGATGTGTTCACATCGAAGTCCAGTATTGTATTGTGTGCATCCTAAATGTAATCAATTACAATAAATAGATTTAAAAAATTAACTTAATTTATATAGTGATATAAGCTCTGTAGTATGTAATACAGTTCCGCCACTGAGAGAATGCATTCCTGACTAGAATTGTTTAACTCATGAATGAGTTGTTCAAATTAATTGCTCACTTCGAATGATGCAAATGAAGTCCATAAACTCTACAGATCTTTTTCATTCAGCAGTTTACCACTCACTTCGGATCAAATGATAGATGACCACTTGGCCCTTCCTTCATTCTCAGGTCACATGCACTACGAGGCTATATTGATTTCTCTCTCCTGTTTATCCCCACTTTTTTCTTTAGATGTTCATCAATATTGGCATTTATTGTACCAGAGCATAAATTTATATCCTCTTGCATAACAAAGGACTCTTACAATGAGAATAGTTTAACAGCAAAAAATGGCAGCCCATCACACCATTTGAGGTTAAAATTTTTGGCCAGAAATTTATTAGCATAAACAAAGTACATATTTAAAATTAAAAAAAAAAAAATAATGTTCATATTGTTAAAAATACTATATATGTCCCTTTTCAGGCCTTAATATACTTTTTTCTTCTACAAAAATTAAGCAACCATAAATATGAGAACCTAACAATACTATTCTACAGTGCGTTTTTTTTTATTTTGACTTTCTGCCTATGTAGGCCAGTGCATTTTTTATTCCAATGTAGTGAAATGATATTTAATGTGTTGCTTGCTTGTTTATTGTGTTATATAAGATAGTGATGTCACCAATAGGATCTGACCATAAAATTGTAGGAAAAGAAAATTTAAAATTGATTTTATATATTTATTTTTTATGAACTCGTAACCATAACTCATGATAGGATGTGTGGTTCTTTATTTCTGAAAATAAAAAAATTGTCATAGGTGGCACTGTGTTCAAGTTATTGAGTACTGGAATGGGCATCAGAATAAGTTTGAATAATAGTCGCATAAAAAAGCTTCTATATTTATTGGACATAACATATTTACAAGCTAAATTAGTAGAACAACATAATAATAAAACAACAAATTTGGAAAAATTGCATAATTATAAACTATTTCGTTAAGCTCCACAGTTCAGTCTATGTAGGTGTTTGTGTTTCCTTTCCGGGTTTATGTCTCAACCAAGTAGATTTAAATTTTATTAGGATGACATAATAAAAAGAGAAAATAGTGATTTTCCTTTTCATTTCAGATTTTGTTTTACCAATTAAGATTTTTAAGTTTAGAGGTTAGAATGGTTTTTATTAGTTTTCTCAAAAATGGTGAATTACCATGTAATGATAGTGGTACCGTTATAGTCAGGGATCTAATCTTTATCAACTACATTCCTTTCAACCCCTCATTTGTGCCAAACAAACTAAATCCAATCCTCAGTATATTATAGATATAACATTTACAATTGTATCAAAACATATTTAAGTAACTTACAATTGTAGTACAAACTTTAATTAATCTGTTAGTAGATTAGTATTTTAAAATGAAATATGATACATTTTAAAGATATACAGATGAGAACAAAAAATAAAACTATACAATACATTTAATAAATCTACCTATAAACATGGTTATACATGCACAATCTCAATGGTTATAAAATCAGTACATTTATCAACTAACTCTGTAGTTTATATTTTTTTGCACTTATATGATTATGTTCATAGTAAACAACATTTACTAAACCTACATTATTATGGATACTAAATTAATAAGTTCTTACTTGAAATTAAACAGCTAATTTTGTGGATTATCCGTAGCTAACAAAAGTTAAAAATGTAACATTGATGCATCTTTATGTGTAGTAGTACTCACCTACATTGTTTGTACTTACCAAAGAGTAGCCCAAGCGTAAGTATATACAGTGTATATATTCGTAACCACATAACTGTACGTAAGAACAATCTTGCTGATGAAATAATTATTATCAAAAATAGCTGATGTTATAGAAGGTAATTAAAACCGTTTACGGTATATACGCATAATATGCTAAAAAATTATGTACGAAACATTGCAGTACCTCTTGATTGACACGCCAACCCTTGCATGGAGCTCGCTGCACATTCGAGTATGTCGTTAACTTCATCATTAGACACTTTTTCTGTTACGGGTTCTGACAAATACGCACCCATATTGAACAATTATCTACATGTAGAGGATTTCTGATTAGCAGTAAACGTGCGAGGCGCGAAAAACCACGATAAAACAGTAAGCCGCAAGCTAAGCAAGTCCACAGACCATTATTTCAGCATTGTCAATGTCCAATGACCAAATTCCCCAAAAACCTTATTGAAATTCCCCAAATTGGGGAAGACCAAAGTCCTGATTCACCACAAATGCCCCACATAGGTTTCTCAAGTAAAAATCTATAATAATATAAAAAAGTAGGTAAAAATTCTTTAAGCATTACTGTATGAGCGGCAAGCTATTATAGCAGTTTTGAAATTTCTCCGCTCATGAAGTTTCAAATAAATTAATAACAACGTTTGAAGGAGCAAATAGTTTTTTTTTGCCTCTGACCTTACTGTTAGCCTGAGAGGCCCTATCCAAAAACAGAGCCACTGATGGCTTTTACAGCTATACCGGGCTTAGCTGCTCTTTATTGTCAATAGTAACATGCAGTTCTGTAATTTAACAAATAACTTTAAGAATGAACTTTATTACAAAGAGAATAAAGATTTTTACAAGAACTTGAAATAAACAGCGATGTACATTCACATGCAAATTTAATATGCACATGCGATGTACGCACACAATAACAGGCACGTGGTCCAATGTACACTAAAGACCAGCAAAATAAAAAGAATTTCGTTAAGTCCTGTCTTCCGCAAACTTAAAACCATGAGAAAGAACAAGACGCAGCGAACGTGCTGTGTCATCAGCTGACGCGACAGGCGCGGGTGGGGCGGCGCGATTGCACGTCGGCACGCATCGCGGCAGGATCAAAGTTATACAAACGAAACAAGCTGGTCAATCTAGTCATACGCCGATGAATCATGCACCGAGTGTGTCTTTAAATAATGAGTGTTAAAATATTTTGATAACTTTCAGGTGCGATGTATTTTCGATATACTAACATTCAATGTAGCGAAATGGTAAGAGCTTTGGTACAATGTGGAGATAATGTAGCACTAGCCAGCGTAGACCGCAGGACTATGTTAGCCACTATTCAGCGGTTCCAAGACCACGGTTCTTATCAACCAACACGGCCGTTGGCCGGGAAGACAATTAAGGCACTCGTACTCATTTTCAGAACGAAATACTCAATTATTTTGACAAGAATCCCCATAGCAGTACCCGAGAAACAGCACATATTTTCATGTCAGTCACATGTATTCGTGACGAACGCTTCGTGTTGACGGCGAGCATTTATTTCACCTGTGAAGCTGTCAGGTATGGACTCCACGTGAATACATAACAAGGTTGGAGTTCATCCGATGATTATTGGAACATTAGCAACGAAATATTGTTTGGATCGACGAAAGTACTTTTACAAGTGCCGGAATGTATAACCAACATAATAGGCGTTTATGGGTGCACGAAAATCCTCACGCATGCAGAGCGGACTCATTTCAGTATCGTTACTCGGATGACATTTGGGCAGGCTTCATCAGTTCACACGTACTGGGGCCCATATTCTTAGAGAGATTAACAGGAGCACCATATTTACTGTTTTTGTGAGATACTCTACCGATGCTGCTAGAAGACCTATCTTCAACCTAGAAGACCTATCCAGTCAATTTACGAGAGGTATTGTGCTAACATGAAGATGCCACTGCGTATTTCACGTGGAGTGTTTGATAGCATCTTGATGCTGAGTATGGAGAGCACAGGATAAATAGCAATGAACCTGTCCAGTGGCCTCCTAAATCAGCTGACTGGACGCTTCTTGACTTTTTTTTTGTGGAGACGTATTAAATCGTTAGTGTACTTTAACGAGACAACAAGTGCCTATAACCTAAAAATTAGAACAATAGCCACCTTCCCTAAAGTGAAAAGTGATACTAGTGTTTGAAGTAAACTAAGACAACAATTACGCAAACGGGCAATAAAGTGCATTGAACAAGGTGGTGGACATTTTGAAAATTTTTTGAAGAGAGGTTGCCATATTAGTGCAAATTAATCTGTAGATTCAAAACTACAACAGACTGTGAGTACTAAGTCATGTACTTCATACTTTAATTATTGTAAAAAGTATGATTTACATCTTTAAAACAAGCCGCCTTTATTTAATTTATCCACTAAATGTACATAACTCAGTACTTGGTAATTATGCACGATTTGTATATCATTTGTTGTCCCTTCTCGGCAACCCGCAGTGCCAACAACTACGTCGCGCAATCTTTATTTCACGTGCGCGTCTGTTGATTAGATTAGTCTGTTAGATTTGTAATGTAAATATACTACTTGCCCACGATCAGTATAACTAATTTCAAAAATAAACAATTTCGAAGCACATGCAGGTAAATTTGTTGTGTCTGTATTATAATTATAACTACATAATGTGGTCCCGCGAACAAATCTTTTACGTTTTTATTAACAAAAAACAGCGTCATTTGAAACAATCCGTAATGTATTATAATCATTAGTATACTTATTTACCACACAACACGGCTTTTTTTTTCAAAATCCCAAATTAAAAAAAAAAAAATTATATGATCGTAATATATAGGATTGATGGCCAGCACAACCACTACCGCCGGCAAACTCACGTCATTGCTCAATTCTAAACAAAGCCGTTTCGATTTAACGTTGCTTCGAAAAGAACAAACAGTGAGTGCACTGCGATTTGAATCAATGATGGCTTAGTTGGTAGTGTGTACGGACACCGCCTCGGTTGACATTATTTCGAATCCTTGCAATGAGCTTGAGCTTTCGGTGATGGAAAACATCGTGATCGAGGGATTTCTGTAATGCCCACCTGGCTAGCTACCACCCACAAGTTGAAGACCTGTCGCCAAGTACCAACTAGTGTGTTCCGGCAGCTGCAATTTGAGCCAGTCTTCCACTGGGTTTAGGCAGTTAGCATCTTCGTCCACAACGTCACTTAAGATCAGGTAAGATTGTTGCCACAGCTACTCTGAACCAATACCGATTTAAAAAAATCAGATCTTGATATAGGTTTAAGCTGGCTTTGAGTTTCGGATATTCATCCTGCATTACTGTTGACCCTTGCTTGTTAATTTGGACTCTGTTTACGCCTTTTGTTGTGGATTTGATTAATATGGCCGAATGTATGCAGTACGTCATTACTGTAAAGTGGCAAAACTGCCATCATATTGTATGCCGATATTATAATGAGTACCTGAATGCATCATCTATAATTTAATTAATTAATTTAAAATGATAATAAAAAATAACAGGTATTCTAGTAGTGTTACGATCCCTAATAAAAATAGTGCACATTGTTATTCATAAAAGCGTTTCTAAAATGCGTTTTAGTTGTTTCTTGTTTTCAAGGGTCTTTTTTAAGTTTATGTAACCTTGTGTGGAAGGTTCTCAGAGTGAGCATTGGATAGGCTAACAGACGTGTGATAAAGTAATTAAGTGGAGCTGCACAAGCAAAGTAATAAAAACATTTAAAGTAGAAAAACAAAGCATTTAAGTATCTCTCGAAATTTAAAATGGTATACTGTGTTCATATCTTAAAATAAATTCTTTCATCGTAATATATGTTCAAGGTTCGTTTCATGGTTTTTTATGAATTATAATATGAACTACTATTAATTTAAAAAAAGTTTTAATCTATTGCTCGATTCAAAGTTTCAACATGGTACCTACTTTAAGTTGTCAATGAGTTTTTTTACGTATACACTTCCAAATGGCTACACAAGCAACATGCAAATGGCGTTTTTTTTTTAAATTTGGACCGCCCACTTTTCATATACCCTCACACATTTTTTAAACCTTAATAATTTTCGGCTACACAATTTAAATTACGGATATGCGACTTTTCATTTATAGTGAGGTTTTAAGCATGAACTATCATCACACTATCAACATTGAGTAATAGATAACTTAATAAAATTGTGAGTACTTACGTACGCACTTAAAAAAGTATAATTCTAAGCACGCCAGAATAAGTATAACATCAAAATGTTAATTCGTTAAAATCTCCGCAAATACTCAACTATCACCAATCCTCAGAAAATCCCTAATGGAGTTAAAACTCCCGTAATTTCGAAATTTTCCCACAAGTTGACAACTCGCCATAGATCACAGAAAAATAATTAGGGTTGCAACGATAATACAAAAACCGATATTATATTTAAAATTGATAAACCAAATTCAATATACTAAAACTGACAATACCAATATTGATTTCGTCATCATTATTACCAGTAGGTATCAACACTATTTAGATATTCTGGACAATCGATTCAAAAACTTAGGCTACTACCCGCACACACACACACACACACACACAATTTTATTAAAAATAGTAGGTTGCAATCATATTGAACACTTTAATCGCCCCCATATTATTAAATCAATATTTTTGTCAATTTTTATCATAGAAACTGACTCAGTAACGTACTGTAGCTTGACCCGTGTGTAAAATATAAACACGGAGAGAAAAAAGAAAAGTAGTTACATTGATCCAGCACACAATTTTTCTTTACTTTATCGCAATATGCGTTGATGGACGTACATCATGATTCTATATCTTTCCCAAGGTTTATAGAATTGTATTAAATTTTGTTTTTAAGCGCAATTTTCCGTGTAGATGCTATTTACGTTCCTATTTTTGCGTCGCGGCCACGCGGCTGTCTACTCTGAAATCATTTTATTGACTAAAGTCATAGATTACTAAAATATTCTATGAAAATATTGTTGCACACCCGCAGTTATGATAGGCGGTACGAGTTTAAATTAAAAAATAGATTTATTTTAAAAGAATTATAATAGGTGTTTACACTTATGGTTCTTAAACAAGACTAACTTAAAATTAATAATCAAGTTGGAGTCACGCCATCATTTCGCACGGCCGCAATCTGCATGGTCAGCGATCCCACGGTCTGTATCCGCCGTTCCCAAGGCTTATGACGTGGTAACTCCTCCCTCCTTAAAAGGGAAGCGTATCCTGGAGCAGCTTCCGGTAGTGTCCTCACTACCTTTGATTTTCATCTGCATTTTCTTCGCCTGTTTCCACGTATATACTTTCCATGCACCAACGCTGACCAGTATGATGTACAGTAACAGTGTTGTCCAACTAGGGACCGCCATAATAATATGCCAACTAGGGGTTTCTCTAAGATACAAGTTGTCAGCTTTGTTGAGTAATTCATGGATACTGTCTAATTGAATATCTTCGATGTTCAGTCTATACTTCACAGCTTCCTCGGGTATAACTGGTTCTTTGAGCAGCGGAATAATTTCATTGGTGATAATAGTACGTGTGTGAGCTTGGAGTGTCCTATTCATAACGGTAACCTCGCATCCCTCAGGTAGTGTGAGTAGAAATGTGCCGGAGATTTTTCTATATTAGTTTTTAGATTTTCAGTTACTTCGCAGGATTTCTTCATCCTGAAGTATAAGCAGCCAGCTGTTTTCGTTGATCTTTTGTATTTTTCCTATGTTAATGTTCATTTTGACCTGGGTACAATTCGCTTTCCTATGATGTATAAGCGATGTGACGCAGTCTTCCGCATCTTGAAATCTTCTCATCTCCAGCGTTTTACAGATATGTAAATTGTCGGATATCAGCGAGCATTCCTCGTCTAGGTAGGTATACTCATCGTTTCCAAGTATCAGGTATTTGGATTTCGGAACAATGGTTAAATTATTTTGGTCGGGAATGGAATAGAGGTGTATAAGATCATATATGTTTTTATCAATAGCGGGTATTTCTAATATAAATGTTAAAGTGTGTTCTGTACTGTAAGCTCTAACCTTAATTGACTTAACTATAGATCCTAAGCCATTAATTATACCACGCCTAACTCTAGTTTTCGGTATGATAGTCATTATTTTCCTACTAATTATTGATAGTGACAAGTTCAATTTGCTCTTTGTAGGTTTTATGTAGTTCTACGGAAGCGGTGCTACTTTCGACGACCTTAGTATTTGCGTATAAATCTATAAGTCTTACCGAAGTTGTATATAAATCAGTGATGTTGTAAATGCAAGCAAGGTTAAAGTAATCTATCATTTTGAGAATTTCTCCTTGTTTGAGCAAAAGGATGCCGTTATTTTTTTCTATGGGTTGAATTATTATGTCTACGGTTGCGTTGAGCACGAGGGCTCCTGCGATGATAATCCTGGAACAAGATGAGGCCTACGTAGTAGTTTAAAATGCACTCTAATAGATTTGGAATTTGGATGATTTCCTATTATTTCAGCAACACTATTGGGGTGTAAATGAATTATCTTATACGGACCTTTAAATACTGGCTTCGTTTTATCGCTGCGCGCCGTTTTCGCCACCTGTTTATAAACAACTTCACCTATTTTAAACATTATGTCCTGTGCTTCCTGGTTTCGCTTGGCTATAATCTGCTCCTTATTTTTGGACATATGTGCGGCAACACATTCTTGTACAGCCTCAGCGTTCCTACGATGTCTTATAACATAATCTTGATAAAATTATTTAGGATAAATAAGTTCTAAAGGATTTCTAGACGCTGTATGGCCAAATAATAGCTCGTGTGGTGTATATCCTGTTGTAGTATGTATTGTATTATTGTATGCCATAACAGAATATTTCATGATGGTTTGTATAGGGTCTTCTTTATTGGTTATCCTTTGTATTCGTATAATTTCACCTATAGTGGAATGGAATCGTTCTATAGGAGAGTTAGAATTTGGGTTGTAGGGCGTTGTAAAATGTATGTCGATGTCATGTAATGCGCATATGTCTTTTATGACATCATTATCAAATTTGCTATCAGAATCTGTCGTAATTTTTGTAGGTAATCCTAGTGTAGAGAAAGCTTGAATTAATGCATCTGCTACATGAATACTACTAGAAGCATTTAAAGGTATTACTTGAACGTATTTAGAAAAATTATCTATAATGGTCAAAAATGTGGCACCACCTGTGGAATATAGATCCATAAACATATGTTGCATAGGCTTTGTAGGTGTTTCAGTAAGAGCTAACGGGGGTTTTAATGGATTTCTCTCGTATTTACTTTTAAGACAGGTATCACATTGGTTAATAAATCGTTGTATTGTAAGCAGCATATTAGGCCAGTGGTAATTTCTATGTATTTGCTTGTATGTTTCCTGAATGCCGCGATGCATAGTCTTACCTTCATGATACTTCTTAATTAATTCCTGTTGCTCTACTTTATTTTCGATAACTGTAATACGTGATGTACATCTGAATAACTTTGGACCTCTTTCATTAAAAATAGTTGTATATACTCGAGAGAAAGCGAGATACAGATTTTCATCGTAAAAGTAGCAGTGAAAAGTACGATCAGCAATAGTGTGTTCCTTTAAGAACTGAACTATTTCTGATTCTGTGTTATTAATAGGAATAAATACATCTTTTATGACTGTTCTTGTACTTGTTGACCTATCATCTACTCTGTATTTTGTGCCGGGGCTAGACCTTATGTGAAATTGTTTTAGTTGTCTATCTATGGCATCGTTTACGATTGGTATACCTTTATTCTCATTATCTGCTTGTGTGTGGTTTGTGGAAGTTAATAGCTCGGGGTCATCTATAGTGACGTTTTCTAATACCTCATCTCGTTGGGGTGGGAGGATTAGTCCTGATACAATTTCACTGTCTATGTACCATATCACTGCACGAGATCTTGTCCGTTTCAGGTTTGTTGTCAGTATTCGTTGCCGTACGTGTATTGTCAAATATCCTATTTATCACCTCATCATCTTTATTATCGTCAAGGTTAACAGCTAAAGAATCTATACTATTATGGAAAATTTATGCTCTTGAAAGGGCGTCAGCGTTGGTATTTTGTTTGCCTTTTTTATAAATTATCTTATAATCATATTCCGCGAGCCTAAGTCTCCAACGCGTTAATTTCGAGTTCGGATCTTTTAATGACATAAGCCATGTTAAAGGTCTGTGGTCGGTGTAAATAGTGAATTTCTGTCCATACAAATAGGGTCGAAAGTATTTTATAGCCCATACAATTGCCAATAACTCTTTCTCAATCGTAGAGTATCGGCTTTCGGTATCCGACAAAGTCCTAGAAGCGTAAGCTACAGGTTTATCTGAACCGATGTCTCCTTGAGAAAGAACTGCACCGAGAGCAACGTCTGAGGCGTCAGTTGTCAGAACAAAAGGCTGATCAAAGTCGGGGTACTATAATATCGGGGAATTTGTTAATATTTCTTTACATTTATTTAAAGCGTCTAAAAATTCCGGTGAATGTACTACTTTACGATTCTTTTTAAGACAAAGTGTCAAAGGTTTAGTCAGTTTTGCAAAGTCTTTTATAAATTTTCTATAGTATCCGATGAGGCCTAAAAAGGATTTTACGTCTTTGTGAGTACACGGTAAGGGATAGTTAAGTACAGCTTTAATTTTGTCCTTATTCGGTTTTAGTCCTTGGTCCGTTAGTTCGTGTCCTAGGAAGTCAACTTTTTTTTGTAAAAATCGAGACTTTTCTAGTTTAATTTTTAAATTGTGGGTTTTAAATCTTTCAAATACCTGTTTTAATTTCTCAACGTGCTCTTGTAGTGACGTAGAAATCACGATAACGTCATCTAAATATGTGAAAACATTTTCAATTCCTCTTAAGATGTGATCCATTAACCTTTGAAATGTACTGGGGGCATTTTTGAGGCCAAATGGATTTCTCAAAAATTCATAATGCCCGCGTTCCGTTGTAAACACCGTTTTTTCGATATCGTTAGGGTGCATCTCTAGTTGGTGGTAACCACTAGCTAAGTCAAGGGTCGTAAAGTATTGTGCCCTTCCTAGTCAGTCAAGTATGTCATGGATATTCGGTAAAGGGTATTTGTCCTCAATAATCCTGTCATTTAATCTTCTGAAGTCAATAACAAGTCTCCACTTTACGTTACCAGATGTATCAGGTTTCTTTGGTACTATATGCACTGGGCACGCCCAAGGTGAAATACTTTCCCTAATAATTCCCTGCTTTAACAGATTTTCTACTTGATTTTGAATTTCTTTGCGTTGTTTAGATGGTTGCCTATAACTTCTTACAAAAATTGGTGTTTCATCATTAAGTCTTAATTCATGCTTTACAGAATGTGTAAATGACAATGGAATATTATCAGAAAAAAATATCTCTCTGTATTGATAACAAATCCTCATTATTTCTCGCCTTTCTTCTTCATTCATGTGATCATTATGAATATTTTTTAAATTTTCACAAAGTTCCTTATCTAAATCTAAATCTGTCCTTAAAAAATTTACTTCGCTATGCTGATTAATCATATTTAAAAAAATGGTTTAAGCTTATTCGGATATTTATTTAAATTTATTTTCTTTTCATCAGTAAAATTTATAACAGTTGTCTTAAATGACCCATTCATTACGTCCACTATTGCTGCTGGAGATCTTAACCCCTCGGACCAATAGTGATCATCACATAAATACTGTCCATCAGCGTAGTTAGTTTTAACAATAACCTTTTCACACTTTGGTTCTATTCTAATGTTTCTAACTGGGTAGTTTAAGTAAATTGGTATATTTGCATTTGGTGTATGTAATAATCTGTCGCTTAAATTAATTGTGCAGTTAAGCTCTTTTAGTAAATCCATACCTATTAAGCCCCTATATTTAGGATCGAAATCGAATAATAAAAATGTGTGTGTTTTATTAATGTTAAATTCCACTGGAAGGGGAAGTGACGCTACAAGGTCGTGTTGAGTGACTGCATGAGCGCTCCTTACCTGAAATGGTTCATGTTCAATGTAATTTTCAAATTCCGTGTTTTTTATAACAGCTGGTGAGATCATGCACCGAGAGGCACCTGTATCCAACAAAAATTTGCCTCCAAATTCATTTAAAATTATATAGGGCAGATGGTCCTTACCGTAATGGTTTACGTTGATTGTTTTAGCTAAGTCTGTTGGTCGTCTTCGACGTCCTGGGTAAAATCCTCCTGGTACGTTTCTTCGTCCACCAAGACTGGGAGTGACACTTCGTGTTCCTCTGTGCTATTGTTTTCATAATACTCACCTTGCGTGTAGTAGGGTTGCTCGCTAGACGAATAAAACAGTTGTTGTGCATACTGTGGCTTTTCCGGCTTATTCACTGACCTCATAGTGACGTCAGATGTGTCTTTTGGAAAGTTTACCTGTTGATGTGGTATATTCTGCTGTTGGCGTCTAAAGTTTCCAGAAGTCCTAAAGTTTCCTGAACCACTAGGTCTAGAATTCGGCTGACTATTACCGGGTGATACTTGTTTTTCTGGTGTGTTATATTGTGGTAGTGTATTAAAATGTGTTGGAATTGGTTGGTGTAGTTGTGGTCCAAAATTATGCGGGTTTGTATTAAAATGTGTCGGAGTTGGTTGGTATAGTTGTGGTCTAATATTAGGCTGATTTAACTTTGACTTTGCTTGCGAATAAAACTGATTTTGTTTTTTATAATTTATTTTGGCTTCTTCTTGCCGTGCTATTACTATGGCCGACTCAAGTGTCGTCGGTTTTATTATTCTAACGCCTAAAGATACCTGAAAGTCTAAATGGTTCGTATATTGTTCTATCACCATCTCTTCATAATAAGTTTTATCAGTGTGTTTACCTACTGAGTTTAAAGTATTGAGCAACGCCCGAAGTCTCCTACCAAATGTTTCCGCGTCCTCATTTTTAAAACGAAACGTTCGAGTCAGTTCTTGCATTACTTGAATTTCATTTCTAGGTTCCCCTAATCGTTTTTTTAAAGTATCTTTAATAGCAACCCACGAGGTCAAGGAGTCCTCATATGCAATTGCGTCAGTTGCAGCTCCAGCTAGTCTGGATTTTATTAAACATACTAACGTGGGATGTGCTTGCACATTAACATCGAAAAGCGTTAATATATTATCTACTTGCCTAATATAATAGTTTAATAATCGGGGATTGCCATCGTATTTGGGTAGTAGTTCCCCAACTACTTTTATCAATTGTGCCGACTCCGTAAGCGACATAGCGTGAAGTTTTATATTTTACAAGAATCAAAAGACAATAGCTCGGATATCGGATGACCGCGCTTATCTGTTATGATTCACTGTACGGTGTACGTCTATAGCAATTTTAGCTTACGACAGAAACACTTTAATACAATATGATATATATATTAAAAAAAAAAATACAATATAGACAGGAAATATGACAAAAGGAATTTGGATAAACGAGAGTACTCACCAAGCCAGCATTCTGCCTCTCCTGCCGAGTCTTGTTTAAGGTACACTAATTCACCCACAAAGGATCTTCAATTCTCAGAAAGTCCTTTCAAAGAGTTCGTACACGCACTTTAAGTTCTTATTATGATCGCGGTAGTAACGACTTAGAAACCGTTCACTTTGCCGAAAATTTGATTCGACAAAAGTGCCGCGATCCTACCGACTGCACCAGTTATGATAGGCGGTACGAGTTTAAATTAAAAAAAAGATTTATTTTAAAATAATTATAATAGGTGTTTATTTTATTTTTTTATTTTTATTTATTTATTAAAACTTAAATTTACAACTTAAATTTTAACAATGGCCCCAAACTAGGCATGCCTGTGTCTTGGGAACCTTACATACGAGTTACCATTTTATACTTACTCATAATAACAACAAAACATAACACTTATGGTTCTTAAACAAGACTAACTTAAAATTAATTAAATTAATAATCAAGTTGGAGTCACGCCGTCATTTCGTACGGCCGCAATCTGCATGGTCAGCGATCCCACGGTCTGTATGCGCCGGTCCCAAGGCTTATGACGTGGTAACTCCGCACACGGCAATATTATTGTCGATTACCATGTCCCCCCCTCCCCCCCAACGATATTGTTGGAACTAAATCAGAATTTCTAAAAATCTGTCATCATAAATACTGCCAGCAAATAAACAATAATATTGTCAATATTTAAATTATTGGTAGGTAACAATATTGCGTGTGTGCGGCTAGCTTTACAATTTAAAAAACCCGATGCATGTATCTTATCTATGTTAAAAATATGAAAAATTATAAAAGACAACAAGCGAATCATTTCTACTTCATCTGAAGACGAGGAAAAGAAAATTTACGACCTTGAAACCCTAAGTGGCTCACATACAAAATGTAAAAAAAGAAATACTAAAGGTATCGATGAGTTAACATGGTATACTTCATTTTCCGTAAGCAAATTAATATTGCTGAGACTTAAATATCTACCTTTTGTCACCACATCGATGCCAACAGCTTAAAGGCCGTTTTCAATGGCCGGGGCGCGACTATCATACAGAACCGTAATAGGTTGCCAGTAAAAAAGGGATTGTCAAAGTTTGTTTGAGTGTCAAAGTATTGTCAAATAATAGTTTTTAGGATACATAAACGACACAGATTGGAATAATTATATGTATCTTTTGAAATATACCTGATTTTTTATTTATTTACATTGATTTTTATTAAAGATAGCACAATGTTAATAATAGAAATAGAAAAAAATTAGCTGTACCGTGTTTTAGATTTAGTAGGTCCAATAAAAGTTTTTTGAGGTATTAGTATCAGCTTTTATAATAAGATCCCAAAGCACATTTCACATTACTAATTTGCCAGACAACAAGAGAAGTTCAAGGACTGTAAAGCAGGTTTTACTGTCAAAAGGTTAATAGAGGGTAGATCATTATGTGAATGATAGTGATGTTTGGAAGTGACTCCCTCTCTGTACATCCACTAAATTATTATTATGTAGTAAGTCATGCCATAACTATTATCAAAAGCAAATTTCTAATATTTTTAGTCAGTTTGCTGTGACATTGCAAGAGGGCTGCTTTAGTCCCTCAAATTACCACTGCCAACTTACACTGGTGTCACTATACTTTCAGTGCTGAACTTAGCCCATTACTAGTACTTCAGATTCCTTAATCCAATGATTTTTTAAATACCTACCTTAAAATGTAATAAAGAGAAAAGAAACTGATAATATTACTTATACGGTTTATTTGAAAATAATTAATCGAAATATAAAATCATATCTTTAACATCTCTGGTGGAATAATTGTTTATTTGAAGGATGATATCGTTTTTACTTACAGTCAGTAGGTTTTAATTTTTAACCGGATAAACGGAGTCTCACAATAGCTCGCAGTACCGGAATTAACCTGAACTGGGTTCTCCTGGAAGTATAATTATTCTAAATGTCGTAAATGTAAGATACTGCAATCGGTAACAGGGGTCAAATAAGTCAGGAATGGGCCTTTTGCTGTATGGTGATAACCCAGTAAATTTTTATACACGTAACTAAGTAGTATATTAAATAAGTCAGATGTGCGGGCTTAATGTAAAAATATTACGATATTAAATTTATTTGCAACCACTGTTGAGTGAAATAATAAAATGGATATAAATACGCTTTACGATCGTGCTCTGTCAAATATAGGCCAAAATGGGAAGTTTCAAAAAAGATTCGATATTATGTACAATGTTATCCTATCTGCTTTGTGGTCGATGGCCTATTACAATATATTTTTAGCCCTAACTACAGTTCCACATAATTGTACGCTTCCAGATAGGCCGAAAAATATTAGCGAAAACTCTTGGAAGTTAAAATATATTCCTATGTAAGTAAAAAAAACAAACATATTGGTAGTTTTTGGTACTTACATTTCATAATTATTTGCATTTTTAAATGACATTTTTTTTTTACTCAGAGTCAAGGACAACAGTGGAGAAAACGTGTTTAGCAGTTGTTTGATTTACACCAATAATAACGAAACAACAGGTTAAGTACCTAAAAAATAAAACAAATAAATATATTTATATAATATAAAAACAGAATAGTAAAAGAAATATTGTATACTAGCTGATACCTGCGACTTTATCTGCAGTGTTTAAATATATTAACACCACCGCAAGAAAACACATCGCTGAACGCGTAGTCCTAAAAATCGTATTTTCTTAAAACTTGAAAAACTTTTTATTGAATGAAGATATCGCGTGATATACATTTTTTGACAAGGATCACGTATCTAAGTAGTAAAAACAAAAAAAGTTCAAATTCTTTCCAGTAGTTTTTGTGTAATGTGCCCACAACGACAAACCTTAATCATTTCCTAAATAAAAGTAGTTAGGTTAATTAATCGAATTAACTGGCTAATCCTGTGCATTAGACTTATTTATATTTATGTATCTATATACGACTATGTTTCAATTTACTGCTTTTATAGATCTTCACATAATCATCTATTATTGCAGAATGTGTCACTTATGAATACGATAAAACATGGTATACAAGCACAATTTCTACAGATAATAATTGGTTTTGTGGAGATGAACTGTATGTGATAAACATATTAACATTTACTAAAATTGGTGAAACGATCGGTTCATTAGTTTTTGGATGGTTTGGAGATACGTACGTAGTGTAAAATTTCTTAATTATTTATATGTATTTTTTTAAATAGCCATAAACCATGTTGGCCATAGGAGATTTGGAGCCTCAAACGTTTTGTACAGCTTCACCGTGGCTTGGGGGCAAGCGTTGAAGGCACTCAGCCGTGAAATCGTGGTGACGTGTTTAAGGGTGCCAAAGTGGCTGAACCTCGGCAAGAGCTGCTACCGTAGTTGCAATTAAATCACGAATTGACTAATTCCCTAGCCGTAGAATTTCAAGGTTAACCAACCTTCTTCCTAGGAGGAAGAAAGGAACATGTGTATATGTATTTAGTGATCTGTTAATTTTTCGCTAACTAGTACAAAATTAGAAAAAAAGGTCCCTTAGAGAGCCTATGTACTTGTGTGGTGTGTTCCCGAGTATGTGGTGCAGTATAGTGGTGTCTTTTGGTAGCTAGTGATTGCAAGTGCAGTAATACTTGTATCGCGCGAGCGGCTGCTAGAGTCAAGGGCTCCACACCGAGGGAACGGACCTAGGCTTGAGTTGCCGCAGGAGAGTGTAGGTATATTCCCTAGCAAGTATACCCACTATATTCAGATTTGGAACTACTGCGATTTGATAAACCAAAGGCTATGACTTGTATTTTATACTTGGGTATTCCCTAAAACTCCGAACCTAAACCACAAACACTCTGACCGGATAGTGGGCAGTTAGAGCCTATCGTCGCTCACATACTTCTCACGCAAACATAAAACCGCTATCACTACACGGTTCCTACAAGATGGTGGATGTGGCGGGTGTGCGGGAGCGAAATTAACCGCCCGTCCCCTGCGAAGGGAACCGCCCGTCCCCTGCGAAGGGAACCGCGGTGGTCTCGTGGGCGTGTGCGCGAGCTCGCTTGGTATATAGAGACGGCGGTGTAGTATGCGTTCGCTGCCTCGATTTCGCCATCGGGATGTTTTAAAGTATAAGAGAGCTATAATTTAGTTAATACTATTTTAACAAGTTTTTTGTTATCAGTCCATTTATTCCCATTTAGTGTAATTAATAATTAATACTTCGATAACCTAAAGTAAATACTGTTACATAAATTTTATACTTATTATAATAATAATAATTTATTAAGACCATATAGTATTTGCAAACAATTTGAATAAAAAAATACAGTTTAATATGGGTTTAGTAGACAATACCTAAGCATATACTGGCAAGCAATATTATTAAAAAGTCTCAAAATACATACAGAGATAAATTCAGTAAATTACAATAACATGAATATTTGAACCGACAAATAAATATAAATCAAATTAAATCATATTCAATATTTAAAAACGATCATTCTCGCTTAACATAAAACGGAAGGCCTTAAATTTTTAATACGATTGAATAATAATTTTAAAATAATAATGGGTATTGGATTATACTAAAATTCTTAATAACATTTATCTCTCTAAAATATATAGTTGTCTATATAATATATAAGTACTACGAAAACTGTAGTACAAAATTAGAAATATTCACACAGTATATGTGTATATGTATGTATATGGTATGTATGTAGTAGTGCATATGCTGAACAGTTTTGCGTATGTGTTCCTTTTTATCAAACCTTATTTGTTATTTTTATTATTATTTTGTTTTCAGATACGGACGCAAGCCAACTTATATAATATCTTTAGCTCTACTTATATTTGGACGAGCCCTCACTGTTCTTGCCAGTCATTCTATTATACTTTTAGCCATTGGATGTATTATATCAGGTTTCCCAGCAACTTCTGCTTTACAAAGTATATCCGTAATATCGATAGAAATTTCATCACCTGAACGTCGATCGATTATTGCGAAATTAAGATTCATCGCATCGAGTTTTGGGATGTCCATAATGCCCATTTTATATTGGTGGTTGAAAGATTGGAAGAAATTTTTAGTACTCACGACCATCACTCAGTTGCCTTATTTATTAATGAGCTGGTAAACACTTCTTGTAAATTTTGTCAATTATTGAACATTTTTCTCGTTTTGAAAATAATATAAACCTAATAAATTAGGCACTAGTAATAATATAAAAACATTTTCAAGGAAAATGATTGAGTCACCGCAATGGCTTTGGATAAATAGAAAAAATAAAAGGTGTGTTAAAGAAATGAATCACATAGGCCAAGTTAATACTACTAAGTTGGAAAGCGATACTGAAAACGAAATCTTAAATACTACATCATCAATATCAAAAACAGACGCGATGGGACACATGTTTATAGCGCTATTTTCCAGTAGAAAATTAGCATTTAACACAATCTTGCAACTGTTTATGTGGTGAATATTTATATATTGCTTATTACATTACACAATTGTCTCTGGTATTTGTTACAAAATAAAATATTATATTACGTATAACTGTTAGGTCCTTATTATAATATTGCATTTTGTAGTACTGACCTACATGACTAAATATGTTAATTCATCACTGTAATATCATAATAGATGATTTTTTAATGAAATTTATCCGTTTTACAGGGTATCCGTTACATTAAGCTATACGGTGAGTTTATTGAGTTCTGCCGAAAAGTCAGATGGTAACCCTTTCCTGGAGTTTGCATGGCAATCATTAGCTGAAATACCGGCACATTTTACAGCAGCTTGGCTTGCTGACTGTCTTGGCCGTCGGTTTACTGGAGTAATTTCATCTGGCGTTACTACTGTAATATGGGCATTGCTCGCATTGCGTAGTTTTGGTAAATTAGAAACAATAATTTAATTCAACTTATTAAGTAACTAGCCGTATTTCCATTGTACAACATCTTTGGAATCATCCTTTTAATCCCGATAGAAGTAGAATTTTCAAAAATCCTTAATTAGCACTCACATGTTATATTAGAAACTCCTGTGCAAAATTTCATGCTTCTAGAATTCTTCTAGACCCACCGGTTAAGCTCTTTGTTTGTTTTTTTTTTTTTTGGTTTAGTAACTTATAATTATGTTTACATGTTTTTAGATACTGTGTCATGGTTGGGAAGTGGGTGGATAACTACGGTTTTAGGAGTCATAAATAGGTTTTCAATAACTATTTCTTATTATATTATTAATCTGTTGAACATGGAGCTATATCCTACATGCTTGCGACAGTCAGGGATGTCTTTAGGTGATGTGATATCTGGTGGTGCTTCTGCTATTTCACCGTATGTGCTTTATGTGGTAAGTTTCATTAAAATTATTGGCATTAAATGGAAATTAAAAAATTATCCAGTTAATGTTAAATAACAATTTATAATAAAAAAACGTATTCATTTTGAACAGTGTAGGTTCAAGGTAGTGTAGGTGTAATTATTTTTTTACTCTATACTTTTCCAATTTTTGGAAGTTAAGCTTTACAGTCATGGATGTATAAAAAAGGCGGAAGGAATGTTCACTAAGATAGCGGTGAATTTGTCATAGTAAGTCAATTTGCTTAAATGTACGAGCACGCACGCACACATTTTCTCCATAGTATGTCAGTCGCTCACCATTACCGTCCCAGACCTCGCCTGGGTGACGTGTTAACGTATTTAGAAAGATATTTAAAAATGCCGTCATGTATAGAAAAGAGGTGTCGGAACCGTAGGATCATACTTCACAAGTAAACTTGTAATCTATTCAGTTGGCTATTTACGTGAAATTATTGCGATGTATTATAGTAATATACCACACTACCGGCTAGTGTTGCCAATAATTAAACATAAAAATTACAAAGTATGATAGAAATTTGTTCAAACACAATTTATTTACCTAATTAATTATAATATTATTATGTGTTATAATGAATACATAATAATTAATTTATGAAATCAATAAGTTATTACTAAAGTTTTATTAATAAGTAACACATATTCACAGTTTATCAATTGCATTTTTCATCAAAATATAAAATATATTTATTATGTTACACAAGTATGCTAACCAAAATTCTACAAAAAAATGTATGAAATGATAGTTTTTTTTATATATATTATTTGACTACTACTGAGCTTTTACTGAAATCGAACACAAAAGTAGTCTTTATTAAATACATATATTGACGAAAAATATTAAAAAATTTAATTATGATAAAGTCTTTTGATGTGCGATAGTTTACCGACAGCGAAGTAATTTTCTCTTTCTCTAAATCTCTCAGATTTCAAAAACTTTTGTGTATATTTATTTAAAAAAATGAAATATTCTTCTCATGGCAATACCTTCAAAACTCTCACACACTTACGTGTCCGCCATTGCTGTGCTTCACTTTTGTCGTAGCGGAACTCCGTCCACCTTTTTCATTCGTCCATGTTTACATCATTGAATTTTCAATTTCTTCACAACTACTGCGTAAATACTATGTCGTATTTTAGCTGTTATATATTGTAGCTTCGATACTACCTAGTTCTAAATTAATGGCATTATTTCAAATGAGGGCCCAGTTTCAAAAGTCCCTAAGTTCCAAACTTTGAAGTTTTTGGAAAATTTATTTGTAGACAAAAATCTTACTTGAAATTTTCCTATCAGAATTAGAAAAATAAATGAAACTTCGATGTATAGAATAAAAACTCTATAAGTTGACTTAGGGACTTCTGCGACTAGCCCACTCAATTTATTTTATTTTTCAGAATCATCAGTACGGTGTACTATTCTCTGCCTCAATATTAAGCATCGTTTCGATGCTGGGAGCATTATCGGCTTACTTCTTACCTGAAACATTAAATACCAAGTTACCAGATACTTTAGAAGAAGCTCGTCAATTCGGTAGCCGAGATTAGAAATAAATGATTTATGAAAGATGTGGTAAAAATTACAATGGTCTAAGCCAAATGAGTTTTACAAATTGTTTCCTACTTTATTATTTTAACTGGTTGTACAATGTGTTCTAGGTACACGTCGATTGACGTGAGTTCGTAACCCTGCAATAAACCTGAGCTTTCGGTGAAGGAAAACATCGTGATGAAACCATAGCATGCTGGTAGAGCTTTTTTTAATGCCCGTCTGAATAGCTACTACCTTCAAGTTGAAAATCTGTCACCAAGCACCAATAGGTGTATTCCGGCGGCTGCACTTGAGAGCCAGTTACTGTTTTTCACTAGGCTTAGCGTTCTACCAACTTGGGCCACATCGTCACTTAAGATCAGGTGATCTTAAGATTACATCGGGAGTGTCATCTCTACTACATCTCGGAGACTCGGAATCCTAAACAAGATGCGACGGTTTTCACGCCCGGTCAACTAGATCTTCTTTACAAAGCACAAGTTTGGCCGTGTATGGAATAGTGTTCACATCTCTGTGATGGATCCGAAAAATGCCTCCTCGATGCTCTGAACAGGTTGCAGAGCCGGGCTGTTCGTATTGTTAATGATGCAGACGTTACCAAATACATCGAGCCGTTTCAGCTACGCAGAAACATTGCCTGGCTAAACGTGTTCTATCGTCTGTGTCATGGTAAGTGTTCTATAGAGCTATTCAATCTAATTCCCTCCTCTCCCTTCCACAACTGAACCACACGTCCTGGACTTCGGAGTCACAGTTTTACCGTAAGCTCCACCTCGGCGCGAACTAAAAAAAAATCGTGGCAACAATGCTAAACCTATAGGGATAAAAAAACAAAAATACGCTAATGAAGAAAACATGACATAGCAAAATTTGTTATTTATATATGTTAAATAGATAGATGATTTACAAGTATCTAACCATTTTAGTCATAGTATAAAAGGATACCTGAAGGCGCCGGTATACAATGAAGGAAAAGGAAATAGGTACCTGGTCGCTCCACGTCTCCCGTTTTATAGTTCGCAAGTTCTTTCTGTTTCTATACACTCACTGGCACTCGAGTTCTGGTTTTTTCCAACAAGCACTAATTTTAGGTAGTTCAGTGCGGGCGCGGGTTAATTTTAAAACACCTTTAGCGTAGCGTTTTTAAAGAGTATTGCGTGCACTGTCACTTTTATTTGTTTTGAGCGAGTCTATCACGTGACGACTCGGCGAGGCGTTTTCAAAGCGACTGGGGTGGGAACTAGGTAGGAAATAATGAGTGAATGAATATATGTATGAATGCGTGAATTAATAATATAAATAAATACAGATATACAGCGTATACAACTCTCCCAGCCTAGAGGTTTCCTCTATCCAGAAGAGAATATGAGTAAATGAGCGCAATAGCGATAATTAAGAGTAATATGCGGAGAGTGAGATAGAGAGTTTAACTTAAGTTTAATTAGAATAATGCGTAATTTACTGATGCGGGAGAGGAGAAATTCGAACAACTGGTCGTATATAAGAGCCAGAAGAAGTTTTCACCTTTACCGTCTTGATTATCCCAGCTTTTCCTGGGTAAACTTCCTCAATTGCACCCAGAGGCCAAGACATGGGATGAGCGTTATTGTCTTAAATAAGAACGATATATCCTAATTTCACAGGTTTAGTTAGAGAATTCCATTTCTGACGCTGCTGTAGACTAGAAAGATATTCCTGTCTCCAACTTCGCCAAAAACAGTGACTCATTTTATTCAGTAACTGATAGCGTGATAAGCGATGATCAGGCTGATCTGTAAAATCTTCTGAAGGAAGATGTTTTAGCGGTGTGACATTAAGAAAATGATTTGGAGACTCTGATAGCGGGCAGATCACCCACTAGTGTGTTTGTAGAGCGCGGTTTGAGTTTAAAAAAAGTGTTACATTTTTCGAACTAAATTGCGAGCGGAAAGAATCCAAAATTTCTGAGTCCAGTATGAAGATTTACTTTGTGATAATGTTCAATGAGAAGTAGAGTAATGCGATCATTAGGCAGTAAAATTGGATGTTTTTTTATCAAAATTTAATTGTGAGTGAGTGAGCCTACCTCCAACGCGTAACAAACCATTGCTTATAAATGGATTGAGTTTTAATATATGTAAGGTTACTCAAAAACATTTCTTTGAAAAAACGTGACTACCTTCCGTTTTGCAGAATGAATGTGGGTGGTATACAAATATGTTAGCAAGTAACACATAAGCGTCCAGAGATTGTGATTTATAATAATTACTCGCAGTGTTATCCTAGTTATTTACCATTATACATATAATTCATAATTAATAATTTAGTTAATCATCATATAAATTGATATTGTAAACTTATTACTACATAATCTGACTTACGATTAATTTGGTATAAAGCGGGTAGGACAATGATTAATTTTATATAAAGCGGGTAGGACTGCGATTATTTTGATATAAAAACGGGTACGTCAAGCCTTGAAGGGGGCATTCGCGAAAGTAACCTCTTTGACAACGATACTCTGTCTGAATAAACCACGAATATTAAACTTTTGGACTATTATTCCACAAGACCCACAAGTTTTAACATTTCAGAAGTGGGATAACATCAGGAATTTTGGTATATTATTACTCTACCCTGATGTAATCATACGACCACAATGTGGGCATTGAACATTGTACTGATTGTACAATCGAGTAAATATGCCATGTGAACTCTTCCGAAAATAGACGGAAGTCTATTAGGAGGCATCCCGGCATTGTGCTGCCAGGGTCCTCGAAACTCAGCCGAACCCGGACACGTGTTTAAGGCGGGAGGTAAAGCGTAATCAGAAGATTGCCTCTAGCTATTGAGCACCAGGCAAGAAATCGAAGCAGGGATTCAATGATGTCATCGCGAGCCAAGGGGAAGTTCAATTTAGACTGCAACTTGACGACATTGACATACTTTGCAAAGCTCATCTAACAGATGTGAATATGAACGGAGTAAATTTGTTGATCGGCCAGCCCGTCATAAATAGCGATGGGATATCATTAACTATCAAAAATGGTGCAGCCACACTCCAAACCATTGAATCAGAATTTCCAGGTGGATGCGGCCGAAAGGAACTGCCATTTCAAAGTGGCTACAGCCTGCCAGGAAAGATTACCGCCAGGGACCTCTATCATCAAGGTGCACATACTTGGAAACTACGATAACAACGAGGTGGTTTCGCCAGCCCGACATTATGACCTGCAGGGTGTCTCCTACTCTTTGCCAGCTACACTGCTACGCGGCCGTCAAGGTTACCTGAAGGTTGTGAATACGGGTAGCGAGGACGTCAATTGGGAAGCGGGCACAGTCTTATCAAGAGCCGAAAGCTGCAAGCAAGTGCCGATTTTCGAGGTCAGTGTTAATGTAAAGTCTGGTCTAAAGTCTAGCCTAAGCCCTTGCCTATGACACACTTCAGAATCCATTTTCAGTTAACTAAGAAAAATGTCCCGTGGGTTTGGGGTGACGAACAAGTTGAAACTGAAGACCTTATAGATCTCTTGGAAAGTTATTTCGATTGCGGGAGCAATCTTTGCAGGACGACCGAGTGTAACAACCAACCGGAAGCACATTGTATCTCGCCACGGTACTGCCCACCGGAAGCACTACCGTACGTAATGCCTAGTGCTGCCAGCCATAAGCCAAGCCAAGCCATGTAACTACCCCACCCGCCGATAGCGCCATATCGACATTTCTTTGAAAAAACGTGACTACCTTCAGTTTTGCAGAATGAATGTGGATGGTATACAAATATGTTAGCAAGTAACACATAAGCGTCCAGAGATTGTGATTTATAATAATTACTCGCAGTGTTATCCTAGTTATTTACTATTATACATATAATTCATAATTAATAATTTAGTTAATCATCATATAAATTGATATTGTAAACTTATTACTACATAATCTGACTTACGATTAATTTGGTATAAAGCGGGTAGGACAATGATTAATTTTATATAAAGCGGGTAGGACTGCGTATTTTGATATAAAAACGGGTACGTCAAGCCTTGAAGGGGGCATTCGTGAAAGTAACCTCTTTGACAACGATACTCTGTCTGAATAAACCACGAATATTAAACTTTTGGACTATTATTCCACAAGACCCACAAGTTTTAACATATAGTTTTATTTTTACAAACTGGAATTTTGAATGTCATTGATATCCTGCGTAAAGTACTTGGATTGTATGTAACGTACTATATAATATTCAGCTCGTTTTTAATCATGAACTGATGTGACCACAAGATTTAATATTTTTGAAAAGCGTAAAATATAAACTAGAGTGCGTAAAATTTTAGACCATGAAGAAATACGTCCTGCAAGTTCTTCTATCGGGTGAGTACTATCTGGTGTTGATTTTGTTTGTACAATAAGAGTTGTGTTAGTCTTAGATTCTTGATATTCTTCTTTGTGATTAATAATGAATTCTTTTATAGGCCAGTCGGCGACTGGAGCGGATAACCACTTCGGACCACGAAACCAAAAAATATTATGAACGAATCCCTTGGGTGTTACAGGTATGAGACCTAACGGATCGAACAAGCGTGTGGTTGCAGAGAGAATTGTGCGTTTAGTACACTTTTCTGGCTTGTCAATATTTACTTGAAAGTGAAAATGGTGATCGGTAGGTTGCCAGAGCATGCCTACGATTTTTGTAGCTACGTTAGAGTCTAAATCGAAATTTAAAGAGTTTTGATTTTTATGAGAAGAGGGAATGCGTGACATAAATTCTTTATTATTTGAGATCCATTTAACTAGATTAAAACCTCCTGATTTAAACATTTCGACCATTGCTTTATAAGTATTTTCTGCGTTAGCTAAACCATCTATAGAGCCTACATAATCGTCCATATACATTCGGACCACGAAACCAAAAACTATTATGAACGAATCCCTTGGGTGTTACAGGTATGAGACCTAACGGATCGAACAAGCGTGTGGTTGCAGAGAGAATTGTGCGTTTAGTACACTTTTCTGGCTTGTCAATATTTACTTGAAAGTGAAAATGGTGATCGGTAGGTTGCCAGAGCATGCCTACGATTTTTGTAGCTACGTTAGAGTCTAAATCGAAATTTAAAGAGTTTGGATTTTTATGAGAAGAGGGAATGCGTCACATAAATTCTTTATTATTTGAGATCCATTTAACTAGATTAAAACCTCCTGATTTAAACATTTCGACCATTGCTTTATAAGTATTTTCTGCGTTAGCTAAACCATCTATAGAGCCTACATAATCGTCCATATACATATGGTTCTCTGCCTCACATGCAGCGAGAGGATAAATATCTCGACTGTCAGCGGCGAGTTGACGAACAACACGCATAGCGAGTTATGGTGTACTAGATACTCCAAAACATACTCTATTGAACTGGTATACGTCAATAGAGGAGTGAAGGTTAAATCTAAAAAGAATGCGTTGATATTGCTGATGTTTGGTTGAAAGTTTAACTTGAAAATACATTTTTTCAATATCCGCAGATAATGCTATTGAAAACATGCGTAAGTTTACAAGTAAATCATAGATATTACTTTGTAAATTGGGGCCGACGTAAAGCAAGTCGTTGAGTGACTTACTTGATGTTGATTTGCATCATGCATCAAGAACAACCCGAGTTTTAGAAGTCTCCTTCTCAGGGCGATATACAGCCCTATGCGGCATGTAATATAAGTGAACATCGAGTAACGCGGTATCAACTAGATAAATAGCCCTGTTCTACAAGGTGTCCAGAAAGGGTATCGGGTATTTGTAAGTTCAATGAAACAAAAATTATTTGTATGCAATAAAAAAGTTTATTGTATAAACCTTACTTTTAAGGTATCCCCATGCAAAATAGTCAAGCGGGCTAAGGTCGGGGCTTCTGGGAGGCCAGTTGATGTTACCCCTTCGCGAAATGACTTTATTAGGGAATAATTCGTTAACAACTTCCATTGAGTCATTTGAGGTATGGCAAGTGGCCTCATCTTGCTGGAACCACGTTCTTGAGTTGAAACCTGCAAACTCCTGCAACTCTGGGACCAAAAAATTTCAAAACATATCGCAATAACGGTCACTATTCACATTAATTGCTCGGCCTCGTTGATCTTCATGAAAATAAGGACAAATTATGCCTTTAGCAGACATAGCGGCCCAAACAACGACCTTTGGGCTATGCAGGGGTCGTTCATGCTTTCGTCTCGGATTCTCCACTGCTCAGTACCGACAATTCTGCTTATTAACATGACCATTCAGGTGAAAATTTGCTTC
The DNA here is from genome assembly GCA_033032175.1 of Saturnia japonica. Taxonomy (NCBI): domain Eukaryota; kingdom Metazoa; phylum Arthropoda; class Insecta; order Lepidoptera; family Saturniidae; genus Saturnia; species Saturnia japonica. The sequence continues at coordinate 8,886,518 of CM065306.1, read as the reverse complement.
GTCACTGAACAGTATGTTGTTAAAGTTGTTAAATCGCTGCAGCATTTCGTTCGCAAAATTCAGTCGATTAGCATAGTCCGTATCCTTCAATTCTTGAACCAATTGAATTTTATAGGCTTTTAGATGCAAGTCTTTCTTTAAAATCGAATGTAAAGACGATTTTTTGATGTTCAACGCTTGCTTGGCTTCGCTTTCGGATGGATAAAGACGGATTTTGACGAACCGACGCCTCAACTTCTTCAATTGTTTCTTCATCGCGAACTGAACGAGGACGACCAGAGTTTTGAATTTTAACTGTCGCACCTGTATTCTCGAACATCCTGATCCATTTCCTAATGCTATCGTCACTTGGCGCGTGGCGTGTACGATATTCCGCACGATAGAGACGTTGAGCAGTCACTATTGAATCACCATTACGATAATACGCTCGTACGCAAAATGCGCGATGCGTCCCCGAGTACTGTTCCATCGTGACTAAAACTCTACAAAATGGCGGACGCCACGAACCCCTCCCCGCACCCTTTAGACGCCCCGTTTCGAATATGGCGTGAAAACAAATACCCGATACCCTTTCTGGACACCTTGTATATAAGATTGAATAGTAGCGTTATAATCAGAGCGTAAATTAGAAAAATCGAGCTTCTTTTCTAAATTCAGAAAGCGGCGTTTGGCGATACCATATGAGTTACCTAATTCGGATGGTTTCAGTTTAAATGGAAGCTCGACGGTATATCTACCACGGTCATCACGTGCGTATGTTGATGTAAACAAAAGTTCACAAACTTCATCATCCGGACTTACGTATATTCTGTTTGGTACTTTTTCTATTTCCCAAAATCTTTTAGTTATTTCATCTAGTGAGAGCGAATCATTACAGAAAAATACTTTATCTGAGTTGAGAGAATGAAATGAGTTGTTAAAACCCGAACGCGAGTTGTGGTTTTTGGTGCGAGTGCGAGAGGAGACTTTGAAGTAGACTGGGCTTTACCCATGGCGACATATCCCAGTGTGGTTTGTATACCAACTACTGAGGAATTGGGAGCGGTTACTCGGCCTGATCCGAGTAAAAGCGGAAATAATTCGTTGCCTATTAGACAATCGATTTAAGCGGGTGCGTGGAAATGGTCATCTGCCATTGGAACATTTAATAAATGAGTTAATTCCGTGAGATTAATTACAGTGTTGGGTAAAAAGTCGGTTATTGTATCAATAACACGAGCAATAACATTGTAAGAACAACGTGAGTTGAAGCGAGAATATATTTTAAATTTTGTTTGTCTGAAAGATTTACTTTCTATCTGACTGATGTCAGGTTTTTGATATTCAGTGCGATTATTATTAAATAAATGAGTGAAGAATGAATGCGTTGGTTTAGTTTTAGGTGTGTATTTATTTGTTTGATTTTGAAAATTATGTATATGTACAGGAGCCCGCAGAGTCTGAATTTTATTTTGATCTTTTAAGAAGCTTTTAACTTCTTTAAAAGTGGGTATATCTGTTTGCTTATGTGTTTGTACAAATAAACTGAGTGTGTTTTTGTCTAATTTGCTCAAGGCTATATGAGTTAATATAAAATCAGACAAATCTGTAATTTGTAACTGACGGAGTGCTGCTTCGGCAGAACAAAAATTATTGAAGTGAAACTTCTTTATCGACGTATGGGAGAAATTTTGTAGTAATCGTCACGTTTTTCGGTTACGCGCCATGTTGTTTTTTTTATCAAAGTTTAGTATAGTGACGTAAAGAATATAATGTAATTATATTATAATAATAACAACAATATATTAGTTTTGAAGTTTGGTTTGAAATAAGAATAACAATATATTAATTTGAAAGTGATAAAATAAAAAGACTTATTCAAATTTATGTGAATTTACAAGAAAAGTGAGTGATTATATATTTCGTTTTATAAATTCAACACGTATGAGCATGATTTTAATATTTATTTGAGGTTAACCTCACTTTTTGATTGTAAGTATCAGTGAATGTATATAAATCTGTTAAAATTAGCAAGTATTAATAAATATGACTGTAAATCTAGTGAACATTATTAATTCTAAAAACAATAAAAAATATAAATTAAATAATAATTTAAAAATAAAACAAAACACGATTAGAAAATAAAAATATGTATACGTACATCTTTTTTAATTATTCGTTTTTAATGATTTATTTATTCATTTTTAATTTTATAAAATCGTTGCATTTCTACAAGATTAACTGTCATCATATAATTGTATTACTTTGAAAAGATAATTCCAATTATTTATTCATAACTTGTAAATATAATACAATAAATAAATAGCAATGATATTATAATAAGAACAATGATAAAATAAATTACTCATTAATTGTATGCATGTCTATAATAATAAAATAGCTTTAATTTAATACGGAAAAAATTGTTTTTCTTAAGGCTTCACATATTAATCTATGGCTTAAGCCTTATCTACCCCATTTTCGTGAAGTTGCAAATAGTAGAAAAATGATATGTCGTAAAGAAGTTTCACTTCTTACCTGTGTACTCTGGTACACACACACATTTTTTAATGAATGTTTCAATCGATTGATTTGGCTTATGCTGAAGCATTTGTTCAAGATACATTGAAGCTTGTACCCTTGTATCTTGATACTTTTCTAAAAGAGCTGTAGCGACATCTCTCGCCACAACTGACGCATCAACGCATCGATACAACTAACTACGTAGCGACACATAGCGACATCTCTCGCCACAACTGACGCATCAACGCATCGATACAACTAACTACGTAGCGACACATAGCGACATCTATCGAGCCACATAGGACGCATCCCTACTATCCTACATTGCGCTACAGATATTCACTCTGTCGTTGAGTATATATACAATAACCCGACTACAACAGTCGGGGGAAGGAAGGGATTCCGATAGCGACCGCTGACGTGAACGGACGTGTCCGCTCGCGCTCTCGATCGCTTTCCGAATTATCGCACTCTGCTTAAATTAGTGTACAACTTGTTTGCTCTGATCCACGGACCCGGTCCTAGGCCTGCCGGTTCAGAGTACACAGTGTAAAGCTAGTTTTTTAAGCCATTTCATTCGCGCTCTGCTTGTACTAGTGTACGACTTGTTTGTTTTGATCAACGGACCTGGTCCTAGGCCTGCCGGTTCAAATCACACAGTTTTAAGCTAGTTCTTAACATATTCATACCGCGTGATAAAGCGAGGTCGGTGTTATTGTTGTGTAGCGAGTATCTAGGTACTCGTTGCGCGCATAGCGCCGTCTCGCTCGCACATTTCGTGTAGCACTTCGGTGCACACGAAAAACCGTACTTTTCAGTACGACAATAAACGCGCTTTTCAGCGCGAAATCCTGTTTCTAAAGACATGCAAATCCACGGTTTAGTGGTCGTTCGTCGGATACCTAACGGTGCTAACGAAGACGAACGGGGCGTGACCCGAGCGCTCTCCGGTTACTTCCTTCTGAGGTAAACGATAACTCGGACGGGCCTGGGAATCTTAGCCTTTGCCTTTTTGCATAGTTAAGCCCCAGGTATCTCCTACCCAACCCTTCCTATCCTTACCATCCATCCTTGTGGTTGTTTGGGCGGAGCCACGGTATATACCGGCCTGCGTCCTCTGTCACAAGACTGCTAGGGAAACGATAGGTCCTTTTCCTGTGTTTCATTACACCGTAACACACAGGTCTCATTGCTCCGGGCTCGGATAGCCCGTTAAATTCATTCAGCGTACCCCCCTGCCCTCCAGGCAGGGAGGTGAATAAAATTCACTCCCCCGACCTCCAAACCGCCACCGCGATGGCCGAATTAAAATACGCAGACTTAGAGTCTAAATTCAAACAGCTGGAAGCCGAACACCAGCGATTTATGAACTTCGTAGCCCTACATATGCCCGCGCTCAACGATGAGTATATAAGTAGGTCACAGATGGCGGACTCGCTACGTTCGCCATCAACTAATCAGAGCGCGGATGCCGCGCACGCCATCCCCTCCACCTCCGCCGCGATCTCACCCGCTGCCGCGCCCCCCGGTTTCACGCGACCCGCCTCGGTCCCTGCGACCGAGTACCCCCACCCCACTAACCTCGCAAGCGCGAGCCACGCCCCTAGTAAGTCCCGAGCAAAATCGCAACAGCGATCTTTTATCCCCGGTCCCTATGGCCGCCCCGCTAAACCCGTTGCCCCCGCGGCAACAACATCGACATCCCTGTCCAACTCTTTTTCGGCCCTTCCAGTCGAAATAGACATAGACGTACCAGTAAGCCCAACCCCTTCCTCGGAAATGGAATTCTCGCTCCACTTCCGAGAACCGGTCCTAATCCCGACCGAACCTACCGCGGACAATGACGAATTCACGGTCGTCAAATCCCGAAAACGCGCGCCCCGTGATAGCCCCGTTGAGGAAAACTCGGCTAAAACAACAAAAACCGCTAACGGCTCCGCCGCCCCCGCACCCTCCTCGAATACCGACGAACCGGTCGTCGGTAAAAAGCAAAAACCCCCTCCGATAATTATCCACGACAAAACTGTCTGGACAAAGCTCACCAATGAGCTTAAAACACAAAAAATAGGCTACACCAAAGCGCGTAATATCGCGACAGGTATCTCCCTGACGATGAGCACGTCAAACTGCCATCGCAAATTGACCACCCTCCTCCGTAGTAGGAACATTCCCTACTACACTTACGCCCTCGAAGAGGAGCGTGTCCTACGGGTTGTGCTTCGGCGCATCCCAGTCGAGATCTCACCAGAGGAAGTCTTTGCCTCCATTGAAGCACAAAAATTCCCCATCTGAGAGGTACATCGGATGTATAATAAAGAGAAACGAGCCCTTCCAATGCTCGTTTTAATCTTAGATAAAACGCCTGAGGGCAAAAAAATCTTTAATCTAGAAATTGTATGCGAGCTCTCCGGAATAACCGTAGAGCCTCCATATAAAAATTCGAAGCCCTCCCAATGCCACAACTGCCAGTTGTACGGACACTCCGCCCGCAACTGCTTCCTTCGTCCAAGGTGCGTTAAGTGCCTCGTAGACCACCCAACCAGGGAGTGCACGCGTCAGCGTGACTCTAACACCCCCCCGAGCTGCGTACTATGCAGGGAGGAGGGACATCCTGCGAACTATCGCGGATGCCCCAAGGCCCCGCACACCACGCACCCCCGCCGCCCTGGGCAGGCTGCCCCTCAGCGGGCACCCCCCGCCTCAGGGTCCCGGGCGCAGCAACCTCTGCTCAATCCAGAGGTCTTTCCGTCCCTCCCTGCCCCCCGCCGCACTCAGGCGACCGTAGGCCCCCCCGCACCCCAGGTGCAGCCCAAACCCGTGCGTTCGACTCAGAACGCATGGGCCCCCAAACCGCAGCCCCTCATGGCTATGGACATCCCCGCGCCCCGCGCTCCAGCCCGCGCTCCAGCGTCCCGCGCCACCACAATGGATGACTTCGTGTTATCGCTCACTCGTGAGCATGAGATACGCGAAATCCTCGCATACAAGGCCCATATGGAGCAGTACGGTTTCGTCGAAACCATAGCTGCCTTTCCCCGGCTCGTAGAGACGTTACAGCGTCTCGATCGCGAAGCCGCCAACCTCAGGCCTCTCAATGGCTAAACTCAAGCCGAGAGGTTTAAACATCTCCTTTTTTAATGCGCGGAACTTATATCCGCAGCGTGATCTCGTCGCGACTTATCTTAAAGATCACCAAATAGACGTTCTCTTAGTACAGGAAACGCTCTTAAAGCGTGGTAAATGCAATCCGAGTATCGCAAACTATAACATCGTTAGAAATGACCGCGACGGCCGAGGGGGCGGCACTCTCATTTACTACAAGCGCTCGTTGTATTGCATGCCGATAGATCCTCCGATACTTACCAATATGGAAGTATCCGTGTGTAGACTAGGAATGACCGATCATCCGTCCATAACGATCGTGTCCGCGTACCTCTCACCGACGAAAGTACCTCTCAGGTCTGACCTTGAGAAGCTACTCTCGCTCGGCACATCGGTCATTATCGCAGGTGACCTCAACAGTGGACACACGTCCTTCAACAATTGGAGAGACACCAGCAATGGGGTTATTCTCGAAGGGTTGTCGGACGAGTTAAACTTTGACGTCATAGCGCCTCCCACTCCCACCCACTTTCAAGATCACTGTACACCGACAGTGCTCGACATAGCCCTCCTGAAAAATATCGTGCTTCAGGTACGACTCATTCGGGTCATACACGAACTCGACTCCGACCATCGCCCGGTCATCCTACAGCTAGGACAACTAGATGACTCCAGCCCTCCTACAGTCACAACGGTTGGCTATGCAAAATTAAAACACTACCTCGCGGATAGGCAGTCCTCGCCCAGTCTCGTTAGGGTCCCGGACATATTAGAGTCAGTTGCGCACGTAGATCTCGCGATCGACTCCCTAGTTGACCACCTCCAAGTCGGCATCGGAGAGGCCTCGAGAGAGGTCGAAGCGGCGAACGATCGCCGCTTTGTACTCCTGCCGACGTGCGAGCGTTGATGACGGAGAAGAACGCTGCGACTCGTGCGCATGACTCTTATCCGACCGATGTAAACCGCGCACGATTACGCGCACTTCAGAGAGCGGTTAAAGCCCGTATAACCGAGCTCAAAAGTCACAGATGGGACACCCTAATCGAAGGGCTAAGGCCGTCACATCTGACTTATTGGAAAGTAGCCCACGCCCTTAAAATAGACGCCCAACCTCGCATGCCCCCCCTCGAAAGGGGTCCCGGCACTACACCCGCTTTCGATACCATCGACAAGGCGGAGTGCCTTGCCGCTTGTCTGGAGAGCCAGTGCTCCCCGAACAGCGTCAAGAACACCGACCGAGTCAGAGACATCGAAGCCCGCGTGGAGGAGCTGAATAAGCTCCCGGTATCAGAATCCCTGTCCCCAGTCACTTCTGAGGAGATCTCTGCCATTTTCAAAAGCCTTAAGCTTAGAAAGTCACCAGGTCCCGACGGTATCAGGAACGAAGTACTCAAACTTCTTCCCGATCACCTCATAGCTCTATTGGTCTGCATATTCAATGTAGCCATAGCCAACTGCCATTTTCCAGCCGTCTGGAACGGCCATTGTCATAGGTATTCACAAGCCCGGCAACGAAGTACGTCAAACTTCTTCCCGATCAGCTCACCGCCTCTATCAGTCTTCTAAATATTCAATGGTAAAATCTATGAGCCGGACTGCCATTTTCCAGCCGTCTGGAAAATCGGCCATTGTCATAGGTATTCACAAGCCCGGCAAGAGCACGTCGCTTCCCGACAGCTGACCGCCCTATCGGTCTTCTAAATACCCTTGGTAAAATCTATGAGCGGATTCTTCTGCACCGTCATCAAATCCGTAATAGCAGGAAAACCTCTACTCGCCTGAGCAATTCGGTTTTCGTGCTAGACATTCTTGCGACTCATCCATACCGTCGCACGCTGGCAGTCTTTTTCGACGGTAGCCAAGGCCTTTTGTTTAAGGTCTGGCACGAAGGATTAGTCCTATACCTGTACTCCCGCTGGCAGTCTTTTTCGACGTAGGCATTAGGCCTTTGATAAGGTCATGGCACGAAGGATTACCTCTATAAGACCTGTACCTTTCGCTACAGAGTCCCCGAAGGTAGAATTAGTTAAAATCATCCGCGATTACCTCAAAGACCGCACCTTTCGCTACAGAGTGGGAAGGTGAACTATCCACACCCCATCCCATACGCTCAGGCGTCCCCCAAGGTTCCATCCTGGCACCTAGCCTCTTCAATCTGTACGTCAGTGACCTACCAAAACTTCAAGAGAAAGTTGAAGTAGGCTTATACGCTGACGATACAGTCATATACTCCTCTCAAAGGCAAACGAGAAACCTCAAATGTAGAATCCAAAGAGCCGTGACCACTCTCGGGAAGTGGTTTAACGACTGGCGAATAGCCATAAACCCCACGAAGAGCGCAGCGGTGCTCTTCGACCAAACCGCCACACAGATACCGCAAAAACTCAAGGACAATCCCCTTGAACTCTTCGGTAATCCGATCCCCTGGGAAAAGGCGACCAAATATCTAGGTGTAACCCTAGATAGTAGACTCTCCTTTATACGCCACATCAATCTGGTTAGGAAAAGGGCCTCCTGGACCCTCGCCCGATTGCATCCTCTGTTATGTGCCGCAAGCAAAATGTCCACGAGACACAAGCTTACGCTCTACAAGATGTGTATCCGTCCGATCATGACATATAGCTGCGTTGCGTTCGCACATATGTCAAGTTATAACTGGGAACGCTTACAAGCCATCCAGAATAAGTTTCTTCACCGCCTTACCGGTGCCCCCTGGTTTGTTCGTATGGAGGATCTCCATAGAGATATGGACCTCCCTTCGATACATGCATATGCCAAACACCTTTCTCGCTCGTATTTCGACACCGCGTCAAACCACGCGAATCCCTTAATAAAAGCGGCAGCTTCGTATATGCCCGACCCCAACGCCTGCCGGAGAAAACGCCGGCCGCGTAATATATTCACTGACCCGCCCGACCAAACCGAAAAAGCTAACGCGTTCTACGCCGACACCGTCTCTCTAAACAGAGCGTGCCACCGCCCACGCCCGCGTAACCACCGTTCTCTCCGCAGAGGACGGGCGGTCAACTTCGCTCCCGCACACCCGTCACGTCCACCCTCTCTAGCGGCAACCCAAGCCTAGGTCCGTTCCTCGGTGTGAAGCCCTTGGGTCAGGCAGCCGCCCGTGCGATACAAAGTGACACTATACGTGCAACACTTAGTTACCCACACACAACATTACACACGTATGAACACACACACGTGCACACCACACAGGTACATAGGTTCTGTAAGGGACCTTTTTTTTTCTTTTTTTTTGCGCTAGTTAGACTATGGCGCTAGTTAGTGTAGAAAAACCATTCCGATTATCAAATACACATACGCATGGTCCACTCCTTCCTCCCAGGAGGAGGGGAACGTGCATATGAGTATATATTAGTTAGCTCGAATTCTCATAAGATTAGGGAATTAGTTAGACCCTCGTGCGGGTCGTCACAAACTTTCGCGGCTGAGTGCCCTAAGCGCTCACCCCCAAGTCCGGTGAAGCTGTAAAAGCCGCAGCGGCTCTGTTTTAGGATAGGGCCCCTAAGGCTAACAGTGTAGTCAGTTCAGTCGGGGCAGCTGCCCGCCAGACATAGCACCCTTCTAGCCGGAGGATCCTCCCTTTTCTATGGCGGATGAGGAACTTTACTCTCTGTTCCTCACTTCCGCTAAAGAGCGTTCCAAAGAATTTCATAATTTTCTGAAGTTGCTGGCACTCCATCACAGATATTTAGAGCTTTACCAGATAGAGAGCCTACTAAATACTGTACCTTCTCAGCATTTGAAAGTTGAGGGTTTTATATGTACGAGACTGCGGAAGTTTAAAAAAAAAACAGGCCATTTACTTGGTGTGCCATCAAAACTAATTAACTGTAGCGGTGGAAAGCTTCAGTTTGTAACTGTAGTTGTTATTTTTCCCTACATCAATTTTCAAATCACTCTCTTTTTGTTTATGACATAGTATAATTCGTCAAAAGAGCGTAAGACTGAGTAATTAGGTTTTGCGTTTTTGTCTTGTTCGAGATAAGAGGTGTTTAATAGATCGACAGTATCTAAGAATTCAGTTCTAGACTTTTCAAGTGAATTTAAGCGGGATATAAACTGCGTTTTAGAGTTTGGATCGGAAATCTTTAGGCCAAGGTCATAAATTTCCTGAACAATTTTAAATAATTGATTTTTCTTTGCTTCTAACAAATTTATGCGTATGCGTATACTTCTAGCGTCGTCTTTGCTCATTTTGAAATAATGAATATGGCGTTAAATGTAGGTAACTTAATAAAGCAACGAGCCACGAGCGGCCGATATGCGCTGTTATAAATGCGATATATTTAAAAATGTAGGTGGTAAGAAAAATAATATGAAATTTTCTAAGAGTAAATTAACTGATATTTTATACTAATATATGCGTGAATGCGTGCGTAATATGTTGTATGCGTTAATAATTTAATATTTGTGATTAAATAATGAGATATTATTGAGATGAAATGCGATTGTAAGTGGGTAGTTATCGTGTTTAAAATATTAATTTTAGCAAAATAATTTATTAATGCTTATTGTATGCGTGTTATTAGATGCACAGTATATATAAGAGGATCGGGTGAGAGGGACCAGACCCCTGAAGGCGCCGGTATACAATGAAGGAAAAGGAAATAAGTACCTGGTCGCTCCACGTCTCCCGTTTTATAGGTCGCAAGTTCTTTCTCTTTCTATACACTCACTGGCACTCGAGTTCTGGTTTTTTCCAACAAGCACTAATTGTAGGTAGTTCAGCGCGGGCGCGGGTTAATATTAAAACACCTTTAGCGTAGCGTTTTTAAAGAGTATTGCGTGCACTGTCACTTGTATTTGTTTTGAGCGAGTCTATCACGTGACGACTCGGCGAGGCGTTTTCAAAGCGACTGGGGTGGGAACTAGGTAGGAAATAATGAGTGAATGAATATATGTATGAATGTGTGAATTAATAATATAAATAAATATAGATATACAGCGTATACAATACCTACCATATAAACAATACTATATTATTTTTACTATTTTTGGTCGTATTCATAGATTTATTCACGTATCATGGAGAATAGAGGTAAAGAGTAACATATACAATAGTAGTAGTAATTATACTACGTATATGTACTGTATATGTATGTGTACTATGTATTAACATAGTAATAGTAAGATATCTGTACTTGAAAAAGTGTCCGCCGGAAAGTGTAAATTTATGAATTTAGGGTATGCTGTGGTAACAAATGCGTAAACTAATACATTTTAAAGATAGCGCCAAAAGTTATTTTTTTTTTTCCACCCTCTTGAACAATTTTTAACTCGACAAACTTTGAAGATTATTGTTCATTTTTTTACATTTTATAACAGTAAAACTATAGAATCGAGAAAAGGTATCATTCTCCCTTGATACGCTAGCGCCATCTTGGTGGGTTTTTCAATTATAATTTGCTGCTTCAGGTCGACACTTTTTCAACTTGTCCTCAACAATGTCGTTTCAGTAGAGGTTGATCCGTTACTACTCATAGCAAACACAGGTATTGAGTACAATCAATACTATTTTTGATGTGAAAGATCTATAGGTGACGGTAAGCCTGATTATTGGCGTGGCGGTCAGGCTGTGGTAACAAATGCGTTGCATACACTTTAACGCTCAAATGTTCTTATAATTTTTAGTCTCTTGACAATGTTTCTGTTTAGTTACTTCTTCATTTATTACTTTTATTCAGTAAAACTATAGATGTAAGGTATCACATCTATCGTGCGTCCACTGTGACAGCAATTATAATTTGCTGCAGTCACATTTCAACTATTCCTAACAATTTTAATATCATTTTCATAAATGTACATTTAAAAATAACGTTTTTTTTTAAAGTGAAAACTTCTTTTAGCGCGGTACGCATATTTTGTAGATAAAATCTTTGGACTCGCGACAACGTTACGAGACGCAGCTATAGTGTGTGCATATATGCATGTATATATAGCAGACCGCGAACGCGTCTTTCATAAAACAATATTAAATGTATTTTAAAGTTTCTAATAATTAATAAAATACAATTCATAAATAAAATGCAATTCATAACCCAATAACCCTAGTACCCATCTAAAAAATGTCTAACGCGCCAAAATAAGTTTTCACTTCTGTCGGCACTCCCCGAGTGCAACCCGTAATTTTTTTTTTAATGGACGTACTGTTTCCATTTGATTTATTTTTTTCGGGGGAAAAATTGCATTATATTAAACTTTGGGGAAATGAAATTTGAATATGAGGATAATTCAGAAATTCATCCTACCAACCCTGACGCTAAATAAATTAAAAGTGAAAACCAGTTTCGTCTTTTTTTGACGTGCTTTCGAAAAGGGCGGCAATGAAACTTTTATTTTCTTATAGATTTAATTTATTTATAAGTAGGTAGGTAATATAGATATACTAACCACAATGCTTCTGATGCAGAAATATTTTTCACTGATGCTTCTAAACAAGTTGATATTTTCTCTGGTAATGATTTGGACTTCACAGTAGTCAACAACTCAAATTGTTCTAGTCAAAGCGTAGGTGCCGCTTTTTTGCAATTTTCTACCGGATATTTTAAGCTTTTCAAATCCTCTCTTACTTCTAATTTTACAGGGGAATGCTTGGCCATTTTAGAATGCGTTACCTAACTACATTATAATGAACAACATTAGGTAGATACTCTTTACTTTTCACAGATTCTTTAATCTGTTTGCAATCTCTTGTACAAAATCCTTTTAGCAAAAATACGCCCTCAGCAACCTCTCTTGAAATGAAGAACAACCTTAAACATGGCTCAGATAACAATCAGCAGGTTACCTTGATATGGATTCCTGGTCATTCAGGTATACAGGGGAACGAGATGGTGGATGAGTTGGCAAAATCGGCAGCTGTTCAAGGAGCTTCTTCTTCTTCTTCTTCTTCTGTAGTTTGTACACTCCGGACCTAGTAGCTTATATACCTAGGCAGAAAATGGTCGAATGGTGGAATGCGGAGTGGAATGATTAAAATAAAGGTCATTTTTATTGGCATATCCAATCTGTGATTTCACTCAAACCGTGGCTCTGCAAATTAAGATTCTGCAAAAAAATTACATCAACAATTTCTAGGCTAAGATTTGGTCACTATCCTTCACCGGTTCATTTGAAAAAGTTACGAATCAGAGATTCATCTGTTTTTGAATGCGGTATAGGGAATGGTGACATTGTTCACATTCTTTTCAATTGTTCTTTGTATAATTCCTTACGACTGTATAAAATATTATCTTATTGTAAAGCTTCCCTTCCATGTGACCTTCCATCTATCCTTTCTTTAAAACACATGATAAATACAAAGTCATTAGTTAAATTCCTTAAATTTAATTATATTTCCTTCTATTATCCTTCTGTCATAAATCAATTTATAAATTGCCTTTAAATCAACCGCCTATAACCCATTCCATATCTAAATCTAAAACGATTTCAAGTTCTTTGAGCTTATTCTAAACTCCTCTTAATGATGGAAACTACACTTGAGTCAAAAAGGTAAGGACAGCAAAGGACTGGGTGGCCATATAAATTATATATAAAAAAAGTCAAAACCATAGAGTAGAGTAATACATAGGGAAGACAAAACCACAGAGTATTTTATATATACTGTCAAAACTTAATGGAAATTGGAAATGAAGACTGAAGATGTTTAGGTGTAGAAAATGAGAATATTCACTTTTAATAGATAGATATTTCCTATATTGTACATTGTGTGAATGTTACAAAATGTAGTAATATTTATTTTAATCAATTATTTAGAAAGCAAGTGCGAAGAACTTTCAAGTATATTTTTTGCCTGTGTTGTATTCTCAAGTTCGATATTTATTATTTAGAATGTCGGGTGATCACAAAACTTTATTAAAAGGCAGCCCCTCACAATATGTAAAGTTGAACGTGGGAGGAACTTTGTTCTACACCACCATTGGGACTCTCACCAAGAGTGATAACATGTTGAGAACAATGTTCAGTGGCAGAATGGAAGTGTTAACTGATTCTGAAGGTACCTATGAGTATTGTTGAAACTATAACTCGGACTTTCATCTATTGTTTGCTTTTACGGTCATATTTAATTTAAGTTTGATCCAACCAACTCTCATTATAGAAAATAATAAAAGACTTATGCTGTTACCTATTTTACTCTATATAGCTAAAAGTAACTAGGATTTACGTTAGAATAATTTGTATAAAATAATTGTGTTAATGTTTAAAGAAACACTAATTTCATTACCATATCTCTTCTTCGTACCTTGGTTATGATTTAAGTAAATCAATAAATAAATAACAGCTAATATTTTCTTCCTAGGGTGGATACTCATTGACCGATGTGGAAAGCATTTTGGTACTATATTAAATTATCTCCGTGATGGCACTGTAGCATTACCAGACAGCTACCGTGAGATCATGGAACTATTAGCTGAAGCTAAATATTTTCTTATTGAAGAATTAACTGATTCCTGTCAGCAAGCTCTAGCTAAGAAAGAAAGAGAGGCGGAACCTATTTGTAGAGTTCCATTGATTACTTCACATAAAGAGGAGCAGTTACTTATCATGTCAACTTCAAAGGTATTTAAAAAGCAGTGTTTTTATAAATTTATTGCTTTTCTTAATAAAAGAAAAGAATATGATTATAAGCATTTACTGAATTTTCATAGTTAAACTTATTATTAATTAGATTAATATAACAATTATGCATTTAATTGCTCATTTTCAGCCTGTTGTAAAGCTGCTTATAAACAGACACAACAACAAGTATTCCTATACAAGCACATCTGATGACAATTTACTGAAGAATATTGAACTATTTGATAAGCTCTCTCTGCGCTTTAGTGGACGAGTATTGTTTATAAAAGATGTTATTGGGTCAAATGAAATTTGCTGCTGGTCCTTCTTTGGGCATGGTAAAAAATGTGCCGAAGTTTGCTGTACATCCATTGTTTATGCAACTGACAAGAAACACACTAAAGTGGAATTTCCTGAAGCAAGAATCTATGAAGAAACTTTGGGTATTTTATTATATGAGAGTAGAAATGGACCTGATCAAGATTTAATACAAGCAACTTCTTCTCGAGGTGCTGTTGGTGGGTTGTCATGCACCAGTGATGAGGAAGAAGAGCGTTCTGGTCTGGCACGACTCAGATCGAATAAACAAAATAATCAATCTTAGCGGTTACAGTCAGGCTTGGCACGCCTTCGCAGCTCAAAACGGACAAATGTCTGATATGAAGCTGGATGTTTCCTGCCATTATGTTGGCTGCCCTGCTTTGGTCTGTAGGCTTTTCTGAGTAGTGTCTTCATCTCTGCAAGTCACTAATTTCTGCAAGCTCTCAGGAACATATATGGTGATGAGAAATGGATATAACATAAGGTATTTACATTGTCACATGTTGACACAGGACAATTTTCTAATATTATTAGGTGTCTATCTACATACCATGTCTTACTGTGTATTTTAAAATAAAAGTATTATTAGTTGTCTACTACAATCACTTATTCATGTTATTGTTAGGATGGCAGCAATATTGTGATGTGAGAATGGATTGTTAACTATATAACAAAACATGATTACCTTTTGATAAAACCTTACAGTATTTTATGGTGAAATAAGGTTTATTATTGTCATTCATAAGTTGATATATATTTTTCCATTACCATATTTTCTTTTGTTAAGAATTTATGTAAAATATTATCTGATAATCTACTGTTAAAAGCCATTTTTTTGATTACTTGAATAGCTCAAGTTGATTGCCAAATAAATTTTTTCACAGTAAATAATTATTACTATAAACATAAATTGTTCCTTTGTTGTCAGTATATTATGTGTATGAGTTTTGGGTATAAAAAGTTATGTAATATTTCTATAAGATTATACTAAGACCAATTTCTGTATAAGATGTAAGTTAATGGCCATGCTCTTGCTCTATTTTCATTACTTCAACAAAGTTCTTTTAAATTACAATAGCTAATAGTCTACTTTAATTCCATGACAAAATATGATTACACAAAAAAGTTATGAACTGCTAAATCCTAATATTATATCACTAATAACATTACTTTTTTTGGAAATTACAAGCACTTATACAATATAATTAGTCATTTTATAATAAGTGTAAGTACACATTAATTAGAATTTATTTACAATTTAATGCATTAAATGAAATAATTATGGTGCAGTTCTAACTTATATAATAAAATATGTATTATTTGGGCAATAATTAGCACCTCATTTTATGAAACTCATTGTTACAACAGGAACATGGCTACATGATGAAAAATTTATGATACACATAGTAGTAGTTATTGTAACCTGTAGTTTTATGAAATGTGCCAGAATAATAGAGGCTAATTTATTGTAGTAATTTTAATAATGATTCCATTTACTTACTAAATTGATCGCATGTTATAAATATATGTAATTGTATACTTGTGCTAGTTGTTTTGTAAAGTAAGCCACCAGCATGGTTTAATCAATTTAAAACTATTGTAAAATTTATACAAAATCTATCTACTCTAAAATATATGCTCACTGTTTGAATCTATATAGAAGTTTTTTGATTAATTTAACAAACATTTCTGTTTTATATGTATTATATATTTTATGAATCTATAAATTATAAATATTTAAGAAGTGATAGGTATAATCAATGTTATATGTAGATAGATTGAGACATAGATCCATAATTTACAAATGATTAGTGGTACTTCTCCTATTTAACAAATGTACTTTCTGATCTGATCTGTACTTGAACTGAGTAGTAATTCTGTATTAGTATATAGATATGCAATGCAAAGGTTCCCCATGTTATGACAACTTCAAGACATAAAAAACATCAATGAAAAATAGGTACCTTTCATTTATAAACTTAGTGCAGATTATCATTGATTTAGAATAGTATAGATCGGCAGCAGATTTATTATGAAGTAATTACCTTTATTCTGTGTAGCACTATGATATAGCTTTTCTATATTTAGCATAGTAGCACAGGTAGGTAAACTGGAGAAAGAAATACACCCAGTCCTTCTGATCATATTTTTTTAATGAAAATGGAAAAATATTTTAAGAGTGGACACTCTTGTTTCATATAATTAATAAACAGGTAGAGTCTTTGATAATAGTATGAATAAAACAACATGTGAAGAACAATAAAATTATTATTGCTTATCCAAAAATATTGAAAATATTTAGTTGTAGATTATGCTGAAGCAACCAAATTTTTCTTATAGCATTCTAAACTACATAATGGTACTCCTGTTTTTGAACAATTATATTTTTTTATATTGGTACACCCACTGATGCCACATATTGTGGGCTTTGGAATCTCAATTGGAAGTTTGCTCTCCAATGGGAAAGGGACTCCTGGTGGCAAAGACAATAAAATCTGTGTATCAGTAATTTTATAAATAATCATAGGTTCAATTTTCTTCAAAATTTTCCCTTTTTGTGTATTTTTCAAATTTTTTGATTCCTGTTTCTTCAATAGCCTATCCATTGTTTTCTTTTTATCCTTTTCACGTTTTTCATCTGCTAATTGTTTCCTTTTTTGTGATTTTAATGCTGCTTTCTGAATGGCTTCTGCTGTCATAACTTTTTCTTTGTATCCTGAAGGCAAAGCTAGTAATACTTCACCTCCAGGACTGGTTTCTTTATCTGTGCCTCTTTCGTACATTGCCCTTTGACGGGCAGTCATCATCTTTGGATCTTTAGGTTTAATTTTCTTTAATTCTTCATCAACCTGAAATATAACTTTGATCTATTATTATCATTGTCTTATAATATTTATATGCACAAAAATTGTTAAATTAAGAAAATATAAAGATGGATGTTTCAAGAGCAATAATTCATTTGTTGCAAAATCACTTGGTCAGGTAGGGGTAACACTTCCAATATTATGTGTAAATAATTATCAAGAGTAAATGATAACTCAATGAATACAAAGAAAATTTCTGAAATCAGTAAATGCAGCATCATAATGTAACACAGGGAATCAACCAAATTATTAGCTTCCATATGTATAACATTGCCATAATGCAGTCAAGCATGAGGGCTTGAAGTCCCCATAAGTAGAATAAAATGATACACAAATGTAGGTAAAGTCAAAAGGTCTTAAAAGTCTGTAGTTGTTATAATTATGTAAAACTGATCTTGCATGAAGGTGTGACATGGATCACAGCCGGGATCGGCTACATGTCTCACTACAAGTCTATGACAGCCTTTAAATTGAACGATGACTAAATACATAATTAATTGATAATACAGGATTTAAATTTATGAAATAGCTTAATAGTAGGTCCTACAAAAGAAGTTCTTACCTCTTCAAGTTTACCAGATTTTATGGCATCCAACCATCGTTCTTCCTCACTAGATGTACCACTATCTCTACCTTTTTTCTTTTTCCTTGATGTTGCTTTAGGTGGAGTACTGGATGAAGAGCCTGGTATAGAACGTCGGGAGTCAGAGGAATACTTCATAGTCTGTGCTTTGAGAAGATCTGCAGCCGAAGTTCCCGGTATATCTTTGCCTCCTTTTATTTTAATTTTAAATGGTTTATTAGCAGCATCTTCATATGAAACATCAATGGACGTGTCACTATCGAAGTCATCTTCGAGTTTCCTTCTTTTATGTTTCTTATGCCTGTGTTTTTTATGTTTCTTACCGGAAGGTACATCTAAAAATTTCAAAATACATCATGTATTCTAAAATTATTGTTTTAATTAAGTAAACAAGTAGATTAAAATTACCAATAACTATTTCATCCTCCGTTGTGCTTTGTTCGCGCTGTCTACGTACCATAATTGAAGTTTTACTTTAATAATAGTTAGTGGTACCGTAAGTGTAACTGTACAATACAAACGTTTTGCAAATTGCAATTAAATAACATAGATTTAGATAAATAAATAAACTACGCTTACTACGCCTTGACACTCTTGACAGTAAATTGACATTGACAAATGAAAACAGTGTGGTCATTTGTCAGAGTACTGAGTTATCTTTTCAGTAATATTTTCATTATTCCGTAATAAGAAACTTTCGATATTAAATTGATTATGATAAATTGCTAAAAACCGGTTTTGATAATCCGTTTAAGTATGAAGTGCTGTACCTATATAATGCGCTAATCTAGAAACTAGATTTTTTACAGCAGCATAAGGCCATAGACTTTATTTTACGATATTAATATCAACAAAACCACAAGTCGTTTTCGAGAAAAAGGGTCTTGACACACGGATAGACAGAAAGACCGGCAGACGTTCAACAAAATTAACCTACAAGATTTTTTTTATCATTGTGAGGAACAAACACGAATATATATTAATGACTAGCTGTGCTAGCTGCTGTGCTGTACTCCGCTCGCGTGGACTACAGAATTATCGTCTAAGAAGATATCGTGATATTTTTTTTAGATAAGGGCAAAGTATCTAAGGAGTAAAAGAAATGGTCAAAATCTATCCAGTAGTTTTTGCGTGATGAGCATACAACAGCAAACTTCAATAGTTTTTTATACACAGATTTGAGAATAAGGCATACATACCCCATGTCGATTTCATAATATGTAGACTTTAGACTGCTTTATAATATGTACATCACTAGAAATATTATGACTAGCAGTACCCGCGGCTCTGCACTCGTTAACTGCAGAATTATCATTTATGTAGATATCGTAATATCATTTTTGTCCTTTTTAGACCTTTGTTCGTTCAATATAGATTATAGTTATGCTTTTTATTTATATATTTAACATATGTACTTTTATATTATCCCTTCAGTTTCCTTAACAAGTATTATGTATAAACTGGCTACCTGTTTTATGTTGTGTCAATTTATCCTTTTTATGGGATTATTCTCACAGGTTATTTTACAGTACACCGAATATTTGGCAATTAAATTTTATAACGTGTATTTGTTACACATGAAATTGGCAAAATTGCCTACATAGGCAGAAAGCCAAAATTGAAAAAAGGAGCATGTACCTAATTTAAAAAAAAAAATTAATACGATCAAAATATATACAATATCATCATGCACGTACAACTTAAAACCCCTATCATTTTATTTACATATTATGGATACCTATAATATATAGATTAAAGCAGTGTCTGTTGCGCGTGTTTTGTCATACACACTATATAATAACGGTTACATTTAACAAATTTTGTTTATATAAACATGTCGTTTCCTGCTTCCAGTTGCTTGGCAAGCGTGTAAAAGTAAAACAGTTGCTGCCACTAATAACATAAAATATCATGTCAAAAATGACTTCAGATATATATAGAAGACGTGCTTTGAGTTCTTCAAATTGTAAATATGGTGTCTAGATCAAAACCTTTGATTGTACATGTCTAGATGCCAAGTCCGGCGTTACAAAGGAGTACTTTTCATAAAAATGAAAAATAAATTATTCGTTCAAAACCGCTGTCAGTAAAGTTAGGCCACAAAGAATATACATGTATTTTTGGGCTCTATAATGGAAGGTACAGGAATAGGAACTCCACTCTACCTTTACCCTTTACGTAAAACCATTGAGTTTGTACTATTTAGGTTCGTTTCGAATAATTGGTTGTTAGTACCTGATCAGGGTCTCATGATGGAACCAGGAACTTCTCAATGCCTTAATGCAAGAACATTGAGTTTGTACTCATTAGGTTCGTTTCAGTGAGTATTTGGTTGGCAGCACCTGATCAGGGTCTCAAAATGAAGCAACGAACATTGAATTTTTACACGTTAGGGACAATCCAAAAGAAAATCACTGTGACGGGCTTATTTCCATGAGTGGGTGGTCGCGATCCCTACCTTCCATTTCATTACTGGATATACTTACATCGGCTGAACTCCTAACGCGACATACAAGATGTATATCCATCTAAGTTGCGATCCAGTCAGACAGAATCCTATTACCCAGTAAATATTCTTTTCATATCTTAAGTAATTTTTTTATTGTAATTAATTTTTCAGTCGAAAATGCAGTTACCTTTAAGCCGATCACACACGCCACGGTATACCAGAGACCTGACCTGTCCTGTAATCCTACTACTAATTGAAAGTTTCACGCTGCGGCTAGGGAGTCAAAGGCGTTCACAGAGTACGAGGGAAGGGTGTGAGCAGAGATAAATAACAATTAGGTGTGAGTAGGACCAAAGACATTTTTTTTGGGTATAGTTTTACCCTTTCTTCGTGAAAGCGAAAGGCAAAGGTATCTAAGACCATGCAGCCAAGTCGGAGGTTTTTTATTCCAAGTTCAAGTTAAAAAGCTAAAGGCATGACATATGTATTTATTTTTATAAAGGCCGAAACCATGCCTGCAATTTTTCTGCGTTCAAATCCATGTTAACAAAGGCCATAGCCATGTCTTGAATTTTCTCTATAATGTATAAAGTAGTATGAAGTTTTCTAAATTTTTTCAAAGCCAAAGTCATATTTTTTTCTAAGTATGTCTTCATAAAGAAGAAACCTTGTAATCCTTTTTCAATAGTACAATTAAACATTTTCAATTGTAGACCATATGTAGTTGCATATGGAACGATAACACTGCTGATTCTTCAAAATTTCTTAAAAAGAGCGCGGGATACTCTCAGCATTTCCATAAACATATAACAAGTGGTTAATAAAAACCAGTCTTTGTATAGTAAAGCATGTGCACACAAAAAATATGTGTTCCAAAGATTGAGGTAAGCCAGAATTACAATAGGTGCAAGATGGAGATGTTATAATATTCATTCTATAGAGATGCTCGTTAAATCTGCCACGACCAATTCGCAAGCGACATATTGGTGTATAAAATCGTATATTGACATATTTGTCTTTACAAAACCACGGTGCTTTAACATCTTGATTAATTGCTCTGTACCATAGTCCTTTCCAACGAAGAGTTCCTTCCCAGTGACGAATCCATTTATCATGTATTTCTTTCTTGACCGAGACGAGACAATCAGAAACAGGAATTTTAATATTCTTGTACGGTACTGCATCAGAAGTGTTAGTAATTTGCCTGGCCAAATAATCTGCTCGTTCGTTGCGAATAATGTCCACATGAGATGGGATCCAGAATAAGACTAGATCTAAGTTATATTGAGTTGTGAGTATGTAATATTTTTTACGAATATCATGAATAATATGGATTTAGTAAAGCCAATAACACACTCATGCTATCTGTAAGTATAATTCAATGCAGCAAGAACTGCACACGCCTCTGCAGTAGGTATATATACTTGTTACTTCCGGCAATTTCAAGCCATGTCTGACTCGAGCTCGAATCATACATAGCTATAGACACTTTATTTTCAGACTTTGCTCCATCAGTATTCTCGCCACTCAGAAAGCTTGCTGTAGACATCATGTTTCGTATACAATGTTCTATCAATATCTATTTTTATTTTATTAAACTTGCTTTCGTACTCTCCATCACAGCAGGGTAAGATACTATTTTTACAAATATCGTAGCCATTTAAAATATTCAACACTTCTTTTATATGATTGGTAAGATAAGTGTACAAGAACTGAGTCTCACTTTAGAATGAAAAGAATTGTTTGAAATTTTTACTAAACTGTGGATGAATTTATACAACAAAAAAAGAAAGCGAACTGACATAGGGGGTAAATTGCATTCAATTTGCATAGAATTAATGGAAGATGTATTCATGGCACCCAAAACCAATCGCATGTTTTTATTTTGAACTTTCTCAATCTTTTCTGTAAATTTGCCATAAGAGGCGTAACAAAAAAAAAGTATTAAAAATGACTTCTAACTAGTGATTTGTACAACATTAAGAGAATCCTTGGATCCGCTCCCCATTTAGAGCCAGCCAAAGATCTGAGAATATTTCTTGCTATCATTTTGCTGAAATAACACACCTATGAATTGAACCGTGGTCTCAATAGGAATTTTAATTTTATGATAAAAACCGATAATTCAGAAGTAACAATCTTTTTTTAGAAAATATTACAATTTTACTTTTATGTGGATTAATTTGTAAATCCAAACAGCAAAAATAATTATACAAGCGTTGTAAATCACCATTTAACTTATTTTCAGTTTGCATCAAATCATCACCGCTACAGTATATGACAAAATCATCAGCAAATTGCAAATTAACCACGTCAAAACCCAGAACAATGTTAAGTATATATATATATATATATAATGTATATACAATAGAGGGCTTAAGATGCTTCCTTGACACACACCTTTGAAAGAAAGTTGGGGTCCATAAGTTTATTATCATATTTAACAAAGACTTCTCTACGGTTAAGAAAATTATAGATCCATCGGACCAATTTCACGGGAATGCCAATATTCAGTAGAGAAGCAGATAACACACTTATGTTCACATTATTAAAAGCTCCCACAATAACGAACAAGACACATGCAACGTGTTTGTTTTCATTCAAAGCTGAATTAATATCTGTAAAAAGGTGAGCTATACTTTCGCGAGCTGAAAATCCGCGCCGAAATCTGTATTGATTGTTAGGTAACAAATGATTATGTTCGATATAAAATTCGAGACGTAATTTTAAAAGCTGTTCAAATATTTTGCCAACACAACACGTTAACCATATTGGACTCTATTAGTCAGGACTGTTGGGATCTTTATCGAGCTTAATTGCAGGTACTAACAAATCCGTTTTACATTCCTTTGGGATAAGAGAGGCGTACCATAAGGAGTTTAAAACACACAATAATTTTGACATGTTTCGTGAGGAAAACATTTTAAACATTTTGTATGAAAAACCATCTCTGACTGTCAGCAGATTCCACAAAGACTACAAATTCCGTGGCAGCAAAATATTCCGGATAGCGTCGTGTATAGTCAGTGACAAAATAAGGTTCGAATTTATATACGCCAAGATCATCTTCGCTTTCGGAGGATAAAGAGTCTCTTGATGTGTCCTCCGCCTTATCCACAGCAAGAGCAACCGTGTCGCCTTTTTTTCCGTTTTCTCGCTGCACTGCCCTTTCCCATTATCAATCTTAAATAATTTGCATTACTCCTCTACTTATAGATTGTATCATACATACTGTACTTCTGAGATAAAATGTTATTTTTAAGTTAATTAATAAAAAAAAATCTCCTTTCTTTCGCCTTTTCTCTTCCCGCGCTTTTTCTTATCTAACCGGACCAAAGACATTCACAAAGCACGAGGCACTATTAATTCACCGATCTTGAATGTCAATACAACTACATAATATGTGACTTTTTTAATTTCTCCCACTTTTAAAGTAAAATGATTTCATTAGGTATCCCTTAAATATTAAACAAAAAAGCCTACGCGAGTATACAACAATGCCTTTACGCACACTAGGCTAGCGACAAGCGAAACCGTGCCACAAAAATGTCATCGGTCTCAAGGCGACACGGTACCAAGACGTTTATTTAATCTAAGGTCAAAACATGAATTTCTAGTACGGCCCTATTACCCTTTCCAAAATTTAAATATTTATCAAGAATTAAAAATATAAGATCGATTTGGCATAGGAGACTTCTTTCGCTATTCCATGTTTACAAAAATATAATAATAAAAAACTGGCGGTCTGCATCAAAAACCAAATGCGATGTACGAACCTACCGGGGACCGTGCGAGACACGAGTCATGCGACGCTTTCGAGAGTTGTTGAGAAATTATTGTATTCCACTCCGCTGCACCAGTGCGGGAAGAAATGTTTCGATGTTTTCCGTCCGGCACGGGATATCAATATAAAACAAAGCTTGATGAACAAAAATGTACAGCGAAACAATGTTTTGTGTAGCGTATAGAGAAAAACACGGGTTTTACGATTATTCTATATAATAGGTAGGTGATAATAGGTATTCGAATTGTTTATTTGTGATATTTTACGTTCCCCTTGCATTAAATCACAAAACAAAGACCTTACTCTTTATTCAGTGCATTAAATAATAGTTTATTGGAAGCGATCAGCGATGATGGCTCAGTCGTAGTCACAGAACATTGTCATAGTACGTCCAGGCACCACGTTCCATGATATTTTTGGTCACTGAATATAAGTAAGTCTAAGTGTTGCTTTGTTTCAGTCGTCATCTGAGCCTCTGCAGCTGCGGTGAGCCAAAGCGTGATCCGATATATCCTTCCGACATACAGATCTATTTCTAGCTTTCTCTTTCCAACTGTTCACACCAATAATTGTTTTTAAATCATTATGAACGCCATCAACCTGAGTTTAGGCCTGCTTCGAGTTTACGTCCATCATATTTTCCTTGAAGAAACCTTTTGGGTAACCTGGTATATTTTATCTTTAAAGGATGTCCTGCCCATCGTAGACGTTGGAAAATAAAAATCTGTCTAAAACGTATTTGATAGTCTTTAGCGATACACGTCCCGCGTCCTGTTTTATCTCGCACACACCACAAATAACTAATAACAATAATAATACACATTTTATTATGCATCTAACTCAACACAACACAACAGCTTTTTTTATTAAGTATTCTAAAATATTGTTTCCATTTCAGAATGATCTTCTTATATTTATTATTAAAATGTAATATTATTAAAAATATACAATAAAGAGAAGCCGTAATTTATGACTTATTTCTTCACGAAATTTCTTGTCGGTCACGCGATCGCGCATGATTATGTAAGAAATGCCATGTTCTCGTAATAAGTTAACTACGCAGTCTACGCCAAGCAAATTCAGTTAAAATAAATATTAGAGCCACAGTTTAAGCATTAATATATATTGTTTAAAATGGCATGAAGTATTTTGATGTGTCCCATTCTATGAACTCAGTTGACGAACAACAAATAACAAACACGTTGGTCAAACGATTGTATTACAAGAAGCGTAGCCAGGATTTTGATCAGGACAGGAAAATCAGCAGGTAAAAGAAATCTAATGTTTATTTGGTTGAACTTTAGAATCGCTACCGCTGAATTTGATGTTTTGAAGTGTGGGGGATGGAGGAGAGTGTTACTACAGGTAATCCTACTGTGAAGGAAAAAGTGCGGAACAAATAATTTTTGAGAAATTATTTTTTTCGGTTTTATTTTATTTATTCTATTTTATTTTAATATTTTAAGAAAACTTACAGCTAAGTACTTATTTAAGTTACATGTATAAATTAATGAAGGCCATTTACAAGTTCTCACATATAATTATGTACTTATATATAAAAAAAAAATAAAGTAGACGGAAGAACACAAAAATATTAACAAAAGAAATAAGAATTCAAAAGAGCTTTCAACTTCTGCACAGTTGTATTAAATATATCAATGTCTAAATCACTAACTAATTTATTCATACTGCTGCTTACTCGAATGAAATAGGAATTTTGTCTGTAGGTAGTTCTAACTATAGGACTATAAAGTATGTTAGGGTTTCTAAAAGATGCTGCCGGTACACGTAGGTTAATTTTGCTCAGTATCTGGCAGTATCTCAGTATCAGTTTGTGGCTATATAGGTAAGTATATGAATTTTAAATTAATAATTATTGTTTCTGGCACTCACCGGCCGAAAACGCGGCCCGCTCGTTTCGCTCGCTCGGCTCGTGCATTATGTTCACGGTTCAAAATTATTATTTTTATGTGGAGAAACACTTCATGGGTACACACTCGCCCGGGGGGACGACTGTTTATGAGATACTCCTACTCACTAAAACTCCACGGTGTACTATCCGCCGCGCCGCGCTCAATGGGGCGACGCGGAGCGGCGGCCGGCCCGGCAATGTCGAGCTCCGGCCTACAGGAGACAGTTCGGTACAACCCTAACTGTCTTCTCCGTCCGCCGAAGCTACCCAATTTTAACACTACAACGGAAAAACGAAAATATTTTACTTAATACAAAAAACGGCACAAAATATAAAATTAGATGGTATTTGACGTAAATAATACAATAATCGTTAAAAAAATAACAAAAAAGTATCTAGAAATTTATACTAGCTTGACAGAATGTCCTGTACAGCAACCGATGGTACTAAGTACCTACGGTGCAGTCTATAAAAAACGGCAACAGTTTGTGAAAAATTCCATCGGCAGTCGTCGCTGTCATATCAGCCTGTTGAAATACTACTTCAAACCTCGATCAAGGCACCCAGTATCCATTGGAAAAAGGAACAAATTTAATGGACGACTATTCGGCATCCGCACGGTACGGTAAAGGTAAAAATTTACGAAAATCTTCGTTCATGCCGTGATGGCAACCGTGTAGTTTTGGCTTAATAAACCAGCCCGCGTGGTTTTGAGAAATAATGATCGGCACGTAATGTATCGGATGATAGTTAAAATCTTTCATTAAAAAATAATTTTACACTAATTGCTCATTATGACGTATTTTAATGTTCATGTTAGTAATGTACTTTAATACTGGTGTTGGTCTAGGTTTATATTGCTTCACATTATAACACTAACAAGAGTCTGTTGAAGCAGTTTTTATTAGTCTTTTATTTACCGAACCTTACCGAATTCACCCAAGCGCATTTAGTTGTAACTAGGGATACAATGTTTAATAAATATCGATATTAAAATTGAAGATTTAAGCATATCGATAATCGATATACCGAGTTTTCAAACTCCTGTTTATCGATATTTCTACATTTTTAAATAAGCCTGTACTACAGTACAAATAAGATTTTTAATAAGCCTAAAATATACCTGTAAGAAATTGAATTAAAATGTAATTTATAATTGAATTAGGTATATTTTAAAAGATACATCAAATTATCCCAATATGTGTCGCTGATGGATCCTAAAAACTATTATTGTTTGACAATCCTTTTCCCTGCAACCTGTTACGGTTCTGCGTGATAGTCGCTCCGGACTTTGAAAACAGCCGTTCAGCTTACCACTGATGTGGCGACGAAAGGCAGATGCCTCATGTATATATTCCTGAGTAATATTAATTTGCTTAATAAAGCTGAAATATACAATGCTAACTCGTCGTCACCATTAATCTTTTATTTTATTTATGTGAGCTAATGCTTTATGGAAGTTCTAAAAGTCGTAATTTTTCTTTTCTTCGTCTTCAGATGAAGTAGAAGCAGTTGGTTTGTTGTCTTTTATCATTTTGATGTGGAACATCTAATGCGGCGGGTCAGAACGGTTGTTGGACCCAATGTTGGTAGATGTTGGCGTGGCGACGCTTTGGTCCAACGTTTGCGTTGTGGAGCCGAGTTCGTTTTTTTTTAATAGACAGACTGGATCATTTCAAAGTTTCATGCTAAAACATGGATAGATTAAAAGCGGTTGGTAGGGATCGCGATCACCATACATATAGTATTAAAGTAAACATCTTCACAGTGGCTTTCTTTTGGATTGTCTTGTTTCGGGATCACCCGGTGTATTTATTTACCAGGTACAGGTATAGGTACAGTAAGTCAGGCAGTTAACCAATCACCTCTTTGCCTATTGCTTATTCAAATACAATTGTATCTGAAGATTACACCTCCAGTTGTGATTCGGAATATTCACTATACCATTTCCATTTCTTTATTTTCTCGATGACAGCTCGCTCCTGTGAAAACTTGAAAGAGCGTCTTTTTTACAATATGTAAGCATTATTTTATAAAAATATGACGTTTACACACGTACAAGGTTATACCAGAGTCGGAGAAACTGATACAGAAGGAGCGATATCAATAAACGTAACACGATAACAGACCCGATATTTTTTTACAATATGTAAGAAACTAAACTACTGCCGGATACTTTTGTACAAATTTATTAACTAATATTACATTTCATTACAAGATGTTACACGTATTAATTGTTGATTGATAATGCTAACTTCTTCAAAATTTTCGAAGCTGTTGTAAAATAAGTAGATATAGGTAGGTACTCGACAATGAAACGAAATAATTATAACGACAGGTAATCTTCGTGGTAATAGCGGGCCACAATTTTGATACTCTGTTTCAAAGTAATTACGAACCTTGATCACCTGTTATCTCGCCTGCCTTTTCAGAACAGATCCTTTCGGCATTTTGATATTTGACAGCTGGGCAGCAATCAACACGAAGGAACACAAAATACACAACGTAACGTATGGATAATGTGAAAAAACTCAGCGTACAGAAATATAGTGACTAGCACGACCGTCTTGTTGCGAGTGACTGATTAAAACAAACACAAAATGGCAGTGGGCTATTGAGTGTTCCCACTTTGAAAAAATATATTTGAATGTTTTTGTTGTATTTGTCTTTGTTCAAAATATAATAAATATATGCGATCGATATCATTACTTATTTGGTCACAACACTACAACTATCAAAATAGAACTGTCATAGAGAAAATAAAGAAATGGAAATAGTATAAAATGTTTCACATCTGCCGTGCGTCCTGTGACGCCTGACAGGCAACTTTTTTTCTTATTTTTAACATAACCATGAAACAAGCATCGGGTTTAAAAAAAATTAAGATATTGTATCGAGAATCTCATAATGTTGATACCTACTGCCAATAATAATGAAAATTTAGAATCATCAAAGTGTTTTCAATTTTCGATATTGGGTATTTGCCGATATCGATAATATCGGTTTTTCGATAGGTCGTTACAACTTTAGTTGTAACATTATAAATATTAGAATAGTGTATGACGAATTTAGCGCTCACAAGGCTGCTAACAAAGGGTGAATGGATTGTCTCTGGTAAATGGTTTCGAATATTAGTAACGAGAGTGGTAGGTTCACTGCAACGGTGATTTGAGATTCAGCTCACGCTTAATGCCGCCGGAACCTCACTGAATATTTGCAATTAGATTACCTACATCCGGTGTACAGGCATCGAGATTTCAATATTCTTAGCAATAGACTTTAAAACTGAAGCTAATATTTAAAAAATCGCAAACATCATGCTAACTTTTCAATAATTTAGGAGACACAAGAAGACTGGTACTCACGTTACTGGGTGGTAGAACACGACAATTAATTTTAACTGGATCGCGGCCACGATACATCAGCTTTAGCATCCGCCATAGTGGCACGCTTAGGCGTGTTATGTTCTTTTTTTTTTGGAATCAGTCGGTGTATATCCAGTAATCAAGCAGAGTGGTAGGGATCAGTGTTGCCAAGTTGTCTATTTTGTGGCTATATCTGGCAACATTTAACATTGGTTTAGCCAAAAATATCAAATATTAGTGGCTAAATTATCGTTATCATGGGGAATGTTCCGAGGAATTGTTTGGATTGATCGTGGCTACTGAATTTCACCATCGGACATCGCGACATAATCGTAAATTCCATCCATACCACCTCGATGTCCAGCGTTCCACAACAGTGCGTTTCTTAAGGCACTTTCTGCCTCGCACAACCACTCTGTGGAACCAGCTGAGGTCGCCTGAGGTCTTTCCGAAGCGTTATGACCTGGTCTTGAAGGTCTCAAGAAGAGAGCTATTCTTCTCTAAAAGGCCGGCAACGCATCGGCGAGTCCTCTGGTGTTGAGGATGTTTGTGGGCGGCGGTGATCACTTTTCATCAGGTGCGCCACCTGCCCGTTTACACCATTTTTATAGTAACAAAAAAAAAAAAATAGCCACGAATTTAGTAACTCTGTTAATAATGCACAATATTTTATATTTTCATATCATAGCACTTGTTTTCACACATCTACAATGCCAGTGGAGAATCAGTATTTCATGATTTGTCTCTGACGGCTCTATTCCTCTATCTCAAATGCTGAGTGGGGAAAGATTATTAAAGTTTAGCATCCTGAGAGCAATAAAGAAAAAGTAGGTATAGAAATAAGATAAGTTTACATGCACATAATTGTTTACTAAAAAAATTAGATTATATAAAAACGACTTTCTTTGTTTAAAAAAAATCAAAACCATCAACGTCTAATGAGTGTTATGTTGAATCAACGTATAATCAATAAATAAAACGCTTTTAAGTTATGAACTTGTGTTTGTTTTCAAGCCAAATTTTTGGCCACTTTTAGCCACTTTTTAGGGTAGGAAATTTTTAACATTCTAGCAACTTCATCAAAGTGGTTGATAACTTCTTGTTTCCTTGACTTGGCAACACTGGTAAGGATCTGTAACCAATTGGGTCGCGACCAATATGCGCATCGTAAAATACCCCTCATATTGACTCCGTTTTGGTTTTTTCGTGTTTCGGCAGCAGTTAGCGTTCATCCTACTGCCGAGAGGCCATGACCGATGATGGGTTGCTTGTTGTTTTTGGACTGTTCTGTTCTTATCATCAGGAACATTGGCGTCACTTTATAAAGAAAATATGAAGGGTTAAAATGGTGCCAATATAAAAGGAATCGTGGTTGAATCCAATGTAGTCGGCGAAATAAAGGCCCATCAGTTTCGTTGTCTTGGCCACTACAATAGAGTAGAGGGGAATTGAGGATTTGGAGGATTGATACTTGGAGCGGTCTATCGGTTTAATAATTGATAACACTATGAGTTGACGGCGAAGGAAACCATCGTGAGGAAACCATTAACATTTTAACTGCGGGACTTATAGGCTGGTTCGGCTAAAAATATAAAGATGTGAAGAAATCCAGACTCAACGACTTTATCGGAATTATAGAGACAGATTTTAGGTATTGAGTGCAGTAATAGTTTTTACAAGTTGCACTTGCACTTGTTCTGCGACCACATCCACTCATCTATACAATTAATAAAATTGAAGTGTCTGTTTGTAATGTTAAAATAACAGATTTTTATTATATGCATATGAAAGTATATACGATAGGTACCTATAACAAAAACACAATTTTTAAAATTTTTGTCTGTATGTTTGTTCCGGGTAATCTCCGGAAAGGTTGAACCGATTTTGACAGGACTTTCACTGGTAGATTAATTTTATAGGGATTGCTA
This sequence comes from Saturnia japonica, assembly GCA_033032175.1. Taxonomy (NCBI): domain Eukaryota; kingdom Metazoa; phylum Arthropoda; class Insecta; order Lepidoptera; family Saturniidae; genus Saturnia; species Saturnia japonica. The sequence goes on along the minus strand of CM065306.1, from coordinate 8,855,128 downwards.
CTATTGTTTTAGAAAAGGAATTAGGGTTCCGCATTAATAAATAAAAACTCTTCATACTGAATCAATTCGGGCGCTTAAATGGCTTACTCTGAATAAACTATTAGAGATATAGCAAATTAATGTACTAAATAGTTGTAGACATTAAAAAGACCTACAAAAAAGTCACGTGAGTATGTATCTAACTTTTAAGGAACACCCACAATAAGCATTTTTGTCTTTTAAAATAGCCGGGATCGGGGAAACAAGATTCGCGCTGGCATTCTGTAGTACACGTGAGCGAAGCCGCGGGCACAGCTAGTACGCAATAAATCTACATATAAAAGTCAAGCTTTCAATTCTTGGGACTAAACTTAAGCACCCGAATAATATACAAGTACCTACGTAGTGCTTACATAAATTTTAGTTCTTTTTTAATTTAATGGGCTTTTATCGACTTTCTAGTGACGTTCGTTAATATGAATCCATTGGAAAGTTTGGGCGGATATAAACCAAGTTTTCAATTTCGTAAATAAGAAATTTAAGCGAAGCTGATGTACTATTATGCTATAAATATTTTTAAATGACGTCAGATAAGGAACTAGTTACCTGCAGGGTAAGGGATTACTACTTTATTGCCGTTGCCTATTTCCCAGAAGGCCGAAAATATATTAAGTATGTACATATTTCAATATATTTGCTAATGTAGGCACGGAAAGGGTGTTTGGTTTGTTATTCATTCTTAGGCTTCATTGAGACTAAGTGAGTCTTTACAGAGTTTAAATCATATAGTCTGTTTCAGGCAATAATATTATTTTATGTAGATACTATGTGTAGGTACGATATTGTAGATCATTATAATATTTATATTCACAGAATCGACTTTATTCAATAGTGATTTTTTTACATTATTTGTAATTCAGATCAAGCTACTAATTTTATAATTATCATTATCGCTGAGAAAATATTCACGGTGACAAAAGTTGCCCGAGCGCGTGTACTAATTAAATAATAGTAATAACATTTCTTATTATAAATATATGCAGTGGTGCCGTGGACTGTGCAGAACTTGTAAGTAACATTTATTTACGTCTTAGAAATCCATCTCCCAACTATCGACTAAATAATTATCTTTTGAGAGCACTTAGGCAATTCAAAAAAATAAAAACACTTCATTCAATTTAGGCCCCAAGAAGACACTTATGAACGTCAGAACACTACTATCGTTGACTTATATTCTTCCGCAGTACATTATATTATTATAGCGATTACTACTAACTACTAATGATTTGGAAAATATTCATCGAGAAGAGTCGGTAAGGAACTCGTTTGGGTGTATCTTTCTTTTTATTTATTTTTCCATATTCCAACTGTATAAATAATAACAGATAATAAATTAATAATCATATTAATAATTCACTTCCAGACGTCACTATCATTCACATAAAGATAATAATAACACCTACCCGATAAACTTTTGACATGGTCTCTGAACTCATTGTCTGGCAAACCAGTAATATGCTTCTAGGTCCTATTATAGAACCTAGCACTATTGCCTAAAAAACTTTTATTAATCTTACAAGTTTAAAACACGGTAGGTAGGTGTAATTGATGTCTATTTCTAGTACTAAAACTGTGCTGGTCTTTGACAAAATCTAGATTGTCAAAGTTTTTACGAATATAAATTAAGTTATCAAGAAATGTAGGTAATGGAAAGTTTTGACTTGTTTAACACTACTGCTTCCTAACTTAAATATAAACTAAGATCTCAATTCAATCGATTGGACTTCTCTTCTGTTAATAATTTTGCCTTCCATTTGTGAAATCTTTTTAATGATCTACATTTGAAGCAATGAGTGCTCATTGGTAACGTGTATGGACATCACGCTGATCGACATGAGTTCGAATCCCTGCAAGTCTATCGTGAAAATAGTGATGAAACCATAGATTGGTAGTAGGGGTTTTTCTATTAATCGCATGGCTAGCTACTACCCTCAAGTTAAAAATCTGTCGCCAAACATTTATACTGTGTTTTGGCAGATGCACTTGAGAGCCAGTCCTCCATTACCGTTCTACCATCTTGGGCTTCATTGTAACTTAACATCAGGTGAGATTGAGACCAAACGCTATACCTGTAAGTTTAAAAAGAACCTTTATGTTACCTTACTGTTTTAGCCGTAAGTATGCCTATTATTACAAAAAAAACACGTGCGCAGTTCACACGTGGTAGAACTGAAACCTTCAGAAAACATAAAATATCTTCTTTAAAATTCTAAATCAGTGGGACTCGAACTATCGAACACTTGTACATACAACAGTGTGTAAAATTCTAGTCGGCACACCGCTAAGCCAATACGACAATGATCATAGCGGTGAAAGTCAGGATTTGCATTAATCGTGTTTAATATATTTCTATCTCATTCTCTCGCAGGCTAAATCCTATACAAGTCTCTTTATAGTGTCGCTTTTTCGTTTCATCCCGTTTCAAATCACAACTTGGTAGTGTATCTTCGAATCCGAAGGTCCAATACCAATGAAATTAAAATGGGACCACTCTTGAGGTACCCCCTTCCAAAGAAAAAAGAATTATCTAAATCGGTTCATAAACAAAGAAGTTATGGCTGAAAATCTATATAATAAAAGAAAAATTATATTTGCAATTCACAGGTGGTAGAAGTGATACCTTCACAGCTATGATTTTTTTTATTCAGAAAATAATCAAATACACACTAATTATTTAAAGTTTATGAAAATGTACATACAAGTACTCACAATCATTATTCACAATATCATTTTCAATGAATGCACATTTGAAATATCCATGGTAACCTAACACATTATCAATCAGTAACAGAATGTCATAAGTGTTGTCTAAAAAGTTTTTGTTTCGTGTATTTTTGGTGAAGTAATAAAAAAAATAGAACTGAATTGAGTAACCTCCTCCTTTTTTGAAGTCGGTTAAAAATAGCAAAACAGCTTACCCTCTGGGAAGCATCAAAAGGCATACGCCTAGGGCTCTTTGTCGGGCATTATAATCTTAATTATACGCATGCTAGAACCGCAAATGTACTAAGGTTAATTAAAGGAAGTTCAAGAGTCGTTACAACTCGTAAATGGTGCGATACTTATACATGAAATGGGGTCGCATTACAAATGACATATCACGTAGAAGCCGTTTGTTTTTAACAGACTGAAAAAAAGGTGGAGGTTATCAATTCACTTGTTTTTTTAAAATGATTGTTAAGCTCAGAATTCAGTCATTTATTAATCGATTTAGAAAAATATTGTTAATTATTTATTTTGACTACATAAATCATTTTCAAGTGGGTCCCATTTTAATTTCATTAGCATAGGACTTTGGATTTCGAAGATACACTTGAAAACTCTTCAAAATCGAATAGGAAATGTATAGTGATTCATATATTGGTAGGTTTATAATAATCCAACACTAAGTAGGTACCTAACTAAGAACGTTCTGAACTAACAAGGACTGCGAAAGCCCAACGGAAGAAACTCTTTAACAACAAACAGCATAAATATGGAATGTTCCTCACTTGCCTCCTTGCGTGTGATCTACCGTTTGCATAATGATCAAATGACGCATGATCACAAATATACCATTCAAATTTTTGTCAGTCTGTCTGTCTATACAAACGTATAACCGTATTTAACTCAAAAAGAGCTTGATCCATTTTTATGAAATTTTTGTACATATAAAATACATGTAATTTCTCAATTGATACGCTATATGAATCATTAATCCATACTAATATTACAAACATGAAAGTAACTCTGTCTGTCTGTCTGTCTGTTACGTTTCCACGCCTAAATCGCTGAACCAATTTTGATAAATTTTGTAACTAGCTTTTTGTAACGAAATTAAAACTTTAAGAGTTGAAAAAAGGGGATTAAAGTTTGTAAGAAAAAAATGTGGGAACACCAATGTGAATGTGTGGTTGGTGAAATGACATCGGTTTCCACGCCAACTCGTTTGTTGATTTATTGCCATTGATATACCTATTGTAAATTATCTGGATTATACGGTTTTGCTACAAGCGAATTCTTACATTGTGTTATCCCACATGTGGTGACCCCGACGCGATTTGAACACGAACCTTCTGACTTTTTGACAAAACTAAAACCAATTTTAATTGAAATTTAGTAAAGAGATATATTGGTCCTTGAAGAAGGACATAGGTCACCTTATGATGCGAAAATAAAACTTGAAGGAATGAAATAGAGGATCAAAATTTGTATGAAGAACCCGTATGGTTTACATTAGGGATAAAAATTCATATGTATGCTTTTGATAAAAAAAAATAAAAGGGGTTTCACGTTTGTCAAAAGCCTTCCCGCAAGCCGGTACGATAAGGGATGACTTTTATTACTGAAGTTTTATTGGGACGGTTAATGTGTTAGATTTATATTGTCATATAATTACAATACTGTACATATAGTGACAAACCCATTTATGATTTTCTTTTGGTTTGTCGTGTTCCGAGATCAGTCTGTTTATATCCAATAATACGCAGACAAAGTCGCGTGTACCAGCTAGTATTTGGAATAAAAATGAAATTACGGGATGAAAATAATTACTGCGTAACAAACGCGTGCGGAGGCCCAGGTCATGGCTAATTTTAATAAATGTATTTCGATTATTTTAAATCAATTATAAGGATTTTTTTGCGAATAAATATATAGCGTTTTCAATTTCTTGCAGGCAAAGACAAGAACACAATTTAGTCGAAAAGTATTTAATAAATATTAATAACCGGATCATATGATAATTGATGGCGAATGAGGTATAGTGTAGACGAAAAATAAGCTCAGTGATTAACCATTGAAGACACAATAGTCTCAATTAAGATTTAAAGATTAAAAAAATGCATTTTGATGGTACTTGAGTAACTAGTATCAGCGAAATGGACGAATAATACGCAGAATTTCATTGTATTTAATTCTAAAGGAAAAAAAGATAAAAAATATTTAAATTTAAAATTAACAGACACACATAGTTAATAAGGCAATAACTAACTCTATGTTTTTTACTGTGTAAGTTTGTCACGTCATATCACATTCAGATGAGTGTTTATTGACCTAACAAGGCCGAGCTAAGTCGACAAATCCCTTTAGATTAATGTCCCTCCCCGGATCTAGTCCTTCGCACACGTATATCAGAGGGGTGTGAAATTACCTCGTGTATTTATGATAACAAGTTGGTGTATAACTATATACAGTATGCAATCTATACTAATATAATATAGCAGAAAAGTTTTTTGTTTGTTTGTTTAAACACGCTAATTTCTGGATCTACCTGTCGGATTCGAAAAATTGATGATAACCAAACTCTCGAGGAATGGTATAGGGCCATAGGCTATTTAAGAATAGGCTTGAACTCTCAGATAGCCTTAAATATTGATTTTTGTTACGTAAGTCGGAAGTCGGGGCCATCCTAAACTGCTTTAACCGCGTGCGCTGGCGTAATTGTTGATACGGAAATATAATGTTCTACAAACATATTGGTCCTTAGTATATCCAAAAAAGTCAGCCATAGCATATGCCTGTCTTAATATATACATAGCCACAATAAGGTATTTTGTGACAAACATTTGTTAAAGAATAAAAAGTGATTTCTGAGCATTATTTTTAGCATGGCATATTAATCCTGACGAACAAAAGTTACTTCATCATAAAGACAATTTTATGAAGTTAAACTTTGCTCTTTAAAGCATGTTATTTGGATACACAGTTTAGATCATGCAAAATTAAAATAATTTAAAACGGTTCAGGTCTGTGTAGTACTGTAGTAGTAGTGGTGTGAAAGAGCTTTGTGACCTTGGATAACCTTGGACCCCCGAAGAAAACCCAGCAATTTTTTTATTTTATTTATATAGTATAATATAATAAACCGGAAAAGATTTTTGTTTGTTTGTTTATACACGCTAATCTCTGGAACTACCAGTCGGATAAAAAAATATCATTTTTATCTATCATAGCCAAATTCACGAGGAATAGTAGGTATTATAGGAGACAATACCTCGCAGCTAGTATTTTTTGTTATGTAAGTCTGAATTCAGTGTGCTCATGAACTGCTTTCTCCGCGTGCGCTAATGTAATGGTTAATGATACGTAAACGCAAGGTTCTACAAAAATTTTGTTCCTTAAATTACCTATCTCCTATACTTAAGAGACAATAAGGTATTTTGTAACAACAATTTGTTGAATAATAAAAAAGTGAATTATATGCATAGGCATGGCATATTAATTCTTATGAACAATAGTTACTTCATCACAAAGACAATTTTAAAATTTAAAATTTCGCCTATATAGCATGTTATTTGGACACATAGTTTAAGAGATAAAGAAAAATAAAAATATTTTGTACTTGCGGGAAGTGAGTAGGTACAACACCGGGTGCGTAGGCAGCTTTGTTTTTGTCGGATAAAATTAACACGGATGAAACCATGGGGCATAGCTAGTGTAAATAATAAATAGGCATATCTTATTAGTACAGATATCTAATATGTATATACCCACTATGTAATGAATACCTAATATCCATGTAAGACTAGAACGTTTAGAATTTTCACTTTAGAAAAACGTTTTCAACAAAAAATATCAGTAAACTATTAATTTAAACGTTATTAAAAAACTTTTGCATTAATAGTTTAATAGAAATTTATATTCAACTGTATTCAATGTTATGAACAAGGAACAATAGCAATTATAAGTAAAGTTATTACCAAAATACTTTTACATTTAAAATAAAAATACGCCATTCTCCAATCACATAATGAACAGGAGGATAAAACAAGCGTACTCTTGCCACGGGGTGCGGGTGGTGTTACGCGAAGCGACGTGGTGGGAGAGTGGTGGGCGAGTAGCTGTGGCCGGAGCGGCGCGGTGGGTGTTGCAAAATACGATAACGTCAGTGGAATTATGTCTAGCTGTACGTTCGTTTCATGCATGTGAGAATTTTGCTTTTAAAAACTAACACTGAGTTGCCGCCCAGGGCGTTAAGCGCAAAATTCAATGTTGTATTATTTCACGTTTAAACCTGAATTGTATGTAGTGAAATATACAAGCGCTACAATTATTGCCTAATCCCTGTTTACATTGACTAGCGTTAATATAATACTAGCTGTGCCTGCGACTTCGTCTGCGTGGAATTTCTTGTATGAAAAACAGTGATACCTAACAAAAACAAATGTGTAGTTGTACTGAAATTCATCATTGGCGATTTAAATGTGTTTACCTACTGTATGAATGTCTCAGGTTCCTGACACGCAGCGTAGTATATACTTACAGTTAGCAGTCAGCCGTGTCTTACGCTCTTTACTACTTTCGATCGACCGATACTCTACTATACGTCTACGCTGTGTGTTCAACCTAATACGTAGTTCCCTATAGGTTTCTGGGACGCTTAAATTCTTTCTTAGCATCTTTTTCAGCAGCAAGTCTCATTTGCTATTTTTGGATTTATAGCAGTCAGATTTGAAAAAAATATCTTTGCATACATACATACAATACGTACAAACATAACTCTCGTTTTTCGCAGTCGGGTAATAAAACTAAAGCATTCTAATAAATGTATAATACACGGAGCTGATTTTATCATTATTAGCGTAATTGTTTACACCAAGCTTTTCGTGACTTCTTTATATTATTTTTGTTATAAGATGAGATAAGTTTTTGGTAACAAAACCCCGAGATGTGTCGTGACACAAACGGTAGCAAGGAAATGAAGGAATAGTAATAAAATTGTATTTAATTAATTTAAAATTACATAATCAGTACATTCCATTTTTTTACTTTTTTACTTTTACTTTTACTTTTTATTATGTAGCTTCCATTATGCGATAAGGACCTTCGTTCCAAAAGAAAGAGTCTTAAAGTAATTAAGAAATAGGACTTTCAAAGTAACAAAATACGTATCAACTATCGGACACATAGCAATTTATTCCCTGACAAAGCCTAGCTTGTATTATGGGTACTAAATAGTAAATAAACTTGCACATATATTAGCTGTTCCCCACGGTTTCACCCGTGTTAATTATATGCAACAAACACCGCGCTGCGCCGCCAATGCACCCGTGTAGTCTATCATACATAATAAAATTGTTCTTTCCGCAAGTAGGTACAAATTATTTTAATTTTTCAATATCTCCTAAACTATGTGTCCAAATAACATGTGTAGCGACATCTACATAGCGACACATAGCGACATCTATCGAACCACATACGACGCATCCTACATCGCGCTATAGAAATTAACTCTTCAATTGAGTATATATATATATATATACAAGAACCCGACTACAACCGTTGGGCAGCTGCCCGCCAAACATAAAACCCGTCTGGTCGGAGGATCCTCCCTTTTCTATGGCGGATGAGGAACTTTACTCTCTGTTCCTCGCTTCCGCTAAAGTGGTGACCCCGCGCATGAACGTCACCGCAACCTTCTTCGCAAAAAGCTACGTCATCGTGACGTCATCATCACTTCCTCAAGCATTCAAGCGGCGAGTCATACAGCCAGCCAGCATCCACGGCAACTTCGGGTATCCTGACCACCAGCATGCAGTGGACGGCGCATTCCTGGTCATCACCCACAGCCTTCTCAGCAACCTTGGCACAGCACACTGCACTTCGGCCGGTCAGCAAGCAGAGACGTACTTCTCTCCTGGTCGACGCAGCAGCCAGCCACTACGCAGCACTGCAACACTCCGACTCACTGGAGCATTCTTGCAGCATCACTCCGACTCACTGGGGCATCACCGCAGATAGTTCCGACTCACCGTGAACTATGCGGCATCTGGTTCTGACTCACTGGAACATTCCACTGGCCCGGCAAGCATCACAAGATGTATGGACGACTCAACCTGCTATCGACCTCCGGTCTCGGAGGGGAGTGATGTAGCGACATCTACATAGCGACATCTATCGAGCCACATACGACGCATCCTACATCGCGCTATAGAAATTAATTCTTTAATTGAGTATATATATATATACAAGAACCCGACTACAACCGTTGGGCAGCTGCCCACCAGACATAACACCCGTCTGGTCGGAGGATCCTCCCTTTGCAATAGTTCTTCTATACATGCTATAAAGGAGAAAGTTTAACTTAATAAAATTGGTCTTTACGATGAAGTAACTTCTGTTAGTAAGTACTAATATACCATGCCTAAAAATAAAGCTCATAAATCAATTTTTAACCTTCAAAAAAAAATCTTCAAAATACCTTATTGTGGCTTAAGTTTAAGAGATAGGCATATGCTATCGCGGACTTTTTGAAGTGAAAACTTCTTTAACCGCGTTGAGCGATTTTTGGTAGAGGAAAAATGTATGGGTTCGCGTGACCTTGGCGTCACTGATGACCTCGACATGCTCGTGAATATTGTACTTGTGTCAGGCTAGCGACGCGACTAATTCATTGTATATACTCGACTGTAGCAAATGCGTGTTTGAATGTTTGGATGGCTAAAATTTTGTGATTTCGCGTCACCGACACGATTTGCAACAATTCAGATTATAATTGACTAAAAAATACAAAATTCAGTTTTCACTTCTGTCGGCAGTCCTTATTTTTGTTGAGTTGAGTTTTGACATTGTACAGTTTGAACATTGTATTTACATAATAATATTATTAACCATTACGCCAGCGCACGTGGATAAAGCAGTTCGGGAGGGCGTAATCTTAAATAGACTATACTATTTCTCGAGAGTCTGGCTATCATATACAAAAAGAATTTTCCGAATCCGACTCGTAGCTCCGGAGATTAGCGTGTTTAAAACAAATAAAAATAAAATCTTTTACGCTTTATTATATTAATATACACTACACAGTATAGATAGGATATACAACTGACAATTAACCTCATTACACATGACAGACAGTCATGTGCGAGGACCGAACCCGCGACCTCTCTGTCGACCTACTATCACTCCGATACGATATAATTATATTTGCGAATTTCGACCTCTAATATTTTTAAGCAACTGACTAACTGACATATCAACGCACTGGGGCTAGTACCGTCAAAATTGGCTTGCGGGTTCCTTTTTAAAATTCAATGCCTAAGGTGATGAAAAGGGGATGAACATTTGTATGAAAATCTTTCATTTTTGAAAATAAATATATGAAAATTGTTTCTTTTTGGAATACCACCGAACCTAACGTTAGACTTTCATCAACTTTCGTCGAAAACTTAAGACGTTAACGTCATGACGTGACGTCAAAAAATGGGATATAACTCAACTATAACGCGAGCGAAGCCACGAGCAAAGCGCTAGTTTTATATATTGAATCTGCCACTAGTATTATAAAACGTATTGTTACTTATTTTGCGATAAGCTTAACCTCATACAGAAACTTGTGATTCATTAGATGAGCAGGAAGTCGAAGTTCACTGTTACCCTAAGAGGTTTCACGTTAACCTTCGCCATAGGTTGCAAAATTAACAGCAAATGTTCCCTTATCTATAAATAAATCTATTGTTTTGTCTGCCCACGGCCCGGCGCTGCGGCGACACGATGTTCAATGCCGCTGGTTCTCTCAGCCCGCTGGTCTGCACCGAGTGCGAAAAAGGTCAACTGAACCGAATAAGTGCTACATATATATTTAATTTAGCGGAAAATCTGTAACAATAGTCGCTTAGTTTTATTTATGTATATAAAAATGAATGATTATTGATCTTCTATTCATTCTTAAACCATTCATCCGATTGCAGTGAAAATTTGGTGAGTTGTTGTAAGCATTCCCGAAATTGTTCTCTTTTAGTACAACCAGTTTGCAATAGGCAATGCGCAAGTCGCAGTGAAGTCGCTGGTAGCGCAGTGAAAGCTAGTAGATTGGTAATAAATATTTTAAAGTAAAAAGTATGAATTCGAAATTGGTCGCGATCCAGTCGAGCAAAACAGCCCTTTAACCACGCTATCGCTATTTCCCCGTTTTTTGCTCATCAGGGTGCAACACGTGCAGGTGGGTTTGGCTTAGACGTCTCAGTGCTGAAGATGTAATTCGACACTCTTTATACACACATAATACAACGTTTAAAAACAATGTTAATAATATGAGTTCAAGTTCTTATCATTGACCAATGATATTTTATAAGTAGGTACAGGCATTGACGCTCTTTACATGCGATCGTGAAAGGTGGGCAATTGCCATCAGTTCACTACTTTAATTCCTTTTTGACAATAGAGTTTCCGCTTTACGCTGTGATTTCCTATCTCTCTTTTCTTTCAACATGCTGATAAGCCCTTTTCAAATTACTTTTAGTGAGAGTATAACGCGTCTATTTATAAAACGTCATTGTCATTGACACCTAACTTCATAATATTGCACTTCCGTCACATGATGCGCGCGTAGTTAAAAAAATTCCCCTTTATTAAACACGGCAAAAGAAGCATTTAATTAATCTATGAAATAAGAATCTAGTTTTATAGAATATAAAAGTAGTTATTATTATTTATATATTAGAATATAGTTTTTGAATTAAATCCGGACATACAAACAGACAGACAATCAATTTTTTTATTGCATATTCGTGTTCGGTATTGTTAATATAGTATGTGTATGCCTATCGGGAAATTTAGAAGAAAAAAATTGAATTTCAGACAGAACTACAGATGTATTATAAACTTGATAGAGGGTATAAGAAATTTAAAAAATACTTTTACCAACTGTATAACAAAAAACCAAAAATAAAGCTTTTTGTTAATTATTGACTGTCCGATTTTGATGATATTTTGTACACGGGAAGTATAAGTCATCTCATGAATGATAGGATATGAGAATTTCGAATAACACTTTTAGGTATAGTAAAAAAAAAAATACAAAATTTTCAATTTCATTAGTTCATAAGCGATTTTGATGAAAATTGTACACAGGAAGTACATGTCATTCTTCAATTGACGATACGGTATATGAACTGTCAATAATGTGACTAAAAATAAAAGTACGGGATATAAATAACTACTGGGTATTAACAAACGTTACAGATACGTCTACAATATAATTAAAACACAAAGGTAGTAAAATTACATTATTACGTAAATCAAATTCGTGGAAATAATTTACCTTCATAACGAAAACACGGATGCTATCAAGATTTCTATACCTAATTATAATATGGGCAAGTCGAGGCCGTAATAATTTTAATGGAAGAGGTAAACAATTGTAATACAATTTCCTGCAGTGAAATACGGTATAAAAAATAAGCTTGTAGTTACACCTATTGAATGACTTTTCATTTTATTACCGTTGACTGAATTCATTATAATGAAATTTTGATGGGGCTATGGATGTAGGTACTCCAAGTTAATATAACTAATGAATTGTGAACTTCACTGAATAGTAATTAGCTGAATTGTTTAGTTTATTTATTTACTAGATGTGTACGCGACTCCGCTTGCGTGAAACAAACGAGTTGTTTTTTCTAAAATAAAAGTAAGTAGTTTAAGTTAATTCTTATAACATCAGTTATCTGCCAGTGAATGCCGTGTCAAAATCACTCCAACCGTTTCGGAGATTAGTCGGATCAAACAGACCTTGTTTTGTTATTTCATTACCGAATAGAATTTAACATGCATTTAGTAAAAAGCTGTTATTTTAACACTACAAACAGTTTTATTGATTTGTATGTTTTGTTAAACTTATTAAATACTAGCTGTGCCCGTGGACATCTTGCTCTCCCGCACCCGGCTATTTTAAAGTTAAAAATGCTTATTGTGGGTATTCCTGAGAAGATGCCTATAATTATGTAATTCATCAATTTGCTATATCTCTTATGGTTTACTTGGCATAAGCTATTTAAGCGCCCGAATTGATTCACCATGATCAGATTTTTTTATACGTGCAGACCCTTATTCTTTTTCGGAAAATCTATTGGGAGGACAACATTAAGATACAAAGTAAAGAATTCTTGAAAGTTGTTCCTCTTTCCATATTTTATGTAAATTAGATATATATTGTCAAAGTATTAAAGATTTAAAAACATGTGCGCAAATTCACACGTGGTAGAAGTGAACCCTTCTGAAAACATAAAAATATCGAACTTAAAAGCTCTTTTAAAAAACCCTAAATCATAAACAGTACGTACAAGTCTAGTCGTCACACCACTAGGCCAATTCGACGACGATCATAGTCGTGAAAACCAAGACTTGCATTAACCATGAATTTCTATCTCAGTCTCTCGCATGCTAAATCCTTTGTATGTGTTGTCTCATTTTAGTGTCGTTTTTTCGTTTCAACGTGATTTAAAATTACAACGGTACTAAATATTTCACTTGAAAAACTTGTAGAATATAATAAGTGTATGTAGAAAGCAGAATGCTTACAGCCCATTAACGCGAAATATGAATATCATGTTTAATTACAATGTTCATACTCAAATATTGGATTACTCTATAAACATTATTTTCTCTGGAAACATTAAAGTAGAGAGAATAGAAAAACGGAATCACGATGTATGTAAATAATGAGAATACATTAATAATTATATACTTTATCTATACTATCTATACTTAATATATTCAAGCGGAAAAGCTTTTTTTGTTTGTTTGTTTAAACATGCTAATCTCTGCAATTATCGCATATGCCTATCTCTTATACATAAGCATCAATAAAGTATTTTGCGATTTTATAAGACTTTTATGAAGTTAATTTCTACCATTTATAGCATGCTATTTGGACTCATAGTTTAGGAGATAATGGAAAATTAAAATAATTTGTACTTGCGGTAAGTGAGAATATTCACAGTATTAATTTATTTAATATAATATACATATTAGTAACAGATATTATAGATAAATTTTAGCTTTCTGCCCTCCTTTTCCGTGTAAACTTTAACCATGCCAAATCTCACAGACTTTTGTGCACGCAATACGCTTATAAAGGGGTATAAAGTTTTTGCTTTACGTATTAATATAATGATTAATCAATTAATCAATCAAAAAATAAAACACATAAATAACAATGATAATTCATGACTCATGTCATAATTTTTTTTTAAATAAACCAAAGAAATAAATAACGAGGTTATGCATTGCACCATCATTGCTATTTGGTTGCGATCTTACACGTAAAGTGGAGGTATGTAACCGGTCGGGCTGGCCCAAGTAGAGACAAATCTCTAAAGAGATTCTCTGTGCCCCAACTCTCTTCTTCTTTTTCCTAACTTAGCAACTAGTCCTCTTTAATGAAGACAATTACTGCCATTTTCAAGTGCATATATAAGTGAACAGTACACTTACTGTGTTATGAAGATTTCAGTATCCCAACAAGATGGCGGCTCCCTTGTTACAATTTTCTTGGTAGTTTTTGTGGGAACCCAGAATGCATGCACAAAAACCAAACTATATCACGCAAAACACCACAAATATTACACAATATAGGGTCAAAAACATAAGTAAATAAATTAAAAATAAAAATCACAACATGTCACTTCAAGATCCCGCCAAAAATCTCCACCTCTCTCTTAATGATTTTGATTTTGAAACTTGGATGTTCCGCAGGTGAGTGACAATAGATAACTAACAGATTACTGACTGACTGACATTAATATCAACGCATAGCCCAAACTACTGGGACTAGGACCGTGAAAATTTGCATTCAGGTTACACTATAGCACTAAGGAAGTATTTTTGGGTGGTAACAGAGATAATGTAAGTTTTTGAAATCAGTCATCATTTTGAGATCTATGAAAATAGTCATAACGGGATATAAAAATATATTATTGGATATAACTTTACTATGACGTGAGCGAAGCTGCAGGAAAAGCGCTAGAACTGTATATAGGTTTTGTTTATTATTGTGATGTGAAATTATGTCTGGAGTCTCAACGATCTTCGTTAAGACCTCGGGCGGCAACGCGACGATGACGTCACGTCGCGTCTTGACCCCACGAGACGGGCGGGTGGATCTGTACCGTTTTTCATAATAAAACCATCACGCTAAATGGACCCGAACTAAATGTCTCCATTCTAAGCTTTCCTATTGTCTTTTTGAATTTACACTACATATTTTGTTTGTGCGCATCATTGTTCAGTTTATTGGAGCAAACTTAACTTAATAGATAAACATTTTTTTACTCTACTGCGCGTGTTTCCGACAACGTCGTTCTATCCGTGTTTGTGTTGTCTTCCTCTTTAGGATTGCAGCGTGAAGTTATATATTCTATAAATTCGTCAATAAGCAGGTTATAAAATGAAAATCTGATTTATAGTTCTAGATATTAGCATATACAAATAAACAATCTCTTGATATTTGTAATATTACTGTATAGCCATATAAGTAGCTTATTATATTATATATTTTAATATATTTCTATTGTTTTATGCACGCTGTTATTACATATAGCAAGACCATATTTTATAAATTAAGCGTATACATATATCCTGATAAAATTGATCGAGCTTCTGTTCTATGATCCTTAAAAATAAATAAATAAATCTTACAGAGCAAAGTTGTAATATGTTTCAACTGTAAGGTTACCTGTCAAAGGAGGGATAAAAGAAGTGCTTCTTGGTGAAGTATCGAGGTCACCGCTAAAGCACTCTTCAGTTTCGAACGACATCGTCGCATCGCGGTATCCGTCTCGTGCACAAAGAGCCACGGGTTTGTTTAAGCTGTAAAGAAAATGTGATAGTTAAATTGAAGCGAATGTCTACTTGTGTAAGAACTTTTTTTTCTTCTTCTTTGTTATACGATAACGTAGAAACACTTAATACCATTAGATTTGTTTATTTTAATGGTTTCTTTGAGTTACCTCATATTTCATTCTTGTTATGAAGTGCTTTTAAAGTTGAATATATAATATATATTTTTTTTTTATTATTTACTCCACCCCTCATTAGGTATGTATCTCGCAAGAAAAACCTATAGCAATAATTGCTAAATATTTGCAAATTTGTATTATGTTAAACATATACTTAATGTACTAGATACAATAGATTTTGCGATTCCGAAGCAAGTAATTAGCGATTTCTGATAATGCAAAGTACGCAATAAGGGTGCCAATAAAACCCCGTTGAGTAGTTTTGTGTTATAGGCATCCCATATACAAACTTTTTTTTTATAGTAAAAGAAATATTATTTAAGTAATTTATTTAAGTGAACTAGACTAAACAATTTTTTATGAAGATTATTATTTTGACAATATTTGAAAATTAATTTGTATGTGAAAAATATAATATTAAATTATTTATAACATTAACAATTTTGCCTGCAAAGGTAAATTCAGTGCATGCATGTTGAACGAACAATGGTTTTATTATAATCCTGTGCTCTTAACCAGTTTTACTTTTATATTCAATTCCCTCCTTCCTGTTTACTATTATTGCGCCATTCAGTGTTCCAACTCCATCACGCCGTTATGGGTTGCGGGACAATGAGATGTGAGGATAGAATGTTTGTAGATCGAGTTTTTATTAAATCTAGTAGCCTAGTGGTGGCTCTTTCTAAAACGAATTCCATTTCCACTGTTTGGCGATGTCAGTTGCAATTTAACAGTTGTATGATCGTATCTCATTATGAAAGGGCCGTCGCGTCGCAGTTTTACGTCTGTTTGCTGGCAGTATAGCACGTATTTTTGTTGATCTTTGTTTTGTGATCACATTTATATTAGTTATTATACTAAATAGCACGTATTTTTGTTGATCTTTGTTTTGTGAACACATTTATATTAGTTATTATACTAAATAAACGGCGCATTAACTATAACATTAAACATGATAACAATAGAAAACAGTTCATAGCCATCTGCCTAAATGTGGGTTTCTATCAATAAAGAGTTTTTAAAATCGGATCATTAGCAGCGGCGCGGCGTGCACAGCGTTTTTGACAGGGTAGAGAGGCAGAAAATAATAGCTTACCAAAAACACTACACTTTGGTGCGTTATCTTGTCAATTAAATAATGATGTAGGTAATTCAATCACCATAATTGCAACCTCAAATATCCATAGGCCATACCTTGATTGAATTTAAAGACATCAATATAAGGACGAACAATTTTTAAAGACAATTTTATTCATTTTTCACACTATTATTAACGTTAAAATCTTAAATACCTACCTGCTATCAGCTTAAAACCAAAACGAATCAAACAAACAGTGACGCGGTTGTGTGTGTTATTTGTGTTATAGTGTGCCGCGTATTCATAGGAACGCACACTCTTTAAAGACGCCTGATCACGAGAGCACACATATAAAGAAATAGTTATTTAATTTAGTTGTATCTTTTTCGAGGTACTAGCTCAGCGCAATGCGAAGATGCGTTAAATTGTACGAACGATTAGAGCCGGCATCGCTACTGATAATGATACCATTTTCACTCTACAGGTAGAGCTGATTTATGATTTAAGAATTTCTTGTTTACACTTGAATTAAGAAATTGAAGAATAATGTAGGATAAATAAAATATTGTTAGATATAAATTATTTAAGTTGATTAGGGTAGGCGGTTTCTTTCTGACTTTATGAAATGCACAACGCTTATTAGTTACAAAGATTACCTTCTACCAACATATGTTCACAAACTTTACCTCTTTATGTTAGTAGTATAGATTCAGTTTTATTTCATGTAGTTGTATGTTATTTATATGGTTTATTATCTTTGATTATTTTCAATGAATAATTTTTTCTTTTCTAATAAACACAGAATAAAGAAGTTTTAAGCTGCTTGTCCACTGGAGCGGAGTGGACCGGCGCTGTGAAAATTTCGATCAATAAAATTGCATAGAAATTTAAGCTTCGCTCCGTTCAGCTTCAGTGGACATGTACGAGTATTTGCGGTGTTGATTTCAATTTCATACATTTTGATCGCCGGGCGGGAAGGCGGAGCGGAGAAAGGGAGCGGGGAAGCAGAACAAATGATGGGCGAAACGAAACTGCCCCCATCAAGTCCGGTGAAGCTGTAAAAGCCGCAGCGGCTCTGTTTTTGGATTGGGCCCCTAAGGCTAACAGTGTAGTCAGTTAAAAAAAAAACTGTCCCCCGCCGCCCTCACTGAACGACTCCTCATTTCGTACGCAACACTGCTTCGCATTATTCTTTCGAACCGCTTCGTTTCAATGGATAAGCACAGTCCGCAACACAGCTAAGCATTACACCTTCGCTCCGCTCCGTTTCCTCGATCCGCTTCCTCGCTGCTCGTCAATGGACAGGTAGCCTAACAATTTTGTAAGAACTGCCATTGAAATTATTTTTAGTAATATATAAGCTACTAGCAACCGACCGCGATTTCGTTCGCGTTAATTACAATATAAAATTTAATAAGAATAGAAAACAACCTATATCATTCAGAGATAATATAGCTTTAATCAGATCGGTTTTTCAAAGATTGCTTCGTAGAAACTTTATCTTTTTAACCTCCGGCTTAAACAGGATTTTTTATAAGTTTTAACATGTGTATATATCTATGGCCTCTATGTCATCGTATAATGTGGCATTGGAAGAACTTGGTAACTTTGATATTTCCATTATCTGGAGTCTTCCCGCCTCACCAGTTTACAGTAGAAATATTGTGTTTGGTGTAATTATTCCAATGAGTTAAATAAACTCATTATTCTTAATATATAGGTTATTTGTGTCGAGGGTTTTTACAAATTTTAATTATACTAGTGTTGGTATTATACGGATTACATTACAGAAGTATATATCCGTACAAAAACATTAATGTGAAAAACGGGCCAAGTACGGGTAGAGACGAGGTCCGGGGTAGTCGTTGTCAAGTTTTTTTTGCGGCAAAAAACTAAAAAGAAGAAAGATTACATTATTGTTATTCGTATATTTAACTTATAACGAAATTATGTGTATTAGAACACAAATCTGTTTACATTTAACGTTTACTCGAGAGTCGAAAACGATACCGCGTACCGTAACGTTACAAAGTTATTGTCTTGGATGTGTAATAATAATATATTTTCGATACACAACCCTTTGAGTTTGAAATGGCAACATTTTATCATGACGACGCGTAACGGTTTTAATTAGTCCAGTCTACCCAATTCGAAAATTTTCTCCTTGTGTGAGCTATTAATTGTTACAGTTTAGGCGCAAAATAACTATATAAGTAGATAAAGTGTTTTGTCTATGTTTATTGTAAAGGATATTATTACAAGTAGTTATGATAAATATTTGATCTAGGGGTGTGCGAATAGTGGTTCAAATTGAATTTGGAATCAAATATTCAGACCATTCGAATTGTTTGGTGATTTCTCTCTACTTACTGGTCTGAAGATCGCAGGTAAATCACCTAGTGATGTGTTCCTGCGGTGAGCAGGGGTTTCAGAGCTCTTTGGTGCAGGGTTACCTACGGTATTACAAGCGTCCATAGGCTACAGTAGCCGCTTACCATAAGGCGGGCCGTATGCTTGTTTGCCAACTTTGTTGTAAAAAAGAAACCCTCTGTAAGTCACTGTTTTGTGTCTACCTATTCAAACACACCAAATACTGCTCAGTTTTGTGTGCATTTTCTTAATTTATTTAAACTTAAACCATACAAATTTACATTCACGTGGTGGGTAATGATATCCGTGATTCAGAATTCATATTTTATTTTTAAATAATAAACTAATAATAATTGTTTAACCAGACATAAATGATTAAAATGTAAATTTCCAAAATATGTGGTTAGGTTTATAAAAAGACAGCAGTATGTGAGGCTTCTGTTATATACAACCCCTAGTCATGCAATCTTTGGCCACGTATAAACATTGCGCCATTTACGACTTGTAACTGCTATTGAAGGAACTTCCTTTAATTAACTCTAACCATTTGTGATCCCAGCGTGTGTATAATTAAGGCTAGAATTCTAGTTTCAAAGTGCTAGACGTGTGCCTTTAGATATAAGTACCCGGTGAATAAGTCCGAGGTAGATAATTTTAGCTAACCATGATGTTTTAGTACAACGTGCAGGGTAGGCTGGCTGTGATGTCTCAAGTCTTGAGATGTTATTTGACGAGGCCTTTATTTCGGTTTGGTTATACAAAGCTATACATATTATATTATTACACAAGATAGATTTTATGCTTTATTGCTACGTAATACCATAATTTTTTATACAAGATAGGCCAGTAAGGCGTACGATTTTAAAAACCTTCTTGCGTTTGAACCTTATGAGCGGGGGCTGCGCGGGTGGTGGGGATGAGAAGCTCGGTTCTAGGAAATTTAGTCGGGATGGATCGCTTCACCGAAGTGCGGCGTGAATTTTTTTTTTTTTTTTTACTACACTGTTAGCCTTAGGGGCCCTATCCTAAAACAGAGCCGCTGCGGCTTTTACAGCTTCACCGGACTTGGGGCGGCGTGCATTCTGTGTTAAACATTATTATAAAAATGCGTTCGTGCGCTATTGTTCGACGTTTATTTCGGCGTGAGTTTTGGATTACATGACGTAAATCAGTGTCCGAAGGAAAGTGTGATTCGATCGTGGGTCAGAAAGTTCGGAGCTACTGGTTCGACTCTCAAACAAAAGCCTACGGGACGTCCAAGGTCAACAAGAACGGAAGACACAATTGAACAAGTTAGAGCTTCAGTTCAACGTAATCCTGGTCTATCGACTCGCAAGCGATCAGCTGTACTTGTGCAGGAGTTACTGCCAAATGACCCAATTTTACGACGAGCTCTTGTTGAAACAATGTTGGAACATTTTCAGAGTTTCAACAATATTCTGTTCTCCGACGAAGCCCATTTTCACTTAAATGGGCATGTCAATAAACAGAATTGCCGTTACTGGGCTGCAGAGAACCCACGTGCAAACCATCAAAAGCCTCTGCATTCGCCGAAAGTAACCGTTTGGGCGTTTCTATATCTATATCAGCACACAGAATTATCGGACCCTATTTTTTGAAAATCAACAAAGGCAATCTGTCACTGTAAATTCCGACCGATACATAGCTATGTTAAGGGATTTTTTCTTTCCGGAACTGCAACAATTTGAAGCCTATAATCGTGCGACGTGGTTTCAACAAGATGGTGCAACATGCCATAGATGTAATGCTTCGTTGGCGGCTGTAAACGAGATGTTTGCAGCGGGATGGTGCACACCTAAATGATGTAATTTTTGTGAAATAAATTTCTCAGATGTCTATTTTAATTGAAATAAAGATGTGTATGTGTATTGTATTTACTCTTTTTTTTTTTAAATCGCTAATCTTTCTGGTATATAAATAAATCATCTGTTTTTTTTTTTAATATTACACTCACCGTTAACTCTTAATCTTAAATAATTGACAAGATTTTATAGTTATTTTAAGTTACTAACCTGCTTGTATTTTGGTTTTCAAGCTTGTCGGCTATAGCTTTTGGTAATCGATTTAGACCTCTGGGCAGAATGCATTCCCAAACCCTCTCACCGTACTCGTTGTTACATTTGGGTATTTCAAAGGTTGAAAGATACCTACACCAGATTACGTAAGATCACGGGTCTTGCTATCTTATTTAAGTTCCACTCATGTTACTGTATTAAGTTATAAATGCCAAATCCACCTTATCGAACATGCTCAGAACTTTACAATAATGAAACATATTATGATAGTTATTTTTGTTTGTGTGAAACATCTAATTCTGCGGGTTAGATCGGTTGTTGGACCCAAAGTTGGCGGATATTGGCGTGGTGACGCTTTGGTCCAACGTTGGCGGTGTGAAGTCGAGTTCGTTAACATTGATAAATTAAAAGTGGTTGGTAGGAATCGCGACCACCATACATATAGTAAAAAAAAAAAACATCTTCACAATGGCTTTCTTTTGGATTGTCTTGTTTCGGGATCACCCGGTGTATTTATTTATCAGGTGCAGGCATAGTCAGTCAGTTAGTCAGTCAACCAACCACCTCTTTGCCTAAAGCATATTCAAATACAATCGTACTTAAGGAGCTGACACACACACAAACTTTTTTTTATAAATATTCACTATGTTTTACATCTGCTGGGTGTGTCCGTGACGGCCAACTTTTTTATACTTAATCTTTAATGGGACAATGATTTTCAATACCCATATTTGTAAATTATATGGAATCCTTAAGATATTTTTTTTAATGTACGTTCGTAGATAGCCAGTCCATAATTTATCACAGAATCCGTTAATGAATATACAGGAGTCTCAATGTATTGTAGGGAACTTCATGTTTAAGTATGCACAATTTTGACGACACAGCTCTAGCTTACAACATACTTGGTCAACATGTGGACCTGAATGATCCTTGATATGATCATCAGACGCTGCGAGTATAACAGCTTGTAAAAGTCACGGCAGTACTATGTAGCTAACAGGATACTACTGGTATATATCGAAACACAAATTAAACGAAGAGAGTCCAGCAATAATTGTCGAGATACTTACAATCAGACATAAGTACCCATCCTCTCATCTTGAATTCAATGCAATTTTTAAGATAGTCGAGCGAAAACTGTGTTAGTCTATAAAATAAGTACTTGATAGACGCTCCGCACAATTACTTGCCGAGTATAGAAGACAAGAAACGTCTTTTCTCTCACGTGAAAATACTTATTCACTGGCTAACTTTCGTTGTTAGTGCTAATGGATATGAAATAAAATTCTGATGTATATATATCTGAGTTAAAAGCCAACCGCACTTGGTTTATTATGAAAATGTATTTTATATACCTAATACACTCGTATGTAGTTCAAGCATGTCTTAAATTCATAAATCTGAATTTCTGTACATTTTTTTTTTTCAAATTTTGTAGTAGATATATATTATAAAGGCCACTCATTGATCACGAATATGAAATTAATTATATTTAATGTGAGTCTGCAAGTTATTTATGTTAATATACGTTATTTATATTAATATAGTTTTAAATATCCACAGTGACTAAACAAAAACGATGATATTTGATGATTAACTATTGATCACAATCATGTAAGGCTGAATAAGTCTTATATGGCGTTCATTTCAATAATAATTCATAATTCTTTATACTTAGCATCTTATTTTATGGATGTTTGCAAACATTCAGTAAACTGCCGGTAGTCAAGAATCTCCTATTAACGTTGCATGGGGCCGACCACTCTCGTATTTCAAGAGGGTACCGAACGTTACCGTTGAGTATTCGATACCTTTCACCCCTTGTTAACATTCTTGTGATCGTTAATAAGTCAATATTTATCTTGATAATAATGTTTGAGCGGGTTTTATTGGACGGGATTGCTAGCGTGTACGTTAATTTTCGTGAGATATCCAATGCACAGGTTGTATAAACTTGCATTATACTTACTATTTGAACTGAGAAAATATTTTAGATTTATTAGATAAAGAACACATTCGTCTTAAAAATTCTTTACGAAATATAAACGGACACCTAAGTAAATAATCCATTTTATTGGCACCTTCAGTTAATTTGTTTATTCTATAGAATTCGAGCTACAATATCTTGGTTATTATTCTTTTGGTCTGATTTCTCAATAATGCAGTGGATAGTAATTTTTTTCTAACCTCCCTAAAAACCCGCCTTAAAGATAATTTTTCAATAAAATAAATAAAATATTTAAATCCTTAAATTGAGCGTTCGAGCACAGCGGAGACCAGTCATTAATATAAGTTTAATTCTTAGAATCATAATACGTTTGAATGTTGTAAGTAATAAGCACCACCACCAGTCGTCATATTCTGAGCTTTGTCAACGACCGTCTTACTTTGTTACAAAAAGTTTATTACATTTTCTTTGTGCGTGGCTCTGGAAGCGTGGTCCATAGAATTACTGCTTAATAATAAATCGGAATTAACTATTATTTATTCCTTTTTGTTTTACTTCATTAATACGCTTTTTTATACTTAATTTCATCCTTTCTATTGCATCATCACAGATGCTTCTGACAAATTCCACGTTGACAAAATGAAATAAATGGTTTATTATTTAAGTTATATCAAGTCTTAAAGTAAGACAGTATTGTAAACTGGAAAAGGAAAGAATTATTACGTTTAGTAGGACGAAATTGGTTATTAAGATTTAATAAATTAGATATTAAAATTTTACACGTCACAAGTCCATGTAAACGTTACCTATATTATTACTAAATATAAAATTTATTGGTTATATCGTATTGTAGAGGTATTTTTAGACTAAAAAAAAAACAATATACAAATATCTATTTAAATATTTAGGCTAGACACAATTTTTTGTTACACTGAATTACCAATCCATAGATGTATTATATAAAATGTAAGGAATTATCAATATTATTTCTTTGACAATATCGAATGTGAGCGAGCAGTAAAGTCCTTTTGTATAACTTTAGGACAACATCAGCTTGTATTTTGTATCTTTATGAATATTGTTAATTTTTTTAAATAATAACCATATTATAGTATGTTGTGCAGTGTTTGTGCACTTGGAGCCCTTGATGCATTTTTTAATTAAACCTATCAGTGAAGACTTGTAACTGGATATGTGTCTCTAATTGTTATCTTTACTTAATTACTTCTTACTTACTTGCTAATTGAAGTTATTCGTCTTCCTATAATAAATCAATTGTCTTTATTTTTTTTAAGTTATTTAATATACTATTATGATAAAACCAGAACAGAGGACATACCTACCTAATGGATTCAAAAATATTAAGTAAATCCAAGGATGTATCCATGGTATTTTTCGGTGGGAGCAAAGCAATATCTCGATATTTCTTTTCCTTCTTTATAATAAACATTGGCAATATTTTCAATTTGTGCTTTAAAATATATCACCAGTTTTATATATACCGTAATGCTAGAGCATTTGCGTTGCGTTCGAATGAAGTCAGCCAACATTAAATTTATCATTGCCCGTACCTGACTACGGTCTTGCATTGATCAAATAAATGCTTCTCAACATACAAGCACACTAACCCCGGCTACACACATTGGCCCCAATGTTGGGACCAACAGGTGCAGCCGAAGTAACGCACAGGTATGCAAACAGTGCAGTGTTGCGTTTTGTAATTTGTAAGAATACAGTGCATGCATACTACAGTAATAATTACTAAATATTTATTTCACTTTGTTGTCGGATTTCTAGTTGGCATGTTAGTTATTTCTTACATAATAGATATACTAAACTAAACAAAGTAAACAAGAAACGAAAATGTAGTGCTATTTAATTTGATTTGGATTTACTCGGCCCTTTTCGCAGCACACTAACGCACACGAGTTTTAACCTAGTTTAGTGACCATGGTGTTTTATGTAAAATGTTGTTGGGTTCTACATTTGTATAACCTTTTATTCACACGGAAACAACAACAATATGTGCTTCTCTACTTGGTGATGTTCGACGTGGCAGTGACACTCTGAACCTAAAATTAAAATGAATACTAAACTAACTATTACCCTTGACTTTATTTATACTAATTAAAATATAAAATTTAATAAGAATAAAAAATATATTTCGGGATAATGTTAATGTTACTTTAAAGCATTGATGGCTTAGAAGGAGCGTGCTCGAACTCTGCTTTCAGTGAGGGAAAAAATCGTGATGAAACTAACTTCAAAGTTGAAAATGTATCGCTAAGTACTTCTAGGTGTGTTCCGGCAGCTGCACATGAGAGCCAGTTTCTCTATAGGCGTAGCATGCCACCATCTTGAGCCACATCGTCACTTACCATCAGGTGATATTATGGCTAAAATAAACTATAAAAAATAAAAAACAAGCGAGCCTTACAGTAGTCATATCAACCTCTCGGAAAAAGGGTTGCTACCATCTGACTGTCAACTGTACCACCGCGCGCGCTCATTATTCAATTCCATCAGCGTGCGCTCATTGGTCAAATCAAATAGCGCGTGCTCATTGGTAAAATAAAAAAAAATAGCGCTCGCTTCCCCTACTTCCTGTTACACACTTCCGTCCCTTTCACGAAATCACTCCCACAGATTGTAGGATATCGAGAGGAAGGATATTATGCATCAAAAATTAGAATACGGCTAGTACTTACAGAGATACAAATTACAAACTTTACCTGTTTGAAGTAGCACTTTATAGCAGTTTTTACCATTATAGGTACAAATAAAATAGATTCGTGGCTCTTATGTTAATATTAATATATGCTATGGTGTAGGCGTTTTTGGCGAGATGTTGAGCTACCATGTTGTGGTTTATATTTCAATTCATTAACATAGTTTCTTTGTCTGTTATTACGTAAGATCGGCGGGATTTTGCGCGATATAGTTTGATTATTGTGCATACGTGAAGTAGATTATAAATATAGTCTGGAAAAATGCATTTCAAAATGTCACAAAAACTCCCTGGATAGTTCTTGTTAGGTTCCACTTTGAATTAATATTTAAATATAATTTTATAATGAAAATAATACGATAGCTTAAAAACATTGACACTGGCAAGTGCTTTTTGTAGCGCCAAAGAAGAAGAAGCAGACTATGGTGTAAGAAATAAGGAAATAACAGTACCTATTAGTCGAGTCTCACGAAGCTGTAGTTTACTCATTATAAATCGAGAAGAAAGATTTATTTTAAAAAGCATAATTACTTGCATTGTTTACCTTATACTAAGTCTTATTTAATTAGTAGTTTTAGCTCAAATTACTAACGAGCTCCGAGATAGCGACCGGGCAAGACAATTTGCCACGAGTTCGCACAGAGAGAGAACACCGACGCGACGCGACGACGCGACGTGACGACCGAAAGTTCCCCAATTTCAAGCGAACCCTTAAATTGATTAACGGCTGGCCTACTTCCACACCCCGGTTATGAAGTCTCGTGGAAATGTGAAAAATGATTGCGATTAATTATTATTTATTTTTTGCGTAACGAGTTTAATTACGTTGCTGGTAAATAAGTAATGTTCTAACTAATACCATCTTAGATTTATTATCTTGTATTTATTTTAAACTAGCGACGCCCCGCGGCTTCACTTCATTCATCAAACTGGATCATAATTGGTTAAGAAATAATATATATTTTAAAGTACTATCGAAAACTCTTATAGTCTAACAATTGACCTACGACTTAATCTTACCATGTACAAAATTTCATAAGAATAGGTCTAGCCGTTTTGAGTTAAATCCGGACATAGGTACAAACAGACAACATTTTTTTGATAGCATATTCATGAAGGACAGTCGGTCTCCCGGTCGATCTACTACCCCACTGAATTAATTATTCTGCATTACACACTAATTATTATTATAGATACTGTATTTAGCTGACAATGTTTTAATAAGGCTTTTGAACCTTTCAATTTTCAGTTTTGAATTATACTTACAATACTTAAATTACTTTTTAAATTAGATTCGTATTGATGCGAAAATAAAAGTGAGTTATATTTTCTTAAAATTGTATTTTGAAAACGGAATAAAAAAATCGTTGCTATCGTGAGTTGAAAATTCACTGCCAGACGGCGAGTGTAAAATCAAATAGATAGAAGTCTGCAGGTAAAGTTTATGCTTCAGTAAATTCCAGTTTTAACTGTTACACTAACTAAACATTTTCTTTCAAACAGTATGAAGAAACTCTTTTAAGAATCACCAGGAAAATAGTTATTGATTTGTACACTTCGATAAATTTGTTTATATATTGTTTATCAATTGATAAAGAAACGATAAAATTAAGGATCTTTATACAAAAAATACAACGATGAAGTAATTAATGGCTTATGATTTTTCAAACAAACACAATTGATTTTTAATCTTTTTTGGAATGTTTTTTGTATAAGTGACGATATGACCCAAGATGGTAGCCCACTAAGACTAGTGGAAGACGGGCTCTCAAGTGCAGCTGCCGGAACACACCTATAGGTGCTTGCCGACAGATTTTCAATTTGAGGGTGGTAGCTAACCAGCCGCGCATTAGAAAAAACCCTAGCTACCACCATTCTATAGTTCCTTCACTGAAAGCATAGGCTCATTGTAGGGATTCGAACTCACATCGATCGACGCGGTGTCCGTACACGCTACCAACTGAGCCATTATTCCTTCCCTTGAACGAAAGCTCAGGCTCAATGCATGGAGTCCTATTGTAAACTAGTTGTACTAATACAGAACCTTCGGGGTTGTGTTTACAACAACCCACCAAAGTTTGATCGCTATCGGATTAATGGTTTAGGAACGTACATATACGGAACAAACAAAGAAACATTCATTTTTATATATAGTTTAGCTGATTCGGCAGATGTTGTTCTGCCTTCTCCAATAGTCACTAACTCGACCACACAGCGCCATCTATTCCGTTTTTATCCTGAAAATAAGAATTACGCACCATCCTACCATCACCCATCACCACTGTGGTGGTGGTATGGTACACACGTGTATCACGTCTCGGGATTAGCCAGTGTATGTTCAGTAATGAAGCGAAGTAGTAGGGATTAGTAACCAACTGGGTCTCGACCTCCATGCAAATGATGGTCAATCTGTGATAGTGACTCTCTTTTTGTTTGTTGTGTTTCGGCATCAGCCAGTGTTTATTCACCTACTTACCGAGAGGTTTTAAGGCCGTCACTCACTTATTAATCCTGAACCCGACCAGCACGGCCTTTTCACTTGACATCCACTCGCTGTCAACATGTGAACGCCGCTCGGCCAAGTAGTCAATGAACGTACGAGTACAAGTTGGTACGTTGCGTCGACGCATCGTCCTTGCAGTAAACCACTCGCAGTCTACTTGAGACCGGCGCGTTGACAACTCACGGTCCACTTGCGTGCGAGTCGATACGCTGACGTTACGGAGTTAACAAGTATGTAATTGCATATCGATTATATGGAACTTTATACAGAGAAATCTCAGTCGCACGAGGCGATGCGGTGCTGGTTGAATGCCGTGTTGATAGGTGAGTGACGACCTTTACAGGCCGGTATGACAGCGGCGACAGGCGATGGATTGCCGATCTCGGTTGTCGCCGTTGTTTTCCGATTGTACTGTGTTTACCACTAGACACACTGCAGTAACCTTTCCACGGCACTAAAAATATAATTAAGCGATGGTAATGATTTGATATAAAATAGCTTATACTTATTTAGGTAATACATAGTATAAAAAGTAACCCGGAAATGAGTGGCTGATAATTCTCCATTAATTTCGATTAAGAAAAACGTCACGTGTGTAATTGGAAAATTCGTCTTAATATACTCATGATCTACTTTCATGCTGTATGCTGAACGGTTGCCTACATTGTAGCGACTAACAATAACAATATCGTGATCTCCAATATTCATATTACATAGGTGTCTTTTAAAGCGATACAATTGTCTGTGCTACGTAAATATACTTAAATATAGTATTCATAAAACCACACAAATAATATAATAGTCAGATTACTGGTTACAATCGGATTTATTTGGACATATATTAACCAATAAGTTTATTTGTGTCATTTGTTTCATTCCATGTCAGTATTTGCTATAGTTTCGTTTCTAATCTCGTTTTCGCATTTTTATAAGTAATTAGCTGGCTACTGTGCCCTTTTCATTTGTCAATACTCGACCACAGCGACACTATCTCGTTCAAGGATAGGAGAAAAACCTTCTTCTTGAACAAGCAAATATCAACCAATTTTCGTATGGTGAACGGTCAAACTACGTTAGAGTTTATCCATTTTTACAAGCTTTCATTTAACATGCTTTCTTATTATGGGTCAAATATTGCAAATGAATTTTAAAGCAGCTATCTCCAACCGATTGAGCTGAAATTTTGCTTATACGTTTAGTTTAAATGACAATGAAATGCATGGTTAGCTAAGTAGCGTCATTCTAAATCTAATAGGGCGCACTCCCAAAGATCGCGGGCCAGTTATTTTTTATGCACCCCCATGATATGGATATCAAATAAAGGGTTCACTGAGATTAATACGAAAATACTATTAGTTCAAAGGAAATATTAAATAAAAGTTTTTAAAATTAATAATTATTATAGACATAAGCTTACATTATATAAACAATTTTATTTTTGAGTTATTATTCGAAAACCCTAACATATTCTAACTGTAATATAATATATGACTTTCACTCTTAATCGAATAATCCGACACAAAGGCAAAGTTGGTCGCGTTCTCGCTTAGTAAAAAGTTAAATTGCATAAAATCTCTAGCGCTCCGACAGAAATCTGAATTTGTTTGGACGAAGGTACCTACTGGCTGAAATCCCGGAAAAATGTACGTGAGAAGTAGTATAAAAAGAAAATTTAAGGTACCGAACCGTACGAAAATAACGACACGTAGGAATAATGTGAAATGTATTGTTGAACGTGTAGGTTTTGTAAACATGTAATATTTTAAATTAAATTATACAATGTAATAAATTATTTATTTTTAAAGTCACTTTATCTATGAGTTGAATGGAGTATTCTTTAGTTGGTTAAAGAGCCTAGGACTTTATGGGGCGCGTTCACACAGACGAACTAGGTGCAGTTGTAGAGATTTTGAAATATTTTGTTGTTAATAAATAAGTAGCTTTATTCTCACAAATAGAAATAGATTATTGTAATCTATTTAGTTATTAGAACTAAACTTAACAAAGGCGACACATCGTTTTAATTGATTATTAGATTTATTTTAATTGTACCACAAAAACGAATGCTTTTAACCGCATATTTTGTTTTGTGTCTTTATGGCCACAATTTCACCTGATCTTAATATAAATGTTAAATTAAAATTGTGTTACCTGAGTGTTGTACTGCAACTAACTATATCAAACTATTGTGTTAACAGGAAACACAAACCCGACTGCAACAAAAATACTTGATTTTTTTTTCTATTTTTGCTTTTTATTTGATTCCCAGACGTCGTACTTAAATTTTAGGTCGTTTCATATGAAATTGGCGTTTTGTACGGGAGGAATATAAAGTCAATTTTTTTTTGTAAAATATATTTCATTAATCAAAGTATGCACCGTTGTTATCTATGCACTTTTACCATCTCATAAGTAGTTCATTGATCCCTTTACTAAAAAACCACGGGGGCGAAAATCAATAAACTCTTTGAAGGCGGTTTGGACTGCCGCATCGGAGTTGAATTTTTTTCCTTGTAAGAAGTTGTCCAAATTCCGGAAAAAAATGGTAATCTGTTGGAGCAAGGTCCGGGGAGAACGGTGGATGTCGCAGACATTCTAATTGTAGCTCATCTAACTTAGTGGTTGTTTGTTGTGCAGTGTGTGGTTTTGCGTTGTCGTGAAGCAGCAGTGGCCTAGAGCGACTGAACAATCTCAGTTATTTAGCAGCTAGTTCTTCCTTCATGGTTTGCAGTTGTTGACAATAGATATCTGCCGTAATCGTTTGGCCAGATTTTAGAAAGCTGTAGTGAACGACACCGGCGCTAGTCTACCCAACACTCACAAGTAATTTTTTCTGAGTCAATTTTCGTTTAGGGCAGGATTTGGCTGGGCCTCCAGGGTTCAGTCATTACAACGAGCGCTTCCGATTATCGTACAGTATCCACTTTTCACACAAGTAATGATTCGATTTAAAATACCTTCATTATTGTGTCGGTTGAGCAAAGTAACACAGCACACGACGCGTGTTTGCAAGTTCGATTCACTCAATTCATGAAGTACCCATCGTTCAAGTTTTTTTACTTTCCCGATTTGCTTCAAGTGGATTAATACAGTTTTATCACTTACCCCGAAGCCTGCAGCTATCTCTGAAGTGCTTTGTGATGGATCCGCTTCCACAATAGCCTTTAATTCTTCAATTTTCAATTTGGTCTCCGGCCGTCCACGAGGTTGGTTCTGAAGGTCGAAATTTCCAGAACGAAAACGTTGAAACCAAAAACGTACCGTGCTTTCTTTTGCGACATCAGCGCCGTACACATAATTAAACCTTCGAGCTGTTTCTGCAGCACTGGTGCCACGGTAAAACTCGTACTCGTAAATATACCGATATTTCATGTTTTCCATGGTGCGGTAATAAGCGCCGCCAAAGATAAAAAAATACTGAGGAAAAAACAAATGAATGACTGTTTTCAAAACTCAAACGTACCAGCTAAATGAATTTATAAATTTGAGTTTGGAATTCTTAACCAAAGAGGAGATATTTCAGATCAAAGTAGTCAGTACGACAAAACACTAATTTCATATGTAAGGACCTAATATTATATTACCCAGGTCTCTCCCACAATTAAGACGAATCTAACGACACCCCGTATGCTAAAATACATAAAGCCTTTTAGGCTACAGAGCGTGCCAAAGAAATACACATACATGCAAACGCTCGAAAAACATAAACTTCCTTTTTTGCAGTCGGGTAAAAATATAAAAATCATATAATTCGAATGTGCTGAATCGCAGATATAGGTGAATAGGACTTATGTAGACGAAACTAATAAAAAATTATGTAACCGTACAAGTATAACATCGAAATAACAATAAATTACTTTATACGTATGTAATTCGTTACATAAGTGTTTGTACCTAACTTGTTTCTTGTAAAACTAGCTTCTTTCGGTCAAAGTTAATGCTCTATCAGTTGTCTAAATTTTCCTCGGTTAGTAGAATCTACGTACAAGTGTCTAAAGTTGTACCTATATACGAGGATCTTTCCATTCGCGACTAATAAAGATTGATCTATACAACCACATGTCGTATCGGGAAGCTGTAACAGTTTATGCGGTTCCTAATAAACTGGATGTTTTTAAAACAGTTTCTTTAAACCGGTACAGTGTTAGAAGGGTTCAATTATTTACATCCGGTACTAGAGAATATGTAGCGTTGGGATACATTTTCTTGTACATTTTAATGGATTAATTCGCGGTGTGTTGTTTATGATAAACGAATTTCAGCGTAACGACTTCTATTATTTTGCTTAGTAGTGACAGCGCTAGACCAAATGTAGACGTCGGCGATATTAGCTTTGAGAAGCCTCTTTCATTTCCCAGTCAGAAAGAAAACGATGAGAATAAAAGTAGAATGAGACTAAAGCTAATTGCTAATGCTTATTACTAATAAAAGGTTGATTGATTATCTCCCTGTGTAGCTAGATGTACATTATTTGCAGCCGGGTAAAGTAATAAGTTAATCACGCGTACGGAAATATGGACCTATATATGAACTAACAATTTGATTGCGGCTCTGCACGCATTTGATATTACGCAGTAGCTATTTACCTACATCCCATAATTTTTTTAATACATATTATTGACAGTTCATTGAAGAATGATATGTACTTCAAAAGTACAATTTTCATCAAAATTGTTTCAGGAATTATCAAAATGGTATGTTTTTTACATATTTCTGAAATTATTGTTGAAGATTCTTCTAGCCTAACATTTATAAAATCACGTAAGCATCTCGTATACGAAATTTGTGAAAAGCGGATGATAATTAATTTGAAGTGAAAACTTCTTTAGCATCGTTGTGATTTGAAAGTCAATGAAACGAAAAAGCGACAATAAGGCAATAGTAAAATGGTACAAAAGAGGTTTGTTGCCATGCAATAATGAATTTTATTACCTCACCAAAAAGGCACGAAATAAAAACTTTTTAGACAACACTTTGACATTCTGTTACTGATTGATATTGTGTTAGGTTACTTTAGTCGTAGAAATAAAATTATTTCAGTTAGCGGCCTGTGTACAAACAGTATGGGATTAATTTTGAATGATCAATTATGAGAAATTACACCATTTACACTTCGTACAGAAGTAACATTATAGGGCGCTGAAATAAGAACTCCAATAAAATAAAATTATGGATTTTTCAAATTACGTTACCAAAGTACAAGTTTGCTTTTTGTCACAAAAACTCCCTAGAGGGCGCTAAAATAAAAATATGTTAGTTGCAAATTCCAATACTACAAAAGCAGGTACGAACATAGAAAAGTACGAATTTTGAGTTGTCAAACAAACTCCCTAGATAGTTCTGACAAGAGAGTGAAAATCTTGTCAGAACATCCCACTATGTTTAGTTATTAGTTGGGAAAAAGCAATCACAACAACCGTGGTGTTTTGTATACGTGTACGTATTATACGTCTGTACTTTTTTCAAATGATATTCCCATGGATATTTCAAATGTGTAAGGTGATGCCTTAATTGAAAATGATATTGTGAATAATGATTGTGAGTACTTGTATGTACATTTTCATAAACTTTAAATTAATGTGTATTTGATCATTTTCTGAATTAAAAAAAACATAGGTGTGATGGTTAAAGTATGTCTGCGGAGAAATTTGAAAGAAATATTTAATGTATTATTATAGAATATAGAAAGTACATGAACGCTAGGCGTCTGTAAAAAAATTATAAAAATAAGCCTCTTTTTTGTCTAAAATCATTAAGAAAGATACATAAATTGTACGGAACGAAGCGTTAGAATGTAGAATCCGTAGCACAATTTCTAAATTTATAACCTAATTTATTGGCCATAACTCGCCGTAGTGTTCATTTGCTGTCTGGGAAATTTAAATTTCGTTTTGCCTGAGCAAATATTTTATTCAACTTTGCCTACGTTTTCACAAATTTTGACAAGTAAGTACGTGAAGTGGACGCGGAAGCGATTATACTCACATTTGAAACCCATATTAATTTTTACAGACAGTGATACGAAAATACACATTAATGGGTAGGTATTCGCTCATAATATAACTTATGAAGTAATGATGTTTTGGAATGTTTTGTGGAAGATTAGGGATTACAAGAAAACAGTAAACAGGAAACAGGAAAAATATGCGTTCTCAACAAAGTCACTAAAACTTTAATATGTAGAATTGTGAAAGTAATAAGTATATTTGACTAGCGACGCACCTCAGCTTCACATTGGTAAAATTTAAAAAGCCTGATTTAGAGTTCATAACTGCCTTATTAGACTAGTGGTCCTAAACTCCTAGGTTCACCAGGTCGCGCAAAGTGTTATTGGGGGTATCTATGAAATTTTCAGTAACAAGTCGGAGTTTGGCTTTGTTCCCGATTAATGACAATATGCTCGCTCCCTATTACATGAAACCTAAAACATACACGGCGAACTGTGGGTGTACACCTCTGCCTAACACTTCGGGGATACAGGCGTGATGGTATGTTATGTAACTTCATACCTACTTACGAATAGTGCATTTAGCTCGCGACACGGAATTCATCATAAGTGGAGAGTGCCGGCCAACCGACCGCGACCGGTTTTGTTGCGAGGGATTTCGTAGATCGCGCGTAATTTTGAATTCGTGATATCGTCTACGGTATTCTTTTAAATGGAAAACTGTATTGGACAATTTTTATCTACATTAAATGCCTAAGTTAACTAACAAACTTATCAGGATAAAGATTAATACTGAATTAGAAAAAATAGCTTTGCAAATAACTTAATACTTTTAATTATTGAGTTGAAGATAAAAATGGTTACTGTGAGTTTACCTTAAGAGATAGAGATATACCATTATGGTCTTTTCTCTAGGCTTTTTGAAAAACTACAATTCTTTGGAACATTATTTTGATGTATCTCATGGCTTAGCCAGCGTAAGCGCCCGAGAGCGCCTAAAAAATTTTTTTACGACTTTATTAAAAATAATAGAATTTTCTCTACTACACAAAAACTTCATTGGAATTTATTGTATACTAGCTGAGCCCGTGGCTTCGCTTACGTGGACTACAGAATGCCCGCACGAAACGTATACTCTCCCTGACTTTTTTGTAGGTCGTTTTAATGCCTATAATTATGTCTTATATTAATTTTCTATATCTCTTATTGTTTACTCAGCATAAGCCATTTAAGCGCCCGAATTGATTCACCATGACCAGTTTCTTTTATTTGTGTGGAACCATAATTATTTTTCTAAAATAAAAGTTGTTTAAGTTACTCCCGAAAATCAGCTATCTTCCAGTGAAAGTCCCGTCAAGATCGGTCCAACCGTTTCGGAAATTACTCGGATCAAACAGACCGACAAAAATTTGAAAAATGGGTTATTTGTTATAAGTATCTTTATACACTTTCATATGTATTTAAAAAAAAGCTGTTATTTTGACATTACAAACAGACACATCAATTTTATTAACCGTATAGATATAAACCTTCCGTAAAAAATCTCTAAATGATTCGCATTAAATCCGTTGCGTGGCTTAAAATATCTAAGCGTACATAGGGTCAGACATGGGAAGCGATTTACTTTATACAATGTAGATATATATATACATATATAGATGATAAATGATGGTATATAACCATTTGATATTACAAAGTAGTATACAAAAGGGATTGTCAGAAATATGAAGATATTGTTCCATATCCATCCGCCTTATTTGTATTGAGCCCATGTCTATTTGAATTCAGGCCTCGTGGCGCCCGTTCCCTGTCTAAATCACATTGACGGCATTACGTTCGTTTCGTACATATCCAAGATACAACTAATTTCCCAAGACTACATTTCTTACATATACTTATACGATTTATACAGATTTCCTTACATTCGTAATAAATCCTTAATAATAATAAGGAATACATATTTTTTTCTGTTTTATTCCAGATTACTTAACTTCTGTATTACTTTGAATCTTGAATTGAAGTAGTTTTCTGTATCAACTACTTCAAGTTTAGTAAAAAATATGTGAAATATCGCTTTTAATGGCACTATTTCGAGTTTGGTATTCAGTAAACCTTATGTACGAGAATAGAAAAAATGCAAAACGTATCTCTTACATTTCCTAGAAAAAAAAAATGCCAATCGCAAATGACGAAAAGTAGAAATGACTAAAGTTAGATCACTTATCTAGAAATGTACTTAAACTATAATCCGTTATTATTCTGTAATCCAAAAAAATATATTTTAGAAGCTCCTGAAAAGCAGCAACACAATTAGGTTTTAGAAACTAAGGTTTGAATTGAAGTTGCAATTTACTTTTTATTTATATCGACACATAAGAAAGTAGAGAGCATCTTCTTAGTTATATAATATTTTATTTGATATACCTAAGTGTATAACATAATTATTATAACCAAAAAAAAAATTTACAACTGCTTTAGAAATTACAATATAAACAATAATTAATCGCCATTCAGATTTAGAAAATTATCTTTTCATATTACAGCCCATTTCTTGAGGAAGGTTATGGAGGAACTATGAACGTCAAGCAAGACGGCGTGGTATAGTCAGTCGAATAAATTTAACACGTGTTAACCGTAGGGTACAGCTACTATACATATATTTTAACCGATATTCAAAAGAGGAGGTTCTCGATTCGAATGCATATTTTTTTATAGATGTTCAACCATAACTTCTTTGTGTATGAACCGATTTAGATCATTCTTTTTTTGTTGGAAAGGGGATACTTCAAGGGTGTCCCATTTTAATTTCATTGGTATTTGTTTTTGAAATTTGAAGATACACCAGAATACTCCTCAAAGTTGCTTTTCTTTTTTTGTTAAAAATTGTCTCGTAACAATTATTATCAAGATAAGATAATATTTAATTAGTTGTAATGAAATAGAATTTTACTTAGATTAATGAATATGTTGGAAATAGCATACCATACCTAGATTCAATCAACTACTTTCACATGTCTACACCTGCTCCGTATACTTCATGATGGATACTCTGTCTTCTGCGCTGTCTATTCATTTAGAACTTTATTTGTTCAGAAGTGCGCTTCCTTTAAATCCAGTAATCGTTTCGTATTTTCTATATCAGCACCAAGTATATATTACTGAGCTGGTTCAATTTAAATTACTAATAAGTAAACCAAGGTTATGTTTAAAATTTTGAGTATTTATTTATCAACTAGCTGTGCCCGCGGCTTCGCTCACGTAGACTACAGAATGCCCGCGCTAATCTTGCTCCCCCGCTACCGGCTATTTTAAAGACAAAATGCTCATGTGGGTGTTCCTTAGAAGATAGATGTATACTCTCCCGGACTTTTTTGTAGGTGTTTTTAATGCCTATGATTATGTGGTACATTAATTTGCTATATCTCTTATGGTTTACTCAGCATACTCCATTTAAGCGTTCGAATTTATTCACCATGACCAGTTTTTTTTTATTTGTGCGGAACCCTAATTCTTTTTCTAAAATAAAATCGGTCCAAGCGATTCGGAGATTACCAGGAACAAGCAGACAGACAGACGAAAATTAAAAAAAATGGGCTTTTTGTTATAGGTATCGTAAATACTTTCATATGCATTTCTTAAAAAACTGTTATTTTGACATTACAAACAGACACTTCATTTTATTAATTATATAGATGTGTTTGGATGTTACTACTTATAAACAAAATGTTAAAAATCATACTGTATCAAATATATATCATAAAAATCATCAACTTTTTCTTCTTCTAAATATTAAAAGGATCCATCAACATAGAGCTCAAACCACTGAACGGATTGGGCTAAAATTTGGCACACAGATAGATTTTTAAAAATTCACAACCCCTATAGGAACGTATTGAGGGGGTTCCTATCCAAAAACTTTAAAAAGAGTAAAACACCGTGGGGCTCAAGTATTTGTAATATATTTCAATGAAACACAGCTGCCTACTACTAAACTATATGGACAAAATTATTGTACATGGTATGTTATAGTGTATTTTGAAACCATTTCTTTTTTTAAAATAGCTCGGCAAAGTGAAGGCACTGTGCCTGATAGTGACAAAACTATAATCAAAGAACAACGGCAACCTCCGAGAGATCGCAAATCCATCGCTAGTAGTCGCTCTCATGCTGCTCCGTAATCCTCTCGGCAGCTGGGTATACACTGTCTGATTCCGAAACACAACAAATCGAAAGAGAATCACTGTGATGTTATTATTATTATTATATTCTTTATTGCACATAAAAATACAATTGGAGGATTTAATGCAAGAGAAAGGTATATAAAGGTGTGCATAATATACAATATGTATTAAAAACCCCGTTGGATCCGTGAAGGTGTTAATAGGTAAATTCTATTTATATTATCTATCTCAGATTATAAGTTAAAAAATTACCCTTAATAAAATGTAAAAAAAATAGTTAAATGAGGAAACTTACATGGCAATACAGGCGGCGCGGTGCAGGGTACTGTCATACAATCAAACGTACCGCTGCGCCGCGCCGCGCCGGGGCTGGCCACGGTGTTATCACGTTTTAAACTTTGCTAAATTTTAGGGGAACTAAATACATATGTTAATTTTAAATCGCAATAACATTTAAATTTTCCTAATAAATAAAATTTTGATAATTTTTTTTTCTAATTTCATTGGGGTACTTATACACTTTTCGAATTTGACGGGGGTTTTAATACATATTGTATTGTAAAAAAGAAAAAAAATCTATCCGAAATTTAACTGCTCCAAGAAAAACCTACGTAGCGAATACTTGAAGGAATCCGGAGAGCTGGTTTGTTGGATGTTGATAGGAAGCGAATTCCACAGTCGTGCTGCTATTATGGTGAAAGATCGGTTGAGGAAACTAGTATGATGACTTGGTACATTGAGAATTAAAGAATCAGATGACTTTAGTTCTCTTGCACCATGTGCATGGTGCAGACAGGCACAACTGTCGTATCCTACCAGTAACGTTCCACTTATTCAGTTGAGCTGATGGAATAAATGGATAAAAACTATTTTCAACAAATGTCCTATTTACAAAAAGAAATATCATTCAAACTGAATAAATTTTATTTCTCTGGTAAAAATTGTTAATTGCAAAATATATAGTAAAAATAATATTTATTTATGAAACAAATTGAACATTTATCATATCAAAACGGATAGCTTTAATGGTTTTTACGACGAACGAGCTCGGAAAGTCGCATCGACGCAGATGTGAGTAAATCGCTTACCGTAAATGTTCCCTCGGGTTGGGATCGTGCCTATGAAAACTGTAAACAAACTGTCTTTCATAAAATTATTCCCTGAATACGTTTCTGTAACATTATACTTTGCTATTTTACAATACGCTTATAATCAATACCCGTGTATTCCAGTATGTAGGTAATTGGGCTATTTAGATATATTCCGGGTAAACACCTGAATACAAATACAAATGTATAATTTAATAAAATGGAAACTTCTCTATTTAGAATGGGAACTAACTTCAAATTTTACTATAAATTATTCTAAAAAATTCTAACTACACAGATATTTTAACTTAGAAAACATATTAATACAATTTTACTTCAAAAGCATTACAGCTGAAATGCAATATTGAAAATATATGAATATATTTGTTATAATATCGCAAACATCAAAATAAACCGATGTATTAGATTTACTTCTATTCCCGTATAAGAAGTTTGATAGCAATCATGGAGTATTATGGAACAGAGCTTTTACGTGTGTATTTTTAATACAAGACAATTTTTAACATAAAAGATAACCAACATCAATGATTTTGAGGAGTTCTCTGGTGTATCTTCGAAATTGATCATCCAATGCCAATAAAATTAAAATAGAACCACCCTTTATAGATGTTTAGCCATTACTTCTATGTTTATGAATCGATTTAGATGATTATTTTTTCATTACAAAGGATACCTCAAGGATGGTCCCATTTTAATTTCATTGAGATTGGCTTCGACTTCTAAAATGCACCAGGGTACTCCTCGAAATCATTGCAGTTAGTTTTCTTTTTTGTAAAAAAAAAATATTTTGTTAATTTATTAGTATAATCACTCATGTGATCTGGCTTTCAAAATATCACGCTAATATGATGGAGATCGCAGATTCGACTCATGTTACGGCCATAAAAGTTTGTAGTAGCTTTTGATCTACAAAGAGTTGACCAACTTGTAATATGCAGCGAAGGAGTGTAGTGAATTAATTATAAATGATTTTCCTAGTAAAATGCACGACAAATATTAACAAAAAAGAAAACCAACTTCTTAAAATTTTGGAGAGTTTTCTCGTATATCTTCAAGTCGAAGGTCCAATGCCAATGAAACTAAAATTGAACCACCTTTGAGATATCCTCTATGCAACAAATCGGTTCATAAATAAAGAAGTTATGTCTGAACACCTATAAACAAATATTAGAAGGACGATCGCACAACACCTGACAATTCGCACAATTGACTCTACTAACTAATTTATTTGCATTCAACCAGAGCTTTCCGCATTTTACGGATGAATGTAGCGATTGATTTTACCGTTGATTTATTTAACTGTAAGTAAATGTTAAATCCACTGCAATCAGTCGAACAAGCCAGTTTATGTTGAGTGTAATTGGTACTAAAGCGAACAAACAATAAAATGATAGGTTGTATCTATCTGTGCTATTAAATCTACACATGTACTTTTTCCAAGTTTTGGTGATAGGTATCCACTATATTTGTCACAAATTCATGACTGTAACTAAAAAAATGGTTAATTTGTACGTTTGAACTTAAATAAAAAATTATTTTGGGATGATTATCAGAATTATGAATTTTGTGAAATTTTATAGATATGCTGGAAATATACATCGTTTCTCAATTGATAGGCTTTAAGAATTGTCAATAATACTTTTAAAGATCATACAATATGAGTATAAGTAAATTTTATGAGACAAAGAAGTTTCTGAGTGAGAGAAAGAATAAGAAAAAACACGTGCAGAGCCGCGAGCACAGCTAGTATATAATATTTTCAGCATCCTCTCAGCAGAAAGGCGATTGAACGATTCAAACAAAAATTGATTTTACATCATGTTGCATGTAGAGGCATCCATTAGCAACGGTAGCCCGCGCGACAATTTATATATAGTACATAGTTGTTTGACATCCGAGTTTGGACGTTTGTTTTAGTTAAATCAGTTGTGTCATCTATCTAGTTCATTCTAAATAATATTTTAACTTTATGAATATGTAATCTCTCTGAAATTATTTGGTTATTTATCTAACATCTTTGAAACATAAAATAGTGAAATCATGATGGTATCTTTGTCTAAATAAAATGAATGTCTAAGCCGAAACTTTAAAACCGTTATTGACAGAAAAAAATTGACTTTCATATTTACTATTAAATAATTTCATCTTGAAATTGGAAGAGACGTTAAAAATAAATATTTTCCTACTGTCATTTTTTTTTTCTTTTATTTTAAGTGAGCAATTCTTGTATACATAATATATGTACCTATATAATTGGTTTCTCGGAAACGGCGCCAACGATTTGGATGAAACTTTGCATTTAGATAATGTTTTACATTCCAAGTTTACCTAGATAGGTGTTTTTCTTTTTTATTTATAAGACACCGAGCAGAGCTCGGTCACCCAGTTATTTGTATTAATGTTTAATTGAACAAAAGATGTAGTTGGTCTTTCCATTTGTAGAAATAAGAAATATAACTATTATAACAATGTTTTTCTTTTACACGTGATAAACCACAACTAAATACAATATCAAAGTTAACAATAAAAAGGAATTTGGAAGAAAGGAAAGGACTTCTTTGACGGAACTGAATTTAATTTAAGCCTTACTTATGTCAGTAAGAATGATATTAGACACGACGATGATTAAATTATGTAGTTATTACCTGAGTTACAAACTATTTTTACATTGCTAAGCTCTACTTCACTTAAGTCAGAAAAATAACACTATATATTTTAAGATGTATATTGTAACAAATAAACTTCCTATTAAAATGTGATAAATGTGATGTGGACTGAGAAAAATAATTATTTACTTTATTTTTACTGAACCTCAGGTAAACTATAATTATCAGTAAGATAAGTAATAATAAGGACCCATCTTTGTTTGATGAATATATAATTATAACAGGTAATGTGTTATTTTCTATGTTTTGTGTTAGAAAACTAAGGGGTAATTACGCTACCGATATCGACAGTTAAAGTCCAGGGTCCCAGGCTAATCAGCGGCTGTCTCGGCCACGCGCCGGGGCTCATTACTATAGAAACCGGTAAAGAATTACTACCACTACCTAATTTTTACCTGTAAATTGTCTAAACAGATATAATTATTTATTTTTACCTAGTCACCATTTTTTTATTTCGTATATGCACAGGGTCATAGGAAATATTTATTATTGTTACATATGTCAACGATATAATTTACAATTCAAATAACAAATGAATTTTTTTGTAATTTTCGACCGATTTTGATGAAATTTTGAAGACGGGAAGCATAATTTATGTATGTGATTTCTAAAAATGATAGCTTAAATGAATATGAATACTTAAAACTTTTAGAAATCGTTTATTTTATCGTTATATTTAAAAAAAAAATTGTGTTAATTTTATCAACATAATAATAAGTATTTCCGTGAAATTTTGTACTAGAAAAGTCAATACTATTCCATAATTGATAGGTTATAATAATAATCCTCAATAACATTTTAAAAAAGTCGTAAAAGAAAGTTCAACTTATGTTGATTTATATGCGGTACTAGGTGTGCCCGCGGCTGCGTTCGCGTGGACTACAGAATGCCATCGATCACGTCACGTCAAAATAGGTTGAACTTTTTCGGAGATTACCCGAAACAAACAAACAAAAAATTTTTTAGATTACTTTTTTATTATAAGTACCGTATATACTTTCATAAGCGTGTAGTAAAAAGCTGTTATTTTAACATTACAAATACTTCTATTTTACCTATTTGTATGATAAACAATCTGAAGAGACTAAAGGAATTACTGCGTAATAAAAGCGTTCAGAGCAGCGGGGCACCGCTAGTTATAATTATACTTAATAAATATTATTGTAAGATAAATAAATCAGCTTGGAGACGTTTTTGTGTTTGTAATAGGTGTATTATACCGTAAATTACTACAAACGCAAAAACGTCTGCAAGCTGATTTTATTGTAGTTTGATTAAAAACTTTATGATAAAGTTAGAATTTTTTTGCAATAAAAAGTCATAACTTTGGGATTGAAGATACGATCGGTTGCTGAATTTACATTGTCAGATTA
The DNA here is from genome assembly GCA_033032175.1 of Saturnia japonica. Taxonomy (NCBI): domain Eukaryota; kingdom Metazoa; phylum Arthropoda; class Insecta; order Lepidoptera; family Saturniidae; genus Saturnia; species Saturnia japonica. The sequence continues at coordinate 8,811,428 of CM065306.1, read as the reverse complement.
AAATTATATTCTGAACTTTCCAGACGATAACGTTTCTAGTAGTTACTTGTAACATTAACTTAACGGTATAGATCATTTCATAAGGCATTCTCTCATTTATAATAGATATGAGGATAACTATGTAATATGTATAAATAATAATATGTTGTTTAATAAAATGATTTTTGAAGTGAAAACTTCATTAGCATCGTTGTGATTTAAAAGTCGATGAAACGAAAAAGCGACAATAAAAAGAGACAGACATAAATTCATAATATTTAACGTGGGAGAAGATGATATAGGAAAGTTTTAGGCAATGGTAAAATGGTACAAAAGAGGTTTGTTGCCACACAATAATGAATTTTATTACCTCACCAAAAAGGCACGAAACAAAAACTTTTTAGACAACACATATGACATACAGTTACTGATTGATATTATGTTAGGTTACTTTAGTCGTAGAAATTAAATTATTTCGGTTAGCGGCCTCTGTACAGACAGTATGGGAATAATTTTGAATGATCGATGATGAGAGATTACACCATTTCCAGTTCGTACAGAAGTAACAATATAAGGCGTGTTAGCGACGCATAGGTCTAAGCGTAATGATACGAGAATAACAATTGTAAATATAAGTTGTAGGGATGAATCATTTGTACGAACAATCAATAATTTAATGTTTCTAATGCTTTGAATATGTTACTATAGCGTGTAGGTATATAAGAACAGTATATAAGTTATGAAAATGTTTGTAATTCAATAGAAATAATCACTTAAAGTACTAAAATCATATATCGTCGATAATTCATATTATATAGAAGTTGCATGTAATGTTTTGTGTTATATTGGCAAATTGGCCTTCTCTGTATGTTTTGTAATGTTTGTAACATCGAATAGTGTATTTAAAACAAGTTTCAAGCTGTTTTAAAGTTGCAATGTTTAACGCTTTGTATCTACCATGTTTATTAACCTATAATGTTAAAGTTAGTGTTTTTGGATAGGTATTTGTGTCTACATTAATGTGAAATATAGTATATAATAATAAATATATTATATAAATATATATATAATATAGTTTTTATAATAATTGAATAATTGTAATTAGAGATATTAACGATTTATTGTATTCTGCATACAAGTAATAATAATAATAGATAGAGACAGCGATAGTGCAACCACGACGCATTACCGCGGTTACCGGACCACACCCAAGTTTAGTAATGAGCAGTACGGATAGAGACGCCATCGTCCGTCTCGCTCTCCGGCAAACAATATAAAAGGCGCACTACTGGGGCCAACGGGCTCCAAGTCCGGTGAAGCTGTAAAAGCCGCAGCGGCTCTGTTTGACGATAGGGCCCCTAAGGCTAACAGTGTAGTCAGTTCTAAAAAAAAAAAAAAAATAAAAAAAAAAAAAAAAAAAAAAAAAAGCCAACGGGCCACACAGGTACATAGGTTCTGTGAGGGACCTTTTTTTTTCTTTTTTACGCTAGTTAGTTAGCGCTAGTTAGTGTAGAAACATTCCGATTACTGAATACACATACGCACGGTTCCTTCCTTCCTCCCAGGAGGAAGGGAACGTGCCTATGTGTATATTTAGTTAGCTCGAATCGTAGGTGTAGGGATTCGAATAGATCGCGACCTATTTGCGAACGCGACGACCGCCCGAGCCGAGGTCCGGCCACTTTGGCACCCTCGTGCGAGTCGTCCACAAAACTTTCGCGGCTGAGTGCCCTCTGCGCTCGCCCCCAAGTCCGGTGAAGCTGTAAAAGCCGCAGCGGCTTTAGGGCCCCTAAGGCTAACAGTGTAGTCAGTTCTTGAGATAGTACCAACAAATTGTATTGTGTCTTGAAGAATACAGCAAATTTTATTGTGGTGCCTGTGTGTCATTTTGCATCTTCACTAAGTGTTCAACCCGCCAGCGACCCAGTCCATTCCGCTCCGTGCTACGTCATCGCCGCGCCTACCAGCAGGCACCTCACTGCGTGTGTGTACCTTGATGTTTCGCCCTCTTCACGCCTAGTAGTTTCGGGTGTGAACAGGGTTGGTCGCACGTAGTGAGAGGGGCTCGCACGCACTGGTTTCCAGACAGCTGGTTACCGTAGCGTGTTATCCGCCGTCGGTAATACAGAGTTCGAGGGAATCGTTTCCGTCGCGTTCGCGCCCTCGGTGTGCGGTCCCGCTCTGTATTTTGTTGACGTAGCACATTTGTATAAGGGCACACGCACGCGCCCCTTTTTAGGGCGCTAAAATGAAAACTCTAATAAAATAAATTTATGGATTTTACAAATTACGTTACCAAAGTACAAGTTTGCATTTTTGTCACAAAAACTTCCTAGAGGGTATTAAAATAAAAATATGTAAGTTGCAAATTCCAACACTACAAAAGTAGATACGGACATTGAAAAGTACGAATTTTGAGAGGTCAAACAAACTCCCTAGATAGTTCTGATAAGAGAGCGAAAATCTTGTCAGAACATCCCACTATGTTTAGTTATTAGTTGGGAAAAGGCATCACAACAACCGCGGTGTTTTGTATACGTGTACGTATTATACGTCTGTACTTTTTTCAGATGATATTCCCATGGATATTTCAAATGTGCAAGGTGATGCCTTAATTCAAAATGATATTGTGAATAATGATTGTGAGTACTTGTATGTATATTTATTTTCATAAACTTTAAATTAGTGTGAATTTATTGTACACCTAAATCAGAACACAAATATACTACCAACTGTCAGGCAAGCATGAATTTGTATGGAACTTCAAAATCAATTTAAATTATTATAAATTTAAATACTGTAGTGATCACAGCTCCGCTCGTGTGAACAAAAAATGTTTTTACTGGGATAAATATTATCCTAAGTCTTAACACAGTTTAACAATCATACAGTTGGGAAACACCTTTGATGTCGGACCACACCGCCACCCGTGTACGTTAAATACGCTATCACTCGCAGATGTGCAAGGGTTGTCAATAATGGAAAATAAATTAAATGTGTTTATTATGTTAATTTATTTACAAGTACCTACCTAGTATACATATAAGTACTATTTACGTGCCAGTATACCGATAGGCATACTATATGAACAACAGTGATATCGAATATTCCATTTAAAAAATTTGTCTGTCTGATTGCATGTCCGGATTTAACTCAAAAACGGCTTGACCGATGCTTATGACATTTTGTACACAGGGTGCTTATGTAATTGGTCAATTGATAGGGTATAAACAACTTTCAATGTTCCTTTTAGAAATCGTAAAAAAAAGAATTACCAAAAAAAATTATTTTCTTTAATTCTTAGCCAATTTTGACAAAATTTATAAGTAATTATATAAGTAGTAAGTATATAAGTAATTCCATAAATTATAGGTTATGAGAATTTCCAATAACACTTCTAGAAATCTAAAAAAAAATAATGACCAAAAATTTTAAATTCATTAATTCTTAACCGATTTTTATGAAATGTTGTATACAGGAAGTATATAGCATTCTCAACTGATAGGTTATATGAAATATTATTAATATTAATGAAATATAATTACGGGATGAAAATAATTACTGCGTAATTACAAACGCGTGCGGAGTCGCGGTCACATTTTTTGTATAAAATCGCTATATTGTGACAAGCCATTATCAAAATCGCCAGCATAATTAGTTTCATAATTTGAATATTTAACATAAAAAAGATTTTCGGAATACTTGCTCAAACTGAATACAGGTTGGTTCCCTACAGTTTCCACCAGCTTGCCGTATTATACTGAAAAAGTTTTCTAGCTGTTAATACTCAACCTACGCATTAGTAAGTAAAATTCACCAACACCTAGTCACAGGTATTATTAACTAGTACTAGACGATATCTGGTTAGGTTATACAAAATTATTAAAAAAAATTCACCTCGCGCCACGGGGAAATCTTAAATCCTTATTGTATTTTACTTTGAAGGCACATCTATACACAGAACATGTGTGCACCGTTATAATTAATGTAATCAACGATTATAGAGAAAGAAATAAATAATATGTACTTATAAATAAATAAATAATAAATTAAGATAGGTAAATTTAAACGTAGATATATTTTTTAGAAATTAAACGTAATGATTTGCCGTGCCCTATTCAGGATCCTTGTATAAGGATACTAACATATAATAAGAAAATTATTGCATGGTGAATGACATGACTGCAAATAAATAAATAAATTTGCTCACATTAAACACGCTCGCGTCTACCCTCGACATTAAGGCGCACAAACTAAGCGCGTTTGGAGACCACAGGTCGCGCCACCCCTACTCCCCGCGAGTTTCATGCCGTTGCTTGACGTAAGTACAACATTCGTTTCCCAACTGTATGATTGTTAAGCTGTGGTCTTAATTTAGCCGTTTTTGCGTCATTGAGTAAAACAAACAAACAAAGTCACTTCAGCATTTATATTATTAGGTTAGGATTATCAAAACTATGATGCACTACTAATCCATTTATATACATACTAGAACCGCCCGCGATTTCGTTCGCCTTAATTACAATATAAAATTTATTAGGAATAAAAACAGCCTATATGACTCAAGGATACTGTAACATTATAAATGAAAACATTTTTACAATCGGATCAGTAGTTCCAGGATTTAGGCACCGCCAACAAACATACAGACTTTACCACTTTATAATAATATAATATGTAAATAAATATGCATCCTTGTTTATTACATGAACTATGAAATAGTTGTAGGGTATTTCTTTTAACCGGCTGGCTAGTTACCAAAATATCCCAAATCAGCTACCTTTCGGTGTAGTCAATTACTCGCTACGGCTACTACACTTGCGTGTTTGATGTAATCGTTATGGTTACACGCTAATTTATATTACAACAAATAAAAAAAAAACTTAATAAGCAGGTTAGACACACCACTATTTAGGAGAATAAAATTAATGCCTGTAACACATAATCCTAGACACATTTATTACATAGTAATTATTTTAAACCTGTAAAAAAAAATCTCATATTATTATTATTGACAATCCCTCTTTATGAATTGAGAAATTACTTATTATACTTCCCGTGTAAAAATTTCATGAAAGCCTTTTACTACAATTTTTTTATTCAAAACTTTAAATGTTTTTCGGGCGATTTTTATAGTCTATCAATTATGAAAGGACGTGCTACAAAATTACATCAGAATCGGTAGAGAATTGATGAAAATTGCTTTTTAAAAATATTTTTTACGATTTCTAAAAGTATTATTGATATTTCTTATAGTATATAAATTGACCAATAATAATATAGGTTATTTCCGTGTAAAGTTCATTAGAAGTGATCTAGTCGTTTTTGAGTTAAATTAGGACTTACAAACAGACAGACAGACAAACATTTTTTTAAGGAATTTTCGTGATCAGTCTCCTTTATATGTTACTAGCTAGTATCGAAATAGTAGTGTAGAATAATTATTATGAGTAGCCTATTTGTTTATTGGTTTCATCTAATTTTATAAGGACCAAGTATTTAAAGGAGTAAAACAAAAACAAAAAATGAAAATCTATCCAATAGTTTTTGCGTGACGCGCGCACAACGTCAAACCTCTATAATTTTATTTATATAGAAGATAAACAGCGACGGATCCCGGAATGCGACCAATGAAAACCAAATCAGTGATGGATTTATCACTTTGTTTATGGTGGTCGCAATCTCTACCACCCCGCTATATTACTGCATATACGCCAGCTGATCTCGAAACGCAAGAAATGAAAAGAAATCAGTGATGAGTTTATCATTATGTGTATGGTATTATTATTATATGCCAATATAAATCCAACACATCCGTTCCAATAAAACTTCAGAAATAATTGAAATCATCCCTAGTTGGATTACGTGCCTTAAGGAGTGATTTAAAAAAAATTCGAAATACATTTCTCTTTCCAAACCCTATAAATGAATTATCATATCCATAATTTAAGAAATAATGGGCTTTTCATACAAACTTTCATTACCTACTTCATTCCTTTAAGTTTTATTTTTGCTGCAAAAAAAAATCATCAAAATTGTTTTGATGGGTTCTTCATACAGACTTTCATCACCTATTTCACCCCTTCAAGTTTTATTTTCACGAAAATAAGTTAACCTATGTCCTATCCCAAGATTCAATCTATCCGTATACTAAAATTCATCATAATTGGTTTGCGGTTTATGTGTGAAAATGTAACAAACAAACAGACAGATAGACAGAGTTATTAGACAATATTAGTATGGATGTCTTTCGGCAAATTTGAAATAAAATTACCTGGGCAGACAGAACTTCCGATTTTTTAATATAGATTACCTGTAATATATCTGTAGTTACTAGTTATATCTGTCAACGTTGTAACACGCAATAAAGTTCTTTAGTTTGAATTCCCCTTCCTTTTTTATCGGCGCTACAGGCTTTTAACTGAACATTAGGTATTTTTACAGTTATTATCCTAACATTGTGAATATAAAGTAGGTGTTTTTATACAGGATTTTGATCAGTCTATTTTATTATATTCTCTTAAATAAATAACAATCAGCACAGTCCTTGCATAAAATTATTATTTTTAATTTTAATACAACTGAAATATTGATTAAAAGTTTTTTTTAAATTATCAATTTTTTTTCGTTTTCTTCGTAGCAAACCTATTCATTTGATACCCATATCATGGCGGGTGCAGAAAAAATCTGATTCGCCATCTTTGGGAGTCCACTAAAATGTATTAAGAATGGCGTTACTTAGCTAACCATGCATTGTTATCCAAACTAATCGTGTGTGCAAAATTTCAGCTCAATCGGTACGAGATTTATGTTTCAAAATTTAGATGCAAGACTTAACCCATACTAACAAGTTAAATAAAAATCAATTACGGCGAAGCTATAAGACCGCACGATGGCGAGACATGTCTTAATCGTTAACTGCCATGTCTGAAACATGTTTTCCGTTAGTAAAGTAAATGAAAACAGGCGGCCGATACGAGCAATTTGCTTTACAGACATTCTTTATCCGGTAATTAGCTAAAGTAATCATTTATTTTACTGTCTCCGACTTCCTAAACATAACTTTAACGTTTTTTTATATATTTTTTAAATGATTTATTCGACTTATAGTTAGAAGCAATACGCACTAGAATAATTTATAATTGAAGTTAATATAAAGGTACATTTAATAAAAAATATCTAAGGTACAAAAAATAATTATGAAGGTATTTAATGTTGCTGCCTGTAGCATTTGATAATCGTGACGGTTTAAAGAGATAAGCATATTGATTTCAGGGGTCCTTTAACTTTATTGATACTTGACACAAATATAAGAGAAAATATTTAAAAAGTGATTAACTAAAAATTTAAAGTCATTCGTTTATTTTTATTCATTTTGTTGTCGTTTAATATCATATTCAGTGAGGGTAGCAATTCCATTGTTATCGTTACCACCGGGTCTCGTGACGGTAAATCGCTCTGCAAAAATCTCGCCAAAGAGTTTCTAAATCAGCCACGCGATACAGAACCCATCGTTCTCAAGATAATGTGTGCGCGATGAAGGCTCACGAACTCGCATATCTCATCTTCGCCAGCCACCAGCATAATAAGACGACGGACCGGTAAGTTACTATGATATTTAGACTCACTCCCATCGTATTCAGTAATTATTCGCATCGAAAGTTAGTTCCAAATTGCATGGAATCAACCAATATTGTGTTTAGGATAAAGACAATAAATAATGTTATCATTTTCGCTTACAATTGTTTATATTGTATTTTTAAGGTAAAATAGGCAAATCCCATATATCTAAGTGTCTAATCGATTTAGTAACTACATAGAAATCAATCAATTTATAATCTTTGATAAACTAGGAACAGTGAAAAGGAGTCATGAGAATAATTAAATATGTGTAAATAAAAGGTAAATTCTTTTAAACTTTATTGTTCATTCTCTTCGTAAACATACACATAACCCTAGAGGATTATTAGCCTTTCTTCTTAAGAGAAAATGCGGGACGCGTTTTTTCCATAAATTAATTTCGATAAGAACTAGGGCCTTCTAAAATTTCAACAGTTTGTCAGTTATACTACCGATATCAGACATCCAGCAAACAAATAAGACGACTATAAAAAAATTTAAAAAAATATACATTAGCCGTAATTCTTCTTATATTATTCTTGAAAAAATATTAAATTCGGTCTAGTTTTTAAGTAGGAAACAGGGAAATACGAAAATTTGATTTCCGAGCTGCAGTTCTCTTTTGGTGTTCCATCATTCGGTACATCGAAGAAGCTTCTGTTTCTTCAGATTTCTATTAGAACGTATCTTCAAATGTCTTGCCGAATGCGTTTCCTCTGAACTCTTGAAAGAGCTTTGGTTTTATTGCTATATAGGGAAAAATTGCGTTGTTGAAATGATCATGTATTTTGAACGCAATGCGAATCAAAGGTTTGAATTCTACATTAGGAAAATAGTTAATTTTGTGGTGCTCGACTGGCTAGTTACTTTCCTTCAAAGAGTATTTATAGTCAAAATACCTTTTTATCGACACCTACTCTCTGGTGCCAATACTTACTATTTCTAGTTTTTACACGATGAAGTCTTCGACCGCATCATTACCGAGATTGTTGTCATAGCTTGGAAATAAAATAACAAGACAATTATTAACAAAAAAGAAAACTAACTTCAATAATTTTGAAGAATTTTGTCGTATATATTCGAAGTTCAAGGTCCAATGCCAATGAAACTAAAATGGGGCCACTCTTGAGATATCCCCTATCCAACAAAAAAAGAGACATCCAAATCGGTTCACAAACAAAGAAGTTATACCATAACAACCATAAAAAAATACATTCGAATTCAGTAAGTTGTTGAAATCGGTTAAAAATGCGTGAATAAATATGTGTATGGAACGTTGAATTTTAATAATGGTTGAGTGATAGCGTGTAAGGAAGCCGCGGTGATCGAAGTGAGTTCGAATCCTTGCAATGAGATGATGAACGAAAACATTGTGATAAAACCACAGCATGGGGGTAGCATGGTTAGCTTCCACCTTCAAGTAAAAAATCCGTCACCAAGCACCTTTAGATATGTTCCAGCAGCTGCACTCGAAACCCAGTATCTCCACTAGGTTCAAAGTGTAACCTTCTTGAGCCATATTGTCACTTAATAAAAGATGAGAATGTGGTAAAACATTAAAAACTATAAATAATTAAAAAAGGGAGTAATGCAGAATTAATACCTTTATGTTATATCGCGTACGATGTCCAAATCTGAAAGGTCATCGGAGCAAGACGGCGCGCGGCCACTCGACGGTAGAGCAGTTAGGCGCAAGTTGAGCTGTTATCACAGCAGCCGTTTTAACTGGAGTGCTCTCCGTCAGCGTGGAAGGTGCTACGTGCCTCGGATGGACGCCAACTAGCGCCAAATATAACTACTGCAAATGAAAATATATCCGATTTCGAGCTAGCTCGAGTTTTTACTACTTCCTGGGAGGAGAAATAAATTTCGTTGGAATTGAAAATTATTAGTGTACATATTTATTTATTTAGGCGCACATTACTGATTATAAACAACATACGAATTTTAAATTGAAATTTGAAATTTTAGATGTTTAAAATAGCTTATAATTTTATATTTATTAGTGCACATCAGTTGTAATTATTTCACAAAAATTTATCATTTGCGTGCAGAATTACATATTATAAGTATGTGTTAATGGGGGGTGGGAAGACAGTTTTCACGTTGTTTCTTTCGTCTATTGCGTAGTACACTGACACATTAAGTAATTGTAATTGTAATAACAAATATTATAAATCTTTAAGATTTTGTTTTATATTTGTTTATACGCACTAATATCTGAAACTACTAAAAAGACTGAGGAAGGAGAAAACAGTAACGTTTAGCAGTTTGTCAAATTGTAACTAAGTACGAGAAGGTACCTACTTTGGCGGAGAAGCTGCGCAATGGAGAGTTGATTAAATAAATGTTACACAGGTGAAACTGTAGGCCACGGCTAGCCTTCTGTAAATCAATACACTGTGAATATACTAGTATCTTCGTTATACGCAGAAAACGATTTTCAATTGATGTGAATTCGTTTGTACCCAACTGCGAAAAAGGAGGGTTATGTTTTTACACACGGTTGTACATACGGTATTTATGTATGTATGTCTATTTCTTTGCGACGCTCTGAAGCCCAAAGGACTTCATGGCTTTTAGCATATGAGGTGTCTTTAGATTCGTCTTAATTGTGGGAGTGACATTAACTATATCTTATTATATTAAGTGAGCAATTCTTGTATATATATATAAGTAATTGGGTCCTCGGAAACGGCTCAAACGATTTCGATGTAAATTTGCATTTAGATAATGTTTTACATTCCAAGTTTGCCTAGATAGGTGTATTTCTTTTTTTGTTTATAAGATATCGAGCACAGCTCGGTCGCCAAGATATTTAATACTTATGCACGACGTCTGGAAATTAAATAAAAAGCAAAAATAGAAAAATATTTTTTTAGACAAGTGTTTTTGTTGCACTCGGCTTTTTTGTTTCCTTTTTAATAATTTAGCTTGGTTATACAATTTATTATTAAATGAACTAATATTGTAAATAGACCGTGTAGTTAAATTATTGTTATCATACTAATAAATCTGTAGTTCTATCTGTACAAGTAATGTTTTTCCAAATTTCCCGATAGATATACTATGAATACGGTATATTATGGATATACGAATATGCGTTTAATTTTTTTTGCCTTTCTGTATGTCTGGATTTAACTCAAAAACGGCTTGACAGATTCTCATGAATTTTTTACACTGAAAGCTTAGGTATATTATTGGTCAATTAAATTTCAATACTACTTTAAGAAAACGTAAAAAATATATATGTAAGCTTCGCGAGTATATTCAAGTATACTGGTAAGAAACCGTCTCGTGTCGATCACAGTAGATACTCGACACGAGCCTTATGATAGAGAGAGACAGATAGAAAAAACATTGTCGAGCATTGACTCAAGAGATAGAACTTTATAAAACATAGTCTATATTTAAGATAAGTAAGATTGGTAAAAGTTAGTCAGAATTGTTATAATCAATTGTGAGTTTGTGAAATATTATGAGACTTTGTGATTGTTGAGAAATCCGTTAAGCAATAGTCTTGATTGTTGATTCTCTTATTTTTAGGTTAGTAAAAAATGTGCTTACTTGTAATATTGTACATAGTTGTAATAATAATAATAAACTCTTATTTTTAGACGAATCTTATCGCTGGCTCAACTGATTTATTGCGTATCTTATAAATCAACAAACATTTATTGGAAAAATGGAGAAACTAAATTTTGAGTTCACAGTTATTCCAAAACCAGACGATACCAAAACGAATATTTATGGTTTGATGTCAATTGAAGACACGCAACAAAGTCGATATACGATACCAAAAGAATTTCAACCAGCAAGTTTGCATGAAGAATTGATAAAAACTGAGACTTTCAGGATGGTAAAAAATTCTATAAAAAAAAGATATGAAACAAGAGCGGTGTGGATAAATCTTACACCTGAATTAAAAAAAAATTACTATGAAAATGAAAACATGCAATTCAGTGATTATTTGCTAGAAAAAGTAGAACTCGAAAAATACACAGAAAACACTCAATGTGTGTCCAAAACACAAAATAAATTAAAATTAGTTGACAAATTCTCAATTGAAAAGTTCTCAAAAATGACAACAAATGTGTCACAGTGGATAAATGTTTTTAATAAAGAGTGTCTTCGCTTGGAATTAAATACAGACACAGACAAAAATTGAAATGTTAAGATTAATGCTGGATGACTCCTGCAAAGATTGGTACAGCTCAATGCTGATAAAGCACACAGTGGAGTCAGATTGGTCATCATGGGAACTAAGCCTAACAGAAACATATGCTGATAAAGGTTGGTCACCGGTAAAGTATGCGATGAATTTTAAATATCTAAAAGGCTCGCTACTGGACTATGCATTGAAAAAAGAGAGATTATTACTAGAAATAAATAGCTCTGATAAATCTATAATGATAGATATGATTGCCTCCGGCTTACCAAATTCTATAACAGATAAAATAGATAGACAAAAACTTAAGGAAATTGATGATCTTTTTAATAATTTAAGAGGCTTGGAACATTTAATAAAAGATGATAATAATGAGAAAAACTCACATCGAACTAAACAAAATTTAAAAAAACAAACTGAAAAGAAAGAAAAAAATCCATGCAAAATATGTGTATCAAAAGGAAAAAAAAATAGATCTCATCCAGAAAATTTATGCTGGTACAACAATGAAAAAAAAGAAGAAGACTCATTAACAAATACACTTTTAAATGTACAATTATCCGATGAAGTTCCAAAAAACTAGATCTGCCCCCACTAATTGAAATAAAAGTATTGTTAGAAGATTCTTTAGAAGTTAAAGGGCTTTATGACCCCGGATCAAGAATAACAATAATAAACTCCAAGTTGATAAAAAATGAATTTAAAAAAGAAAAAGAATATTTAATATAAAAACAATTAGTGGGCAAGGCCAAAGTTATGGTCTGGCAAAATTAAATACAGAAATTAATGGAATAAAGAAAAATATACATGCCTTTGTGTATGAAAATGAAAACTTTAAATATGACCTGATTTTAGGTTTAGATAGTGTAAAAAAAATTGGGTTGACTCATGATGAGAATTTAAATATTCAATTTAAATACACAAAAGAAAAAGAAGAAAAAGATTATATACAAATTAATGATAGATATGAGATAAATTTTAATGAATCTATTAACACAGAAAAATTTGATATAGATACTAATCACTTGAATGATGAAAAGAAAACGAAAATATATGATATAATGAAAAATTATAAAGGCATTTTTGCCAAAGATAAATATGATGTCGGGGAAGTAAAAAATTATGAGGCTTTCATAGACCTCCAGATAGATAAATATTGTTACAAAAGACCTTACAGATGTACAATCGAAGATAGAAAAGAGATAGAAGATCAAATCTCACAACTTTTGAAACATGGCTTGATCGAAGACTCATACAGTCCCTTTGCAGCACCAGTAACACTAGCATTCAAAAAAGAAGAAAATAAGAAAAATAGACTGTGCGTGGACTTCAGAGAACTGAATAAAATTATTGTCCCACAAGCTCAACCTTTTCCACTGATAGAAGACTTATTAATAAAGACAGTGGGTTGTAAATATTTTACAACACTAGACATAAATTCGGCTTTTTGGTCCATTCCTCTAAGAGTCGGAGACAGGAAAAAGACTGGTTTTGTTACTCAAGAAGGTCACTACCAGTGGAGATGCCTTCCTTATGGACTAAAGACATCGCCAGCCATCTTTCAAAGAATTTTAGTTAATATAATAAAAAAGTATAACTTGCAAGGGTTTTGCACAAACTATATAGATGACATAATTATCTTCTCAAAAACATTTGAAGGACATTTGAAACATATAGAACAACTCCTAGATGCAATAAAAAAAGAAGGTCTAAAATTAAAATTTACAAAATGCAAATTCGCCAAGAATGAGGTAAAATATTTGGGCCACTTAATAAAAAACGACACAGTCACACCTCTCAAAGATAATATAAAATCCATAAAAGAATTTAAAACACCAGAAAGCAAGAAGAACATTAGACAATTCCTGGGAAAAATCAACTTTGAAAGAAAATATGTGCCGAAAATTACAGAGATACTCGAACCCTTACATGCGCAATTAAGAAAAACAGTAAAAAAATTTACCTGGCCAACCGAATGCCAAACCGCTTTCGAGGAAATAAAAAATATTTTAAGTTCAGAACCCGTTTTAACAATTTTTAACCCAAAATCAAAAATTTATATATTCACGGATGCTAGCATTAAGGGCCTTGGGGCTATATTAAAACAACCACAAGAAAACGGTGACATGAAACCAGTGGCATATTTCTCTAAAAAACTGAACGAAACGCAAAAAAAGAAAAAAGCAATTTTCCTGGAATACCTCGCCATCAAAGAAAGTATAAAGTTCTAGCAACACTGGCTGATTGGAAGATTTTTCACAGTTTACAGCGACCATAAACCCTTGGAAAATTTGAATGTCAAAAATAGAACAGATGAAGAATTAGGGGATATGATACACTACATATCCCAATACAACTGCGACATTAAATATAACCCTGGAAAAGATAATGGAGAGGCGGACCTTTTAAGTCGAAACCCGGTCTTAGAACCAGAAGAAAATGTAGAAGATGTGTTAAAAACAGCAAACAATGTGACAATAAATTCCATAACCCTACAGGAAATAATAGACGACCAAAAACAAAATGAAAGAATAATGCAAAACATACACAAACTTTTACTAAAAAATGGAATCTACTACAAAAAGATAAAAGGAAGAGAAAAAATAATATCAAGTGAAGAATACAGCAAGACCTTAATACAACGTATACACAAAGACTACGGCCACGCAGGTACAAATCAAATTGCACACAAAATAAACTTATTCTACACAGCTCCAAATTTAACAGAAAACATCGAACAAACACGTAATTGTGAAATATGTATAAGAAATAAAACAAGACTAAACAGGAATTATGGCCTTATGTCACACCTGGGTCCAGCAGAAAGACCTTTCCAAATAATGTCGCTGGACACCATTGGTGGATTCGGTGGACAAAGAACTACAAAAAAGTACCTACACTTACTGGAAGACCATTTCACTAGATATGCATACATTTTATGCTCAAAAAACCAAACAGCAAAAGACTTCTTAAACCTGCTAAATAAAATCCCATCCGAAGAGAAAATAGAAATTATACTAGCAGACCAATACCCTGGTATAAGTTCGAAAGAACTTGAAAATTATGTAAAAGAACGGGGGGCTGAAATGATCTACACAGCCGTGGACGCCCCGTTTTCAAACGGGCTAAACGAAAGATTAAACCAAACATTGGTGAACAAGATACGGTGCACCGTAAACGAAAAAACAAAGAAAATAGGCTGGTCGACGGTAGCGGAGGAATGCAGAAAAAAATACAATGAAACAGACCATTCAGTGACAGGTTTCTCACCCGAGTATTTACTGAATGGAGAATCAACCGATGTGCTGCCACCAGAGCTAAAAAACAACGAGACATACAAAAGAAACTTGGAAGAGGACAGAAAACTAGCGCTACTTCGAACACGAAAGTCTCATAACTACAATAAATCATTATACGACAAAAACAGAATAGACTACAAGCTTGAAGAGGGGGACATGGTCTACGTAATGAATAAGAATAGACTGAACAGAAAAAAAATGGAAGAAATTAGAACCGGCCCCTTCAAAATAGAGAAGAAAATATCAGACTCGATATACAAGATCAACACAAACAACAAGAAAACTACAAGAGGTTTATACCACATCACGAAGCTCATCCCTATAGGGATGTCACCCACCCAACGTCAATTCAACAAAAGAAGAATTGACGCCCTAAGGGGGGGAGATGTAAGCTTCGCGAGTATATTCAAGTATACTGGTAAGAAACCGTCTCGTGTCGATCACAGTAGATACTCGACACGAGCCTTATGATAGAGAGAGACAGATAGAAAAAACATTGTCGAGCATTGACTCAAGAGATAGAACTTTATAAAACATAGTCTTTATTTAAGATAAGTAAGATTGGTAAAAGTTAGTCAGAATTGTTATAATCAATTGTGAGTTTGTGAAATATTATGAGACTTTGTGATTGTTGAGAAATCCGTTAAGCAATAGTCTTGATTGTTGATTCTCTTATTTTTAGGTTAGTAAAAAATGTGCTTACTTGTAATATTGTACATAGTTGTAATTAATAATAATAATAAACTCTTATTTTTAGACGAATCTTATCGCTGGCTCAACTGATTTATTGCGTATCTTATATATATATAAAAAATCCTTAATTCTGAACTGATTTTGATGAAATTTTATACACGTGAAGAATAAGTAAATTTATAATAATTGATAAGAATTGTCAATACTTAATAATTTTGGAATTCGTAAAAAGAATAATTCGCAATCGATTTTAATGAAAATTGTACACAGGAAATACATGTCATTCATCAATTGATAAATTATATGAAATGTAAATAAAATTACGGTATGTAAATAGCTAGTGTGTAATAACAAACGCGTGCGGAGCCGCGGGCATACCGCTAGTTTAATATATACATTAGCAACTCTTCGGGCTGCTATAACTTTAAATCTAAAACCTAACTAAACTTATTTATCGGAATAAAATATAGCCCAAAGATAAAACATATTTAAGTATATATAAAATATTCGAAATCAATAAAAAGGGAATATATCGTTACATTTAAATGAGTTTTGAACTCGTCTAGACTAAACGAAGGAACTTTTAACTAAGAAATTCACAAACTATATTCCTTTATTATATAAATATGAATCTTGAAAGATATAAAATAATAGATTGTCTTTGTTCATGTTCTGTATTTCTCAGTATAAAGCAGTTTAAAATTGTAGACTCCACGTTTAAAGTTCACAACACAAGTTCACAATTTTAAAGTTCTTCATGCCCGTCATGTAGTTTCTCGGAAACGCCCACAACTTTATGTAGTGAGAGACCAATACAGTTTTGTCACTTGAATAGCACCATTCGGGCAATAAACTGGAAAGAGCGATCAAATTACTCTATGCGATCAGTCACCTGTCCTACCTCTTGTGCTGCCATCGACATATTTGTGATCAAATACAAACATCTATTTTAACTTATAATTTGGTATATACCTGATATTTTGAGAAGTCACACGGTTTAAGACTTAAAAACAATTGTAATAAAATATGTCAAAATTTAATCAGATCTTTTTCAAACTGACATAATATTTTGCGAATGTTATCGGTCTTCATTAGCATGAACGGCTTCAGGATTACTTTCAGGGAGCTGCATCATCATGTATAGTGTATATTATTTATACACTATAAACATAATTTATTGATAATTAATCAAACATTCATGTGTTTTTATTAAAGCCGTAACTGTATTTAAACAAATCTTAGTATTAACGAGCAGTCGATAATCGTTAGTCGTCTATGCGCAGGCATACAACAATTTCTTTTATCGTTGTAGGTTTAGCGTTAAGGCCACAATCTCCTCTGATCTTAAGCCACGGCCTGGCGCAAGATGGTAGCACGGTAAACCATGTGCACAATTGGCTTTTAAGTATAGCTGCCAGAAAACACCTATTTGTGCTTGGTAACAGATTTTCAACTTGAGGGTAGTAGCTTGCCAGGCAGGCATAAGAAAAAACCCTACAACCATGCTATGGTTTTATCACGATGTTTTCCTTCACCGAACTCACGGCGATTGACGCGATTTCCGTACACTCTCCCACTGAACCATAATTGCTTCAAAAATTTGCCTCATTCTTTAAACATACCATAGCGAAACTCACTACTTGTATTTACAGTTATATTTATATTACATAGCGTGACGGCTTTTTCACCATGTGCTTAGTAGTCGCTCCAGTCGGACGTGAGGTCTATGAATGCATCCTCACCACTTATCACATAAGTTCTGCCATATACATAGGTGTGGCGAGCTTTATAATGTGATTTGACTTATTTTTGCCGGTTGAAAGTGTAACGTCCAGATATATATCGTAAATACCGACCTGCCACCACCTCACTACGTATACGACCGCTCCGCACCACGGTCCGTTTAACACTCCCTGTCGTAGGCGCTTGAGACGAATGACGTAAAGTCATTATACACAGGTTGGATAAAACTTTTGTGTCCGACTGGATCACGACCGCCTAACATCTGGTGTAACACCCGCCAAAGCGGCACGCTTAGGCTTGTCCAGTAATCAAATGGGCAATTAATCTGTACCTAACTTGGCCACGAACACCTTGCACATGCTCACAAAACTCTTTTGGTTTGCTGATCTCGCAATAGTCATCGTTATTTTTGGATTGTACTCTGTTTACCATCAATCACAGTGCCGTGACGTCAGTTTTCTAACCTACTCTAAAAAAAGGGCCAATTGCGAGTCGGACTCGTGCACCGAGGGTTTCGTAATTTTACAGTTACATTCACTAAAATAATTAGGTAATATTACTGAAGAAAGCGTCGAACAATTGTAACGAAAAATAAATTGGATCGAAGGACAAATTTAACTTTGCCGTTAGAAAACCGTTATCCCCATACATTGATGTATGCCGCGGTCAATTAACCAACTGTAAATAAGCTTATATTCACAAAAAATTGTGATATAACTACAAATTTATGGTTTTCAGATTTTTTTCTTTACTTCATGCAGAATTTTATGATTCTAGACCAACGGGATTAACAAGAAGTACTCTACAGGTTTTGATTCCTTCTGCAAGTGTTAAAATATGCGGTATACACAGCCATTTCTTTTTATGGCGTTGACTTAGAAGTTTGTGTATGGAACCTTAAAAACAATTTTTTTTTGGGATAATAAAGATAAACTGAATATGTTATCTTCCTGATAGTTTATAATATACGTTGCCTAACTTAAAGATAATGAGTAAACATAAATATTGTAGGAGCCAGTGAAAATTTAAACTCGTGTGATAATTAGATAATTAAGAATTTACCGGGTTCCTGTCAACCGTAGAAACTTTTACAGACGGTAGTTAAACGTGAAAATGTTTTCTCTAATTCAGCTGCGCTATTTCCTGAATACTGGAGGTTATATTTGATATTTCGACGTTTTTACTCGTTCGGGAATAATAAAATTGTTTAAAACAGTTGTTTACTTCATATAATGTTTTGAGTTAATTATTTTTAAACTTATTGTACTTGGCGCGTATAATATAGGTATAATTAACGATATTGTATATAAATTAGGCTACAAAAAAAACTGGAGAGGTGTTTTGGGACACCCGGTAGGAACGATGTTCCTTTCGGTATTATATTATATGATGACCAGACATGTACGCACTATTGTATGTACAGTACGAGTGGTCAATGGTTCGAGTCCCGCTGGTTTAGGATTTTACATATAATTTTAATTTTTGTTTAAAAAGTTATGAAAATAAACATTTTGTTATTAACTGTTATTATAAAAATATGAAAAAATTATAAACATAATCAGTACATTCAATTTTGATTGATCACTCGTACTGTACATACAACAGTGCGTACAAATCTGGTCATAACACAGCTAGGCCAATTGTGTTTGTCTATTTTTAGTTTCGGTCAGGTCTGACACTTTTTTTAGTTTAGCTCCTACCACACTATAAGGAACTTAGTTTCAATAAAACAATGTAACATTCATTATTACATAAAACTAATACCCATATAAAAGGTACAAGGTATGTATAGAATTGTACTCATGTATTTTCTATAGGTACTTACTTAAAACAGAATATTCTCCTTTCGCAAATTGATGGTATTTTCAGGTAATTTATGCGAACGCACACCTGCTCTCAGTACTTTGATCTCGTGTCATATAATTTTATCCGCTTAACTTCCAAGAAAGTTTCTATAATCATCTCTAAACCTGCATAAAAACAGAGAACGCTTACAAATTTTTCATGAGAAAAAATGTTTTTAATATTTAATTACGATATTGTTCAAAAATTATTTCAAAAAGCATGAAAATCTTTATTCAAATTAGGTCCTAAGGACGTAGATACTTGAGAAAGTAATTTTCGACCACTCGTTATGGACCCGTAAAAACCTCAATTAACATTAGTTACTTATATTTTATACAGTAATTTATACATTAGGTTTTTATTCCACTAACTGTGCTCCACGATTTCATCTGTGTTAAAGTTTATTCAAATAACTGTTCACCGCGCGGCCGAGCCGAGCTTTTGTTGTTCTCAGTTCCCGTACTTCCTTAAAACTGGACAGATTGCTTAGCATTCATGGTTACAGTGCCATGCCACTTCTTAGAGTTCTAGCGTAAAGTTATGTAGCCTATAATCTTGCCCAATAACTAGGCTATAATGCAAAAAAAATCTAATCAGACTGGTAGTGCCAGAGATTAGCGCGTTCACACTAACATTCTTTTGAGCTTTATAAATATTATATGTAGTATCTATAGATAAATGTTTTATATTAGAACAATAACCGGGCCTTAAAACTCTTTAGCATGCCTTTGATTAGTATAAAAAGATCTCGGAATGATCACACATTTTTACAGTTTTAATGTTTTACAGAAATTCTGTATAATACGTTTAACCAATGTTAAACACAAGTACAATCTAATAGTGAATCGAATCTGCCGTTCATTCGTTATTTTCGTGCAATGGTTAATTCAAAATTAAGGCCTTTGGGTATTGCGTGGTTCAGGGCACTTGTCCTTGCAAACAGAATGGTAATGTGTCGCCTTTTAACCATCATAACGTTATAAAGCAAGTTTTCGTCTGTCACGCATTACGTGCATTGCCATATTTTCTACGAAGTGTGGATTTATTCATAGCCTTTGCGTGACTTGCAGTTAAAAGTTTTATTATTGAAACAATAGTATTCGAAGGCAGGCCTCTTAGCTGCATGCTATTAGGAACACGAACGCAAAGTCTACTACCTACCTACTGTCTTCATTAAATACGATGGTACTTATTAGGTTCGTGCATCTATTTGCTTTAATTAGGGCGAAATTATAATCTCGTTTTGCAGTAATGGTACTGAAGTTTCTTTCATGCCTTTAGAAAATTTAACTTACGGGGGAATATATCAGTTCTTTAGACATTAAATAATCGTTTTGTTGAAATTTGAACTGAAATATTTTCGAACTGACATTGGAATACTAAATTGTTTTTTTTGTTTTTATTCTCTCAATTATGCGTAATATTTGATGAAACAATTGACGTGTGAAAATTCGTGTAATTATCGTATATAAATTCTGACGCTAATATACTTTTAATACAGTACAAAGTAAAATATTTGGTACAGACAATACAGGAACCTACAAAGATACTACTACATATTACGCCATTGCTTCTATAAAACGACGTTTACGAGGTGCGAGCGTACTGCACTTAATTGTTATAGCATTTTAAGACCACTTATACCATTTCCGTTTCTTTATTTTCTCGATGACAACAGCTCCTGTGAAAACTTGAACGAGCGTCCTTTTTACATTATTGCATGCATTATTTTATAAAAATATGACATTTACACACGTACAAGGTTACACCACGTGTCGGAGAAACTGATAGGGATGGACCTATATCGATAAACGTAACACGATAACAGACCCGATATTTTTTTACAAAATGTAAGAAACTAAATTACTGCCGGGTACTTTTGTATAAATTAAATATAAAACTAGTTTAAAAAATCTTTAATCAGCGGGACTCGAACTATCGACCACTTGTACTGTACATACAACAGTGCGTACAAGTCTTATTGTCACAGTCCTAGGCTACTTCGACGTCGATCAAATTGTTGAGTTGTGAAAATCAGGGCATGCATTAACCGTGTATAATGTACTCTATCTCATTCTGTAGCAAGTTAAATCCTATAGATGTTTGTTGTTTGTATTCTTTTAGTGTCGCTTTTTCGTTTCAAATCACAACTGTACTAAAGATATTTTCCCTAAAAAATACATTAACGTAGGTGAAACATCTGTTATAATTATTTACTTCGGCCCGCTTCCTTTAAAGATCATCCAGCTATTGAGCGCCTTTCACTCGAGTTTTACAGTTGTAACCGTGCTCTCTCTCATAACTAACTGCATTGTATTTACTATCAAGATATTTATACTTAAAAATCAACTAAAAAGCATACGTTCATAATTTCACGGAACAGTGACTGTATTTCTGCAGATGCTAGGGATATAAAACCCACATTGTAAAAACAAAAATTTGTTGTCTCCCAAATTACAGGGATCGAACATGAAAAAGGAGGTGAATATCCCACGGCATGTGTCGATTATCCAGCTGCATGATAAGAAAAAAAACTCTTACTGTAGCTTAAAATTAAACTTATCAGTGGAATTTTTGATGGGATCTTGATGGTGGTTTTTATTTTAATACATAAACAAATGTTATTTTACAATAACTTCGAGAGCAGTTTTAGCAATTAGCCGCAATCTTGTTAGAGTTACGTTTGAAGATTATTAGAAAAATATTCTATACACGTGACGTGTTGGCATAATTAATTGTGAATGAACACAGAAGAAGAAAAAAGTAATATAGTCATTTTCAATTTAACTTTAACTTTTAAATGTTTCAATATTGTCATGTAAAATTTAAATAGATCTTTTAATCATATAATCATAGGTACGCTTTCTCCAATTTAGCAAAATGGTTGAAACTTTTTAAATGCATTATTTATGTGAATGGTTAGGTTGAGTTAGCGCCATAAATATTCATAAGGAAAGTTTGTTTAAGTTGTACTTTTATAACAACGATGAGTTATTACTTCCTCCATAACTATCTCGCGTCGTAGATTATTTAAACTAACAACAATAATGTGCTGAATTTGATTACAATTAAGAATAGGTACCTAATGTTACTGGTAAATATTTCGACAAGAGATTTGTAAGAGTATAAATTATATAAACTAAAATATATTATAAAAAACTTAATGATTATAATAATAGGTATAAAATAATAGTTAAAATGATATAGATGTTAATTATAGCAGCTGCCGGAAAAAGCTAATGGATGTTTGGCGACCGTTTTTTTCTCTAGTTAAAGTTATATTTAATTAAAGTCAGGTTTTAGTTAAATTTCAATTAAAATTAATTTTAAGTAAAGTGAGATTTAGTGTTAAATTTATTTTTCCAAATGAACACTAACGAGATAAATTGAAAATTTTGAAAACCTTTAACACAACTTAACGGAGAATACAAGTGTGCCTATTCATTGAGACCATTACAATGAGCCCAAACACGGTATCGCTGCTGCACATACTTGGTGAGGAGTTAGGCATCCTGCAGATTTCAGATGGTGCTGCAGCATCTGGTCATTATTGCCATATTCTTCTAATATTATTGAAGTAATAGAATACAAGATTTCGAATCAATCAGACCTGTGGAAGATGCTCACATCTATTTATCAACTAGAAAAGAGCTGATGATCTTCAAACGGCTGAACAGATTTTCTTCAATCACAGCTTAAAACACTCTCAATCAAGCCACTTTTCAAACAAAAAAAACTAGATCAAAATCGATTCAGCCGTTTGGGAACTACAATGCTACAGACTTACACAGATAACTTACAACACCCCTCTGTTTGCGTTGGGGGGTAAAAGTACCTCGCAAAGCAAAAAATATAAACGTTATCTATAATCTAGTATTATCATTAACAAAAATATATTTATTTAATTGTTGTTCAAAAATTTATAGGAAACTCTACTTTTCGCATTTTCCTAGCAGCTTATTTATTGCTTGCCTACTTCTTAGCTAAGACTTAGCGGTTATCTCTTCTACGTTACTATCTCGTAATAGCGGGCAATAAACTCTTTAGATCGTCAATCAAAATACGTAAATAAAATTTAAATCACTTAAAAATAATTTAAATTAAAACGCATGCTGTTAGCCAATATTAACAACAATAACTAAAAAATATATACATAGGTATCTAGTCTGAAAGATTTAAATTATAATATATATATATAAATATATTTTATATGGAGTATGAATTTGATTGCCTCGTTCTATCAAATAAGAATAATGAACTCTGAAATAGTAAATAGAAAAAAAAAGAATTACCGCATGGATTACGTTTAGGATTGTTCTAACACATTTATTCTTTCCAGCTTTCTAGTTAAAGGCAATTAATCGAATTAGAGTCGTTCCCGGTTACTGATTAACTCGTTGGCGGACTTAGACCCCAATATTTTGTGAAATCGCCGGTAGATGGTCATTGGCAACCATTAGTCAACGGGACAGATGCGGCTGGGGATAAAAATGGCTGGTATATATTGGGGTAACATTGCCTCGTACTATATTTATCGCTTAAATTATACTACTTTTTTATTTATTAAACTGGAATATCCTTATTATCACCACTGATGTAGTTAAATTTATAAATGGAGAATGGTTATTTCTGTATTATTATTTATTTAATTTTTTGTGAACTTGCAGAGCTACAAACAAAATATCTTGCAAAACCTCGTGGATATAAAATCTATAGTCACATTAAATTAACAACGAAAGATTATTTACATATACGCTATGTAAAACACACGAATTTATATATTTTAGAAGCAATTATGTAGGTATTTACTTCGTCAAAATTCTTGGGAGTTTCTGGAAAATAATTATCCGTTTTATTTACATAAACACAACTTAAGGAAAGGCGTGCAGGTGAAATAGGCAACGAGGCTTGGGAGGTGAACTGGAGGTAAGTTGCGTCGTAAATCATTCAAGATTGATGACAGCTATTACTTCGTTGGTATCGTTTTACTTCTGCAAGTTACATATTGAACACTTTTCGTCATTATAATCATATAAATGTCATCACATTGGATTGTATTTTCTTTTAAAGCCATTATTGATATTTAGCTATTTTCAATTTAGTAAAACAACTGCCTTAATAAGTTTAATTTTAACCTGTAATCTACAATATTATTATCTACAATAGTCAATCTTCAGTTCCTTTTAAAAGGTGCAGAGGAGTGCGCCAGGAGTACGTCTTGACTCCTACTTTATTCGGTATATATTTCTCCATACTTCTGAAGATCACTTTTGGATATTACAAGCGGGGTATAAATTTACACACTAGGCACTAGGCAGCATAGAAAGCTTTATAACATCTCTCTTTTGAAATCCCGTAAACATCGTCAATAATTATATCTGTGGATAGCAGCTTTTCTCGTAACGTCTTCGGAAGAGCTTGAGTTAATGGTCGACAAGTTCAGGAGAGCATAACCTTTTCTCTATGTCGATTAAGTTGTAGGGTGTTAATCAAAGTCTAAAAGTTTTAGTAATTGATTCACCACTGGAAGTTGTTGATGGGTTCTGTTACCTTGTGTCCACCATGTCAAATAATCCGTCACTTGAAACTGAAATTAATATTCACACCGGTGAAGCATCTAATACGATGTTTGGGAAGCTTAGCACAAGAGTGTGGGAAAACATACACCTTTTTATAAAAACCAAAATGATTGTATATCAGACCTGTATCTTGAGCATACTTTTGTACGGAGCTGAGACCTGGACGTCCTAATCTAAACAGGAGCGAAAGTTAAACAGCTTCCATATCTATTACCTTCGTCGTATTCTAAATATCTCGTGGAAGGATAAGGTAACAAATGAGAAGGTGCTCAGTATAGCAAAGCTGCCTAGAATTATTGCACTATTAAAACAAAGGCGACTTTGCTGGCTAGACCACGTGCACCAGATGGAGTCTTCTCGTTTGCCAAAACAATTTCTCTTAAGCAAGGTTGATAATGCAAAATCACCAGTGGGACGCCCTAAACTGCGCTTTAAAGATAGTGTAAAACATGCTCATTTTTAATGTCGACCTGAACTGTTGGAAGAGAGAGATCGATAGTCGCAATGTCTGGAGGAAAAGGATCGCCGATGGCGTTGTTGTTCAAGATCATGCGTGTTATGAACAACTGTCTCATAGGCGCCATCTTCTTCATCAATGCGCTGTGACGAATCCCCTGAACACTCCAAGAACTCAGTACGTCTGTGCTCGGTGCGGACGTAACTGCCGCTCTCGTCACGTGCGTAAGTGCCGTATTCAATAAACGGATGCTAATTAAATAAACTTTTTTAGATTCTGTAAGGCCAAACAGAAGAAGAAGAAGAATCTGTAATTAACTAATAACGATAATTGATAATAATAGGTATATTTAAATATCTATAAATATTTTTAAAACGGAGTTCTTTAACGCAGCTTGCGGTAGGAGTTGACTTATAGAAATCGCCACGAAAGGAAAAGCATTATGACCCCTCCATGCGACTTAAAAATCTTCATTAAAATCTCTTTGAAAAAATCATAAATCAGCGTATTGGACTAATCATTTTCAAACTTCATAGCATTTATCGCTGTAAATACCTCAGTTTCTTGTATAAAAAACATATCTTAGTAAACTTGAAAGTAACATAGTATCTAAATGTAAATTTTCATCCAAAAATTTAGAGCCGTTTTTGAGAAACCAATTGTTACAGCCAATTACAGAATTGATAACTTAATAATAATGGATGTATATAGATTTTAATTTAAAGTAAGGCCATTTTTAACCGACTTCAAAAAAGGAGGATGTTATTTTAAACAATCTAGGTGGAAAACAAGCTTACGGCCCCCACATAATGATAAGCAATTTCTAAGTAGCCTATGGACGTTTGCAATTCCAGAGCTATGACGAGCGCGTAGCCGTCACTTAACCCCTCTTCCCAAAGAGCTCTGGAAACCCTACTTACCTCAGAAACACATAGTTATTTGGATGTGATCATTTTGTAGAATTGAGGTATATGCACTAGTTGGGCTGACCTAAGTATAGAAATATTTCCATGGCTTCTCTGGGTCCCACATCTTTTATCTCCTGGTTATAAATAATGGTATTTATTGTATTTAAATGACCTCGGGCCAAATTTTGGATTCTTCAAAAACTAATCATAATAATATGTATTCCTTTCCATTCCATTCTAATTATTACCAATAACATACAGTATCGAAATGTCTAACAATGTACGTTTCGATTAGAGATGAGAAACGGTTTCTTGTAAATCACGGTATAACCGGGTTTTTACCTAAAACCGGTTTAAAACTAAGCTTATATCGTTTGCGGCTGATTGGACCTAATAAACACCAAAACCAAAAACTATACTTAATTAAGAAATTTGCTGCAGTAACAATCAAAGAAATTAATAAGAGGCGGTATTAATACTACCAAACACTTCTCAACGAGGAGTTTCCATGGGAACCGCCAACAGCACGGACATGCACCGAAGGCCTAGACGAGATTCCAGCAAAGCTATGGAAAAAACTGGGAAATACTGCCATGGTGTAGAATGGTTGATTAAGCTTTTCAACGAAATTTTTATAACCACCAAAGTACCAGTTATGTGGAGAACCAATAACCTGATACGTTTGTATAAGAATAAATGGCATGTTGCGGAAATCTAGAAATTATAGAGAAATCAAGCTAACCTCTCACACCCTTAAGATTTGGGAAAGTCATCATCATCATCATCATCATTTCAGCCGCAGGACGTCCACTGCTGAACATAGGCCTCCCCCATAGATCTCCAGAGCGACCGATCTTGTGCGGCCTGCACCCAACGGCTCCCAGCGACCTTTAAAAGTATCCTCGTAAAAAGAAAAAACTAACACCGTGGTCACTACTATATGCCGATGATGTAGTTCTTATAGTAAAATCATTGGTAGAAGTACAATCAGACCTAACAGCATAGCAGGAGTCCTTGGAGAAGGGAGCTTTAGAGTCAGTTGATAAAAGACCGAATTTACTATGTAATGAATGTAGGCAAAAATGAATGTACTGTGACTTATCTGGATCTAATGTGGGTGTCATACCCTGTCCATTCATCAAAAATATACCACTGAATAAAGTTGAAGAGTTCGAGTATCTCGGATTCATTGTAGCTCTAAAAGCCTGTGTGTAGAAAGACATACACAACAAAATCCAGGCAGCCTGGCTGAAATAGATACCGTAATCTGGCATCTTATGCGACTTAGGTATGCTGATTAAACAAAAGGCAACGTATACAAAAAGGTACTAAGACCAGCCCTACTTTATGGATCGGGTGCTGTCCGATTAGGACGATGGATGAACAGAAAATTCACATCGCAGGGATGAAGATACTACGTTGGTCTGGTGATGTTTCTAAAATTGATAAAATAAGAAACGAATATATCCGTGGTACTGTTAAAGTGTTTATGATACACGAAAACTTAGGGAAAACCATTTGCACTGCTACGGATGTTTAAAGAGGCGAGATGATGACCATGTGACTACCGTATGAGTACTACGAGGGTTGACGCCAAATACATTGGGATAATAGCCAGGAAAAAAGAAGAAGAAGGTGGTAACGAATTCTGGTAAAATATGGTTGCAATTGTCACAAGTGACCTCGTCAAAGGGAACGACTACAAGCTTGCGATCTGCATTGAACAGATCACTCATAACATAATGTCCTTAAATTAGTTCGCATTTAAACATTTATCTGTGCCGGTAATTTCTGCTCAATCAGAGAGCATGTTTACGACAGCAGGATATGTGCTCTCATTCAAAGGAGATGGCTTCTGGACCAACCAAATATGCTTCATTCACTATAATTATAACTTCATTTAATAATAAAAACAAAGCAGTTGTAACGCGCCGAGTACGGCTCTGTTCACTGAGTACGTCCCAGTGTTGCGTGTGCGCCTCCCTCTCTGCTTGCACGAAAGCGTCACCGATTGAGTCGCTCGCAGCCGCGGTAGAGAGTGCCCGCCGCCGGTTCGATAGCGCGCGCGTCCATATATATTGTAGCTTACGACGATTAAAGTGGCGCCCAACGTGGGGCCCGAACCCACAACCCTGAGATTAAGAGTCTCATGCTCTACCGACTGAGCTAGCCGGCGCGCGCTATCGGGCCGGCGGCGGGCACTCTCTACCGCGTCTGCGAGCGACTCAATCGGTGACGCTATTGTGCAAGCAGAGAGGGAGGCGCACACGCAACACTGGGACGTACTCAGTGAACAGAGCCGTACTCGGCGCGTTACATACTCCCCCTTTTGACCAAGAGGAGACCCCTCCGACTGATCAAACTATAAAGGAAACGCCCTAACAACGGATTTTACGCGGACGACCTCTACGACGCTTTGGGGCGACCGGCTCCGGATACTCACCACCTCTGTCATGATATTTACGCAGATCAGACATATGATACTTCCCGACGATTTCTCCCGCGTGCTGCGAAGATAGAAGGTAGGTAGTTGGACTCACCTTCTTCGAGATGACATATGGACCATCCTGTTTTGGGACGAACTTGTAAGTAACACCTTTCGCAGCATTACTCAGTATGTGGGTCTTCATCAATACTAAATCACCTTCTTCCAACGGGGCCGCTTCGCGGCGTCTTGCATCAACTCATAACTTTCGAATATCTTGTTGATGTTCGATGCTCTCCTTAGCACTAGAAATAGCCTCTTCGAGCTTAACAAGGTAAGGCGTAATCTGAGGGATAAAATTTTCAGATTCAATGACTGCCCGTAAATCTGATTGAACTGATAAAGGAGAGCGTAACTCTCGACCGAATGTCAGGAAAGCGGGAGTATATCCCGTAGGAATGGTTAGGGAGCTGTTAAAAGCAAATCGGATGAACGACAACATCTCGGGCCATTGGTTATGATTTCCCTCAAGAAGAATGGCAAGTTGAGCTTTCATATCACGATTTTTGCGTTTTACCGGGTTGGCCTCAGGGTGATAGAGAGGAACCAGATTCTGTTCCACTCCTAAAACAAACAAGGTCTTCTGCATCACGTCGGCAACAAATTGAACGCCGTTATCGGAAATCATACGCCTTGGAAGTCCAAACCTCATAAACACTTCATTGACTAGAGTTTTCGCGCAGATCTCAGCCGTGGCCTCGGTGAAAGCAAAGAGCTCAATCCATTTACTAGCAGTATCTTCCACTATCAAAATCCACCTATGTCCCTGGGACCCCTTTGGTAATGGCCTAAAGAGATCGACGGCGATAACCTCGAAGTGTTGAGCCGGTACGGGAGTTTGTATCAACCAGGTGGTTTCGTGTTGGAAGGTTTGTACCGTTGATACTCAGTACATGTCTTCAGATAATAGGTAATATAGCGCCTCATACCAGGAAAATAAAATCGCTGGGATACGCGATGCATCGTGCGCTGAATACCTCCATGAGTGGCGGTCGGTCGAATCATGACATTCATACATGATTTTTCCCCGCAAGCTCCCCGGTACGACCAACTGAGGTTCCTCAGAATCCGAGTCATCTACGAACCTATACAACACTCCTTGATTTAAGAGGTAGCCCTTCTCCGTCCATCGATGAACTGACAGCTCATTAGAACTTTCTAGGTCATTCATAATTTTGGCCACTTCCGGGTCAGCCAGCTGAGCTGCACGGGTTGATGTAGCATCCCAGTGCGGAACATCCACAGTTACCGGACAGACACCGCATTCAGATGGCGTATGGTCTGTGACAGGGCGACTAAGCGTGTCTGCTAGCACATTAGCCTTACCCGGAGTGTATTCAATATGTAAATCGAAAGATTGCAGTTTTAGAGCCCAACGAGCAAGCCTGCCACTCGGCGACTTGAGTGAAAATAGCCATTTCAGGGGTTGATGATCACTCCTAACGTATATCTGATGACCATCAATATACCCACGAAATCTCTCCACTGCCCAGACAACGGCCTGCGCCTCCCTCTCTGCTTGCACGATAGCGTCACTTTTTTTTAGTCGCTCGCAGCCGCGGTGGAGAGTGCCCGCCGCCGGCCCGATAGCGCGCGCGTCCATATATATTGTAGCTTACGAGGATTAAACAGTTAAATTTCTGCATTTCATTTTACTTTTCTCTTTATCAACGAAAGAAATTATAACCGAAAAAACATACGGTTTTTTTTCCAAAACAATTGCTTAAAAACCTGTTCTGATAATAATTGTAATCGGTTCACATCTCTAGTTTCGATTGTGGTTTGTTGAGCGTGGGAAGACACCAACGCAAAACGTAGCACGTGCGTGATTCGTAGGTAGCTTGTAGCGCGTAGGCGGTCTACGTCATAGTGTGTGGGCGGCCATTCATCTCTCATCGCTACTGTTTCACCCCGTCACACCCTGTCGCGTCACTTCACCTCGACGTCTTTTAGTAACGTAAAGTAATATTGTTTGAAAAATGTCAGAAATTATTTATGTAAGCTTAGAAAAGTTTCCTTTTTTTTCTCATAATAAAACCTAACGAAATAAAACTTTATTTCTACCAATACGACTTATTTCTATCAACGAGATTCAGACAGTATCTTAGTAAGATTTCGACGTAGTTTAAACGATTTTTTTTTGTGATAGTTTTTTTTCCACCATCGCCAAAGTTTATGATGTGATGGAAACGCGATAATAGTTTAACAGTAAACAGTGGAAATAGAGAATTTAACAGTTATTATTACAGGGAAAAGAAAATAATATATTTCTATAGCGAAGGAATAGTATCCAGACTTGGCTTTTAAATAAGGGGTTTTTCAAAAATAACTTTGTTTTATAGGGACAAATCGGAACAACATGACAGTTTTGACATTTAGTTTTCAGATATATCAGTAATAGAAGTTTCGGAAATTCTTACAATGAATTCAATTTTGCTCGGAAATCGCATTAAAACAATAAAAATCCACTATGAAAATTTTGGGTCTGTAAAAGTTGCATTTCGTAAAATTTGTGATAATTTCGGTCAACATAATCGTCTTTCTGAGACCACTATTAAGAATTTGGCCGATAAATTTGAGTCGACAGGCTCGATACATAAGGTGCCAACACTAACGCGTGTTCGACCTGGTCGTTTAAGTGAAAACACCGCAGGCGTGAGCCACAGTGTTGAAGAAGATCCGAATTTGTCAATTCCTCGACGTTCTCAATAGTTCATCTAATCTAATAGTTAATCTCAAACGACCACATGACGAATTTTGCAAAAGGATTTGGTTTTGAAGCCTTACAAGGCGCAACTAGTGCAAGATTCGCTGAATTAATACAAGAATAAACCGCTGATTTTTTTGAAAAAATATTTTTTTCAGAAGAAGTCTATTTTCCTTTAACTGAATTCGTCGACAAGCACAATTACCGCATTTGAGCTTCTCCAAACCATTTTAATGAATGAATCGACATCTGTAAATTTGTCCGATATAATTTTCATTTATAATTTCCAAACCTTACTATAATCATCATTGACTATGCCTTCCTCTTTCAACGATTCCTTTCACACTCGCATCATAAATTTGTTTAGTCATTCTTCTTTCATTTATCTTCTCAACTTGCCCAAACTATGTAAGCATCCCTTTCTCCCTTTTAATACCAGACACCAAATAACTCAAAGCATCCAGCAACCGTAATTTCAAGTCAAGAATAGGCTTTGTAAATGTCTTTGATTATATGCATTTTATATAATAAAATGTAAATAAATGTATTCGACTTTATTAAATCTTTCACTAATAGAAAGCTACGTTTAGGCTATAGTTATAGACTATGTTTTATTTATGCATACAAAGTCACGGGGGATTGCTAATACTATAAATGGATGGATTTTTTAAATATGGTTGTACCTACAGGAAAACTTTGTAAGGAGCCTGTCCTTAAGTTATTTAAACATTTTGACCTGCATTTATAGTTTTTTTTTAGTTTAGTTGGCAAGAAAATGGGCAATTGACATAAAAACTTTTTTTGTGCCAATCGATCCTGTTTCTTTTAAGGTTCAATAAACTCGGTAAGATCAACTGCGGTTAGAGTACAAGAAATGCCAGAAATCGCAAAAAAAAACTTTTCCCATTATTTTTCGTAGGAAATTACTGCCCTTACTGCCTCATCTCTTTTTTTCATTTTTTATTCAACATTAATTAATGCAATCTTTATATCTTTTAAATATAATATTTGATGGCCAGGAAGAATAGCAAACTCCAATTTAATAAAAAATAAGTACGTAGAAATTAAATGAAAAAAAAAAGAGTTATTAAATTAAATCAAGAGATAGCCAGGAGAACTATAGAATATTCATTACACAATTACACTGCATGAAAGTATTCAAACGTAAACTTAAAAATTTGTTCAAATACACTCACACTATTGAAAGAAATAAATAGAAACGGATGTGTTAAATTTTATTGCCATTTATATTTCTTTGTACGATTTTATTAAGTTCGAAATGCGTCTAGATATATGGAGTACTGTGAAAGCTTTCCTGTCAATGTAATATAACAGATCCGAACTACAGATTCATTGTCTGATTTGATTTACATAACTCGTATACCATGTTTCCTGCAACATGTAATATATCTAGGTGTTTTGAAAGCAAGCGATGAATAGCTATTGTATATTGGTAGTTATCTTATACAATGTCTATATATTATTTCGTAGAGGTTTTTTTGTGACAACACAATATTCCCCTAATTATTTATCAACCTATGCCCGCGGTTGCGCTCGCGTAGACTACAGAATGTCGTCGCGGCGTCGATCGTCCATACACGCGCCTCTTGCGCCCGTTCCCGGTTATTTTCAAGAGAAAAATGCTTATTATGGGTGTTCCTTAGAAGATAGACATATGCCGTCTCTATTTTTTATAGGTCTGTTTAATATCTACAATTATGTAGTACATTAATTTGATATATCTTTTATGGTTTACACAGTGTAAGCCATTTAAGCACCCGAATTGGTTTACCAAGACTATTTTTTTATTTATTTGCGTGAAATCTTTTATTTGCTAAGTTACTCTTTATAACATAAGCTATCTGCCAGTGAAAGTCTAAACCGGAACTAACAGACAGACAGACAAAAAATTTAAAAATTGGTTTTTTGTTATAGGTATCGTATATTATACTTTCGTATACATTTAGTAAAAAGCTGATATTTTGACATTACAAACAGACAATTCAATTTTATCAATTGTATAGATAATGTTTTATTTCCGATGTATTACTTTACTCTATGCAACGACATCTGCTCTCACATTATCGAAGTTTTTATTTCTTTAAAATTATAAGAGGTTTCAGTTAAATTTATTTGGTACCTACGCATATTAATTTTAATATATTTTACTTCTAAATATGTAAATAACTAAATTATATTTATACTACGTACGACTTATAAACACAGTATATGTATATTTACCATGGACGTATAAAAAAGTATTTTATACATCCATGAAATTTACTATGAGTTTTTACCCCTTTTATTTCTTTCTTACAAAAGCATAAATATAAATTTTCATAGCCCTAATTTGAGACATGATGGGTTCTTCATACAAACTTTCACCCAAGTTTTATTTTCACCTCATGTGAAATAGGTAACACAATGAAATAGATTACTTGTAACTAAACTGTATAATACAGATAATTTATTTATTAAAGAAGCGCCAAAAG
The DNA here is from genome assembly GCA_033032175.1 of Saturnia japonica. Taxonomy (NCBI): domain Eukaryota; kingdom Metazoa; phylum Arthropoda; class Insecta; order Lepidoptera; family Saturniidae; genus Saturnia; species Saturnia japonica. Next base: position 8,777,453 of record CM065306.1, on the reverse strand, counting down.
CGCGCATATTTAACTTGATCCATTATTATTTATTACAATGAATTCCAAGTCCAATACAAATATGCGAACCTATTAAAGGACACCCACGACATTGATAAAATAAAAATAATAACTACTAATAATAAAAATAATAATTTAAATTCATACTTATGTAAATAACAGAAAATTAATGTAATTAACATTGTAAAATTATTTTTTATTATTTACTAGCTGTGCCCGTGGCTTCGCTCACGTGGACTAGAGAATGCCCGCGCGAATCTTGCTCCCCCACTCCCGGCTATTTTAAATATAAAAACGCTTATTGTGGGTATTCTTTAGAAGATGCATGTATACTCTCCGGGCTTTTTTGTAGGTCTTTTTAATGCTTATTATTATGTTGTATATTAATTTGCTATATTTCTTAAGGTTTACTCAGCATAAGTCATGTAAGCGCCCGAATTGATTCACCATGACCAGTTTTTTTATTTGTGCGGAACCATAATTCTTTTTCTAAATTAAAAGTAGCCTAAGTTACTCCCTATATCATCAGCTATCTATCAGTGAAAATCCCGTCAAAATCGGTCCAACCGTTTCGGAGATTACCCGGGGCAAACAGACAGACAGACAGACACAAAAAATTTAAAAATGAGCTTTTTGTTATAGGTGTAGTTTTATACTTTCATATGCATTTCGTAAAAAACTGTTATTTTGACATTACAAACAGACACTTCGATTTTATTAATCGTATAGATTATAATCAATAATTATAATAAAATAATATTATAAATAATTTACGATAGGTATATTGCTTAGAATATTTAAACTCCCGCGAGCCGTGGTTGACAGCATTGTAAAATAAAACAGTAATTATGCCGTACTGCATAGTTAAACATCTTAAAAACACTTCAGCCAATCTTAAAAAGAATACTGGACTATCATTTATTAAGTATGTACTTATTAGAAATACAATATATTTCTTATTAAGTGTAACTACGTCATTATATCAACAAACTGACAACGCTGTAATTTCATAATTACTGCACATGCGCATAGTAAATCAACAATCCGGTAGGTATGGAAGCCGATGTCATTCCACCATTATCGCGCATGCGCATTTGGTGTTCCCGTATTATGTTCTTAGAAACTTTCTTCCCCTATTTTGTACCCTTACAGTTTTTAGTTATTAAATTACCCTATGTAAGGACCCAAAGGTACCAAGGTCCAAACCATCTCTATACCAAAATTCATCAAAATTGGTTCAGTGGTTTAGGCGTGAAAACGTAAAAGACAGACACACAAACAGACAGACAGAGTTACTTTCGCATTTATAATATTAGTATGGATTATATTAAGTCCTTATATGTGAAACTGGCATTTTGTTGAACTGGCCACTTTGGAATTCCAAATTCTTTATTTCAAATTTAGGCTTGTGTATTTGTGTTTCGAATTTAGTGATTCATATGTTTTTCGAGCATTTGATTTTTCTTTGACATCGTTTACGAATACGAGTTCCACAGTGACATCAGCGCTGCAGAAACAGCTCGAAGGATTAATGATGTGTACGGGGAAGCTATTGTAAAAGAAAGCACGGTATGTGTTTGGTTATAACGTTTTTGTTCTGGAAATTTTGACATACGAAACAAATCTCGTGGATGACCGGAGACACTAGTTGGATAATGGAGAATTAAAGGTAATGCAAACCACGTTAGAGTTAGCAGCAGGCTTCGGTATGAAGTGATACAACAATTTTATTTCACATAAAACAAATTGGAAAAGTGAAAAATGAGAAATGTGTACCACATGAATTGACTAAAGCACATCATCAAACATGCATTGAGATCCGCGTTACATTACTCAACCGTCACAATAACGAGGGAATTTTGTATCGTAATTTTACTTGTAACGAAAAATGGATTCTTTACGACAATCGGAAACGCTGATCACAGTGGTTGAACCCGGGAGAACCTGGAAATCCTGTCCCAAGCAAAAGTTGACTCAGAAAAATGTACTGGTGAGTGTTTGGTGGACAAGTGCTGGTGGTGTCATACACTACAGCTTCCTAAGATCTGGCCAGACAATAACGGCAGATCTGTATTGTCAACAATTGCAAACCATGATGGAAGAGCGAGCCGTTAAATAACTGGTCAATCACTCTAGCCCAATGCCGCTTCAGAACAATGCTAGACCCCATACTTCACGACAGGCGGTCTCTAAATTGGAGTAACTGTGGTTGAAATGTCTCCGACACCCACCATACTCCCCAGACCTTGCTCCAACAGATTACCACTTTTTCTGTATTTGGACAATTGCTTGGAAGGAAAAAAAATCAATTTCGACGATGCTGTCTAAGCCTCCTTCAAAGATTTTATTGATTTCCACACTTTTTCAGCAATGGAATCAATGAAACACCTATAAAATGGCGAAAGTGAATAGTTAATAATGGTACATACTCGATTGTTTAAATGTATAATTAAATAATATTTTTTTTGTTTTACTTTTTCCATATAAAACGCTAATTTCATATGTAAGGATAATATTAATATAAAGTATAGACATAAATAGTTCATAATAATTTTTCAAGTCAACATATTCTCCTTTTATTTGATTATAAATATATAAACAACGGTCGAGTGAATCAGATATTAATTTCATGTTATCGTTTTATCGTAGATCAGATAGATAGATACAATCTATCGATAATATTAATTTTCTCCTAGCAAATTTTACAAGTTCCATTAGTGGCTGGGGTGCTCATTAGTCAAATTTGAATTATTTATTAGTTTCCCAAGCGTCGCAGCTCCCTTATCTACGGCGATAATATAGTGGAATTAGTATTCATTCCATGTTCTCACCACGGATTATTGTAACCCGTAGATACCAAACCAAGTTTTTACATACATACAATGATGTATATAGGTGTTCACATGCGTTCAGTTTTTATATTACTCAGTTATCTGGAAAAGTTAACAGGAATATAACTGAATTAGAATTTAAAATTGAATGTTGAATTACTTTAGAATTTTTATTATTTATTTTTAGAATAATATAATAATTTGCTTCTTCTGTACCCTATTGCTCAAGTTGTTTGATTAAACCCCGATGTTGAAAAAATAACCGACAGTCATGGATATGAATCGTATCGGAGACCAAGTAAATAAAATGTACCGGTAAGTGCGAATTATGGCTTTACAAGTATTTATTTTGCTACGAGATCATGTAGGCATTTGGTGGAAATAATACCAACTAACTAACTAAAATACAGAAGTGCTAATTTCAAAATCAGAGAAAGTATTACTAGTGACAAATAAGTTGAGGAGTCATATGTCAGCGTGGTATGAGTTTATAATGAGGAGATATGACAGTTATATAACTTAAAGGATGATCAGATTGACGGCGAACTATAATAAGAGTAGAATAATACCAAAGAAGAAATGGATGGATTGTGAAAACTAAGGTGACAGCTGATATAGAACAGTGGAAGAAAAAAACGTTGTACTGACCCCACTTAGATCAGGAGGGGTAAGAAGAAAAAGAAGAGGAGACAGGTGATTTGATAAATAAGAAGGGAAATAGTTTTCAAAATGTTGTCTGAGTGATTGGTATCAAAAAGTCCTTTTTATATCTGGAGTCACTGTTCAACTAATCTTAACACAAAAAGTTATTAATTAAATCTCTGTATATTATTTACAAAGGTGTATTTTGAGTGGCAACGCCTTATATCTCATTATTACTTCATGGAAATTAATGACTCAAAAATTATTTTCAATCAATTTTTTTAATTATTTTATTTTTTATTTTATTTTATTTTAATATTTTAAGAAAACTTACAGCTAAGTACTTATTTAAGTTACATGTATAAATTAATGAAGGCCATTTACAAGTTCTCACATATAATTATGTACTTATATATTAACAAAAGAAATAAGAATTCAAAAGAGCTTTCAACTTCTGCACAGTTGTATCAAATATATCAATGTCTAAATCACTAACTAATTTATTCATACTGCTGCTTACTCGAATGAAATAGGAATTTTGTCTGTAGGTAGTTCTAACTATAGGACTATAAAGTATGTTAAGGTTTTTAAAAGATGCTGCCGGTACACGTAGGTTAATTTTGCTCAGTATCTCCGAACAGTCAACTAGGCCATTGAGTATACACAAAAGATATGATACATCAGCTATTTCTCTTCGTGTATACAGCGGGAGCATATGAAATTTTTTACAGCGCGATATTTAATCTGGTACAATTATTTCAGATTTAAACTGTAGGAAACGAAGAAACCGCTTTTTTATTTTCTCAATGCGTGTGATATATATATTATAATTGGGGTTCCAGACTTGAGATGCGTATTCAAGATGGGTTTGAACAAAAGAATTTTAAAAGTTTTAACACATTTCAATTCATTGGATAAACGAAATACAAACCCTAATGCTTTAGAAGCTTTTTTGACAACATTATCAATATGCTTATCAAATATTAGTTTGGAGTCAAAAATAACACCTAAATCTCTAACAGCATTAACTCGTGATAATTTAGTATTTTTAAGAAAGTAATTGTGCAGAATCTGATTGAGTTTACGGGTATATGTTATAACTTGACAGTTCGTGACATTTAAATCTAATTTATTTAGAGTACAATAATTTTGAAACTTATCTAAATCATATTGAATACGAACTACATCGGAAACAGTTTTAACAGGACATATAATTTTAAGGTCATCAGCGTAGAGAAGAATTTTGCAAGTGGTAAAACAGGATGGTATATCATTAATAAAAATGTTAAAGAGCAGAGGACCCAATAAATATCCCTGAGGAACTCCTGAAGGAATCTGCATCGGCGAAGATGTATAGCCATTTAGAACTACAGTTTGGCATCTGTTCTTGACATAAGATGAAAACCACCTAAACAAATTACCCCGAATCCCTATATCTCTCAGTTTGCAAAGCAGGATTTCATGATCTATCCTGTCAAATGCTTTACTGAAATCAGTATAAATTACATCTACCTGGGCAGGCTCTGACATGTAGTAAGTTATGTAATCACTAGACAGGATAAGATTTGATGTAGTAGATCTTCCTTTTACAAAGCCATGCATCGTTAAGGGAATGTTTAACTATTAAAATGGGAGGTATGTTATCAGGACCTGCAGATTTGTTAAGATCAAGAGTTTCAAGAATTTTTTGTATATCAGAACAGACAATTTCAATAGAACTTATATTGGAAGAAGACTCAAGAATGAATGTTGAACCGTCTGTAATAGGTGAAGAATTCTGTGTATTATGTAGAAAAGAAGAATGAAATACAAGACGATTTTTAACAAGAACTAAAACCAACTTCAATGATTTTGAAGAGTTCCCTTGTGTATCTTCGAAGTTGAAGGTCCAATGCCAGTGACATTACAGTCCAAAGGTCCAATTAAAATGGGGCCACCCTTGACGTATCCTCCATCCAAAAATAAATAAAATTATGTGTGCAATTCACACGTTAAAATTATCAAATACACACTAATTAAAAGTTTATGAAAATATACATACAAGTACTCACAATCATTATTCACAATATCATTTTCAATTAATGCACATTTGAAATATCCATGGTAACCTAACACAATATCAATCAGTAACAGAATGTCATAAGTTTTGTCTAAAAAGTTTTTGTTTCGTGCCTTTTTGTGAGGTAATAAAATTCTATTTCAAATATCCATGGTAACCTAACACAATACCAATCAGTAACAGAATGTCATAAGTGTTGTCTAAAAAGTTTTTGTTTCGTGCCTTTTTGGTGAGGTAATAAAATTCATTATTGCGTGGCAAGAACAAACTTTCATTTTTTCGTTTCGTTTCATCGACTTTCAAATCACAGCGATGCTAAAAAAGTTTTCACTTTAAAAAAAGAATCATCCAAAACGGTTCATAAACAAAGAAGTTGTTGTGGCTGACCATCCATAAAAAAATATCCTTTCGAATAGAGTAACCCCTTTTGTTGAAGTCGGTTTAAAAAGATTAAAAACTTATTTATTAGAATGCCATCTATTGATGGCAATTTATTGAACGAACATCTAGGTAGCACTATTATAACAATCAGGGGCATGGCAGTGCGCCCGCCAAGTCAAAGTCTGTTTAACTAACATGACAGTTGTTACATTCTATAATGTGTAAAAATATATTTATACACCTGATGGTAAGCGGCTCCCGTAGCCTATGGACGCTTGTAGTAAAATACAGGTATATGAACCCCCTTTTCCCAAAGAGCTCAGGAAACCCTAATCACCGCAGAAGCACGACAAGATTATTTGGCTGCGATCTTCTGTAGGGTAGAGAACCAGTCGGAGTTCCCAAGTAGAGAGAAATCTCCATAGAAATTCGCATTTTTATATATCTTTCATATATTCGCATGAGTCGGCTAGTAATATTATAATTATGTAATTTAAAAACAATGTAGTCACTTTGTTACTAACGTAAAACTCTATGCGAATAATAAAGCAATTCTATTAGAATATTCACATATAAATTATCTTACTTTGTGTTTCACTGTCACAGAAGAGCAAACTGGAATACATTGTGTTATTAGAGCCGGACAAACAGTGGAAAGTGCGATATTGCATAATATCCTTCTACCAACATGGAAAAGTAATTCAAAGGATTTATTTAGTTCTCTAACAGATATCATTCTTTTTGGTGGCAAACTTTTGTCTTAGTTATTGTTGTGTACGTAGTAAAAATTTGTTAAATATTGTAAATGATGATGAATATCTAAATTATATTATAAATTTATGACGGGCAGTGAAATTTTCTTTGGGCATATTAAACTTAAATCTGTGGCGCGTTAACTAAAACTAACAACAATTATCTACCCGATAAGTCATTAAAAGTTTCACTTGTTTATTAAATTTACTTTTTTTAAATCATTTATCAAAATATAGACATTACACAATAAGTCTTGAAAATGTTACTAAGATATTTCCAACAGTTTTGTCATAATTATTTTTAAAATTAAAATTCTCAATAAATTCAATATAAAAATATTGGAAGAAGCCCGGATGCTGACAGATTAGTACAAATAGAAGTGTTAAGCGTGTATTTTGATAATTGTTATGTTTTGGGGTATGATTCTTAATATTGACTACCTTTCATTGTTCAACATAAACAAAATATGTATAATATTGACATTAATTTTGGGCTGGCAACCATTACACTCATACCGGGTGAGCTATCTACTTCTGTAGAGTAAGTGGACTGTACATCAAACTAGTTGGCAGAAGGATACCACACAAACATAACCGCTATATATATATGGTACACTATAATCGGTTTGAAGGTATTGAAGGCTCTCTTACCTTTCATCGCCGATAACGCCGCCGTTGCTTTTTTGAGTTTCCAAGTTACAAAGGTACTCCTATCCAACAGCTATATGCAAAAACGCTCAAAATTATGCACAACTAACTTACAAGTATGGCGTACGCTGTTTGCCTAAAAAGCGATTGAAAAATGATTTGTTACCCACCCTCTAACCAAGAGCCCAAACAATCTTATATGTTTACTCAAAATTTAAATATTAAAATTATTACACAATTTAGATTATTTAAATGTACAGTTAATAATTCAATGAATTGTATAATAATAATATTATTTTAATAATAAGTTTGTAATATTTATTACTATCTCCTTTATCGTGTAAATATGGACATATATAATGTTTTACAATAATATATTAGAAACTCATGTGGATATCTGTTAAGTGGTGTTATATCAATCGGTCACGACCTCCATTCCCTCCAGTCCGCTGAGGGATGGAGATTGCGGTTGCTGTGATTGATGCTGCTGCTTCGACTTCACCTGTCCAAAGGTCAAACAGGATTTATGTGGGCATAGGTGATGCGATATCCTATTCACTTATACATTATTTCTATAGGAAAATATTGTTAATTTGTCGAATATAATACTTACATTGAAGTGCTATTGACATTATCTACAGTATACTTTGAGTTTTTTTATGTACACTTCTTTAGGCGCTTTATGAAAGAGATGGGTGAAAGAAGATTACATGAGATGCGAGTAATAAGATGGATGTTTTATGTTACTAGAATGGTTAAGTTAAGGAATAAGTATATAAGATGAAGTCTTAAAATAGCACCAGTCACTGGAAGTATGACAGCCCTATGACTAGTGTAATACGCAGCGAGATGGCACTCAGGAACAGTGTTTATTGTAGTCGTCTTATTAATTGAGTTCTTCACCATCCGATATAACGCGCGGTTATAAGCGCGTGTGGTCACAAGGCGGAGTGTGTCCAATTATAGGGCGGGGTTCTATAGTATAGTCATTTTACGAATACTAAGTCATTAACCACCGCGACCTCCCTCTCTCGCAGCAAGTGATGCCTTGGTCCGTTCCTCGGTGTAAAACCCTTGAGTCTGGCAGCCGCCCGCGCGATACATGTGACACTGCACTTGCAATCATTTAGTTACTCACACACATCATTACACAATATCCTCATACATACGTGCACACCACATAGGTAAAAAGGTTTTGTGAGGAACTTTTTTTTCTTTTTTACGGTAGTTAGTGTAGACCATATTTCAGATCACTAATACACATGTTTCTTCCTTCCTCCCAGGAGGCAGGGTCATATATATATTATGTATATGTTAGTTTAGCTCGAATTTTACGGATAGGGAATTAGTCAGATCGCGATTTCTTTGCAATCGCGGCAACAGCCCAAGCCGAGATCCGACCACTTTGGCACCCTTGTGCGCTTGTTGTCCACGCTTTTGCAGCTTAGTGTACCTTAAGTGCTAGCCCCCAAGCGCGGTAAAGCTGTAAAAGTTAACAGCGGCTTTGTTTGTGGATGGGGCCCCTCAGGATAACAATAAGGTCAGATCTTATACGATACTAGGTTATTAGTACATGCTCCAACATACAGTGTAAACTCTTTATAACGAAACTCAAGGGACTGAGCATTTTTTGTCGTTATAGAGAGTTATCGTTATTGGAGTGTAACAAAAAAATCAACCAAATTAACAAGAATTTTTAATATGTATGTCTTAGATAATAAATGCTTATAAATTATTGTTTACACATATAGTCTGATAACTTTTTCTGACGTTTTTTGCTATGCCAGTACTTGTTTTGTATTATTTTATGTATTCTATTCATATCTTCTTCTATCAAACTTTTTCGTCAACACTAATCGCTTTCCGTTTACTGGCCATGTTAACAGTTTCAAAGTAGGTTTACGACTGATAATACGATAGGTACCCAGTATGCTTGGTCGAAGACCATCACTTCCGAGCAAAAAAAGCGTCATACTGCACGTGTTCAAGGCAATTAAGGATAACAAAAGCTAGACCGACCTCGGATGTTTCGGAGCTTCAAAGTCTTTTGTTACCTGATAATAAACAATAATACCGATAATAAATATTTACTGTCTAAAAATATGAACACATTTCTTCGTAATAGAGAATGGCGTATCGCTATAAAGAGTGTTTCAATATGTGGGTTTAACGCAAACCAACCAAGTTGGGCTTACTTCAACGTTATAGGGAGTTTATCGTTATAAAGGATAACGTTATAAAGAGTTTACACTGTATATTAAATAGTATGTTATTTATTATGACATGTTATTAGAGGAAGCCTGTCCTTTTAACAGTTGACAGAGTGGAAGAGGAAGAAATATTTTGCTGACCTTACTTAAGTGGGATGAAGGGAAAGAAGAAGGCACGTTATGCAAAAAAAAAAGAACTAAATAGGTACCTGGTATCTACGTTTGACTTTTAATATAAACTTACTTTTTTAAATAAAAAAAAATCTGTTGTACTTATTAGGGTTACAATAATTATTACTCAAATTAATAATTATATTTCCAATCAATAATTCAAAACGTAATTCTGGAAGTAAATATCTACAGATTTTAGAATTGATTAAATTGTTTACAATTAGAAAATCTCATTTTCCTTTTGCAGTAAAAATAACGTATATTTATTTAATAAGAGCCATCAATTTTATAGCAAATTTGAATGAATAAATTTTAATTTAATAATTCAATTTAACATTTTAATTTAATATAAACCTAATCTAAGCCTTTAAAATTATTATAACGAATAGATCAAGCCGGTTTGGATTAGGGTTTGAAAATTATAGTGATATCTGGAAATGCTCCTCTGTATATTCACTTAATTTAATTAATATGATTATTAATTGTACAAATAAAAATAATTAAACTATAAACTCGATCGAATTTCTTGGCGCATGTAGATTCTTCTCGATTGTGTTTTCCGAACCAGTGGTAAGTGTTTTATCGTTCATATTATCATCGACCAAAATTGAACAAAGAACTATTTGATTTTGATTTATGTTTTAACTTCAATTCTGTTTCTATAGAAGTAAAATTTGTTTCAATATTGTGTATGCTATTAATTCGTAACAATCTACTGATTGACGTAAATACGTAAGTCGTAAAAAGAACACACTGATTGATACAAGAATTTGGATGCCAGGCTCTAAATAAAAGTCATACATACTTTTTAAATATTTTATTGAAGTACTATTTAACTTATTGAAAGGATTTGTTGAAGATATTTACAAGATTAAGATTAAGTTGATAATATTCTTTAGTTGCTATGAAAAAATGTAAAATGAATCACAGAAAACTTTAAATCGTTGGTATTTAAAGCAAATTATAAAGTTGAATTCTGAGAACTTTTAATGATTAGTAGCTAACTATTAATCATAAATTAATAAAATAATTTCGTGTATTGAATTTGGTTTTCGTTAGTTATTCAGAAAAAGGTTGTTGTAATAATTTAGAAACTTTTTTGTGTCCAAACTTAAGTACTTATTGAGTAAAAGTGATTCGCATTTTAATATATATCGAAATTTTATACTATAAGAATAACATTTTTCATATAACACGCATAATAAATCTAACAAAAACACTCCTAGAATTAACTAAATTTACACAAAGTATGTACTATAAAATTATTGCTCCAATAAAATTTACTACAATGCCTTACCAACGTGCACAACATTTAACAGTGATTAAAATTATTTAAAAACTAACTACCCGAGTTCACATCTAAATAAATAATGATCACTTTTAATTTCTTTTTAATATTAACTTTAAATAAGAGATCTTATTTTTATTTATATTACGAACTTAACTAAGTTTATCGAGATTGATATGTTTGATATTCTTATTTAACGCAATGTGTTGAATTAATTTTCAGCAAGTGAACTTATGATAAGTTAGAATTAATGTGATCATAATATATACTGAGAGTTAATGATAAATTTCTTCCAAATAGGTATAAAATATATGTTACATTAATTTTTTATGTTGTCCTTATACCATTTATTTTCATGCTGACAATATGATTAAAAATTAATATATTATCTTCGAAATTATCAGAATGCGGGTCATTATTGAGAAACGGTCGAGATCTTTTTGTCGAGAATGCAGATTGCATGAAACTGGTTTGGCTTTATTTGTCCAGATCAATGTTTATCCGAGCCTAACAGGAAGCCAACCCTTGATCTCGGTAATTTTACTGACAACACCTTGACCGCCATACTAAACGGACAAAAATGGAATGTACGAAAACAACAAGAATTGATGAAAACAAAATACCCTTCACATTAATACAGGAAATAGTAATTGTAGAAAATTCAATTTAAACTTATGACTATAGTAAAGAATTATTTAATAAAAAGTTATAGAAATATTTATACATATATAAATTTACTTCTTTGTATTCAAATAATGATACCTACATAGGATCAGAAATTGTAATTTATGACTCAATAATTACGTAATCTTTACTTCAAGAATAACTTATAAGCTGAAAATATTTTCAACATTTTGCGGTAATTCATTTGTATTCGTTAACATCAGTCTGCAAAAATCATTTACCAAAGACATAACTCTGTGAAGGACTCAGACTCAAGGATCAATTTCCCATTCCTAGTTACCCAATATGAATAACATCTCTCTGACACAATATTATTGAACTGCAACTAATTTATTTATTATATATGATTTTTTTTAAATAATTTACAATGATACTTTTAGACAATTATTAATAGATCTATTAGTCACATAGATATATGTAGTTATTAAATGCAACACATATTATTTTCTGTATTTACTTAGTATTGTATTTTATTGTAGTAACAACGTTATTCATATTGGGTGTCAACATGTAAACTCTGTCACTTAAGCTTATTTCACTAAATTAATATTCGCATACTGGTTTTGTATGTAGTGGCTTTATTATATTTTAATTAGTAACGTTATATTTCCGCAGTTAACATATTTTTGTTTAGATAATTTCGTGTTCATTGTAGAATGTATGAACACATAAATTGACGGATTTTCCAAAATGATACGTGATCTGGATATGAGCCCTGCTTTGTTAAATACACCTCGACTGTTAATTCGGGAAGGCCGCATGAATACTGTGCGTCAATCTCAGCAAATCCTAGAAATACCATGAGACCCTAATATCAAATGCATTAGACAAATGATTAATTACACACATTTGCCTCAATCACCATTGAAACACCTTATCTACAATTTACTTGAATACGCTTACGTAGTATTTGTTGAATTAATAAAAAGCATATAAATATTCGTTGAATATGAAATTTGGTTTTAGGAAGCAAACATTCCTAAGACATCTTTACCCTCCAGAATTCAAAACGCCTTATTATAAGCACTAAAACCGATGGTAAAATGTTCAGAGCTCGACGTCTCGCGTATTACCTGTGGACATTTTATGCTAAACAGGTTTTCTTAGATTTATTTACATAACTCTTTTCAGTCTTGGACGTTACACTTAAATAGAATACTTCTAAAACCCGCGTCGTATTTGTGTATCTCTCCTTCTTAAAATTAATTGTAATTTAACATTAAACATTAATCACATATACTATAGACGAAACGACACGCACATCAATAAGTGGAGAAAGAAAATTTGACTAATAGTTCTACGTATGAGACTTACATAATATACATATATATTTCGAATAATTTTGATACTACACACAGAAGAAAGTTTAGCAACAATTAACTATACTCAAATTGTTAAGATTTTTTTAACATATTATCTAACTTGTCAAGTTCTAAAAAAAGTTGACAAATACTACCAAGAAAAAATGAGGAAGCGAAACGAACATGACATTCATTCTTTACTAATTACATCTATATATTATAAATAATTGTAAGAAATAAATTCACGAACTGTTTAAAAATTTACTGTTACTCTATAAATATTGTATAATTATTTAATACAATACTTAATTACATATAAAAATATATTGCTCAGGCTTTCAGTGGGTTGGTTTAAAAAATCAGTGCCATATTGATTGGTTGTGAATATATTAGGTCCTTTCATATGAAATTAGCGTTTTGTCGTACTGAACACTTTGATCTGAAATATCTCCTCTTTGGTTATGAATTCCAAATTCAAATTTATAAATTCATTTAGCTGGTACATTTGAGTTTTGAAAACAGTTATTCGTTTGTTTTTCCTCATCATTTTTTTCTTTGGCGTCGCTTATTACCGCACAATGGATAACATGAAATATCGGTATATTTACGAGTACGAGTTCTACCGTGGCACGTTTTTGGTTTCAAAGTTTTCGTTGTGGAAATTTCGACCTTCAGAACCAACCCCGTGGACGGCCGGAGACCAAAGTGGAAAATGAAGAATTAAAGGCTATTGTGGAAGCGGATCCATCACAAAGCACTTCAGAGATAGGTGCAGGCTTCGGGGTAAGTGATAAAACTGTATTAATCCACTTGAAGCAAATCGGGAAAGTAAAAAAACTTGAACGATAGGTACCTCATGAATTGAGTGAATCGAACTTGCAAACACGCGTTGACTGCTGTGTTACTTTGCTCAACCGACACAATAAAGTAGAGATTTTAAATCGAATCATTACTTGTGATGAAAAGTGGATACTGTACGATAATCGGAAGCGCTCGTCGCAATGGCTGAACCCTGGAGACCCAGCCAAATCTTGCCTCAAGCGAAAATTGACTCAGAAAAAGTTACTTGTGAGTGTTTGGTGGACTAGCGCCGGTAAAACCGCTTTCTAAAATCTGACCAAACGATTACGGCAGATCTATTTGCAGCAACTGCAAACCATGAAGGAAAAACTAGCTGCTAAACAATCGAGATTAGTCAATCGCTCTAGGCCACTACTGCTTCACGACAACGCAAGACCACACACTGCACAACAATCAACCACTAAGTTAGATGAGCTACAATTCGAATGTCTGCGACATCCACCGTACTCCCCGGACCTTGCTCCAACAGATTACCATTTTTTCCGGAATTTGGACAACTTGTTACATGGAAAAAAATTCAACTCCGATGCGGCAGTCAAAACCGCCTTCAAAGAGTTTATTGATTCTCGCCCCCGTGGTTTTTTTAGTAAAGGGATCAATGAACTACCTATGAGATGGCAAAAACGCATAGATAACAGCGGTGCATACTTTGATTAATTAAATATATTTTCCAAAAAATTTGACTTCATATTCCTCCCGTACAAAACGCCAATTTCATATGTAAGGACCTAATATTATATCAATTATAAATCTTTTCTAAATTGTAATTAAATTTTATGACCGGGATATTTATTTATAGATTGTCTCACTGACTATTTCTTGGAAAGTGGAATCGATTTCCTAATATTTTTAATACGTACTAAATGCTAACTTTTTAAATAACTTTACTTAATATGAAGCAGTAATTAATAACCTACAAGTAAGAAGATATTACTTAAATGATTTTGAGTCCGTAAAAAATAAGTAGATACGCTATAAGCTATAAGTTCTAACTATCTTGTAAAAATAATTTAATTTATATTTCTTGAGGGTTTCAATTTATGTTATTGAAAATAACAGTTTATGATTGATTGTGTTTTCAATTCACTTATATAATTAATATCTTGTTTTTACACTGATATATGTTTCAATAGTTGAAACTTGAATAATTTCAGAGAAAATTCTTCTGAAATATATTTGTATACAAAACTATTTATTGCAAATAGCACAGAATTTTGATAATACTCGGTGAGACATTGCACATTTTTGTTTCCCAAATAATTTCAATGTTTTTTATAACCTAATAAAATATTGAATGTCAAAGGACAAAACATTTAAATAAGAAATCGTACAATTTTATTGATTAAGTACCTAATATAAACACTGTAAACAATAAAATATGTATATAATAAAACCTCACTTTAGGTAATAAATACTTTTGCAGGCAACTTACCATATTTATATTATATTTCTATGCATAAACGATTTAAAAAAGTTATTAGATACTTAAGTATAATTATTATTTTGATATGTATAGTTACTTTGATATGTATTTGATCACAACATTAGTATTTTATCAAACTCCGAAACCTATCACTGACACTTTTTCAGGGAGCTAGAATTTTTATAATAACCTACACAAAAATTGTCTGTCAGTATTATAAAATGATAAATAAATATGTAATGTTGATAATTATAAATATAATTACAAATATGCATAGAATTTTTCGTAAAATCTTATACATACATATTTTTTTATATAATTACCTAGTGGTTTTTACTTATTTTATTTTAGATCACGTCGTTTATTTAGTGGGTTTTTTTTTTCAAAAAATCTTAACATCAGTTTGGTTATTGTATTTAAAATTCTAACCCCCTTTTTAGAGACTCTTTTAATCCTCAGGCCATCCAAGGTCTTCTCCGACGAGATCGTAAAACCTCTGGTTATGTTGCACAAAGAATTTTCTTAGTTTGGTCACTACGGCAGGATCGACACGCGGATGCTTGCGTCCTTTCGTTTCGCGTAGACATTTGTCCGTAGTATCATTTCGCAGGCAGTAGAATCCTTTTGTTTCGTTGAAATAGAAATTTCTTCTTCCTGATTGTGGATATAAATACATGTCGATAGATTTTAGTGTATTATGACGAGTTGATGAGATATCATCATGTAGATATTAAGATTCTGTTAGAAAATTATTTCTCCCGATATTTTCCTGAATATTAAACACTTTTCTTGTTAATACTTAGGTTGTTCCAAAAATTGTTAGCCACATAATAAATACAATCTCTTTTTTCTTGGAACTATTTTGAATTGATAGCTAACTTCAATACAGATGTCTTTGGTGAAAATCATTGGACACCTATTTGTAGATATTTATAAAATATGTTTAAATTAAAGATTATAATATGTCACTTTTCTTTTGTTTGCAACAGTGGACGTGTTGCAGGAAGCTTTTCGTGCTATGATTTTTTATGATTATAAACGAGGTTTAACCTTCAAGGAATCTCACGAGAATTAGTTGCATATGGGGAGTCTGCTCCAGCGTTAATAATAGTTACTTATTGGTTTCGTGAATTAAAACGTGGTCGAGAAATCCTTTTCGCACGGTAAAGAAAAAGCTTTATGGGTGAAAATTTAATATTGCATAAAAGGCCGTCGAAGAATTAGTTGGAGGGGAATATTTTGAAACTTATAAATGAACTTAATTCATATTGTAAGTATTTTTCATTTCACTAACAATTTTTGGAATAGCCCACGTAATTGTTGTAATTTAGATGTTATAAAAATTTATGAAATAGGTATTATTTTCTAAATTAAAGTTATTTTTATAACTATAGAACAGGCAAATAACTACATTTTCAACTGAATACAGCAATAATAAGCACATAACTCACCTATTTTATGTTCGAGGCCAAGAAATTTTTCTATTCGTCGCAGCTGCGGTACCGGGTCTTCTATTAGCAGATCGCCATTTACCACTAAGATTTGTTCCCGAGGGAATACGTCTAACCAGCGGTGTAGGTATGCGTGATATAGGGAAATTGCTATTGGCCTGTTAGAAATAATATTATTTTTATAGCTTACATTCTAATGAATATTTTCCTTCTATGTTTAATATAACATAAAATTTTTCAGTAAAGCGATAAAATTTATCAAAAAAGCTATTCAAGGCTAACAGGGCCCATATGAATTTTAAAAAGTGCTTATTTAATTACATGGATTACAAATATAATTCAGTAATGCAGGAAAAAAAATTTCTATAAAATCCTAAATATTTTGATATGGAATGTAGTTTTGTAGGGAATTGTAAAAAGTAAAAGGAAACTCAATAGCATTTAAAGGAAAAGGCTTTTCGAATTTCAAATCATCGGCCGGAAACAAGAATTGTCCTTTTTTATTATTTTATACATTTATATTTCAACAATCTTTATCAAAATATATTTTAATTGTAAGTTTTTAAAGAATAAATTTATATCTTTTTAATTTATATTTGTATTAGCTGTTAGCTGTTACATAGTTTCTTTCGTGTTAAATTTATTTAAGCAACTCTCCACCACGCCGCCTCTAACGCAGCTGTGTAGAGCCTATAGGTGTTCTCACTTCCCGTACCTACATACAGCTTTCCAGATTGCATGACCTTCATGGTTACTGCTCCGCTTCTTAGAGTCATAGCGTGAAATTATATAGCCTATATATATTATATAAATTATATAACCTTCCTCAATAAATAGTCTACAAAATGCAAACGATTTTTTCAAATATGTCTGGTAGTTCCAGAGATTAGCACCTTCAAACAAACTACAAACAAAAAACAAAGAATCTCTTGAGCTATATTAATTGTCTATTTTAGCGCACTGCTCTGATCAAAGATAAAAACCAAAAGTTGTTATTAATACACAACTGGTATGTTGCAAATACATAACCATGTAAAGTAATAAATTATAGGGCGTAGGCTCACCTGTATGCGACGTTAATTGATCCATCAGCAGATATAGCCAAATGTTCGAAAGGCTTCGCAGCATCGGACATAGGACCAGGCAGTTCAGGACGTGATGGAGCCGAGGGTGTAGCTCGACTGCGTAGTTGTGTGTAATCTGATATTGCCCGTGTAACAGGCTCCCGAACTATAAGGAGGAGGCGGACGGAAGAATTCATTGCACGTACTCGTTCCGGCACCTAGGGTATGTCACAATTTTTTAATCAATAATGATTTATATCCAGTAATAAAGTATATTTTGACAGGTACAGTGTCTTCCGTTGAGATAAACTTTAGCTTTGAGTACTGAAATATTCGTGAAGATCGTGGTAGTCGAGTGGTTTAGAACTGAATTCAAATTGGTAACATCGTAAATGCTCGATAAATGTTCTTGATAACTACTGTATGTTGGAAAAACATGGAACTGTTGATTTCTCGCTATTTGAAATCGCCAATACGTCGTGGTGGTGATTAAGCATGTACCTTCCGTTGGGAAGAGGCGTTTGCCCAGAGTGGGACACTTACAGGCTGATATTATTCAATTAATCAATCGTTTATAAAATGTATGATATATCGTATATGTATAATACACACATGGAACTATTTAATATGTTTATCCACATACATTTTAAAATAAAAACATGCATTTGATACGACTATTATCTACTTTTTAAATTATTTAAAGCTTTTAGCGTTATGGCCACAATGTCACGTGAGGGTGGTAGCTAGACATGATACATAATGTTTTCCATCACCGAAAGTTTGGGCTCATTGTAGTAGCGATTCAAACTCACGTCGATCGACGCTGTGTCCGTAGACGCTACAATCAAACGTGCGGCTAGTGAAACAATAAAGTGTAAACCATTTTAAATATTTACCTCAGGCGTAACAAAATAACTAGGACTCTTCTCTATAGTGATTTGCCCTTTGAAAGATAGTGGCATTTTACTCCTGTACCACTCTAGTCCCAACGCGTAATTCTCGTCGCGGTCGAAGAAATGAACCTCTCCTGACGCTTTTTGAACCATTGGGTGGAGGTACAACATTTCGAGAAGGGCTCGCGTGCCACATTTTCGTACTCCGATAATCAATGCCTGCAGGATAATAATCTAGAATATAATATTTATCTCTTTTAATTTAAAATGTTAATTTTATCTATACTTTGTACTATTTTTTTTATATGAAGATATGTTTGTGGGTATGTTTGAAAAAGGAAACCTTTACAACTACTGATCCGATTCCATAAAATATTTCACTATTTCACATCTTATCGCATTGTATATTTGATTTCATTCGAAGAAGTATGAAAATAGCAACAGCCACAGAGAAGTTGATAGGTTATAGGACAGTGCGGTATTGGTATCGCACGAGAAGAAGTGAAGATAATAAACTGAAGGAACTAGAAAGATATTAAGTATGAAGGTGGATAGATATAGGAGTCGAGGAAGACCGAAGAAGGTGCGGATAGATCTTGTGAAGAATGATATGTGTAAAGAGGTGTAAAAACTGATAGAGTAGTGTGGAAGAGGAAAACATGTTGTGCCGATCTTACTTGGGTGGAATATGGGAAAGAAGAAGCAGAGATTGTTGTATTATTCGTTTATTAATTTATTTAAGAAATAAGTTAATGATGCTTTTCTGTGATTTTTTGTGTATTACCTGGGGTAGTCTTTTGGCTGGTCTTGGTTGTCGAGGCGGACGCAAACGTTTTCTTAGAGCCATAGGATGATTGATAGTACGTGTGTTGGTCTCTTGGTTCTGTATTATTTTACGGCTTTCACTTGCAGCAGACGCCATGCTTGCCGCCTATAGTATAAACAATTTTTCACATACACCCCAGTGCTCGTATTACATAAACATAATAGAAACTCCTGAGTTAGAATATAGAAAATTGATAAGAGTTGTAAAGAAATGTAAACGAAATAAGAAAATTGCGTTTTTACATCGTTCTAAAGGATTTTTTAAATTACAAAACTAAAATCTTTAACTGAAAACCTTTATAATAGAAGGAAACATCGTGATGAAACCATAGCATGGTCGTAGGGTATTATCTAATGCCCTGTTGGTTAGCTAACAACCTCGAGTTGAAAATCTGTCACAAAGTCCCTATAGGTGTTTTCAGCATCTGCATTTGAGAGCCAGTTCTTCTCTAGGCTTAGAGTGTTACCATTTTGGGCCACATCGTCACTTAACATCAGGTGAGATAGTGACAAAACCTATAAAGAATTACGAGACAATTTTAGGACAAAAATTAAAGACACGATATATAAACGCTGTTAGCTGTAGGAAGATGTTTCCCTTTGCAATACTGGAGTCGCTTCTGTAAGGTAATTATAATTAATGTTCCGCGATTATTCTTACAGAAAACATGACGCAGTACGCTGCTTTCTTTATTACACCATTCTTGGTTGAACTTTTAAAGAAATGCCGTTATTTTGAAGTTTCTAACACGTCACATTTATACTGCTTAGGAAGGCGGATGTAAAATATAACCTTAGAAATTTTCACCTCATAAACTTAATAAGGTAAAGTCTTCATGGAGTAGATTTCTTTCATCTAAGTCTTACTCAATTAAGAAAATTTGGTAAAAGACGAAGACTTTGCCCACTGATATTAATTATTATTTTTATGTAGCAATATATCAAGAGTTTTTTGTTAGAATATGATAAATAACAGAATTCCTATTAATTTTAGAATTGTATGTATTTCAATGGGAATACACTGAACAAAAAGCAACACGATATAAAGTGCAAATGTAATATAATATTACTTAATAAAAAAGGCAACGCCTCTCTGTCTCTCTGTCCGTTATTTTGGTTATAACGTGTATTACAACATACTAGTTTATAGTTTGTGGTTATAACTGAAGAACCATTGAAGTTTTGTGTACAAAGACGTCATGTAATAAATATTTGAGTATATAATTTTTCTTTGTTGTTGAAAAAAAACAGAAATAATCACCTTATTTATTTACTTTAATTTACTTACTTAACTTACTTACTTTTTTAACTCAATTTGATATCTTTATGAACTATGAGTCTGCCGTATAATTTATTAGGACAATAATATACAATTATTGTTATTTTTGGAGTCGGTGTCGAATGGAGCTATGAGCACAAAAAAAAAAGGGCCGGCCCTAAGAAGACATCAACTGGAGGATCAAGATCTACCGGAAGCCGTGTACGTAAATTTTGATTACGAAACAATTGGTCTTAGGCTAAAAGATAGTATAACTGGTGCAGTAAAGTTTGGAAGGCCTAATGTTGTCAGATTTGGATGCCAAGAAATTAATAAATCGACCACACGAGTATAGACAGTTAATGGGACTATAAAATCTAAATTCTGACAAACAAGGTCATACACAATAAAGGACTGGAATATACGAATATTACCATTAAAATTACTTGTAGGTAGAGTATATCTCATGACAATTCCATTAAACGCAAACACGATAAGGTTACATTGTTTTATTACGGAGTTTCGATACCTTTTTTATACAGAGAAGGTGGCAAACAAGCATACACCCCGCCTGATGGTAAGCGGATACCGTAGCTTATGGAGGCATGTAGGTATGACTAGCGCAACTTTGAACCCTCCTGCCCCAAAGAACTCTGGAAACCTTACTCACCGTTAGAACACAATACTAGGTTATTCGGCTGCGTTCTTCTGTAGGGTATTCCACTAGTCGGACTGTCCCAAGTGGAAAGACATCAAAGAAATTCCTGTGTTCCCTACCTCTCTCTACCTTGTTTTTATGCGCCGATGGTGGCAAACAAGCATGCGGTCCGCCTGATGGTAAGCGGTCATCGCAGCCTATGGACGCTTGCAACACCAGAAGGATATGCGCGTTGCCGACCCTTTTAAAACCGTGTCTGTATGGATTGAGGAGCCACTCCAGATTTTAAAAAGAATCTCGCACCCATATTTAGTAGCAAAATATAAAAAAATTATAAGACTAATTCTGGAATTTGTAGTATAATGGATCAATCTGTCCACCTCAATCTAAACATCTGAACTGAGAAGCCACTTGTAACTCGGACAGTAATTAATGAATATTTTTGAAAATTTTGTATCATTTAGTAGTAATTCTATATGGTACCTTCTAAAAATTTCCGTTAGGTACTGCTGAAATTCAAGAAAATACAATACTTTTAGTGTGGCCCCTCAATCTCTATACAAGAGTATACATTTCCATGAAGGTTATCGGTCAATTAATATTTTCGACTTAATTATCAATCATTTCGTAGCAGTTGTATTCGAATTTGTAACGTAGGAAGACTAAGTGAAATTATTAAATAAACGTATTTTATTTGGGTCCTCAATCCAGACGTGCATATAAATAATTGACTGTACATAACTGAGATCACAACGCAATCAAAATCCAGAGACACTAATCTACTTTTTAAATTATTTAAAGCTTTTAGCGTTATGGCCACAATGTCACGTGAGGGTGGTAGCTAGACATGATACATAATGTTTTCCATCACCGAAAGTTTGGGCTCATTGTAGTAGCGATTCAAACTCACGTCGATCGACGCGGTGTCCGTAGACGCTACAATCAAACGTGCGGCTAGTGAAACAATAAAGTGTAAACCATTTTAAATATTTACCTCAGGCGTAACAAAATAACTAGGACTCTTCTCTATAGTGATTTGCCCTTTGAAAGATAGTGGCATTTTACTCCTGTACCACTCTAGTCCCAACGCGTAATTCTCGTCGCGGTCGAAGAAATGAACCTCTCCTGACGCTTTTTGAACCATTGGGTGGAGGTACAACATTTCGAGAAGGGCTCGCGTGCCACATTTTCGTACTCCGATAATCAATGCCTGCAGGATAATAATCTAGAATATAATATTTATCTCTTTTAATTTAAAATGTTAATTTTATCTATACTTTGTACTATTTTTTTTATATGAAGATATGTTTGTGGGTATGTTTGAAAAAGGAAACCTTTACAACTACTGATCCGATTCCATAAAATATTTCACTATTTCACATCTTATCGCATTGTATATTTGATTTCATTCGAAGAAGTATGAAAATAGCAACAGCCACAGAGAAGTTGATAGGTTATAGGACAGTGCGGTATTGGTATCGCACGAGAAGAAGTGAAGATAATAAACTGAAGGAACTAGAAAGATATTAAGTATGAAGGTGGATAGATATAGGAGTCGAGGAAGACCGAAGAAGGTGCGGATAGATCTTGTGAAGAATTATATGTGTAAAGAGGTGTAAAAACTGATAGAGTAGTGTGGAAGAGGAAAACAAGTTGTGCCGATCTTACTTGGGTGGAATATGGGAAAGAAGAAGCAGAGATTGTTGTATTATTCGTGTATTAATTTATTTAAGAAATAAGTTAATGATGCTTTTATGTGATTTTTTGTGTATTACCTGGGGTAGTCTTTTGGCTGGTCTTGGTTGTCGAGGCGGACGCAAACGTTTTCTTAGAGCCATAGGATGATTGATAGTACGTGTGTTGGTCTCTTGGTTCTGTATTATTTTACGGCTTTCACTTGCAGCAGACGCCATGCTTGCCGCCTATAGTATAAACAATTTTTCACATACACCCCAGTGCTCGTATTACATAAACATAATAGAAACTCCTGAGTTAGAATATAGAAAATTGATAAGAGTTGTAAAGAAATGTAAACGAAATAAGAAAATTGCGTTTTTACATCGTTCTAAAGGATTTTTTAAATTACAAAACTAAAATCTTTAACTGAAAACCTTTATAATAGAAGGAAACATCGTGATGAAACCATAGCATGGTCGTAGGGTATTATCTAATGCCCTGTTGGTTAGCTAACAACCTCGAGTTGAAAATCTGTCACAAAGTCCCTATAGGTGTTTTCAGCATCTGCATTTGAGAGCCAGTTCTTCTCTAGGCTTAGAGTGTTACCATTTTGGGCCACATCGTCACTTAACATCAGGTGAGATAGTGACAAAACCTATAAAGAATTACGAGACAATTTTAGGACAAAAATTAAAGACACGATATATAAACGCTGTTAGCTGTAGGAAGATGTTTCCCTTTGCAATACTGGAGTCGCTTCTGTAAGGTAATTATAATTAATGTTCCGCGATTATTCTTACAGAAAACATGACGCAGTACGCTGCTTTCTTTATTACACCATTCTTGGTTGAACTTTTAAAGAAATGCCGTTATTTTGAAGTTTCTAACACGTCACATTTATACTGCTTAGGAAGGCGGATGTAAAATATAACCTTAGAAATTTTCACCTCATAAACTTAATAAGGTAAAGTCTTCATGGAGTAGATTTCTTTCATCTAAGTCTTACTCAATTAAGAAAATTTGGTAAAAGACGAAGACTTTGCCCACTGATATTAATTATTATTTTTATGTAGCAATATATCAAGAGTTTTTTGTTAGAATATGATAAATAACAGAATTCCTATTAATTTTAGAATTGTATGTATTTCAATGGGAATACACTGAACAAAAAGCAACACGATATAAAGTGCAAATGTAATATAATATTACTTAATAAAAAAGGCAACGCCTCTCTGTCTCTCTGTCCGTTATTTTGGTTATAACGTGTATTACAACATACTAGTTTATAGTTTGTGGTTATAACTGAAGAACCATTGAAGTTTTGTGTACAAAGACGTCATGTAATAAATATTTGAGTATATAATTTTTCTTTGTTGTTGAAAAAAAACAGAAATAATCACCTTATTTATTTACTACTAAATATCTATGTATAATTTAACATTACATACATGTATATTTAGTATCTGGAGAAAGATATACTTTTCGATATTCCATAAGAGTTCACTAGCAATGGTGACAATGTTATATTGTTTGAAACCAGCATTAATTTTTTGATACATTGCCAATATCAAAATATTGTTAGAACCTGATTAATATTCCAAATAAATAACCAATTTCACATACCATCACGCCTGTATCCCCGAAGAGTTAGGCAGAGGTGTACTAATGTACATCCACAGTTTGCCGGGTGAGTTTTTAGGTCCCGTGTAATAAGGGGCAATGTATAAAATTTGATAATATAAATTTAAGTTCCGAATATTGAGGATAAGTAAGTGATTTGGAGGTAGGTACTCCCAAATCATAGAATCTATATAGGGCACGGTCCGAATCACGATAAGGTCGACTTTCAAGTATTTATTTATTTGAATTTTTCTTGCGTCAATAATTAATTATAACTATAATCTGTCATTATAATATTATAAAGAGGCAAAAGTTTGTATCTAAGAGGTAATATCAGGAACTACTGATTCTATTATAAAAATTCATTCACGGATAGTAGTAGTTTATTTTTTAATAATTATAATAAATAGAATGTACTGGTAACGCATCTGTATGTTTATAATATAATCTATTCTTCACACGCTATATTTTTATATATGTAGTATATGCTACTCTTTCCCTTTTCAAAAGAATGGAAAGCACAACCGACAACCGCCAACCCTGTACTGTCGAAAACTGACCACTACGCATTGCACGCTAATCTTATAATCTGTAAAAAAGTAAAAAAGTAAAAAAGTGAATCAGTTATATTCATAAAAAACATTAACATAACATAACATACCATCGCGCCTGTATTCCCCGAAGGGTTAGGCAGAGGTGTACTAATGTACACACACCCACAGTTCGCCGAGTATGTTTTTAGGTCCCATGTAATAGGGGGCGAGCCTATTGCCATTAATCGGGCATAAAACCAAACTCCGAGCTGCCACTGAGAATTTCATAATAAAAACCCAATAACACTTTACTCGACCTGGGATTCAAACCCAGGACCTCGCGCATAGTAGTCGCGCTTAAGACCACTAGTCTAACGAGGCAGTTTATAGGCAAGATAACATCGCGAGCACCTGGTAAGTTCCGTTCACTTTCCAATCAAAATATTTCCTCCAAGTACCATTTATAAAGTAAGTCGGAAGAAAAAGTCGTTTTGCTACGTTTTGCTACTATATCGTCGCTAACTAAACTGATATTATAGAAATTTAGAACAACATTGTTCTACGTTAAAGTATATAGAAAACATTCTGCGATAGTATACATGTACTGACTGACATAAATAATACTTTGATTTGTAAAGTCAGATATTTTTATTATTATGAAAATTATTTCACATATTGGCTTAAACTACCTACTACAGATAAAATTCCTACTGACGGTTAAGATTTAATAACTGAAACGCGAGACGTTTTCCTTTTACAAGACCCGAGCTACCGCCTATCTCGTAATCGTAATTAACGTGCTGAACAATTTTCCAACAGGCAACATGACGCGACGCACCGCCCTTCTTTATTGCGCCCTTGTTGCTTCGACCCGTCGAGTTACGGTCCTTTTACGACATTATACAACTTTGTAATGAACACATGTAAATGTAATATTATATATATCATACATTAATTTACATGGATAATATACGTAAGGTGGGATAATCTAATTTGCATATGGATCAAAATGTTTCTAATGCACGGCGCAGACTCAAAGCTGTAGTCTTAGTACCTGGGTATTTACCTACTATTCAGATAAATCGAAAAAGAAAAGTATTTGTATTAATTGGTATGGAAAGCATTTTGTTTTGTTATTCTATGTACATTATTTATTAAAAGTTAGATACAAGAAGACTTAGTTTAATGACGATATATATATATGCATACGCATACGCGTCTGTTAGTGTAAGATATAACTGTTAGTTTTATCTTTGGTTATAACTTCATTTTCACTTGTTCAATTGAGCTCATATACAGGTGGCCAAAAAGTCGTAGATTAAATGCAACTAGGGGTTAGATGGGGCCACCAGCTGCAAAAATTGTTCTACGGGAGGTCCTTAAAGTCAACCCCTGCAGAGTATAATTTATTTTGTGTTTTTATGAGAAAATTGTCTTTTTTTACTAATTCTTATTAAAATTCGAAAAGGTTTTTTGGCGGGATCTTGAAGTGATATGTTGTGGTTTTTATTTTTAATTCATTTACTTAGGTTTTTGGTCCTATATTATGTAATATTGGTGGCGTTTTGCGTGATATAGTTTGGTTTTTGTGCATAAGTGAAGTGGATTATAAATATAAGCTGAAGCATTCATTACGAGATCTCACAAAAACGTCCCAGAAAGTTCTAACAAGGGAGCCACCATCTTGTTAGCATACTGAATCGTCATAACACATGACGCTATAATTCACTCGATAATGGCAGTAATGGTCTTCATTTAAGGGACCGGTTGCCAAGTTAAGAAGAAGAAGAAGAATTCGAAAAAATCTACAGCCTGTATCTTTTTTAATATTTTCACTAGATTGGTACTGATGAGTCCTTGCGTTAGACATGCTATTTATGATAGTTTAATGGGTGTGTTGAAGATAATATTAAGTTTTACGAAAAAAAAAAATCTCTAATCATAACTTTTTATTTACTTCGGACCCCACTGTGAAAAAAAAAATACTCTACCGAAAAGTGACCCTGTATTACAAGTTTTGGCTCATTTAATAGGGATTCTAGGGACGATCATTCGTAGCAAGGCCAAAGTTATCCTACCATAAAACTCGGTTAGGCCTATTTAAAAATAAACTGGAACTAATACAAGTAATGACAAAACCGAGAGCAGGCAGACCAGTGGTGCGATTTGAAAATGAAGATGAAGTGCAGAGAGAATTAAGATTGGATCCTGGTATAAGTCAAC